>JAUMJJ010000083.1:2400000-3600000 GCA_033556795.1 Tapera naevia
TTTTAAAGACACAAATGAGAACTAGTACAACAAATTAAACTAGTTTTACGTTGATAAAATAAAAAATAAGCAAATAAATCCACACCTTTTCAGAATTCAGTTGTTACACAGCTAATCAGAAAAATTGTAAAGATTACTTTATGATTGAAATATATATATATATATATAAAAATTCAATTCCTTAACATTTAGAACAGTGGATTTAAATTACTGCCTTTTCTCTTGTTATTACATTTGTTGTTACCTAGAGGTTCACAGACCAGCTGTTTGGTTTTGATGCAAGCTATCACTAATGACTTTTTAACCAATTACAAGAGATGTTTAATAATTGACAGTGTTGTTATGCAATGCTGATACTTAAGGGCTTCTAGCCCAAGGACAATACTAAGGTTATAAGAGATCTAGTCCCTGTGGGTACGTTGGCTGATTGGGTTTTCTCAGATATCTAGCCCTGATACCCTCCATAGCACTGTCATCACATCCTACTCCTTTCCTCCACACTTGAGCTTATGCCCGTTACTTCTAGCCCAAATAAAAGATGATGCCATCTTCAGTGTCCATCTGAGCATTTGCCATCTCATCAGTCTCCATTCATGCTTTGGCAGCCTCCTTTTCAATTCCTATCTTCCAATATTAATTTGGCTTTTCTTCAGATTTGAACTGATAGCAAAATAAGATTTCTTAAAATATGAATCTTAGTGCTGCAAAGGTAATATCATAACCTGTATTTACTTGAGTAAAATGTTATGAAACTTCAAAGTAATGGGGGTGGGGTGGGCTGGAGAAAATATTTTTCTTCAGCTCTATGAGTGCAATCTCAGTGATCTATAAAGAGGAGATTTCCCAGTGCAACAGAATACAGCTGAAAGCAGTCAACATCTACTTTGATCCTTTTTAAGCCCAGTGTAAAGCTTGTGATTTGAAATATATCCCTGAAGCTCTGGAGAGACTCTTTGTAGCTCCAGCTCGGACTTATTAGAACGAATACTTCTCCATTAGAAACTGTAGAGCTGAAACTTCATTTTTTTCAGTGAAAACCATGAAAATTGTAACTACAAATGATGAACCTGGGCTCCTTGACTGCCTTGTAGATTTTTAAGAAGCTCTGAGTATCGACAAATTAGGATCAGATGTTTCCAAGATTTCAAGGACCATGAAGTCCCATCTGGCCTCTTTTCATAGGAGAGATACACCAGAACTTCAAGTCCTTTGAGTAAAAATTAAATTTCCTCACCCACCAGGCATTTGGCAGCAACCCTGGACAGTTTCCAAACTCCCAGTTCCCTGGCAGTCTGTCTAACTGTTTGCCACAGAGGAGACTGCAGATTCCCTTTCTCCAGCCCATCCCAACAGAAAGGGAAGGACAGTGAGAAGTACATTTTGATTTTGGAGAAACAAGAATAGTTTCGATGTGTTCAGACTACTTTGGTGGATTTGTAAGTGTTGGAATAGTTAAGTTTTGAAGAACAAAAATGCAGTGAAGAAAATAAAGCAGAATATTCTCCTTTCACATTTGATTTAAGATTTAAAATTTTCCAAGACTTCACAATCATCTATGGAATTCACCACATTGGTCCCTCACTACAAGAAGGACATTGAGCTGACAAAAAGTTGGAAGCACAAGTGTTATAAGGAGAAGCTGAGAGAACTGGGGTTTTTTAGCCTGGAAAAGAGGATGTTGAGGGAGACCTCATCACTCTGTACAGCACTCTGAACTGTGCAGGTTTCTTCTCCCCAGTCACCAGTGACATAACGAGATAGGTCAATCTTTCAGTAGAATGTAATACCAGAGAATCACAGAACAACCAGAGTTGGAAGGGACCCGCACAGATCAGTGAGTCCAACTCCTGTCCCTGCATAGGAAAACCCCAACTTTCACACCGTGCGTCTGAGTGTATTGTCACAATGCTTCTTGAGTATTGTCAGGCTTGGAGCTGTGACTGCTTCCCTGGGTAGTTGTTCCAGTGCTCCACCACCCGCTGGGTGAAGAAGCTTTTCCTAATATCCAGCCTAACTCTCCCCTGGCACATCTTCCTGCCATTCCCTTGAGTCCTGTCATTGGTCATCAGAGAGAAGAGATCAGAGCCTGCTCCTCCTCCTCTTCTTGAGAGGAAGCTGTAACCTGCCATGAGGTCCCCCCTCAGTGTCCTCTCCAGGCTGAACAGACCAAGTAACTTCAACCGCTCCTGACATGATTTCCCCTCTAGAACCTTCACCAACTTTGTGGTCTTCCTCGAAGTTCTTCTTCAACCTTAATAATTCTATGATGCTAACTCAATTTTTTTTTTTCTAAGTAGCTCTTATTTATGGCATGACACACAGATGACCTCAACAAAGCTCTCTTGGAGTTCAGTAGCCCAAAGCATTGCTATAATTTATGGTAGAAGTCTTGCCATTCTGTTCACAGACTCTCCAGCACCTATAGTGCATCCTGGTCTCTCATCAAATTGCATATTATATAAATATGCAAATATAATATTTAAGCCCGTGGGAGAACAAAGGTAGAAAATTGTGCAAAGTGAGGAAAAAAAATAATATTTAGTTGAAAAATATTAATAATATGGGGATATTCAAAAGAAGGGTATAGTGAAATGGTAAGGGCTGCATACATTAGCAGCTAATAAAAACAGTGACTTGTAAGAAAGATCTTCTACTGTCCAAAATACAACCACAACTTCTGAAATTAACTTCATGACATAATAAAACATCTTATCCTGGGGAAATATTTACAAAGCATTTTTATATACAGTGTTTCATTATTTTCTTTCTCTCCTTTATAAAGATATTCAGGGAATATATTTGTACTTTTTTCAACATTGGGCTGTTCATCTCTGTATGAATAACAGCGGAAGGTCAGAATCTCAAAGTCTTTAAAACTGCTAAAACATCTAGAAAAGCGCTGATTGCTCTGCAAAATCTGATTGCTTTTTTTTTTTTTCCCAAATAAATCTTTTTAGGCACCTGAGATCAGTCCAGACCTGGTGAGCAGAATTACCTGCAATCCTTAAGGAAGTCCAGCCCATGCAGTGATTTATACCAATACTTTACTTCTGCAGGTATAAGTCATCACCAGTGGGGCTACTGGCAATATTCAGATTAGATGTGCATAAATCTTTGCAGACTGTCAGATCTGACTGAATGATCAAGTGGCAGGAAGAAGGTTATTAGAGGGAGAAGGGATATCAGGATTTCTGCATTTAAGTAGATGAGATAATCCATCTAGTCCAACATACTGGTACCAATTGGGCTTCCCTGCAAGAAGCAGCTGGGAAAGGGGGTCATATTCTAGTATTTAACAGCATAATCCTCACCTCCAAATATAATGTGTTTTGCTTGAAATCTTAGACATTTCACTCCAAAATGTTCCAAATCTACATGCACGTCTTTTTGTTTGTTCCTCATGTACTGAAGAAATTTCATCTTGTGGTAATGAGTTCACCGAATGAATGTTTGAACAATCAGACCTTGTGAACAATAAGTTTATGCATATGCATTAGCTGTTCTCAAAGTTCTGTTTAATGAATAATCATAAAGATAATATAACTGATTCCCTGATTCAGGAAGAGCGTAATTTTGCATCGCAGTCTTAAAGGTTGTGAAAAATTAAGACATTCTAAGCATAAGAATGACACATAAATAGATGACAATGGAAATATCAAGGCAGAAAGTGTGATGTGATAGATGAGACCACTGAATAAATTTAAGAAGGGCAAGAAAGAATAAGAAAGAAGAAACTTATGATGAATTTGATGCCCAAGATAAAATATAAGAATACCGGATTTGGTACAAAGAGGAAAGATCAGCTTGCATGAGAAAGATGTAAGGATGAAGATAGCTATAAGCATAATTTCTACAACCGGGCTCTAGAATGATCATTTAAGGAAAAATGGAATAATTTAGGAACTGCAGTTTGTCACAAGCAGAGGCAAGGATGGATGGTGCTGCACTGGCTTGCAGAATGGGGAGTACAGGTCAATGCCAAGAGATTTAGCTTGTCTACAAAATCTTTCTCTGAGATATGATGGATGTAGAGTCAAGCAGTCTTGTAACTGCTCTTAATGTGAGAGGATGATAACAGGAAACATCTGCCCAGCTGACAGATGTTTCTTGAAGCAACTAGTGATGGAGGAAAGAAAGGGGGAAACCAGTAAGCTTACAGTGGGAACATGAAGAGTTAAGAATAAGACTTCATTAAGCCATCCCAGAAGAGCTGTCAGAGAGACAGTCTGATACATGAGAGTAAGGTTTAGGGAGATATATCACAGGATGAGAGTTGTGAGGTTTCAGAGAAATGTTGATAGCTCTCCATCTTTTGTGTAGGAGGTAGACTGAAGTTCCTGCACAAAATAAAGGGTACAATTCTACAAGGGAAATTTCATCCCCCGTTAAAATGCAACCACCTCTCTGATGGGTGGGTTGGCCCATTTCATCTTTCCTACAAACACTACCAAATGCCTTTGGAAAAGTAAGCAGAGAATTATTTCCCCTCTTTGAAATTATTAAAGTAATTCATATGAGCAAAATGTAATTATCCAAACTGAAATTTAGCCAGCAGACTGATTTTACATTTCTTCTGAAGCAAAGCCACCATAAACAGGCAGAATTCCTTCTATTGTGAAACTAGAGTATAGCTTGAACCCTGACTCAAGTGGAATAAAATGTCCCTGAAGCCCTATTCTAGAAAGGTGCTGAGTTAACTCTAGCCCTCACTCTTTTCAACTTGACACGGGTGCTCATCACCTCTCCTCATGCTGTGATGCAGTACATGTGTAAGAGTAATTTGAAAAGCTGACCTTTGTGAAGGCAGAGGGAGATTTTCTCTCATTTTCTATGGGTACAGGATTTGGCTGCAGAACACATTCTTTTGTGCAGCCAGTAAAAACCTCGTGTTGATCAATCCTAACCCTGCAAGGGAACTGGATTTAGCAAAATAATAGTCCCAAATGGTATAGCTGGAAGATGGCCAGGATATAATTCAGGGTGGAAAATATATTGGGCCAAATTCACAGACTGCATCTGGACTCCTGGAGGTAGTGATGAGAAACACTGCAATCCAGCCACAAATTGCCCAGACAAGAATTCCCTGGTGGGTCTTTGTGTTGAGCCCTTTAAACATCGCACCTTTGCTACACCCTGGCCAAATGGGTGAGTGGGTGGAAACAGGAGCAGACAGGAGGAGGCTGGGAGACTTAATGTGGTTATCCTCTGCCATGGCAACCCTCCTCTGGCACATCTTCTCTGAACATAAAGGACAATCTTGCCTTTGTAGCTAAAGATAAGATGGGAATCTCAGAAGAAATTCTCCTGAGCATCTGTGTCACTGTATATTTTACTGTTTCATTTGTTCTCTGCAGTGTCCTACTGAAATAAGTGATTTCTTCTTGCAATATTACATCACCTGTAGGATCAGTATTTGAAATTATACCTTATCTATCATGTTACAGTTGTTCCCTCTTTTGATCAGCTGATATCAATGAGTGTGTCTGTGGAATTACTCCATGAAAATGGTCCATTAAAAAAAATTGAGAAATTAAACATTTACTGATAAATCTGCATAGCTATCTTTTCCTGCTCTCTGCTCCATTTATTAGTTGATGTTGGTGGAATGATCTAAAAATAAAATGCACTACATAGCTGGAATACACCTATGCAATTCTCATTGTCCAGTAGGAACCTTGGCTTATTTATTCACACATTAGTGACCTCTAAACTGGACTATGACAAAATCCTTGTCTGTTCTCTAATATCATTTTAAAAGTAACTTGTGTGGGTGCTGCCTTACTTACTGAATATGGATACAAAAAGGATCAGTCCCTCAAAAGTCATCCAGAAGACTTCTCTATGTTGGTTGTCCATCTTCATGTACAAGGCTGCCTTTAATTTGAGAGAAAACTTCTCTTAATCCAGTTTGATGTAAAAAATCGCTTTAGAGTTTATTCCTAAACCATTACTTGTACCTGGATGAAGAGAGTATTTCATGGACTGCTCGTGCTTCTGAAATTACTGCCTTTGGTAAAACCATGCCCATTTATCTTTTGGGTTGTGAGATGAGGGTCCAGTTACAAGACGTGGTAAGTATGATGAAGGGTGGTGCTTTCTTCCAACTTGTTCAACATGTTCACTCCTGGTTTTATCCCAGATATTTCACCGTGAGCCCCAGCTCATTAAATCAGATTATCTGATTTCAGTCTCAGCTTTCCTTTAAAATATAGGTTTGATGCATCACAGATGGTGAAGGGAGGCCTCTCTTTTTCTACAACAGCAATGCATAACTCCTGACATCTTACTAACAGCCAGAACAAACCTATATGAAATCTAGAAGACAGAAGCCTGTCTGTTCTCAGAACTGAAGGAAACTGTTTATGGTATTAACAAATGCAAAGGGAACTTCTTTTTTTTTTTTTCAAAAGGAGAACACAGAGATATCTTGCATGGGATATATTTGCTTTCTTTTTGTTTTGCAAAATTGTCTGTGTTTTTCTACAGTTCAACATGAGTGGGAAATAATACACTTGGAACCAGAAAGCCAACCATATCCTAGGCTGTGTCAGAAGAGGTGAGACCAGCAGGGCAATGGAGGTGATTCTTGCTTTCAACTTTGCTCTCATGAGACCTCACTTGAAGTCCTGCATTCAGTTCTGGAGTTGTGAACACAGGAAAGATGTAAGTGTGTTTAAGTAAGTCCAGAGGAGGCCATGAAGATGATCAGAAGGAGGGAACACCTTTCATATGAGGACACACTAAGAGGGTTGTGGTTGTTCAGCTATAGGGGAGAACTTATAGCAACTTTTCAGTACCGAAAGAGGGCCTACAGGAAAGCTGTGGAGCAGGTCTTTGTCAGGGAGTGCAGGAATAGTATGAGGAGAAATGGTTTTAAGCTGAAAGAGGGGAGATTTAGGTGAGATCTTCGGAAGAAGTGTTTTCCTGTGAGGGTGGGGAGGTACTGGCACAGGTTGTCCAGAGAAGTCATACGTGCCCTGTCCCTGGAGGTGCTCAAGGCCAGGCTGGATGCAGCTTTGAGCAGCCTGATCCAGTGGAAGGTGTCCCTGCCTATGGCAGGGGTGTTGGAACTGGATGATACATAAGGTCCCTTCCAACCTAAGCCATTCTATGATTCTATGACTCTGTGATACAGTGGTGTCTGTCTAGGGCTCCGTCTTTAAACACTTTGAGACAAAGAAGGTAATAAACTTTGAGTGACATGTTCAGCTATGGTTAGAAGTTTGATACTGAGAAATATATATAGAGAGGACTCTGCAACAAGTCATATATATATATATATGTGTGACTGTACAACACAGTTTAACATATTTTAGCAGTTGACTTTATGAAGCTGTCTATAGACAAAAAGTGAATCTTCAAAGCTTTAAAACTTTTTAAAGTTTTCTAGGGTATCTGTGTCCTTAGACAGATTTCCACATGTCTTAAAATAGGCTAAGTTCTCCTCTGAGGGTATTGACTGCTCTAAATTTGCATTTGGGGATTATTGTATTCCTGAGATAATACAACACATGAACACTGTGATGGTTTCCCTGACTGGGCCAATCAATCTAATTTCTTCATTTGCCACTGCTGAACAGTAGCTGAAGCGTAACAGATATTACTAGGTAATATCTCTTGTCAGTATCGCATTTCAGCCATTTCTCTAACATATAGTTTCTTATTTCATTTCCTGAAACCAAGTTTTCCATTTTTTCAAACTCTCTAGACAGCCATGGTATTCTCCTTGGGACAGATTCTAATACTAAGTCTTTTTAGGAGCATTCCTCCAGCCTACATATACCGTGCTTAATTTCATGGAGCAGTGATCCTTGTCTCATTGAGTTTCTAATCTAAAAAAACCAAATTGCACTTCGGTTTCATTTTATGTATACATCTACTGAGAAACAGAATTAAAAGCAGTTTTTCTTTCTGAATGGTAGAATACTTTGCAAGTTTCAAAAGATGATGCATAAAAAGAACTTGCTGGAAACAACTGAAAGATTTTTGTTGTGATACTTGGAGTTCTAACAGTATTTTCATTTGTAATTATTTGAAATGGTTTCCTTTTTCTTTTTTCAGTTCGGAGCAAAACCCCTTAAAACAGAGGTCTAAAATACTGTTGGAATAATTTTAAATATTTAATTGGAAAGCCCCTTTTTTTTATTTTTTATCACCATTTCTTTTACAAATATTTATGTCATTTCATTTTCAATTCAGAAACCAGAAACTTTTGAAAAATATGAAAAAGCAAAAAGTTTTCTAAAATGTTTAATGAAAAATCAGTAATTTTTCAAGTCTGTCTCTGAAGTAAAACTTTTTTCCCTTGGAAATAAACTCAATACCTGTACAAGCAAATTTAACAAACAGCATAGACTTTATAAATCCATCATTTAAATGCAAGATCCACTGGGTGAAATGTGGCAACTGTTTAATAATGCACAGCAGCACTATACAGCAATTTTAGATGAGAAGACAAGAAGAATGACATATGGAATTGAAAATGCAGGCTGAGTGTAAGTAGGCAAAGTATAATCATCTGACTGAATTTTGCCACTGCAACAGAGCAGGCATCCCTGCACTTACAGATATTGCTATGAAATCTTTAATGACAACTGGTCAAGGTGACTTTTATGTCTACTTTTTAAGAAATGACATTCAGAAACATGGTGACCCCAAGTTCCCACTTGAGTATCTGTTCACAACAGCTCAGATGTAAAAGCTTCCCACGGTGAATCAATAACACCATTTCTTTTTAATAGTGGTTGTGTTTTTGGAGTTTCGAGATTGGATGGCATAAACATTACCTTGGCTTTGCGGCATCTATGCAAGTCAAAAATGCACCACATTGAATCCCATTTGCATGTAGAAGGGTAGGGATAAAAAGTATGTTTTCAATTTTTTTAGAATGTGGTGTGTTATTAAAAGTTCAAATTTTTTCCTTTCTCCACCATTTCTCTAATGGTTTGCTGTCAAGCCTCATTGGTTTCTTCTGATGGATTATTTTGCTGCTAGGGTGATGGTTTAAAGCCACCAGGAATGGATGATCTGGAGAATTTTTTAATTTCTTCCTTTTTACTTCTTGTCAGTAGAAAAAATGGCCCTTGGTCCATCTAGGAACATATGTTCAGAAGTGAAGACAGTATTTCAGCTCATCATGTTTGAAAGAAGTAAGAAATATTCTGTAGGGCGAAATAAGTAAAAAAACCCGCATCAACTCAAAGACCAAAAGTTACCATAATATTATATTAATACCTAACACAGGCATGAATGAATTATTCCTATGTTTTTAATAACTGTATTTATATTCTTAAAAATATTCCCTGGGGTGAACTGTTCCCAGTCACAACTATTTAAATGGCAATCAAAACATGGTTTGTTTATTCCATAGTGTTTAAAGAAGATTTTTAAGAAAAAAATAAGAGGTTGCATTTTTCAGAGGAGCATTATGCAAGGGCTTTAGGCACCTCAGATTCAAAAAGGCATTGTCATGATTTTCAGGAGCGCCCGGGGACTGGCTACTGGCCATAATGAAGGGAGGTGGTCATTAGAACTTTGGAAAAATATCAGGAAGTACCGGCCTGATCTTGGGTGGGTTTCAGACAATGATAGATCTGGAAAAAGAGCAGCCCAGATTAATTGTCTTGTGAATGGAAAAATGACACAGTTGTTGGAGGGTGTTGGGATTCAAATAGGACTTCATTAGAAAGATAAATTAGAGCCCAAGGTGTATATAGAGCTTGCTATTAAAAAAAAAAATATAACACTGTTCCTCACCTCCCCTCTCTTCTCCCCACTTTCTGCATTGCACAGGAAGAAAGACTGGGCACAATACAGACATATTTTTGTATAATTTATTAATTTTGGTTTATGATATTGCCCAGGGTTCTATGACTGAAGAGATAAAGCTCTCTCCATCTTCATCAGGAGAGAGCTGGGAGACAAGGAAGCTGTTCATTAGACAGAGAGATCAAGCCAGTCACATAAAAATAACAGAGGCACAGAGATGGGGTAGAAAAACAACTCAGTGATCATAAAAAGGAGTGAAGCAGTCAGACTGAGGAGTAGGCAGAAGGAAGAACAGTAATAAAGGCAGGAGTCACATCTTTGTAAATTACAAAGAGATATCTGAAGCAGTTGCAGTAAAAGGGAGTGAAACAGGTCACTGAGAAGCTGGGATACTGTGGTCAGACTAGCGTCAAGGAAAATGGAAAAAAATATAAGCAAAGGGGTAGATAACCATGGCTAAAGTGAGAAGAGTAAGTAACATCCACAAGGAAACAGATATGAGTTAATGCTTCTAATACTCCACCTTTTCCCCTTCTTATTTGTTTTGTTTCTCCTTTCATTTGCTTGGCACTTCTTTCTTGGAAAGTATCATGGCTTGCTTGTCTCTCTGACAGTGCTGAGCATCTTGCTTTTACTGAACCAAGACAGAGTGGTCATGAGGAAGGAAATAAAGTGAGAAAACTCATTTTCCCAAAACCCAGAGGAATTTGTCACTGATGCCATCAGCCAAGATTTCAGCCGTGATGTATTGTGAACTTTGCACTTGGAGACTGTATTCCAGAAGCACACATTTATGTTGCAGATCCGTATGCTTCCTTCATAGTTAATGAAGGGAAATAGATATTTCAGGGCTGTCATTCACTTCTTCCAGAGGGAAACGTATAGAAGAGGTAAAATCTTCAAATAGCCTATTTCTTTCATAAATAAACAGTAAGCCTAAGAGGACCTCACTCATATGCAGGTAACTATAATACACTAAGATGAATCCTGCTGTCTTTGTCTTAAAAAGCACAATGTGTAATAAAGCCATAAAATAAGACTTGTGAAGGAAACTAATGTATTGGGCTGAGGGTCATTCCTTACACACTGTTTCACCAGGTTTCATTACTTCTCTCTTGGCTTTCTGAGATAAGTCTTTCTCAACAGTAAAAATGAGAATCTTCCAATTTATGAGTCATTTCAGTGCATAGTATTGCTGCCATGAGAACTGGTTGAGAGGCCTGAGTCAAGTCCTCAGCTCTGCTGAGCTTGGGGAGTGATGAATGTGGTTGATGGAGGAACTGTCTCAGGCTAGTGGAATGGAGTCACATGTTGGATTACTCATGTGTCATGGTGAGGAGTAGGAACCAAGCACGTGAGCTGCGGGGAAAAAATATGCATTATCCTCCAGTCTTCCAGACTCTGATTTCCATTTCCTAATGAAAAATGAACACACATGCAACTAAAAGTTCCAAAAAAACTTTAAAAGGCCATTGAAAACCTGATAGGAGAAAAAATCTGCAGCACTTCAGAAAGTAGTGAATGTCTGAGCAGATGGTCTGTTTGTTTTCCTGAAGAATAAAAATCAAATTGATGTTTCTATAGCAGCATCCAGGCCTTTAAAGATAATAAACAGACACAAAGACGTTTGTATTGACGTGCAAAACACTCTAGTAATGAACTGTGGGAGCAGACTGGGTCCAGTCCGGCTCATATGAACTAAAAGGTGTACAGTGTTATAGGTACAGATGGCATAACCATACTAAACTGCTCCTATATGTCTTCAGTTTAGTAAATACTATATTTAATGGCCTGCTATTAACTGCTGAACATAGTAAGTTAATTTTGTATTTAAATAGTAAAACTTCAAGGAAGTTCATAATTGGATATCTTTTTTACCAAATGACAAGCCATATGCTAGGAAATTTCAAGCCACTAATTAAACAAAACATGCCCAACCATGTTTTTTAACAAATACTGTACACCGTTATTTAAATTCAGGGCAAATACTGTTCTGAGCACTACAAATAGCTAAAATGGTGTTTAATAAGATACACCATCTGCATTTTAAATGGTTGCCACCCACATTTAACCATCTCAAACAATCCCACTGAATAGTTACTGGTGAAAAGAAATGCATTCATGGTTCTTTCTGTGCATTCGATAGCACTGTTCTCAAAATCCTCGTTTGGTTATTACACTCACTGGGGTAAAACTGCCGAAGTGTTAACTGCCAGCTTCCAGATTACATTAATCGAGAAGTGTACAAACCAAACTGAACTGTCCTTTAAGAGCTCTGAAAAAGAAGTAATTGGAAATAAATCAAAATAATTGTGTGGGGGGGTTCCCTTCACACCCTGCCCTATGTTTAGCTACTCAGAGCTACTCACAAATTGCGGTAACATGTGGAACCACGAAGATTGTATGCTCTCCAGATAACTGCTAGGGCCATCCCCTAATCAACTGGGATGCAGCATACTGGAAAGGAATGCACAGAATAAACCTCAAAAAGGGGAAATTATGGCATTTGGGCACACAGACATTTTTCCATCCCCTCCCCCATCCCAAGAGAATGAATCTGAAACGCAACAGCTGTTTGGTTTAGCATCCAAACATCCACCACGTACTGGGTTTGCAGGTGTTTGGAGACCAAAGCACGTTGCCTCGTCTATGCCAAGACAGCTGTTATGAAGTCACGGGCTAATTGTTACAATTCTCCTACCAAGGAACTATAGGGGATAGTTATGACAATTAACATGGCAGAAATAGAGCCAGGGAAGAGAGGAACTTCAGCAAAGACATCTGCTGGGAAAATAAAGTCAGTACATCCCTTTTCTATTTTTTTTGGTTTTGTTTCTTTTTTTTTGTTGTTGTTGGTTTTTTTCTGCTCTACAGCTGATGTTTTCTATTGGAGAATTGTACCCTCCCTGAGATTATTTATCAGTACTCTGTGAAAACTGCCTCCAGTGAAAGCTTTGGGATTGTCTTAAAACCTCCGAGAGCCTGGAAATAAAGCCAAGGCTTCCGTTCTACCTGGTTGGGTCAGATATATATTGAACTACACCCAGAAGATTAAACCAGAGCGAGTCCTGGCACTATTAATAGCAAAGCAGAGAAGCAGCTCAGGGCTTCTGCTTTTCAGCATTAACTGAATTTACTTATTTTGTGATTTAGAAGGGTGGCATAAAGATGAAATGTATCATTTATATCTGTGGTATGAAAGGCTCTAAACTTTCTGTGCAGAGCCCTATTAAACTGCCTCCCCTGTAGCTTCTGTGGTAGCAAAGGGACTGTATGTTTTCATAGGCATTTGGCCTGTTAGGGATACAACTGCCAGGTCATTTGCTTTACTTTATATCGTCTTCTCAATCTGATCCCTTTGGAATGAATCCTCTATAATTCACTATGCCTTCCCCAATGGTAAAGATAAACTAAATTTGTCACTATAGTGGAAAGCACAGCTTGATATGAAATTCTGACCCTTCACCCCTCCAGCCGTGATACTTTGAATTACAGTGAATTTTATGAGTTTTTTTAAGATCTCTGTTGGTTTGTCCTTTCTGACGCTGCAGTGTAGTTCCTGTCTCCCTGCTCTGTACTAGGACTCATCTGTCATGCTTTGTTCATCCATGTTTTCTGGTTTTCATGTTGGATTTTAAGAGGCCAGAGGTGAGGAAGCTATTACTGCCCTTAGACATTCGTGTCAGCTGCAAGTAATAAATCCGTTAAAACTTTATACATCCATTCTTTCAGAATTTATTTGCTTCATTTCAGCCTCCAAACACTGTTACTTGCTATGTCTCACGGTTCTTTATGTAAGCTTTTAATGCCCTTCTCTGCTTGCCAGTCTGAGTTTCGGAACCTAAGCACAACAGCACAAGAGAATCCTTATTAAGTCCACAAATCCTATCTGGGATATATATTTAAAAGAGCTCAAGCCACTTTTTAGGTGAGAAAAGAATAATAAACTGAACTTAATGGAAATTGCAATGTTAAACACCTTGCCAATGCTTTAAAAATGATCCGTTACCACTCTTCATTTGGGCAGGACCTTCAGAGATGCTCAGCTCTGTTCTTAATAAATTCTGGGGGAGTTTCACCACTGATTTCAGTCAAAACAGAAGTAGGCCAACATTGAATGTTTCTGAAAAATCTCATTCTTCTTGTACAAAACTATCCATTTTTAATTAAGTACAATGAGGACTATAGTCTATATTATGGATTAATGGTTTGAAAAATTCCTTTTAAATATATATATGAGCCAAAGAAATTAAAATAAAAACAATAAATCAAACAGTACCGGTACGTTTTGTTTTCTTTATTTATTCCCTTTTTCCTTTTTTTCTTGCATTATGCTCCTTGAAAAGCAGCCAAATAGATATTCTTAATTTTCTTTCTAAAAAAGTGAATTGCTGAGTTCAGCATGAAGTCCATTTTGACTCCTAAGTTATGTATGTTAACTCTAACAAGATTTTAAATGGAAATACTGAAATCTTTATGGTAGTGTGAGCCAATATGCATAGCTATGAAAGAAAATGAATGAATTATCTGCAATAAATAGGAATAGTGTGACAAGTAGGAGGGAAGAAGGTTAGCACACAAAAATATTTAACTTAATTAGTTCATAGAGCAGTATTTTCCTTCATCCTCTATTTGGAGACCTCAGTTATGATTCAAACCTGACTCTACTAACTTGTCCTGTTTCCTTTCCAACAAGCTTCCCTATTCTTTCCTTGAGTATCCATGCCAACTTCAATGCGCTCTGTCTGAGCTCTGCCACCAGTTCTGTGCAGGTATTGCATTTCTGCTCCATCTTTGGGCTCAGAGTCCTTATGATAATGTAAAGAATAATTCTAGTGAGTTACACAGCTATAAACAGCCAAAACGATACAGATAGCTCAGGTCATAAGGCACCCTTGAAAAGTAATAAGATGACTGGGTTGTAGATATTGCTATAGGAAGGCACCACACAGAGAAACTTATGCTGAAAGGTATTATTTCGAAACCTCTTTCAGTAGGCTCTCTCATTCAGGCAGTTTTTGTGGGTGAGCTGCTTGCAAAAAGCCAGGCTGGTGTTTGAAACTTCTCTTCTACATGGAAGGACATGTGCGAAGGCACCTGGTGCCATTTGGCGCTGAATGCCCCTCAGTGGTGCTCAGCAGCCCTTATTAGCTCAGGAAAGCACATTTTGCATGGCCTATACAAGTGGGAGTAGTCAAGCCCAATGTATTTATTTACTTTGTAGGTGCAATCATGGAGACCAAGCAGCCTGTCATACAGAACATCAAACAAAGAACAAAAATCTCTGCTGGCTCACTGCACAAAATGCTGCCCCTGGGAATTGAAAGTTGTTTGTCACATCGTGCTTGCCAGAAGCCTGACCATCGCCAGGACAGAAATAGTTCTGTACTGTGCCCTTAAAGGCAGAACCTTTCTGGGATTGCAATAGAAGTCTTGAAACTTATCTGGAAAAAAAGCATATCCACTGCTCACGTCCAGTTGAAATATTCAGGGTCATTATTGTTTATGAGAGCCTAGTTCAAGCTGGATTTTCCTGCATAATACTCAGCAGCACATGCTCACATTTATCCACTCGTCCATGACATGATATATTGTTCTGTAATTACTTTTTTATGCCATGTTCCAGCCATATTCCGAATGTCACACTTTTTAATTAGCTACAAGACCATTAAAAAGCTGCCTTTTTCAATCCTTGTGTCCTTGTAAACACAAGCAAGTGATATGACAAAATTAACTGTACTCACTGTTTGTAAAAAGCAAAACTAACAATCTGTGAATAATTATTTTCTTCCATGCCAGGATATTCTTCAGACAAGAACCTCTCCAGAAATTGTTGTGTGTTTAAATATTTGATAGTGTTGCTCTTTTTAGGTAGTGTGACATACTTTTAGTAAGTTATCAAGTTATCAAGTTACACCTCATGGATTTCCTATTTAACGATGAAATGGACCCCTGACACATCCAATAAATCATACCTACTACATGCATACATCCATAGAATCACTAAGCTTCATATTTTATTCTGATTTTTCTTTAGGGTTACAATAATACAGAATGTTGGATTTTTCCATGTTTTCCCAGGGCTGGATTTTCAGATTGACCTTGAAAAAGAGGAAGGATAGGAGAAAGGGAAAAAAAGAAACAGAAGGAAAAAAGAAAGGAAACACTGTGGGCTGTTTGCAGGAGCAAATGGGACATAACTGATATTCTCAGGAGACGAGGAAACTGTGCAGAAGAAATGGGTTTGATTCTTTCAGCTGTCCCCTGTACAAAGCTTCATTTCATAGGAGAATGGTTTTTTTCTTAAACAAACAAACAGACTAACAAACAGACCCTTGATGTTTTCTCACTTAAGAAAATGAAATGTTTGCGATGGAAATTTGTTTAGGTTTGGGGTTTGGTTTTGTTTTTTTAGACATGCATTGTAAATTCTCCACAGAAATTAAATACTTGTCATTAAAAAAAGAATGTTTAATTGATGATCCAGTTTTCTATCACATGAGTTCCTGTGGAAGTTCCTAATGGGATCTCAAGGGACAGGATTGTTACCACTACCGTGACTCACAAAGCAAAGTAATGGTGAAGATGACAAAGGGAAAAGAGACCACAATCTCAGTTGAGCTCTGAGAAGTTGTCTGTGTGTCAGGGACCCAAGCAAATGTCACTGACTGATAAAAGCCCTGTTAACATCAGAAAGGATGGAAAAACAGGCCTTTAACCTGAGGGATCAACACTCTTGGGTTTTTATACTGGCATGGTAAGAATAAATCTTTATTGAAATTAGCTACCTGTGGAACTGAACTGAGGAGAGTTATCTAATACTTCTCTTTATTTCTCTTTTTCTTTTTTTTTTCTTTTTCTTTTTTCTTTTTTCTTTTTTTCTTTTTTTTTCTTTTTTTCTTTTTTCTTTTTTCTTTTTTCTTTTTTTTTATCTTTTTTCTTTTTTTTTTACTTTTTCTCTTTTTCTAGGTTTTATTCCTTTTTCTTTGTTCTTATTTCTTTTTTCTTCTTTTTCTTTCTGCTTTTAATAAATTGTTTTTTAATTGCAAACTGTTATTATTACTGAATCCCAGAGTATACCTCCTTTTGCCTGCCTCCCTTTCAGACACGATGCTCCTGATCATCAGCAATGAATGTATGTTCTTGTCTAACTGCTTAGCTCCAGCCAAGTACATTGTTAGTATTTTAAATATTAAGAGAAAATTGATTTTTCTATTTAAAGAACTGTGCTTCCCTGTTGTGGTGATTAAGTGTGAATATTCTGTCACCATTTTCCAGATAAAGAGAGCCTCCTGGGAGTGCTTGGAGCGGAAGTATTGTACTGTAATTATTATTAGGTGAGTTCCACCTCCTCAATGTGGAAGTGAGCAGTCTGCAGTGATGCACTTTATTTACTGAAGAGTTGCTTTTAAAAAAAAATATTTTTTCAATACCTTGGATGTTTCTACCATAGCAGAAATTTGAGAACCAAGTACGAAATAAAAGCACGAGAAGTTAATTTACCAACAGGAAGCATCATATAGATTTTCCACCAAACAGTTCAAGATTTTAGCCAATTCACTAAGTGGCTGAAGTATAAATAGAAAGTAAAGGGGAGAGACAGGAGTGTTACAGTTGCAAATTAGCCGTAGCAGGAGATGTTAACCAATGGCCCAGGGTTTATGGCATCAGCCCCTAGATGAAAACCTAAATCCAATTCCATCTTCTACTTGAAGAGATTTCAACCCCCCTGTCCCAGAGGAGGAACGTTCGATACCTCCTGTTGATGCAGTTCCATCTGGCATTGCTAATTAAACTTTCACCTGACATAAGGTATGATTATTAATCATCCAGACTGCTAAACTCCTTCTTCTTCCCTGCCTTAGTGAAAATGAAATAGTGATTTAGTAAGCCCCGGTTTGGACTTGTCTATAACTCCATGGGTCTCCTATATCCAGGGTCTGTGCTTTGGCAGCTGGGGTAGGGACACATCTTTTCCTCTTAGGGAATATGATCCTTCACTTCTTATTTGTTTTTCTTTCTGGTACTCAATTCAGAAATATTTGGTATTTATATTCAGTAAGAGCATTTTTCACTTGGCTTGAGGTGAACATATTCCTGTTGTCACTTTTATTTCAGTTTCCACCAATTTGACTCCTTTCTCTCCGATATCACTATAATTTCTACTTCCATTCTGGTAGCTGAATCTCAGGTCCCTTTGCATTCAGTCCTTTGCACTCAAAAGTAATTCAGTCTTGAAACAGAAGTTATGTCTGTTAAAATTCAGTCCTAATTCACAGAAAGGCAAGAATCCTTGCCTTGGATGTAGTATCAGAGCAGCATAGAAACCTCGCCTGGGATATGACACATCCAACAGAGCGCAGGAAGGCTCAGTCTCCCGAGGACGTTTAGCATGCCATTTCACCTTACTCATATTGGTGGTCTAGCAAGATAAGAGAGGTGCATTATTACCAGACCCTCTGGGAGCGGAAAGCCTTGTTTTGGGTTTGTTCCATAGTGCTTTCTGTTTTGCCCACTGAGTGAACAAGATGGCACTAAATAGCTGGTATTCCACAAATATGTCCCTGAAGAGATGCAGCTAACAGTGACTGTCACACAGTCTTGCATTTTTGAATAAACAAAGAGCCAGAGCTTCAGCTGGCTGAAGAAGTACAAACCACCACATGAAGGGCTCTGTACCTCTAACAGCTTGTTCTAGAAAAGAACCCCACCCCCTAAACAAATATCATGCTCTACAAGCCATGTCACTCAGACCTTTTTGTGAAAAAAAGAGGTTTAACAATGTTTGCTGTGCTATGGTGCTTCCCTTCTTTCTTACCAATATTAGCTTTATCTGCTCACGACCACTCTGTGAACAAAACTGAGGCTGCTTTGTGGAGTTCTAACAACTTCACTCTTAGCAGTGGTACCACTGTTCTTTGAGGTCCTGTGATGGTGGCAGAGGAGGACCAGCATGACTCACGTTGATGAGAACAGTGTGTGCTTTGTGCCACTGAAATCAAGACATGCCCAAACCCTATTACTGAGTTAGAAGCAAATTCTAGTGTTTACGGCAGATGTCCCGACTTCATGTCCCTGAAGATTTAGCCCTTCTGTGTAGCCTCCAGGAGTCTGGTCAGAATCCCTCACACCAGCTTGGTTATGTCTTTTCCCATTTACCAAGACAAGTGTGAACTCTTCGCTGAGTAAAATTCAACTCAAGGAAAGTATATTTGTTTCTGTTGAAAGCAGGAGAAATTTTATCACTCATTTAAATGCACTTTCAGAATAAAATTCATCTCTAATGTACAAATGAAGAGAGAAGTGGAGCCAGCTACGAGGACAGGAAAATTTTGATCGTGAGTGAAAATTATCCTACTGCTATATTGCATCAACAGGACAGAGCCTTTTCAGCTGATTAATTATGGCAAAGGATATCTGGTTTGTTTAAGGTGTAACATATGATCCATGTGTTTAAAAAGTGTGTCAGATGAAAATCTGCAGAGAGAGAGGGGGTTTTCTTTTAGAACTAAACTGATCTTCTGAAGAAATCTTCAAGACTGAAAAATATGGCAGGTGCTGGAAGACACAGGTACTGGGAACTTAGCAAGGACCTAGAAGGCAAAAAGTCAAGACTGGGAGGCTGCTGAAGAGAACAAAGGAGTTATGTAGAATTTTTTGAAATCCAGAAAACCACTGAGCTAACTGAAACCAAAAGGAAAAGAAAGAACACAGCATTTTGTTAAAAAATCTCCTCATTCTTGCTTAACTTTAGATAATTGCTTTGAGTTGTCCTAATCAAAAAGGTAATTATTCTTGTCTGTGTCCAACCCAGCTTTTTGAGTTTAAAGGGCACCATGGCCTTCATTGGGGTATTATTAAATTATCTAGACACATTCTTCTGAAAGTTGTGCTTGATTTGTCGTGCCGTCACAGTAGTGAACAAAATCCCACAGCAATGCTTTCCAAACTGAATCAGAGTGCTTTGGCCACAAGTATGAACCAATCTCATTAATGCCAGTTTTGGGAAAGCCACTTTTTCTCTATGCCTCTCTTACTCATAGCTGTGAAATTTAACAAGAAGAATTCTGAAGAACATTTGATGCACAGTGAAAGGCAGTTGTCACACCTTCCACAAATTGCAGAAGAGAGCAGAAAGTCCCTTCTGTTAACTGTAATCTGGAACACGAATAACTTAAGGAAACTGGCCATACATAAATCCATGGACCCTAAGCTGGCTGAAGTCATTGCAAGGTCACTCTCAAGAACATTTGAAGGACTGGGATGACTGGAAGAAGTGCCTGAGGATTGGAAGAAAAAAAAATGTCACTCCTATCTACAAAAAGGGCAGGAAGGAAGACCCAGGAAATTGCAAGTTTGTCAGCCAGACTCACCTCGATCCTTGGGAAGGTGATGGAAACCATTTCTAGGCACATGAAGGCGCATGAAAGCATCAGGAGTAGCCAGAATGGATTTACAAAGGGGAATCTATGCTTGACCAACCTCATAAATTTCTATAATGAAATGACTGATTGATAGACAGGAGGAGAGCGGAGGACACTGTCTACAAAGAGTCTGGCAAGGCTTTTGATGCATAAGATGCTCATAGAAAAACTAATGAAGTATGGGTTGGATGAGCAGAGACTGAGATGGTCTGAATACTGGCTGAACCACTGGGTCTGGTTGTGCTGCCACCCAGAGGCACCTTGACAGGCTGGAGAAATGGGCTGACAAGAACATCATGAAGGTCAACAAGAGGAAGTGCAAAGTCCTGCATCTGGCGAGGAACAGCTCCAGGCACCAGTACATGCTGGGAGCTAGCTGGAAAGCAGCTTGCCACAAAAAAAAGCCTACTGCACTAGTAGTTTCTACTGCACAGCAAGTGGACCATGAGCCAGCAACAGAAAAAAGGCGGCATTATCCTGGATTAGGAAGATCATTGCTAGCAGGTTGAGGGAGGTGATCTTTCTCCTCTACTCACCACTGCTGAGACACGTGGAGTGCTGGGTCGATTTTTGGGCTCCCTAGTACAAGAGATATTTTCAAACTCAACTGGACAATTTCTTGGACAGCCTGTAGTTGTAGGTGGTGTTTCTCTAATTATGGCTGTTAGAGCAGGCAATCTCCGGAGGTCCCTTCTGAGCTCAAGTTTACTATGATTCTGTGATACTGTGCTCAGTCCCTGCAGTACCAACAACAAGGACCTCAGCTGCAATGTATTTTACTAATTACTCTAAACATTCCCCCTCCCTCTAAGCTGGAACCTTCTGTGTAATTAAAATTACTTCTTTAATGGAAGTAACCATGATATTAAACTAGGAAGTCTTGACCTCTTTTTCCACCGATAAAGGGATTACAGAACTAGAGACCAACCTGACGTCCCACCCTCCCCCATCCCTTCTGCTTATGGGAAGAAGATGAATCTTTGCATCTGTGAATTACCCAATATAAATTATTCATGGAGCACTTTTATCAACCCTATTAGCTGCACACGAATCTAGGTAAATGTCAAGTCATCTTCGTTAATCCTTCATTCAGGCTGTTGGAAGTGATACTGCACTGAGTGGTAATGCATTTAACCTTGCAGAGTATTCACTCTGTCAGACAGTCACATTTTTATGAGAAAGCCTAAGTACTTCTCTGTGGTAGAGTTTGGATGCTATCCTTTCCAAATAATTGGGTAGTAGGAAGTGTTCCTGGTGTTTCCTTGCTTTCTTCTGGATTGCATATTTCAAATGGAGGTACAAAAGGACCTATTAACTCATCTCATGCATTTGTGTAATGCTTTCCCTGGTGTAATGTATCCCCTGGTGCAGATATCCAACTCTCCAAAGGTTTTTAAGTTGCACTGCTTTGCCCTTTTCCTCTACCCTAGGAGTGACTCACTGTCTAACCTCTGGTAGATTTTTCCCAGTAAGAACACACCCAGTAGAACTAATCTTTCACTCTAACCCTCATACAAGTTCCCTGACTTTAACAGGCTCAGTGCAGTGGAATTAAAATATGTCACTTGATGTTTGTTCGCACAACAATTTTCCTTCCACAAAGACATGAATTTCTTGGAAAGAGACCTCAGTGCAAATCTGCAATAACTGGCAAGCGCCTTTACAAAGTGCCTATGACTCAAGGACTTTAAGTTCCCCATACTTTAAGCTGCAATAGAAAAGAGAACTCAAGTACTTAAATTGAGACATAAGTGGGTATTTTCTCATATGTATGACAGCCTTCATAGCCATAACTTCCCGATTCCATAGATTTATGCTGTGCAGTGTGTTCAATCACATATACTTTCTCTCCAGCCCAGTGAATCTTGGATTTCTTGCTGGATGCTGATACAGTTTCCAGAGGTGGAGTAGAATAGCCTGCCGCATATGTGGGATACATAGAAGCTGGGTGATGCCTGATGTGGGCCACGGGATGGAGTCCGTATGAACGCTCCATTCTGCACAAAGTTGGGCTTGTTATTTTTAAATCATGGTCCAAACAGACAATTGTCATGACTGCATTTGATAGTCAACTCAACCCCCCTGGTCTTTGTTAAATATGGTCAGAGAAGACCTAAGGGAATGCTTCTCCATATGAGACTTGAAGATGATTTCTGCACCAGCCAGGCTGAGGCACAAAGTGGATGCCATGCCTCTCAGCCTATCCAGAACAGATTTGTCTGCAGGCAAATGCAAAATGGAAACTTTTGAATGCCTAAGGAATTTTGAAGTTGAAAACCATGCAAGAATTTACATTTTAGCAACGTGAAGAACAGAGATTTTCATGATTGTAGCTTAGGATTTAGGGACCCGCTTTCCCTGCTTTCTATCTGTCTGGTATTTCTTATGCCTTGCAATGGAATCTGATGTGGAAATATCCGTATTTCCACCATGATAACAAGAAGTAGCCAACCTTGAGAAATCTACATCCGTTTTCCCTTTGCCCAGTCACAAGATGTGTCTCTGTGTGTTTCTATACTGTCTGTAGAGACATCACAACTCACTTGACTTCACAACAGATCACAGTGTTTCTTTTCTTGTGCAGTAGCACTTTGTTCTTCCAGATTGTCCGGAAATATCTTACCCAAGGATACATGGAAAGTCTGTGGCAAGCAGAGAAACAAATTCTAGCTAGTGCCCAAATCCTTAATCCATCCTTCCTGCATGTTCTGTAGCTGTCTTGTAGGCTGGCACTACACTAAATACAAAGAAATGAAAACAGACAGACAATATGCTTTCTACTTCCAGGTTTTCCTGGTCTCTCTTTTTGCATCTCCATTGTTGATCCCACATGTAAAGTATTGAGTAAATGCCAGCTGGAGTATTGCCTCAGTACAGACATGAAATAATGTTTCCCATTGGTATCTTCTTTTTCATAATCCCTTTCTAATCTGCTGGCAGTAAAAGAAGACCATATTAAAGCTAGAGCCATCCCTCTCGGATGGGTGTAGAGACACAAGTTTGCACATACATTACCCTGTTTCTGCCAACTCCAAAATAATGAATTTTACTATTTAAAATAATAGTGGTGGAAGTATAGCCCTTGTGTGACAATGTAAGAAATTTGTAGACACACAAAGAGAAGCAAAAGTATCTGAAATGGTCTTGAACCATTCTACCAAATACATCACGAAGCACACAAATTATTCAACTATTATAAATAAAGTTTGTTCATTTCACACACTTGTCAGCAGGCATTTAAAACTCAGCATCCGCTCCCTCCTGGCTGCAAGATCCTTGATTATGTTCTCTGGAAAGCACTATGGTTTTCTAAGCATAAAACAGAGCTTTTCTCTTCATCCATCTTTGTACAGCAGAAAGCCTCTCCCACATGTTTGACTACACGTTTAAAGACTAGTTTTGAAGTTCTCAACCTGAGTGAGGAGAGAATATAATGGGCCAATCCTTATTTACACTGGTGCATAAAGACACTGGAGAGATTCTCTAGGAGGTCAGTTAAATATAAAAACGTTATCTCTCATTAGAACAGCTCGAAGTCACAAGCTAAAAGAGACTCAGCAAGTCCTCTGAGGAAGCAGGCTGACATGCTTGCTTGCTCCTATGATTTTCTCAGGCACCAAGAGTAGATTATCGTCTGAAACAGAATTCTGGGCTAGGACGATTTTTGGTCTGAGCCAGCATGGTCATTCTCACAGTCTCCTATTAAAGGCAACCTGTGCAGAAATAACCAGTTAGAGAGCTGAAAAGCCTCTTTTGATCTGAGCAGCTGTAGAAAAAAACAGTTGAGTATCAAGACCACAGCTTTGTGACTCTTCTACTTTTCCAAGCAATTCAGAGACATGGCACGGCTTTGAGGTGTGGCAGTAGGTGTAAGGGGAACTCTGATACAGCATTATGTTGCATGTGTGGTGGAAAAAAAAGCACTATTAAATCTCTTTCTTGGAGAGCCTGGAAGGTGTGGCTGGTGAAAACTAGATCTGCCTTCTCCTGGGAAGGGGGATTTGCCATATGAGCTGTGTTTTGTTATGAGCTGTGTGAACTCTGAGAACCTCCAGATGAAAAACCCAACACTGGAGTTTCTTTTTCTTCTCCATCTGGAAGGGAGTTAACATTTCTCCTGGCTCCCCAACTTTCTCCTGTGCTTGCCTTCCTTTTGCTAGGTTAAAAATTCCCCTTTGTTTTCATTAAACAATTTACAACTAAATCTATTCTCATTCTTAAAATGCATGGACCAAGAAGAAAGTGTTACAAGAACTCTCTTGCCTTGGCTGGCCCACCAGGGATTTCAGTGCTACATTTGATGTCATGATTAAGTTAAGGATTTCAATTTCACACTATAGGCAGTCCTATCTTCTTATCCATGCTTTACAGATGGCGAAAAGAGCATGTTGATAACCAAGATGCCTAAAAATCGTGCAGGGAGGGGAGAAGGCAAGAAACTTAGTCTTCTTTCCAAGAAAAAAATTATGCCCAGAAATAAACCATTGAATGTGGCTGATAGGATATATAGACCACAATCCAAATGATACACATACCCTATTTTCTAGCTCTGTAAGCATCTAGATAAGCCTATCTTGTTTTACCAGCAGCTGATCCAGTGACCGGTGCAAAGCTCAAATCCATCAAATATGAGATTACACTTTACATTTAGAAAGCATCTTTTCCTCATGATAGCATATCGTTTTGAAAGTAATAATTATTAACTTGATATCACACTAGGCTACCACATGAGTGATGTGTAAGGGGGCAAGTAACTTTATTTTTTATGAGAAACCCAAAAGGAAGGACAGAATAACCCGCAATTATGAGTTATGGATTATGTTTTCTATATCTATTTGTGGCAAATGCTAAAGACTCTCAAATGTATTTATATTGTCTTGACACAAGTTTAAACACGTTTCTGGGGTGGAAGGATGTGCATAACCCTAACTGGAAAGTTGCAGAGAATTAGAGTAGTAAAGGAACTGGGAAAACCTTGAAGGTGTCTCCCACTTCTGACCCTATATCCTCATGTTACGATGGACATAGTGTTCAGTCTCTCTATGCCTATTTTCCATCCTGATAAGGGGGATATGTGTCTTTATTTTCTTTGTCTGGTTTACCTATTCACACTACAGTCCCCCAGAATGGGAAATGGTTATAACTGAGTTTGCAAAGTGCATAGCATGGACCGTAGGCTGCAAAAACTACTCTAGTGTCAGCAATAATAAAAGACAAAGGGTTCTTTGGTTCTTATTGGACAGGACTGGTCACAGCAGAGGAAATAATGTCTGTTTTTCTACCTCTGACAATTCTCACTTCTTTCCCAAAAGGCTTCATAAAAATTTGAGAAGGAAAGCTTTACTGTTGGAAGACCAGCTTGTGTACCTGGTAGAAAGACATGATTATATCCAGTCTTGAGCCCAATACATCGGTACCTGATATATGAGTCTGCATCTCTTGAGTGTGAGGGGCTCCAGGAACTCACACACAGGTGACCCCATTGAGTAGCCGAGAGGTTATCCCACGACAGCAAACTGCAGGAAAAGGAAGTGCTTGTTCCAGGCTAGTGCTTCATAGAGACAACAAATGCTCACTGTTTCCAAATTGGGAGGGTTGCAGCCTGCTCCGCAGAAAACCAAAAGATCTTCTTTTAGCCTGTCTGCAGCACGGAGACAGATGGTCTTTTATGCACTACTCTTTCTCTATACCCCTGGAAAATCAAGGGATTTTGTCAGTGAGAAACTACATGGACAAATTTGCTTAGAAGAACATATTGCAAAATGATTTGGGTCATTATGGATTAGGCAAGCTTCCCATTTCCCTGGGAAACTAAACAACCCTTTAAAAGAGTTGTGTCATACAATCCTCTTCGATATTCTGTCCCCTGTTGACATCTCGCAAGGGACTGTATAAAGAGGGTTCCTGATTCTTCTCTCTCTCACACTAGTGACAATCAGGGTAATGTCATTATTGGGAAGACACAGAGGCATTGGGCTCAGAGCATCTGGTGGGATCTTTAGGTAAAAGTGGTGGCATTGAGCAAATACTACTCAAGGGATGCGTATTTTGTGACTTCAACAGGACCTTGCAGCTTTGCCTTTTTCTTTCTCACACCTGCTCTCTTCTGTGATCTAGAAGAGATTGGAAAGCACGCCTCCAGAGGTGAAAAGTTAAAACACAAGTGTATATTAGCTACTTTGTCTTATTCGCTTATCCCAGGTGCTCTCTGTTGTAAAAGTTTCATTCATTATATTTGAAATCCCATCACTGTCAATCCTGTGCATAACAGGAAAGAAATCATTACAGCTGAGAAAATGATTTCATGATTACTGGATTCCTCAAGGAATGTGCTCTACTTTACAGCTACCTTTTCTGAAATTTAATGTCACAGAGCGAGCACGAATACTAAATTGTAATCTGTATTGCATATCTATTACTGGCTGTAGAAGTTACATGGCACTGATGTGCTACCTGGATGACCATGACCAGTCAAACACTGAATTTCTACCATTCACTGTCACACATGACATTGGAGTTCACTTTATACATCACTTTTGATCTGTGTAATTTTTCATAAATTCACAGGATTTAAAGCCAGAGATTTTTGGGGCTCATCTAATTTAAGTTTCCCAAATTTCGTCTAATTTCTCCTGACTAAGTTCAGTATGAAAATGTAAGTGCTTCCTGGATGAGTAACAAAGAGAGGATGAAAGAAGTCATTGTGTGAGCAGAGGAGCTAATGAAACCAGCCTCTTTATAGGTTTGTGCCTTCACAGCACTCACTCTATCTCTCTCTCTGAGACTCTCAGTGTCTTGCTGAGTGAGAGGCAATGTGTTATGCCTATTTCAGAGCCATGCGTGCCAGCCAGTGGGCCAGTACCGGCAAGGCTGGCCAGCTGCCACTATATAGATTGGTTAATACGAGTTCTTCCTGTCTTTTCAGTTTAGAGAGTGCTAATTTCCTTCCCTTTCCTCCACCCAAAGACAGATTTCACCACCTTTGTGGGTACTGAATTCTCTCTGAGAATTGTCCTACCTCTTCCCTTTCAAATTTGATTGGGATTGACTAACAAGTTTCAAAAGTCATAAGGGGATGCAGAGGGGGAGCGGGAGGCAAGTTTTTTTGTAGACAGACGATCACATAGTTATGTCTTCTTAGAAAGTTAATAATGAATGGCAAACATGACTGAAGAAGGAATGAATTAAGTTAATGGAAGGATGTTCATCTTTATTCTTCAAAGTCTTTCAGGAAAAGAAATCACAGAAAGGAAAAAAGCCCATCTGTATTACATTAGCTTGTCAAGCAATAGGACTTAAGTACTAACTCTCATCTACGGGCAGTAGCAGGTTCTACTCATACTAGATTTATATATATATCTCAATACGATAAAATGAAGAGTCAATCCTTGCTGAACAACAGACCAAAAAGCCAGTAGGTAGATTTTTAACTCTTTCTTTCTCTCTGGGTAAGTATTTGGGAATTGTGATTGCCCTAATTTTAAGCCAGAAATACAGTCATAGCTCTAAACTGGGTGCACCAGCCACCGCAAAACTGTTGTGCTTCTTATGAGCTCTCCTTTAAGAGCTCGACATTTGCTGTGAATTCATTGCCCTCTTGACCTGCCCTGGGAAACAACAGTTTTTCTTCCCATATTCTGTTTTCACAAGCTATGCAGTAGCATTTTCAGAATCACTAATGCTTCACTTAGATGGTGGAAAAGCCACACAATTGCGTTTACCAAAAAAAATCACAGGCAGAAAGTAAATAGCTAGAAGCAAAGTTATTTTACTGGTATGCCAAAGTCTAAATCATAGCAAGCCTGGCAGGATTGGTAGGGAGGAAGCTGGAAGGAAGCATGATAGTGAATCCATAGGCAAAGGTGGAAAACTAATCTCAATGTCTCTATAAAAGGTTCTGTCTGAAAAGGAATACTTTAGTTTTATGAGATTGGTGCTGTCTGACAGTATTGCCCAATGCCTATACAGGAAACAGGGAGAAAATCAGGGGCAGTATTTCATCTGCAATGACAGTGCTGAACTTGTGCCTATTGGGAACCTGCTCTGTGATCTATCATGTTCAATAGCACAGCACCATTAAGATGAAAAGAGAAAGAGGTTTAAGAGAAAGAAATTAGAAATTTTATCAGCTGTATTTATGGTAACTCCTCTTCTGGGATGCTTCAAGAAGAGTTAAACTCTAATAAGCACAGACTACAACATAGGATTCAGAAATCCCTATGTGATTTTGTAACATCACTTTCTCTGAAGAACTTCCACAGATAAAAAGCTTTTCTTCTGCATTAGGTTTCTGCACTGACGTAAATGTGTTTCTTGCATCTGCATTGCATAATAGTAAAGCTATACTATACTGGCATGTTGCAGTACTGAGAAAGTGGTTTCATCTGAGTAAACTCAGGTGGTTTCTCACTGATACTCTAGAGTAATGAGTACTGAAATAGCCACACAGGTGTAACTGCATTTTTGTTTAAAACCCAAATTCTCAGTGGCAAATAATTAGGACCTCTGAAGGACCAAGAGCAATTAAAACTCAAATGTGCAAATCTGAACAGCATTTTTAGCAGTGTGAGTAGTAGCAACACCAAGATTATTTTAATAAAAAGGCAAATTCCTACAGCATATGGTGCTTTGTGACGGCAGCAGCACATCGCTGCATAGATCAATTTAGAGGTACTTACCAAGGAGAACCAAATATTTATTAATATTTATTAATATTTGTTCAAAGCAAGCCAATGATGCAATGCATGACATATAATATGCCACCAGTCCAAATTATTGATTTCCTTTTTAAATAAATGAGAATATATTCCTGAGTTCTCAGCTGAAAAACAGTGTTACAAAAAAATCCCCTACTTTAAGCTTTATGTTCACAAATGATGTGGGATTTTTCAAGTAGACATGCCACAAAATCAAAATAACAGAAAATGCTGTATTGTATGATGTGCATCAAGAGGAAAAATCCAAAGACAAAAACTTGTTTTATGACTTATTAATAAAATGGAGAAACTGTGGAATCACAAAATTTTTGACTTTGAAATAATCGAGAACTTTTAACAATGTGCCTTGAATATCATGTTATCTTGTATCTGAAAAGATGCTGCTTGTAACTGAAGATGCTGTGAGAAAGTTTCCCCTGAATTTTAGGGAAGAAAATAAGCATAGAGTATGGCTCAGAATCTGTCTGCCTAACTGTCTAACTGTCACCTAGACAATTCATTTAAATTTTTTCCTGTCTTAATACAGCTGAGTTTTCTCTTTTACCTTCAAATTGTCCTAGAAACTTTAATTATTGCTTAGATTACAGTAACCATTTTAAATTAATGCTATAATTCAGTGCATACACGTTTTCAGAAAACATTATCACCCCTACTGAAATGAAAACTGCACAGCTTTATGTATAATGTTGCTATCATTTTGCTGTAATTAACTGCTAAAAAACTGACTTAAATTCATGAAGACATAGGTCAACTTAATTGTCTTGTTGCTTAGCAAAATGTAAGGAGAACTCAGTAGGGTTACTGGATCAGCAGCTTCCCGTGATTAATAAAGATTTTGAAATACTGGTTTCTTGAGACTAATGTAGCTTCAAAAATATGATTCCCCACAGCCTGCAGAGTTCCAAGAACAATGACTTGTTTCCAAAACGTCTGCAGATGAACCATGAAGTCATTGCAATTAAGTCCAAAGGCTTATAAAAGAGCAACACAAAAAAACTCAATAGGCAGAAGATTTACAGACTGGACCTCCTTTGTTTACTCAGAACAAGGTACATAAATAAAAAAAAAAAACAACCCAAACAAAATTCATATGTTTTAAAGTATAAGCTTATTTTCCAAAGGGTATAAAGAGCAAAACCCTTAATGGAGGACTATGAGTCTGGACCCCAGTCACTCCTACAGATTTGACTCCTAAGTCTTATTGATATGGATATTTTACTGTTCATACTAGTCTAGCTGCCTCTCAATAAGGGATTTACTTACTCACTTAGTTGCTCTAAGGTTAGAAAAACTCCTTTTCCAGGCAAACAGGAGCAAGGATATCAGTATCACTGTCCCAGTATGAATTCACTTATGGGTTTAATCACCCTTTGTTGGCAAGTCCATGGGAATTCAAAATATAAGTCCCTATGTCAGTGGAATTTTAACCGCAGATTAAAAATCAAATTTCCTAATCAATGAGAGTAAGGACCTACAACATTTTAGTCACACAAAGTGTTGCATAGAGGAAAAAAATTTGAGACATGCTAATTAATACCCTAGTTTGTGTTGCACATCTAATACTCAAGCAAAGAGAAGGTAACATTATGTTCATACACATAAATTTAAAGGAGTCAACTGAAACTGTAAAACTCAGAACCCTAACAATGAAGATGTTTCTCCAAGATTATGAAAGAGAAAGAAAGAAGGATGTTGCTGCTATTTCAGGCTTGAAAACTGCAGAGCTACCTGACGAGTCAGGAGGAAGACAAAAGTCTGGAAAGAGATGGAGGCTGTTTTTTTCTGATTCCAGGTCAGATGTCATGACAGCTGAGCTACAAATGGGGCTTTGGTCCAACACTAGCTTCTTCATGGAAAGGAACATTTAAATTATGTGTAAACTAAAGCTGAATAGAAAACAAGATAGGAATGAGAAGAACGGTGTTAGCTGGATCTATTTCAAGAATAAAAAATATCTACCTATCACAGACCTCTGCCTTACGATGAGAAGCAAATCCTCCAGAGGTTCTTATATTTCTCTGAAGCAGTTATTCAGAGTTCAAATAACCACCTTGCAAGGTGTCAAACTTTTGGAAAGCTGCAGCTGCCCAAGAATAAATCCAACCTCTTGAGTCTCCCTGGACTACCCTTTAATCTTCACTGTCCACTGTAATCATTTTGCACAGCCATATAAAGTGAATAATCCTGTTAAGTGGGGGAGGATCTCATATATTCAGGAGGACCATTTTGCTATAATTTCCTCCTCTTGTTTCTATTTTTTGTAATGTGTTTGGAATATACATTGTTGATGTGGTTTTATATTCCTTTGTCCTCCCAGAAACTGGCTGCAAACAGATTTATCTCACTGTAATATAATCAAATAAATTAGCATCCAAAAGAACTTTCTATCAAAGCCCTCAAGCCTAGAGGCATAGGAAAATAGGTATTACTGCAGGAGGCAATTATTTGGTTTCAGACGGATAAAGATTCCACAGGGATTTGATACCAGCTTAAAATTTGCAGGGTTGTTATAGCTATAAATCAGGAAGATAGTAAAAAGCCTTAAATGGTCCAATTTGCTGACAATTTCCCCTCCACATTTATTTTAAAAAATGTATCTAATAGCAAACAAGGTTTGTTACTGTTGAATTTGTTTGTACTGTGATAGCATCTAAAATACTGCTGGAAGCTTTCCAAACTCAGTATAAGTTTCAGTACCCTCCTGAAAACTGTATGGTGCACCCTCTTCCTGCATCTCACAAGAGCGTTCCATGAGAAAGAAGTCTCACTAAAGGACCCAAAATTGCTGTACTGACTTTGAACAAATACTGGAATCTGGGTCCTAGTCCAGATTTTGGAAAAGCAATTAGTTGTTGCAGGTGGTTCAGACATTAGGTGCTCAGTGAGAGACACCTTCAATTTCAGAATGTGGCATGACCTGAATATAATTAGTCGGCTTCAAAAATCTTGGCTTTCCTGGTGCTCTCTGATGACGACTGAATCTTATATTCCCTTGGATGAATTTATTTTGTCAGCTATTTAGATTTTATTTATTTGTTGGACTGGTATTTTTTGGGTTGGATTTTTATAGCGACCAAGACTGAAAGGCCATTCCTAAAAGGTTATATGTTTTCTTTTAAGCATATTATTCTACTGAATAGTAATATTTAAAACATCCAAACATGGTTCATTTTGGATAAAATGAAAGCTGAAATGCAAATGTCACTCTGATCCCTTGATAGGAATTTGTGTTCATTTTTCCTTTAAAATATTGATTTTCCAGTCAAAGGAAACCATCTCTGACACATCTGTGATTTGTTCCAGCAGGATAGATCTGTCTAATTCCCATGTTGGCATCAGAATTGTATTTCTCCTGTAGAATTAACCACTCATTCATCAAATAATGCACTGTTACACAATCTATTTGGTTTTTATACATAACTTTTTTATACATAACCCTTTTATTTCAAATAAGCCTAATTACACTCTGCTATACACTTTCAAGATACACAGTAAGATTTTATTCTCCTAAGCATAGTGCTCTGAGAGAAGTCTGACTCAAGATTTATGAAAATCTCACCATAATTTCTAAAGACATAACTGCCTACATTTTGTCCTGATATTAAGCTTACCCTCTGGTATCATTTGTCATAATTTCCCGACAGTAAGAAAGAGGAGTCCACTTGGGAATTCATATAAAATTAACTTGGATTTTTCAGTCTAAAATTAACTCCTGGGACTGATTTCTATGTCCCTCACACTCTTCAAATAGAATGCAAGCAGAGATCTTATATCTGTACATAAAATTGTCAATTCATGGAACTACCAAGTGTATGACAAAACCAGTGGAAAAGCAATGAGCCAAGTTCTTTCTCAGGCTCTTTCTAAGTATCTTTTTACTGCAGAATGTTACATCACTTGCTTTCACTATGGGTCCTAGTTGCTATTTGTGTGTCTTGTTCTTAAAGGGAATTTCATTTCCTCCCTTAGTTTGCCCTGTTTAATTTTTTCTATCAGCAGCAGCAGCTCATTGCAGGTGGAGTTGTCATAACACGTAACTGGAAACAGTGGAAAATCAAACCTTCCACCAAAGAGATGTCTGACTTCCTCGGGAGAGAGGGTAGGATCGTGTGCTCGCATAGGACTGTACTTGTCCAGATTTCTTCTCTTGGTGCTCCTGATTCTTCAGGGATCTACACTTTGTTTCTGCTTTACCACTAATGTTATCCATATAACTACCAGATATTTCCTTAAGGATCTCGAGCAATTTGGAGTAGTAGGGCAAATTTTCGTATCTTTAATGAATTATTTTCAAAAAATGTTGCTTGAAATTCAGCTGGGGTGGTTACCTTCTCAGATCTCAACCCGAGAACATGTCAGAGAAGCCAAGTTCTAGCAAAGAGAGATTCTGGCTCATTTCTAGATGTAGATTATTGAGAAACTATGAAGTGTGTCCATACTCTGACCAGTAGTAGAACTCCACCTTGTGTGGATACAGGTTTCTTTCATGGGTAACAGCTTAATCACAGTAACGTGGAGTTCAAGCTGTCCTGCCCACTAAGCACCTGCCTTCTTTCAGCTCACTTGGGGTAAGATAATCTAAGATGTAGGAAGCCACTTTGTTTGTGTTATTTGTTTAGATTATTTCACTTTACAGCAAGTATTGTCTCAAGTGTTGCTTTGCTGGATTTTCTTCTGTGTTTCTATGCCTCTTTAGTAGTGATGAACTGATCACTGGCAACTCCACAGAGTACGTACACAACTGCTCTCATCTAACTTTGTTTGGCACATCATTCTGAAGGCCACTGGCACTGCGATCCTCTCCTGACACAGTACAAGACAAACAGCTCCAGCACAAAGCAATGTCTTCAGTTCTTCGTCACCATCTGAAAGTGCATCTTCCTCCCAGCTGACTATCACAGAATAGAATCATAGAATCATAGAATCAATGAGGTTGGAAAAGGCCTCAAAGGTCATCCAGTCCAACCATCAGCCCAACACCACCGTGCCTACTAAACCATGTCCCAAAGTGCCACATCTACAAGTTTTTTTTAATGCCTCCGGTAATCTCTCTATTAGATTGTCCTTACCTTACAGTTGGTCATTGAAATGAGTCTGATATAGTCATTGCAGGCTAAGAGTGTTCTTCCTACTTTCACTAAACAGATGATTCTCACCTTCTGGTAGCTACTTGTGGCATTTTAGCCCTCTGTGCATGAGCTGGTAATGAGAAAAGAGACCTCAATGCTGCCTTGAAAACCCCAAAATCCTTTCCAGTTGTCTAAGTATTAACAACTCCCTATATTCAAAAAGTCATGATCCGTACCTCAAAAATCAGTGCTGAACTCTGCCACATGAATACATCTCTGTTATCAAAGCTAGCAAAGGAAAAGAAGTATCTCTTCTTTTATAGGCATCTCCATGTTATTCAGGTTGCGGGTTGGTCTCCATCAGCTATAGAGGGATCCTACCTTTGAGAATCCTTATGAAGTGTAAGAGACTAAATCTGGATTTCTCTCTCTCATCCTGACAACAGTTTAGGATGTAGCTGCTACCCTGCAGAGTTGCAGCCCTAGAAATGTGGAAAAGGTCAGTCCTCATCTCAAACCTTCTGTACTTCTTTGTTTCATCTTCTCCCACTCAGTACCCTGGTTCTTAATGCTCTCTACGTAGAGTTCCCTTTTTTCCCTTTTCACTGCAAGACTCATACCCTCTGTTGGCTGCAGTCAGAGGAAAATCCTTATGATGACACAGTCAAAGAGATTTGGCACTCTACAACATAAAGGACAATGTCTGGGAAGGGCAGAGTGATGCAGCACAGATTCTGGATGTCAAATAACATTACTGAAGGGTAAAGTTTAACATAATTCTTAGTATGTGTTTTATCTTTCAAAGCAAGCCTTGCCCTACACTTCATTCTGTGCCTCAGATGGTAACTAACTAGTTGTATTTGTACTTTCAATGTTTATAGTTAATAGATCCTTGCTACTTTCTCTTTCAATTCTGCTCTACTCGCCACTTATATTATCATCTAGTCTCAAACATTGGAGAAAAAAAATATTACTTAACACTTGAGAACTATTGCCCTCTTCCCCCTCATTTGTAGAGCTGCATATTAGCTCCGGCATTCATTAAGTTTAGGATTTTAAAATCTGCAGACCTAATTGCACCTTCTTTTATAGTTAAGTGTCAAAGTCAGTGTGTTTTAGAACTGATGAGCCCCTGTGAGTTTAAATTCAGTTAGTCTTTGTCATTAAAACCTATTGTTTTGGGTGGTTTTAATCTTGCATTGCATTTTGCATAAGCAGTGATGACCGGAGGCCAAACTTTTCAAGAGTGATGCACAAAGCTAGTTACCCATTCCTATACTTGATCTACTTTTCAAAGGTGTTCAACACCCTTAAGTTCTATTTATGGGATCTAAATATGCTCATTACAACCAAACTTCTCACAATATTTAGAGAGATAGATAGATAGATAGATAGATAGATAGATAGATAGATAGATAGATAGATAGATAGATACAGAGTTAGGTACCTCATTTCTATTGCCTTAATACACACCTAAACACACATTTTTGCTAGTGCATAGTGAATAAAATGATGAAAAAGGAAATTTTTTCTGAGGACATTCTTGAAATATACCCAGTTTGTATCTTTTTCAAGCCTCAGTATAATTGCCCATGCTTTATTCCTCCACTGCAATTGTGTTCCTGAATGCAATTCATGGGTTGTTGAAGTGCATTCCCAAAATGTCCTCTAAGGATGTTCCATCTTGTTTAAGCAATGAATTAAATCTTTCCAATGAGTCATAGTTATATCTGACAAGAAATTATGTATTTGTCAAGATGTCCTGTTTTCATGTCATTTTGGAGTTTTTAGGTTATTCAGTTCCAAGTAACTTATCCCATTCCACCTGCTCTTGACTTCTTGACTACAGATAAACCTTAGAAGGAAATTACAGTGATGTTCACAGCTGCTTAGACCTTGTTAACGCTCTTGAATGTAGTCCTTATTGCAAAGAATAAAAACCTGAAGCACTTTAAAAAAAGAAATCATTCCAAATTCCCCCACTGCTGAAATGATTTTCAGCACAGGTACAGTACAACACATTTACTTGCCCTGCTGTGACATATTTTGCTTCAGCCCCCACAAAAATTTACCATTTGTGCCTTTTGATTTTAATCTTATTAAGTTTTCATTGCCATGAATTGCAAATGGATTAAAAGCACTTTCACTTTTCTGATTTCTTTACACACATAGGGACTTATATGACCCAGTCTCTGTACAGTTGTTATTAGCTGTAGTTAAAATATCATTAGCAGAGTTCGTGTTAGTAGATATAAACCACAATAAACATTTAGATGTTTTACTTGAGGGAATGTCAGGGTCTCTTCGCAAGCATGCAGTCCTCTAGTATCTCTGCTTGGCCTAACCAGCCCAACAAATTTAAAACCCAGAATCCAGTCATGGAATGTAAACACTTTCATATCAAAGCCTTTGTGGGTGGTGTTTTGTTCTGAAGATACTTATGTTTGTGATTTTTTTAAATTCTCTTTCTCCCGTGGGACAAGTGACTTACACCAGCTAGCAAAGCTCTTCAAGGAACCTTCATTTATCCGGTGAGCTTTACCTGTGACCTTCTTATTTCACATATCCTCATGTATCTTTCTGCCATATCCAGCAACTAAAGGTGATATACCATCTAATTATGCCACCATCAGAATGTTTATATCAGATGGAGACATATTACTAATATCCAGGATACTTGCAATGCAACCTATGTGCAAAAGAATTACATCAAGGGTAGAATCTGGTCATTGTTGTTTAAAATGATCTGTAAATATTAGGTCAGCTTCTTCCTTGGCAGTATTGTATCATTGATTTGAGTGACAGGTTTTGATCTGTTATCTTTAGACCCCAGCTGAATTTTAAAGCTAGCTGTTGACAGTACATTAACTTTGTTATACTTTTAACTGCAAAACGTGAACAACAAGAATTTTTAGGTTAAAATACAACATTCTTTGCATTGTTACACTCACATTTATTTTATTATAAGCTATAAAGAAAGGTTACTTCAACGCACAGCAGTGGAAAGCAGGTGGGCAAACCTAACAGAAGTTCACAGTAAACAGAAAACAGAAATGTACTGGCTGGGCAGGGGTTCTCAGATGTGATTCATGCAGATTTGAATTGAGTTTGAGTATATGGTAAAACATATTATGCATCTTTCATCTGTTTTTCTAACCAATCAGCCTGCAAAAATATTTCTTTCCTCATTTAGAAGCCTGGTAAGGATCTGACCGTCTAAAATTAAGTACTCAAGAGCTTTCTCATAACTCTCTAGGACAGTGGATAAGACTCACATTCACTTCAGTGGGATCGCAAATAATTTTTTTCCTTTAACGACCTTGCATTCTTTGTCTGTTGTTTAGCCATGTCAAGGAGAACTGTGGAAATAATACAGCTCTACTGGCACTTCAGGCACTACTCTAGGTAAACGGATAAGAGTGAGAAGTTAAATCCATCTCACAGTTTACATATTCATATCACAATCCTAACTAAACAATCACTAATGCAGAAAAAAAAGCAAGGTAATACTCTTGCTATTGGTAACAATACCTATGAGTCTCTCAGTTCACATTATATGCCGTAGTCATTTCAACAGCCAGTGTGATTTAAGAATGACCTAGAGCAACCCATGGTGGAAACGATGCCCCTGGTGACAGGGATGAGTGCTCATGCTGCAACTTGGCAAGTTTTTATCTCCACCACAGGCGAGTATTTAACTTTGCACCTCTCCCACATGACATGATGGACAAACACATTCTACTGAGTGTTCTTCAACTTAATTTCTTCTCTGCTAAAACCTGACTGCCTTACCTACTGAAGCTTCAAGGAAAAAAAAGCAAAGACAGCATTTACAGCCCTTTCTGTTCCAGGAATGCAGCATAAAATTACATTATCACTTTATGTATTTAAAGCAGTATGGGCTCAATTCACAGGCTATCCTGCAGAGAGTATGAGGAATAAAAAACTCTCCTTTGACCAGTGAAAGTAATGCAAGCCTTGAAAATTTACAGAAAAACTAATTAATTTACATAGATGCATCTAAAATCTCAGTGCCTGATTTAAGGTCATTGTCTAGGTTCTCTCAGTAATCGATTGAAAAAGGTTGGCATGTATAAAAGTATGATTCATCCTATCCTTACATAGGTAGGAAGTTCCCTCTTCCATTGACTATAGATGATATATGTCATGCAAAAATCTACAACAGCACTACTTCAACATATATATTTCAGTATCTATTCAGCACATTCATAGACAACAGGTCATCTGCTGGCCTAAGAGAGCAGTTCTATGTGGTCTGTGCAGGTGAATTAAAAGAAAATTGTGAAAATCACCATCCACCCATTGAATGACTCCTGTTGGCTTTCAATCAAGCCTTCAGCTGGATGGATTGAAATACTTCCATTTGCAAAAGAAAAAATAAATCTGATGAGTCATCCAATCAGAAAAGATGGGAGAATATATATAGAAGCAAACAGCAGCAACAAGTTTTTAGCAATTACTTGCCACACCTAAACAGGAGTGTTGAACTAACTCTTAAAAAGAAGTCACAATATTTCTCCTACTTATCTGAATCTTCAGTTTAGGATGGTCAAGCTTTGTTGGAGGCATTTTTTGCTGTATGGTTTTAATCTCATTTGATTTAATTTGATTTAACTTTCCTATTTCAGTACAAGATGCAGGTTTGTTTCTGTTGATTGAAAATACGTGTGTTTTGGCAGCAACTTCTTAAGGAAGAGACATCAAAATTCATAGAAAACTGACTCAGCACTGCCCTGCACCTGATGAAGTGATGCAGTCGAAAGGTAGGTTTGTGATACCTGCATTTCCCTTTGTGTGTTTGTGCCTATACTCCTGCTAAAAAATTATCACATCTACAATATCTTTAGGACATATTTATTCCTCTTGTATCACTGCATATTCACTCATCCTGGCAAGGATGCTTCATGCTCCATAACAAGCTTCTCCCAATGCCCATCTTAGGTCATAGTATTGCTTTGTGCATTGGCTGTTCTTCTACTTTGTCACTTCCGTTCACTTCACCTTGCCTCAGGCTACAGCTTGCATTGAGTTGAGGTGAAGTTTGCTTCCTCTACTTCCTTATGTCATTGGTTCCTTCAAAGGGTTCAAATCTGATACTTCTTTACAAGATCCCTCCCATCTCAGTGGAATTCAGATCCCATGGTGTGTGTCTTTTATATCATGAAGGAACATCAATAAGGAACTCCAGGAATGCCATCTGAGTAAGGAGGTGATTTTTTATTTTTGTTGGAGCCACTAGAGCAAAACAGATAACTTGTAGAGCCCTGGACCCCTGTAAAGACTGCTTAATTGATGACAGCAGCTTCAACCAAAGAATTGGGTGCCCGCTCTAAAAGAGAGAATTGTTGCTCCAATAACAGGTGTCAAGAAGACTGGATCATCTTCCCCTCCAAACATGGTAACCTGGAGATATCTTGGCACTTGCGGTGTTGCAGACAGAGTTTGTAATGTGGGAGCAGGACCATCAACAGAGGATGCAGACCGTATTGTTTGATCGCCTTTATCCATGTATGACAGCTCTAAATCCAGGCTGCATTCATGAACCCACAGGATTATAGAATCATAAAATCATTAAGGGTGGAAAAGATCACCAAGTCCAACCATCAGCCCAACACCACCACGCCTGCTAGATTATGTCCCACAGTGTCCCATCTACACATTTTTTGAAAACCTCCAGGAATGATGACTCCACCAGTTCCGTGGGCGGCCTGTGCCAATGGTTTACTATTTTTTCAGTAAATATATTTTTCATAATATCCAATCTAAATCTCCCATGATGCAACTTATAGCCATTTCCTCTTGTCCTATCACTTGTTACCTGGGAGAAGAGACCAACACTCACCTTGCTACAACCTCTTTTTAGATAGTTGCAGAGGGTAGTTGCCTCCTCTTCTCCAGACTCTCACAGCACTTAATGCAGGGTGCCAAAAGCCAGAAGACAGAGCATCATTCATGCCTTCCAGGTTACGCTTCACTGTTCATCTCTGTGTGGCACCTAAGGAGTTCTAATTACTTGCCTGAGGAACAGAGATCAAATGGTGAAGAGTGAAAAGCAAAACACAAAGAAGAGCAATTGTCTCAAATTTCCTCTGAAATTGTGTTTTCTATTGTGAAGATGGATTGAACAGATGGTTTCATTAAGAGCCTGTTCCAAAGATGATTGAAAGTGACGGAAGAATTTCCCTTAATCTTGATGAACTTTCAGCTGGTTCTGGAGGACTGGATCTGAATCAGAAGATCGCCAGTGTGGATCTCCTTTATCTTCAAAACTTCTCTCTGGGGAGTGGAGAGATTGTTACAGATGAGTCCATATATCTCATGGGCCTGAAGTCCAGATTAAACATGAACTGCAGGAGCTGAAAAGAGTATGTAAATAGCTATTCTGGAAGCGTGATTGTGGCCACATCGTGTATGACATCTCTGAGTAGGCTGGAAGCCCTTTTCATTCAGCATTGTTTGAATAACTGGAAAATCACTCAACCACTAGTATCTTACAGCCACATCTTCAATGCTCCCCTCAGCTGATGCCTCAGCTAGGGATGCTTCGTTTTCATTTAATGGGATGAAAACCATGTGGCTGTGAATCATCTGGTTCTGTCTCTACTGCCTCAACATGAGCACGTTCGCTGTATTCGATCTGTGCTACAGTTCAAATTGATGGCAGGGCTCACACCTCGTTTCCACACACAGAGGCTGTGAACTTTCTGAGGCTGTGAACAATTCCCTTGCCAGCCTCCTTGGTTCTACAGACCTGATTATATTTTTATTTTATTTTTTGATTCCTATTGTGTGCTAGATACTTTGCAGACAGACTAAAGCTATTCCCTAAAGCTTTTACTAACAGTACTTTTTCTTTCTTCACAAGATTTTTTCCCACATTTATTATCACACACACTCCTGAGCATTTGTGCGTGTGAAGATACTCATAAATCATTGTGCAACCCTAACTACACTTGAAGAGTACAATTCCACAGTGCTTTAGGTAATCCAAACCAGAGCCACTGTAGTTGCTCTCTCTCTTTCACCCCCAGCTTCACGTTCCTACCTTCAAGCTGGTACTAGTACATTTGTTATAAAAGTTGGTATTTTATAAAATATCATGCAGTGAGATAGCTCATGGAGCTGATACAAACAGAAAACAGTCAGGCTACTTTTTGGCTAGACCATTTTCCCAAGCTGTTCCATTATATTGTATCGATAATGCAGCTCAGGTGACCAGTGGTTTCTCTCAGGTGACCAGTGGCAGAACTAGAGGGCATGGACTTAAGCTTCATCAGGGAAAGTTTAGGCTTGATATGAGGAAAAAGTTCTTCACTGAAAGGGTGATCGGCCATTGGAATGCGCTGCCCAGGGAGGTGGTGGAGTCACCGACCCTGGAGGTGTGTAAGGGGAGACTGGATGAGGCACTGAGTGCCATGGTTTAGATGATGGTTGGTGTTAGTGTTAGGTTATAGGTTGGACTTGATGATCTCAGAGGTCCTTTCCAACCTTGTGATACTGTGGTACTGTGTGATACTGTGAAAAAGGATGAGATTGAGGGCAGTATGATAGGAAACCCTAATTAGAGTGCCTTGAAGTGGCCCTGTGCCTCTCCTCTGCATATGTGCGTGTATACTTGTGTTTCTAGATCTTTATTTCTGGATACACATGAACAAAAATCTATAGGTCAAACATTTCTAGTGTTGCACATAAAACTGGGGATATAAATCCCCTATGGAAGTTTCTGTTTGGAAGCTTTTACAGTAGCTGCAAGGTGATCTTTCCTGGGTAAGTAGTCAGCAATTTGCTACTAAACTGTCACAGATTCCCAGCCTATTCTATTACTGGTGGGATGGACACAAGTGGTGCCAACACCTATATTTCCTGCTGAGGTTATAGAGGTAGGGCTTGAGGTGAGTGCATAAAGGGATGATGATGAGGCTAGAGTGTATTTTTTTGCAGGTGGAAGATGAAATCAGGGTAATGGAGAAATGAGACTTTGGCTGGTAAGAAGAGGGGAAGATAAACAATGTGCAACAGTGATCTTAGTATGAAATGGTAAAGGGATGTGCTAGGTTGATGTGCTTAGCATCCTCATGTACAAGGGTAGGGCATAATGAGTATAGATTTTCCTTCATTTCTGTTTGCATTTTTTCTAAAACCAAATGTGGGAGTTGTTACCAGTATCTGTAGCTACTGCTGTTATCTGCAGTTCTGCCACTGTTCTGGGAGTGCCTGAAGCCACTCTGTGTTTGATAGCAGCGAAGTGTCTTGTGGCTGGGTTATGTGGGTGTGGTCAGCAAGTACGTGAGTCCTTGCAACTCCTGCAGTAAAAACTGGTATATTAGCACTATTATAAGTCTGGGTGGGTCCAACCTTTATGGTGGTGTAGGAGAGACTAGGATTGACATTTTTTTTGGTGCTCTGTGGGAAAGATGCCTTCGCTTCTGGACAGTGGAAGGCAAACCATCTCCTTTCACTTGGTTTTAGTAACAGTTGTTCCTCCAAGAGAAAAGTAGCAATTCGATCGCCTTTTGAGGTAGTTATTTTCTCAACATTTGTGTTCCTCCTTGTTCTCTGTATTGGTTGTGATTTTTTCATTTCTAATATTTTCCACAACAGTAAAATTCTATTCTTCTGCTAATATTGATTCAGACTTTATTACAAATGTATTAGTTGTGCTATTGCCATTATTTGAGATTTTACTCCTGCCCCATGACCCACAGCTAAATGAACATTTTGTCTTTTCTCTGCATGAGATATTTTCTCCCTTTTCCAACATTTATCCTACAACTACCGCGTAATATAAAACTTCTTTCCTTATTTTTTTTTAAATTAACAGTGGTTATGAACATTGAAAACAATTTGTAGTCCCTACTTCTTAGAGCCATCAAGTTTTGCATATAGTGTTGGTTGCTTTCATCTTAACATTTGAGTCATTTGGCAATTAATATTTTGTAACTGGTGGTCTTTAATAACTGGAAAATAGTAATCACTGTTGAAATAGCACCTTATAGTAGCTTTCTAGCACTTAAAGGGACCCTAACCTGGGGAGGTGCTCTTTATCAGGGAGTGCCAGGATAGAATGCAGGGGAACAGATACAAGCTGAAAGAGTTTTTAGTATAAGAATAGTGAGGCACTGGCACAGGTTGCCCAGAGAAGTCGTGGATGTCCCATCCCTGGAGAGGCTCAAGGCTAGGTTGGATGAGTCTTTAATCCAGTGGGAGATGTCCCTGCCCAGAGCAGAAGGGTTGGAATTGGGTGATCTTTAAGGTCCCTTCCAACCCAAACCATTTTATGATTCTGTGAAATAAGGAAAAAAGTAATTGCTTTGATATGATGTATTATGCTACACTTTTGATTAAATACTTAATAAATATGCCAAATGTTTGATGTAAAAAAGTATTTACGGAAGTGTAAGTTTAAACTTCCCAAGCAATGAATTTATCTTTCTTCCTCCCTTTGACCATGGAGGAAATTTAAGATCACTTATGTATTAGTATAGTTCTGCCAGTTAAATGTCTTTGAGTAGGTAGGATGGATTAGAGCAAAGATGTGACTCCCATTGAAGAGTTTGACTTACACTAGATCTAGATGGGGTTTTGGTTATTTGTTTTTTTTCCTTCCCTTCTTTGAAATTTCTAACATGAGAACGTTTTTGCTGTTCCCCATGTTTACTGTAGAAAGAAATGCTATAAAGAGAACAATAAAGAAAGAATATGACATTCCACAAAGCACAGGAGAACCAGCATATCTGGATCCCATCTCTATGTGAAAGGACCTCAAGCTATAGTTGAAGTATCAACTCAGCACAACAAGGAAAGCCACGTAATGCTGCTACTCCATTTTCTTGAATTATACTGCACCGAGTACAAGAGGACGTGTTGTCCTAAGTACTAAGCCGTGATTGCCCAAGCTGTTTAATTACTCCTTTGTGCATTTTTGGCTTTGTGTCAGCTAGTGGTCTCCCAGGCAGCACCCAGGCATAGTGGGGGAACAGGACTGCTCTCTGGAGGCTGTGAAGAGAGTGTGGTGTGAACTTTGTCTTTTGACCTTGTACAGCCCTCCAAAGTCACTTCAGCATACTTTGTATTACAAAACACACTTACATGATCTCATATCTCATGAAGGCACATCAGGTCAACAGAAACTTTACTTTCCCCATTTAATGAATGAAAGTAAACACTTCCCTCAGATGAATCCGTTCTGAACCAAAGTATCTTCTACTTTTAGTGAGCAAGGAGGAGAAGAACTTTTCATAAACGTTGGAAACCGCTTGAATCCCATGCAAGACCTTTCATTGTAGGGAAGCTGCATTGCAATACCTTTACGACCCTCTAAAAAGACAATAAATTACACCAGAATAATTTAGCTGTAACCATGGTGTCGTCAAGCAAGTCCAGAATTAAATAATAAGTTCTGGTGCTAGTTTCTACCCTACCTCCTCTTCCCATATGCTAAATATTTCCTGGATTTCATAAGGCCATTTTCACTGGTCGTTCTTGATCTTGTTCCACTCACTTGGAGGTAAATCTCAAAGATTTTCATCATTTCTAAGACAGAATCTCGGAGACTGATCTCTACTCCTGAATCTCCCTCCAGGCAAACTAACATTATCTTGTGAGTGATTATGTACCAGTTCAAGTTCAGGAAGGTTAGAAGAGAGTTTATAATCCTTTCCTGTGATCCCTCTGGGATAACTTCATTCTCTATAGCCATTTTTGTGCTCATCCATGAATTCAGACAGTATTTTCTGCTTGTATTGTCCTTCAGGCAAGGAATCTTTGTTGAGGGCAGGGAAGAGTTATATTAACATACCTTAAAATAAAAACAAGTAGGAGATTGTGGTTTTTTTAGTTTTGGTTCAAGGCAAAATTTTCTTTCAAGTTTCTATCCCTCAGGATTCATTTTCTCTACCTTTAGGTGTGTTAAGTATGTTTAGGCATGCCATGCATCCAGTTTAAGCTCATGATTTAAGCTCCATGTGCAGCAGGTAAAGGGATATAGGAATGCTTGACAGGTTATGTTTTCCTGCCCTTTAGACAGAGAGGAAGACCAGAGGTTTTCAGGGGAGATGTAGCTATGATGGTTAAATGTATTCCTCGATGTGTTTCCTCTGAAAGCTCATTAGTTCTGCTGAGACTGTGTCCTGTCATACTGAAGACTACTATCTCCCTCTTTTGCTTTAGTTCCCAGAATAATTGTATTCATCTTTTGTCTCTTTTTAAGTTCTTTAGGGATGATCTGCCTTTTCAGTGTGTATTGCTGCAGTATCTAACACAGGAGAATCCTCCTCTGACACTGCAGCTTCATGGTGCTATGATAAGACAAATAAATTACAAAGGATTAGACGTGGGAGTAGGGTGAAGCACACCCAAGTCCATGGAAGAAATTTTCCTTGGGAAGTCATTGATGTCAGTATTCAGCCAAGATTGAATCTAGCTTGGGACTCCTTCCTAGCACTCAGTTTTCTTTTAGACACTTTTTGGAAATCATTATTTCTTTCACACTAAGAAGCAACTGAAAAACTGGCTTTTTTTATATTTTCTTGAATGAAACTGTATTTTAATTGACAGGACGTAATATCATAATAGATTATAAAAACACTTATTATGCAGTTTGTTTGTATTTGTTTAATGTATTTCAGTGAAAGCTCACATGGATTGCTTTGTCTAACCAGTTTGTAACAGAGAAAGCTGATTCTCTTTCTATCCATTTAATAAATTTTCACTCAGAATTTGTTGATCTTTAAGTGTTCCTGAAAGTGTTGAACAAGGACTTCTGTTAATATCAAGACTGTAGACTAGCTGCATACATAAATATAAAATGATCTCCTTATAGTTTGTACAAGGGTACTCTATATGGCTAAGATTTCATAGTTAAGCTTTAATATGTGAGTATTCTCCCTCATTGAAAAGAAAAAAAATGAAGACTCAAGCTTAAAATTATGAGGTATAGTTAAAGTATTGTCAGACTGGGACCTGCAGCTTTGTGCAAGGGCAAATCTGTTATTGTCACAATCAGTTCTCAAGGAAATAAGCAGATACTACTGTAATTTCTATACTGTGCCTCCCACCCATGAAAATTCTCTTTATTATTTAAAACTCACTTTATTTCCAACAATATTGATTATTCATCCCAAATTGAGCCAGTTTGTTATGTTGCTGGTGTTTCAAGAAAACATTTGACCTTTCAATGGGAGTACTTGGCCATTCTCTTCTAGACTTTGAGGGGTAATAGTTGCCTTTATTGTAGGGAAATTTCACTCAAGAGTTCTGAGACAATATCTCAGATACCTCAAAAGAAGGAAACAAGGGAAGTACCCTACCATACACTTACAGTCATCAAACAAATGCTTTAAAAAAAAGGGACTGGAGCTGCTGATTCAATAATGTTCTCTTTATAGCAAGAATCACCTTTATTCCCCTATAATTAATTCATTTATAGGGGTGGGTATTAACTTGCATGTCAGAAATCACTTCTCACCCCAAAATTCACAAAAACACCTTAAATGAAAACTTAGATTTCTTTTCTGAAGGTCATGAGCATTCAGTTGAGTATCAAGCACACACTTAACTCTAATTGCCTTTGATAGGACTCCAAGTTAAGCATATGATTAAATGCTTTGTGGCAGAAGTAGAAATTAAGCATATTCCTATATGCCCAATGGACTTTATGACTGATTTGCAGGTTATTGGACTTACCAGACATATTTCTGCTGCTTTTGGAACTACTCAATGGGATACTGGCACTAGGAATAATTAAAAACGATAGGCATAGGGTTTGTAATGTGATCAGTGCAGACAGATCTTGAAATTTTTGCAGAGCCCTGAAGCGGGTCTGCTAGTGCTAGAGCTGAAAACTGAAAGGGTCAGGATAAAGGTCATATTTTTTATTGAGATTTTCCTGCATTAATAGAATCTCCACATTTGGGAATCAGTTTGTTCACTAACACAAAAATCAAAGCATCATTGTGGTATAGAATAACTAGTTATTTGGTTTGTTTAAGGCTATGGAAAGTTTTACTGAATTCTTTGCTCAGTCTTCAGATATTTTACATTATTCTGCTTCAGTATGCAGCATATATATAATGTAATGCAGAACACAGAAATACATTGTTCACTTGGAGGCAATTGTAAACACCTTAGGTAATGACATGACAGATGAGAAGTTAGAGACAGAAAGCTGAAAATGAGGAGGGTGTTTTAAAATCAGGGAACCTTTGATTGTCTCTATGGGAAAGTAAACACTCAATTTGTCAACCTGGCACTGAAAAAAGCTGTCACGGGCTCTTTAACAGGACAAAAAGTAAGGCCTGGTTTGTTTACCCATATGTATGCACATATGCAGAAGAATGGAGGTAATTGTATACATTCAAATTATTTCCATATTTGTGTCTGAGTTTAAGTTCATTCCCAGTTTCAAAACTTTGTCCAAGACTTATCTTGCACTGAACTCAAGGCAATGGAAAAAGTTTGACACAAATGTGCTTAGTAGACATTGAAAGAAATTCAGGCAGGGAACTGGCAGACTTGAATCTATGCCCTTATTAAAGTCTGTTTCTCCCACATGTTTTAGGAAGTTCAGCTTTTTTTTCTCTTTTTCCTGCTCATAAAAGAAGTGTTTGAAGTGTAGCTTCTTCCACCTTGGCTACTTACAGAGGGGGGATAGTTTTTAATCTTCATAAGTAAAACTACAGATTTTAAAAAGGGAAATAACAATTAAAAAAAAAGCCTGGTGTTAAGTGGACACACATACACGATAGTCAAGGAGTGCATATTTTTCTTTTCTGAGACTGTGAGGAGAGTAAAAGAGGCATAAGTGAACCTGTAACCTGAACTGAAGGAGAAGAGGAGCAGCACGGACTCTCCTCCTGCCTTGGTCTCTAATGTGCTTTGGATGTCTTTTTCACTCCTTTGGCATCTTACTCCAATATTTCACCTTTCTATTGAGATTCTGAGTATTTGAAAAGTATTTATGAGATTAAAAATACATTTAATTCCTAGCTAATGTTAGATACCTGCTCTTTTCTTTAGGATGGAACAATATCTTAGAACGAAGCAGGACTGTGCATTCAGATCAGGTCCAGCATATGTCCAGAGGATGGTTGCAAAACTGGTGAAGGGTCTCGAGGGGAAGTTGTATGAGGAGAGGCTTGAAGTCACTTGGTTTGTCCAGCCTGGAGAAGAGGATACTGAGGGGGGACCTAATAGCTGTTTACTGCTTCCTCACAAGGAGAGGAAGGGGAGAAGATGCCGATCTCTTCTCTCTGGTGACCACTGACAGGAGTCGAGAGACTGGCAGGAAGATGTGTCAGGGGAGTTTAGGCTGGATATTAGGAAAAGGTGGGTATAGGGTGGTGGAGCACTGGAACAGCTCCCCAGGGAGGCAGTCATGGTGCCAAGCCTGACAATATTCCAGAAGAATTTGGACAATGCTGTCAGACACATGTGTGAATGTTAAGATTGTCCTATGCAGGGACAAGAATTGGACTAAATGATCTGTGTGGGACGCTTCCAACTTAGGTCATTCTATGATTCTGTGATACTGATTTTTACTGAAAGATCGACCATGATCTATACCTATGGGAACTCAGGCTCTGATCTTTGACTGCCTGAACCACACTGAAGATAAATGGCTAGAATATCCCAAAATGGGGAAGGTGGGTTCCCTAACAGGCACAGCTCAGGTGATGTGACTGTGGACACTGGCAAAAGCATCTGCGTTAGGAACTTCATCACCATGAGTCAAGAAAAAGAAAGACTTCTGCCAGAAATGTAGGTTATTTTATGGAGCAGGTTATATCCTTGAAAATTCACGCTCCTAGAGGCTACAAAGATTTATAGTTGTTTTGACACCTTCTAGGAAAAGACACTTTTTATGTATGGTACATGGTAAACATCTGAGCCGAAAGAAAAGGTAGGAAAAAAGTAATTACCTGCTTCATCTTGTACAGAAGAGTGCAACATCAAACTCAAATTCCACCTTGGGTCTTTCCAAAAATGCGAAAAAATAGTGTGGTGTTGCAATAGCTCTAGGAAAACTTTCTTTTCAGCTGAATTCTGATTTAGCCATATTTCTTCAGTTTACCATGTAGACCACTTTCTGATAGAGCAGGGGGGCACACGCTGTACTCCAACATGGGATGTCAACATACTCTAAGAAGCTAAAGAGCTTCAAGAAACCAAGAATTAAAAACTTCTGGTCCATGACAGAAGGTAAATGAAATACTGAATGAAAAAGAAACATCTAATGAATATTGTATCTATAAAGAAAAGAGATTCATCATGTTCCCCAGAGAAGACACCTGTTCAAATATCCTTGTCACGATGATAATTAGAAAGATGACTCATGACTGGGATGTTAATGAGCAGTCACACATTTTGCTGCAAGACCAGCTTGGTTAGCAAATGAGTTGAACTGTTACTTGTCAACATAGGAACAAGAGAGGCCCTGCTCACAAGAATCGAAAACTCTGAACACTAGCTATTTGGGGGTTTTCCTTATCTGTAAATGTAAAAAGGTTTGAGACACTCTGGGCAAGGTCCTGGGTCTAAGTGCTTCGTGCCATACATCTAAGCTGATAATTAGTGAGTGTTTTGTTTTATTACTTTAAAAATATAATCTATTAATCTGAGCCTGCTAACAGAACATTCTTGCTCATTCATACGACAAAATCCTTCACAGAAGAGAGCTGAGTGTGATTCAAGGACCTTCAATCAAAACACCAGGTGCTTTCCTAGAAGGTCAATCAGTGCCAGGGGCTGAGACTGCCTTCACTTCTATGAGAAGCCTTAACTATCGCAGACAAAAATATGTTAGAAATGAGATCATGTCAGATGAGACATGACAACCACATTTAACAGAGCATATGAGAAATACTGCAAAATCTCGATGGCTAATCCTGCCCTATATTCATCATAGGCAAATTCCCAGCAGTTTCTTCTTTGAGATTGCCTTTTCAAGTTAACACTTTAATGAGTATTGCTTCAAACACGAGATTTCTTGTGAATCTCTGCAGTCCTTAGACAGAAGATGCAACCAAAAATATGCTTGTGATTTATTATTGCTAACACTCAGAATTTTTAGTGAAGCTAGGATATAGTCCGTTGTTTTAAAATAATTGAATACTGCTACAAGAAAGGGGGAAACTCATTCACTGACTGTGGTGGTTGAAAAAGCTGATATGAAGACAATTAACTGAGAAACTATCATCTAAATGTTCCCAGTTCTGCAGTTGTGGGCATCTGGCAAGACCTGAAACCTTTCCTGTCATACCTTGTGAAGAAGAAGGCAGTCTTGTGAAAGGCTTATGTGAGGTGATGAAAGGCAATTACCTTCTGAAAGAAAATCCATTGCAGGATTTGCATTGACAGATGTGCATGCACCTCTGACTACAGTAAGTATGATTTTACACTGATAAAACATTTCTCATCTTGCGTCCCATGGTAGGATCACAATGTTGAAGTGTTGGCACTTTTTGATAGTTGGACACCAGCTGGCTAAATCAAGGTACGTTAAGTGTAACGTTGAGGAAGAATGAAAATTCTGTGATAAGAAAAAAAAGGTTGCAAATGTATCCCAAATGCCATTTCAGGGCTAAACCCAAAATATCTATTTTTAATAGATTATTCATAAAACAAGTTTGCTGTATCTTTGAATCTGGCTCCTGACTTTTAAACACCAATTGTTGTCAACACTGCAAGTGTGAGATTTGATTTCAAGTGCTTAGATCCTTCTGTTTTCATAAACATTTTTTTACAGATGGTTCCATACCTTAGAGTATGGAACTTTCAGAGCTTTCAGTTCTTTAGCCTAGGAAGAATGGACATATATCCAACCTAATACTTTCTTTGTAACTGAGAAATTCAGAAAAATGTCTTCTTACCTGTACACTCCTATTAAGACAAAGGAAAGAAACGGGCATCTTCTGCTGTCCAATCAGATTCTGAAGGATTTGTGTCCCCAACTTCATCTCCTGCTTTAAGCACCAACAGATCAACGTCATGAGACCAGGACATACTGGATATCTTTTTCTTCTCTTTCTTCAGTGGCAGTGAAGGATGTCAGAGCAATGTTCAAAGACTGACTATTGTTTCTTTAATTGTTGATTGTATTTTATCTATCCGTTAAGACATACTTGTATGGTGTGGACTAATCCAGCCAGAGAACCTTAAATCTCCTCTCAAGGCTATGAGTCTAAAGATATAAAATTGTTATAATATGCTAAGAAATAAATATGAGAGAAAGACTTGTGTGAGTCAAGAGAAACTTGAAATGTATTTGAGCATGACAAGACATCAGTCCAAATTCCAAACTCTTTTCTGCCATTTGGAGCATCCTGCAGTACTAAGATCCTGGGACAGATTTGCTAGTAACAATATGATAACATGACCAGTGGTTTTGCTTTCAGTAAGTAGGATGGTTAGAAAGACACTGATTCTAAAAAGCGCCCTGTTTTCCTTCTGCATTTCAAGACTTATTTCCATTCACCTTACATTACAGCAGAAAGAAGAAGAAAGTCTCCGCGGGATGTATTCTGAATTCCCACGAGGACTCACCTCCAATAGTCTCTTCTAGTTGGTACTTAATCACAAAAAGACTTACTCTTTTTAAAAAAAATGCAACAAAAGGTGCTCATTTTTCACAGGAGTTTTGGGTGTGGGAAACAGAGACTTTGGGAATATCTGGAAGAAACATTTGTGTTATAATTTTACTAGGAAACAATATGCTCTAATTAGATGGCAGCCACCTTACAGTATCTACACAGCCTTACTCGCATTATCAATATTTTATGCTAACTGGGACCCATCATGCATTCTTTAACATTCATTCTTTGCACTTCACAGGTTACAGACAGGTCTTCACTTTCCATGTCTGTATAAGAATAAATTAATGTCTTTAGCGAACATTTTACAAAAGAAAAGGAGAAATTTTTTTTTGCCATGGAAAGGTAAGAATTATGATTTACCCACTGCTGGGACATTTACTTATACTGCAAATGATAGAGAAGGTAGAAAATTGCCTCGAAAATTGCTTTGACTCATATATATAAAAAAATCCTCTATTTGTGAGTGTGTAGGAGAAAGTGGCTGCAATGCATTTATTTTGCAGCTAGGTTTATGTGCATTCTGCCATACAGAGGTTTAGTTTCAAAGGTCAGTGAGTACTATTCCTCATTTCAAATTCAAGGAAGCAATATTTCCCAACTACCTCTGACCTACATTTTTAGTAGTGTATGCCCAGCTTTCCTTCATCAGATGTTTCAAGATGGCATTTTAAAATGGATTTTAGTATATTGCCAAGCACCTGCTCCCACACAGGGTCACCACTGAAATTAACTCTGCTGTGAAAATGCATTTTTTGCACAGATATTGCTGTCTGGATTTCCTTTGGTAAGAAATGGACCAAGAGACTGAATTTATCAGTTTGGTAATGAATGCTAGTACCCATGAGCCTTATAAAAAGAATTGTCTTTTTTTTCCAGAGTCTAACACATAGGATTTGACATTGTAATGTAAAGTACAACTGGAATGATTGCTTTTTAGCTAGGGACAGCTTAACTTCAAAATATTCATCTTTGCCTTGCATTAGGAAACTACTTGACCACGGCTTTCGTGTGACCATTAAGAATATTTTAAATATGCTATTCACAAATGTTGCAGAGTTAGGGTTTCCCTGCTTTGCTTTTGACGTTGAAGCAACATGAGAAGATTAATAAAGTGAAATTTATCAAAGTTTGAAACTTTTACATCTTGTCACGACAACCTTATTGTGCTTGTAGGAGGCAGGTGGGTATCAGCAAAACCTTCATGGACAAAAGTCAGTGGTAGTAAATATTCACTTGCTTAGTTATTCTTGCCCTATAAATAAGAGAAGGCAGCAGGGGAAGGGAAGGGGGAAGAGGGAATAAAACTTTATTGGGAAAGAGGACTGTCAGTTAAAATCACAGAGCAGATACGTAGAAAACAGCTGAGACTTTCATACCTAGTTTTTCCATCAAGCCTCAAGGAAGCAGAGATTTGTCTCTAAAATAATATTCTACTGCATTGGCTTTTTAGCCCTCAAAGGCTCTTCCCTTTCTCTTAATTTACTTACATCTCCTTCTCTGTTTTTCTTATTAGGTCTATTTAATTGTTTCTCCCCTTTACTACTTTAGAACAGAATCAGGTTGGACTTTAGTTTGGGTAGTTCTTTTATATCTTAAGTATCATTTGTTTTTCATCTTCCATTTCATTTAGAGGGGAGTTTCCATTCAAATTTTGTCTTTCTTCAGCTTATTTTTTTTTTTCACTTTGTAGATTGATATTTTGCTCAGATTTTTTTATTGTTACACAATTACAATGCTTTGTATCTTCTGTATGTACCCAAAAGATCAGAGAATAAAGGAGAATATAAAAGGGGAACTCATTAAAAAGAATAAAAAAAAATTATATGCACAACACACATTTGTGGGAACTGAGGTGATTTTGCACTATTATATGTTATTGAAGCATGTATGAACTTTGCCAGGATTGAGGTCATATTACGCTTCACGAAAGACCATTCTTGCTTTAAAGAGTTTATATTCCAAGCAAATAGGGTGTATAAACATTAGAAGAAAGACTGCTGTCTGCCTTATACAGATGGAGAACTGCGATTAAAGACAAGCTCTTCCAAAGACCTCAGCTACGATTTAGGAAGTGAAATAAGCCCATATTCCTCTGCTCTTGCTTTTGTCTTAATCCCTCAGCTTTATATGTCCTTTGGGTGGGCTCTAGGCCTTCAGAGCCTGCTGACATATGGACTTTGTTGAATACAAATGTTTTTTAAAAAGAAAAAATGAAAAGCAAAACACCCCACCCCCAAAAAATTAAATAAATCTAAAATACCCCAACAAAATCCCCAAAAAACAAGGACTTTCAATGTAATTCATCCTTAAATAATCCTTAAATAATTCTCTTTCTACAAGTAATGTTATAGAAACTTTAGGCTCATGGGTAGACTTGATAAATCCAGAGTTTGATTGATAAGTTTCCTTGAAGAAATTGTTTTCTGTTGTCTCTGTTCAAGTAATGGAAGAGCTTCAATTGGGGGGGGGGAAGCCAATTTAACACTGAGGATTTTGCATGAATCACAATGTGCCTCTGATTCAATGTGTTTATCACCATGTTTCACTTGAGTAAACACACTGTTGATTAGAATCCAAGGCAAATTATCAGACAGCATGCTTGATGTCTGGTTTTATGTTGAATTTACACCATATTTTATTTAAAGACAGAAGCAATGTTATGGGATTTAACAGAATCACTTTCTTCTTGCGTAAGTAGTCCAGTCTTTAGCATCCCTGCAGCACATACATGCTAAGTAGGTTACTACCAGATGTTGAAACCAGTGATTTGTTTGGTAGAGTGAGTCTTTAACAAAGCAGATTGGTTAAAGTCGCTGTCTTTGATTCATTCCAGTCAAAAAAAAGCAGTTTGTAAATTCTGCTGTGTAGCTTCAAAACATATTTGCCAAAAAAACACTCACTCTTTCTACCAAATGACATTTAATTAGTGTAAGGGATGAACATGACAGCAGGAAAGTTGACATAATAAAGTCCAAAACACAGGACAGCATTTTTAAATCCTCTTGGGACCAGATTTTCCGAGATCTCCAGGCTTATACAGGTGCAAACAGAGACTTTCTGGGATGTTTCTGAGCACTCATTAAGTGTCTGCAGGACTGTGGAGAAAAACTAGTTATAATTGAAGTATTTTGTTTTTATAATATACATAGAAGATAATTTGTGAATGGCGACGCATGTGAAGGATGAGAAGAGTTCTGATTTATATATGTCTTCCTGTTTATGTGAATGTTCTTTATGATGTGGTTTTAGTCTGTCTTTTTAAAATGCTGAATTTGGTAGGATTGATTCAACTGCCAGACATCAAACACAAACTAATTCAGTCATACTTCATTAAGTAACTCCTTCAGTGGGATCCAGGCAACTGGTTTGGTTACCCATCTCAAGGCAAGAAGAATAGATTTGTAAAAATATCCTTTGCTTTACTGTTCCTAGACACAACCAAATTGGATGAAACACTTAACTCTTACATGGCTGAAGTTCAGTTAGAAATCCTAACTGTAATGGTTTCAACTGAGGGTTAAAACAATCTCTTCTACACCGCCCACTTTCAGATAACACAATTGCTCTCACCAGTATTATTCTAGACATAATTTAAACCATATTAGGAATACTTTATAACATTTCATTTCTCAGTGGCTTCCAACCAGAGGACCAAAAAGGACTGACAGATTCTTCTGTTACATTGAAAAACAAACAATTAAAAAAACTTAATAGGGCAGTATATTTATGCTCTTAACACATTTTTTTTAAATTATGATGGGTGCAGATACTTTAAAACAGAGCTACCTAAAAATGAATATTGCATCAGTACAACCCAATTACTCTTTCTTAGAGCAGGAATTTAGACAAACATAAACCTTTTCTCAATATTAGTAAAAAGAGTGCATTACTGTAATACTAGAATCTCAAGCAGAAATTAGAGTCTCATTTTGCAAACTGCACTACCAACTTGCAGATCTCAGCTCCTCAAAATCTTAGAACAAGATAAGAAATCATAACAATTTATTTTGTTTTAAAACTGAAGAATAAATTGAAATTCCGCCTAAATGCTGGGCATTAAAAATGTTAAGTGAGTTCTAGTGTGTTTAAGGAAGTGAATAACATAACAACTTTGCAGAAAACCCATCCATTTCAGACAGAAATAGGCTTAACAACAATAGAATAGAACTGTCCTCCCCCCCTGGTCCTGACTAAGTCAGAACATAAAATCTTCAATGAGTCTGTAGTTCAGCATGAAATTTTATTTAAGGACTACTGAGGGGTTTGGGTTTTTTCCTTTTCCTTTTTTTTTTTTTTGCGTAGATACCCACAAAGTGCTTCAAGCACTCCATGAATTTTTAAGTAGAGATCCCTAATCTTTATCTCCTCCACAATGAAATAACTGGTCTTGATTTTTATCTTGACCTAAGACTTGAGAAGCTGGTCTCTCAAATTAAACAGTTACTCAATACCTTGTATTTGACTGAGCAGCTGGCACAAAATGCAGCTTGAACACATGTGTTTATATATAGATGGGAAGTCACTGAATCTAATTATTTTCATCTCTAATTGCATTTTGTGCCATCAGCTATGAAAATGTGACCCACAGAAACTTAATGCTGCTGTCTGCATTACCTCACCTCCCATGTGGATATGCATTCTCTGCTAATAGTCTCCTCGTTAAATCCAATGATAAACTACCACTTGTAAGAACAATCTGCTGCTATTCCTTTATTTTCCTGGTTATATTTACCAGGAGCTTGGTTGTAAAATTCCAGGCTACCACCAGTGATAGGTAGCACACATTTCTAGAATTTGTAACTCACAGCAAGGACTTGAGTATCCTTTGTCTCTGACAAATTGAGATTTGACGTGAAATTTGGATCATTATGTTAAGGCAATAAGTTTGGATAAGTAGATTATATTTTGTGATTTAGCTAGGTCACTCATGTGGCATATAGCTATTTAAAGATATGTAGACATCCAGTGCTACTGTAGACCCTCTGGAGAGAGGCACTTGGTTTCCATCAGCCTTTAGGACACTGATATATCTGCCAGTCTTACTGGGTGTCTCATACGTGCGGGATCACCTCAACATCAGCTTCACCCTTAACACCCTTCCTTCTCTATAAAATGGGCTAATAAGTCTTATTTTGTCTACTGTGTTATTAAAGCTGGGACGTCCTCGGTGCAAGAACTGTAGCTATTCATGTACAGCCTGACAAAATACCACCGAGTCTCTTTTGACATATCCCAGGTAACACAGTGAGAATCATTTGGGAAAATCAAAGATGTTTTCTTTGCTGCATTTCTGCGTGTTGATGTGGTGGTTTGTGCTGGTGTCACTATTGGTGTCAGTGATATGGTAGGCATAGGCATAATATAAGCTTTTGAAGCCATGACATCATGCTGATTTTTTTTTTTGTGTAAGCATAAAATAGAAAAATATACATTTAGCAACTGAATGGGGAGAAGAAAACAGGAGACTTTATATGCCCTGGAGCTGTTGGGAACACATAACAATAACACAGGAGCAGGTAACTATCCTCTCATAGCAGGATCATGCACACCAGAAAGACCACTGACCTGGTGGAAGATGTAGTAAGTTTTACAGAGAATGTCATTGCTCAGGCAGTACCTTTCATCTTACATAAATTAAATCATGAGAAAAAAAAAAGAATTGTGATGTATTTATTACTAAGTTATAATGAACAAGTTGGAAAAGACACTGTGGCCATTCCTTTTAATGACTATAAACCACACATTTTTTCACATACCATAAACAGGAAAAAGGGGACCTTCACTACTTTTTAATGCTTTCTTGAGGCTCTTGATTTCTGCAAGTGGATCTACCCAGCAGACTAAGGAGACTCCAGTTCTCTCATTTTCCACATTGCATTCCAGTTGCACACAAGGTTATTCAACACTCCTGCAAGTTACTAGTTCAAAATTATTTCCGGCATTTGGGCTTTCCTGTGTACCAGAAAGAAAACTGTATGATCAGCATATGAAGAAAAAACCCTCTTGTTTTAATAAAACACAAGTACATAACCTGTTCACAGTACATACAACTTTATGAGAAAGAAAATCTTTGCATTATTCCAAGTTGCATGAGGTCAATGTAGGAATGCTGATACCGCCTTTTTTAAAAAACACATACATCTGTCTTTGCAGGGCCCCAAGGAACTATTATTAGCTGTGTTTGCTCCAGCCAGAATTTTAGTATCACTGAAAACATGTCAACTCGTAGATGTGCAGGATAGGTCTAAAACGTTATCAAACAGCCTTGGCACAGACAATTGCTTATACAGTTGGGAAAGGGCTCACTGAGGGCAGGATTGTATCAGGTTTACAGTAATACTGAACATTTAGCATAGACAGCGTGTTTGGTCCTTGAATCACTTACCCCTGACAGAGAAACTTTGCCTCTGACCATTTCAGTACTGTGATAACCAACATTTAAACTCCATTATCACTAAAGGACTGTATGGTAGGCAGGCAAACAGACTGCATCCAAGAAAAAATGGGCTCATTAGGGCTTTTTGATACCATGTCTCCTCTCCAGTCATTCATATTTATATGTCAGCTTGCAGAACACTTGCTAAATCTGCCAGTGCTGGACATCGCTGATTGGTGGGAAAGGTCCTGGAAAAAGGACCTGGAAAATCACACTGTAGCCACAGCAACCTGCTGTGCTCTGATAGTCATGAGAGTCACATATGCCGTCTGGACCAGAGCGTGCTCTCCCAGCTTCTGGGTTGGCTGCTGCTGATTTACATCACCCTGGGGCTCTCGCTTCAGGAAGGCTTTAATTTAAATCAGTAACCTGTGCAAAAGTGCCAAACTGCCTTGTCTTTTCTGGGATTTAATCACAAAGTAATGATGCCAAGTTAGTTCAAGTCAAGAACAAGTATTATTTTTTCTTTTTCTTTCCTAAGTGAAAAGGAAAGTCAGATCACAAAGATGATTTTTAAAGCAGCATTGTTTTCAAAGCAAGCCTGAAGTGAACTGCAGCAATCTATCAGCCAGACTTTATTGTGCAGTACGTTAATTTCCCATTCCCACTTCATTTTGTGTTTAGCACTGTAATTTGTACATCTCAGAACTGCCACAGTAAAACCTCAGACAACCTCAAAAAAAAAAAAAAGAAAGAAAGGAAGAAAAAAATCCTAAAGCAAACCAGGAATAAAAAGCCACAACAAAAAACTAGAAGTGTCTGGACTTATCTAGAATATCAATGTGTCTTCAACAAAGGCTCTTTGTGAGTAAGACCCAACTGATCTGCGTTGCCAGTGCTCTTAATTCTGTAAACTTTTCCCATCTACTTAATTGTTCTCTGTAATTAATTCATGCTTTTATATTTTTGAAAATTATATATAATAAACCAGTTATCTGCTTTATTCCTCAGAAGTGATCTGTTCAGATGCAAAAATGATGGTTCTTTTATAGTGTGAAGAATTTGCATACACAAACTGACAGGAGTCCCTGACATGTTGTTCAAAAATTAAATAATGTGCATTCATCAGACAATGGACTACTCTTATACAGCAAAAGAATATTCAATCAGCTGAAACAGATGCTTAGAGAAAATTTCATTCTTGAGGTAATAGTATGTTACTGACAGGTGCATAAAAGAGTATTAACTGAACAGAGCAAAGATAGCAAAGATATAAAATAAAATGCAAAATCCTTTCTAGTTTTTTATCTAACGGAGATGAAAAACAATCACTTTTAATGGGAAACTGTAGATATTTTTGCAGCTGATGTCAGTTTTAATTGTTTCAATATGTGATACAAAAACCAGCTGTGAGGACAGCAGTGGTGGGAACTGCTCACACCTGATGGAGCAAGGCTTTCCTACTGTCCGTGCATCTTATACCCAGGCAGGGGCTGAAAGGGGACCTCAAAAGAAACTGTATGGGAGGAATAACTGAAAGGAGAAGAAAAATTCCCTTATGCTATTCCATACCATTTCCATATAGGAAAAGAGCTACTGGTTTATGATCTACCTGTGTTTCACATAAAACAAAAGATTTCAAAGAGAGAGTCGGGTTTGTTCAGTCTGGAGAAGAGAAGGCTCCAGTGAGACCTTAGAGTAACCTTTCAGTACTGAAAGGGGCTGGGGAGGGGCTCTTTGTCAGGGACTGCAGAGACAGGATGAGGGGAGCCGGTTTCAAGCTGAAAGATTTAGATTAGATGTTAGGAAGAAACCCTTTACTGTGAGAGTGTTGAGGCTCTGGCACAGGTTGCCCAGAGAAAGTTGTGGCTGCCACCTCCCTGGAGGTGTTCAAGGCCAGGCTGGACAAGGCTTTGAGCAACCTGATACTCTTGCAGGTGTGGTTGGAACAGGATGATATTTAAGGTCCGTTCCAACCCAAACCATTCTATGCTTCTATGATTCTAAGTGTGTGGGCAAGTGAATTACTTGGGTTTTAACTTATTCTTGAAATTTCTAGCGAAGTAATAAAAGACCAGAAGCAACTGAGGCAAGTGTGTTGCTGGTTTCTGTTGTTGCTTTTAAAAGATGACTACAAGTTGTTTGCATATGTTGGCATTCCCACCACACATGCCTAGGCCCTTTTCACAGCTACAAAACAAATCTGGGTGGTACCTGTGAGGTAAAACTTAGGACATGAAGAAATATGAATAAATCAGACAGATTAGGTTTCAGAAAAGAGACAAGAATCTTCCAGAAAAATAATTAATATCAAGCAAACCAGCATTTTGAAACAGGAAAGCATTTTGTCAGAAAGTATCTGACCAGGTTTACACTGCATCTGCATAAATTAATACCAACGCTTCTGCCAAGGGGCAGGGAAGGGGAGAAGGCTGTCAATGATGTTCACTCACAAATTTTTCTTTTTGTTATTACCTCCAGAATACCGAAGATTTTTTTCCAGGGCATGGAGGAAAAAAAAATTCACACTTGTGCCTTCTCTGATTGCAAGAACTCTGAGTTGCAAGGAGTTGACTTTACTGCCTGTCTTCAGAGGGTTCCTTTTGCTTCACAACTACAGGATTTGTGTTGGGGCATGTTCTTTTCTTTTCTTTTCTTTTCTTTTCTTTTCTTTTCTTTTCTTTTCTTTTCTTTTCTTTTCTTTTCTTTTCTTTTCTTTTCTTTTCTTTTCTTTTCTTTTCTTTTCTTTTCTTTTCTTTTCTTTTCTTTTCTTTTCTTTTCTTTTCTTTTCTTTCTTTTCTTTTCTTTTCTTTTCTTTTCTTTTCTTTTCTTTTCTTTTCTTTTCTTTTCTTTTCTTTTCTTTTCTTTTCTTTTCTTTTCTTTTCTTTTCTTTTCTTTTCTTTTCTTTTCTTTTCTTTTCTTTTCTTTTCTTTTCTTTTCTTTTCTTTTCTTTTCTTTTCTTTTCTTCTCTTCTCTTCTCTTCTCTTCTCTTCTCTTCTCTTCTCTTCTCTTCTTTTCTTTTTTTCCTTTCACACTGTGTCTTACATTTTAAGAATTTCTTGGGTTTAGTCAAAAATGCCTGCTGGTGCTTTCAGTGCCTCTCAGTGTCTCCCATAATTATCCCACACCAGCTCCATTTCAGAATCTCATAAAAATATGCTTTGAGATATAGAGACAGTCTCTCTCTCACACACAACTGTCGTTCTCTGTCAATTATTTTCTGTGGGAAATTAACTCACTGCAGGAGATTGGACCAGTCTCATTGAAGTCATCTGTGCTGAATGGTTTCTTGAGGGGTTTTTTTGGTTCTTTTTGGTAACAGATTCAATAGATCAGTGGCCAAGAGTGTATTGTCTTGATTTTTACATACTATTGGTGAAAAAAATTATGCACTGGTACTCTGAGATACGTTCCTGTTATAAACATGAACTAAGACTGTTAATGCAGATGTTTTCACGATCTGAACAGCTCAAAACACTTTTCAAACTCTAATTTAAATGCTACACAGCTCTCACCACTGATCTGGCACAGCTTTGCTCCGAACTGGGTAATGCTAGTACCAAATGATAAACATTACATTGGCTGAATCCATAGGCCTCGTCTTCAACTATACTGCAGCTATTTTGCAGCTTGTTGTCAGTACAAAATAATCCCAAGGTCACTGTGATCACAGGAGGGCTGTGGCCGCAATCCTAAAATCTGCGTGACTAGAGTAACGGTTTCACCTTGGCCAGGACAAGAGATGTGGCTGGGGATAAAGGGCTGAAAAAACATGTGCCCAGATTTGTCTTGCTCATACCCAGCTGCCAGAACAGATTTTGGGTCACTTGGCGCAAGTTAAAAGCAGGAACAAAAAATCATAAGGTGGTTTTTCACTCTCTTCACTAAGCTGCAGTATTGCCCACACTTTTTAACCTCTTATAGTGTCCTTCTTGATAGTATACATTTGAAATATCTATACTGAAAAATAATTACTTGCAAAGGAGGAAAGGACTCTCATTTGGGTACAGGAGAAGAGGATTTGGTCTTGCAAGGTGAAATTTTTCAAATCATTCCTTATCCAAGGGATAGCTGAGTACTTATGGATGAGTGCTTGTCTTACAGTACTCTACAACTCCTCACATTTATGCAAACATGTAAGCACTAAAAAAGTTGTTCTGGTAGAGAAAAGCCACAATTTGCCAGACTCTATCTTACTCAATAGTAAAATTTTACTCTTTGATGTGGGTCAACACATAACTCTAATGAGGTCTTGGAACACAATCACATCCTCTGGGTGCTTCAAGAGAGAAATGATATTTATCAGCTCTCTGGGCCAAACATATGCTTGGGGCTGGCAGCTTGTTCTCTTTGCAAGCATGTGCCAGTCAGCAGGGCCATGGTTTTAGGGACTTTTTTATACAGTCACTAAGTGATAACACCAGAGTGTTGTTAGAAAGCTGCAACAGGATGCTTTCAACTGGGCAAAAGCACTGAAACTATGATTCTTTTATCCATATTCAGCACAGTTTTGTGCATGTTATCTCCAGTGCTTTGAATCTGTTAGCTGAAGGAATGCTCCGAGTAGCTTAAAAGCACACAGAAATCCTTTTTTTTTTGTTCCTCTTCATATTAGTACAGAAATGCTCTGAGCACCTGTTTGTTTGGCTGAGGATAGCATCTAAATGTGTGCTCAGAATGCAGCAGCAGCATCCTACAAATATTGCTGGTTTGCTCTTTGAAAAATACCACTGACCTTATGAAAAACAATCTTCTGACACAGGGTAATGGAGTAAATTATAGTGCAAAGTTCATATATGATATTACTAGTAGAAAACAAACGATAGAGTCACAAGGCCAACCTCTCAAGCTCACCAGCCCCTCTATCAGCCCACCCTAGAGCTGTCGGGTGAAAACTTTCCCCTGTTCATTTACCAGTTTTATGAGGTTGCCATGCAAAATGAGTGACCTCAGCCATATACAGCAATTTGAATTTTAGCACTGCCTCTACCACCAAAAATTATAATGATGGGGGTCATGTAACTACCTGATGATATAGATAACAGCACATATCCTTCCTGTTAAAAGGGTTCAGTTCTTCTGTCAAGACACATTCCTCGGCAATGGCAGCTGAGTACATGCGGTGATGGGAACAAATACCTCTAAGTGGATTTTTCTCTCCTAACCATGGAGCTGCTCCTTTCATTCCTCTTGTCTTTTGCTGACTCTGTTCCTGCTGATGTTTTTCTGACTGCCCCTGCCTTATCTTCCTCGATGTACTTGTGCCATGACCACTAAATCCTCTTTCAGTCTCCCTGGCATTGTTATCACCAACTACTTGTCAACATTACTTGATCTCCTTTGTGATTCACCCTGTCTTGATTCATTGCACCTGAAATTCATTAGTATATACAGGGACGAAGATACAAGGAGAGTGAATTTTGTCTTTCAATTCTTCTTTATTTAGAAAAAATATCTCTACTTGCACAGCTGAAAAAGGAATTGATTTATGTTGCTGCAACTGTACTGATCCTACCTGAGTTTTCTCTAATTTACACTGGTGTAAGGGAGATTAAAATCCATCTTGGAATACAGTAACTCACTTCTGTAGAGTTGATTTTGACTGGGTAAGAGATAGGAGGCATATTTCTGGGCTGAAATATGTTTTCCTCGTTATGTCATGCACAAGGCTTAGTGAAGGACTGTTATTGGAGTTCTTTGCAGATCGCCTGAAATGCTGATAATCCTTTAACAACCCATGAACAATAGAGTGCTGTAGGGCATGGAAGTAAGGTTTCTGAGTGCTATGGATGCAGTAGAACCACAAAAAAACTGGCTGCCATATGTATATCCAGTGTAGGAATCCAAAAGACTTGTCCAAGCTTGCACAAGGGCTGGACCAGGATCCAAACAGGCAAAGCTACCATGTGATTATCTCCCTGACTTGCAGCTACAGTCTGGCTCTGCGTTGCCTTCTTCAAATGGTTCTTTTAGTAGCAAATGTTTTATTTAAAACTAGGAATACATTTGCAAAGTATAATGTAGTGTCCCAATTTGTCTTGCCATATATGCTCCACATATCTTGGAATATGCTTTATTTGCTCTGCTACTGACTTGTCCGAAAATTATGGAGGCCTGGGCAGAGGCAACAGCACTTTTCTCAACCACTTTGCTCAAAGGAGAGATAGGAAGAGAGCAACAGGTCCAATCCCTGATTCATTAGGCTCCATCAGCCTTCAGCTCACACCAGCTACATTTAGAAGCTAAATCCTATTGGTTTCCTAGAATATTCATTTATACCTCCTTCATCACAGATTTTCCAGCGTTTCTCTCTTCAAGAGGAAAAAGTTCTAGTTCGGGCAAAGTTGTTCATCTGTTTTGTTTGCCTTGCCAGGAGCCTTTGCACTCCTCTCTTCTAACCAGTCAATGCCAAAACAGGTCACACCACTCTGAACCTTTACCTTACCTGGGCAACCTTTTTTTTCTTAATTTCATCCCTTTGCTCACTACTGGGACATCAGCTGATCAGAGCTAAAGCAGCCACTTAGTTTTTGGTTCCAAATCAGGAAAAAAAGTTTAATCACATTCACATTGCAAAATATATGTGTGATTTCCTTGTAAGTGTGAGGATTAGTTTGCAATAAAGACAGCAGGATGCCTCAAGCAATATGATTATGCAGAAGTAATCACACATCTTGGGTGGCTGAATTCATTTTATTCATAGTTTCAGACATGCTGAAGGTATGCAATCTCCATTAGATAATGTGTTGTCCCAGCTTCTGAGAAGTTTATAAAGAACTGGACTTCTGGAGAGTGTGATTCCTCACTGAGAGAGAAATGAGGCAGCAAGGAGTCTGGAAGTTGTATAATTGACCTCAGTATTTATATTTGTGCGAAAGAGAGCAGGAAGGTGAATTCTGCTCCCAGTTCTCACATGCAGTCCTGAGCTGAAGTTCTTTGTGCTTTAACAGATATGACAATGGGAATTAACACTAATAATCTACCTAAATAGAGTTCCACTAAGCCCAGATTCCAGATCTGTGTCTGATTGTGTTGCTTGTGATTATATTTACAAGACTTTACTCATCAAAAGTGTTAATGTTCAATTCCTGTGTTCAGTCATTGCTAGCAGGGTTTTCATTTTATATGGCAAATATTTCTATGTTAAATGGGTCTATCAAACACCAAAGACATTCCTACAAGCAGCAGTAGATATATTTTCCACAGTCTTGACTCTCTGTATTTGATGGAGAAATTTAGATCCTGGTTTCATTTTGTTAATCATCTCTGTCATTTCTGTTACTTTTTGCAACACACACGTTCTTTGATTGGGTTAGTGACTGATTATAAATCACAAAACACAGTTCAATAAGAGCACACGTCTTAGTGCTGGAAAGGACAGAATCTTTTATCTTTATGTATAATGGTTTGAAGGCTCAAACTGTGTCCACTTAGAACTGTTATCTTTACCTAGCAGCACCAGTGACCCAGAGTACCATTAACTGGGTAATGTGCTAATATCTGACAAAGAGGGAGTCGCAGCCACAGAGAGCTCAGGCATGAGACTTTATAGAATATAGGAGACTTCAGACTGAAAAACAGCAGCCTCATAAAACTATCTGCCTGATTACTAGCAACATTGTCTCTAATCTCATCAGCAGCACTACAAAGGGTTTTCAAGCAAAATGTGTAGTGAATTTGCTCTACAAGTAGATTGTGGATTTTACCCACAGATTTACAGAAAATGGGAATGGAAAGGAGTTGAGGAGGTCATCTAGACTGCTCTCCGTCCTCTAGTTAAGGGATTGAGGAGAAGAAAGCTAATAATTTTAACAAACAGTCTGTAGAGTCTGCCTGCATGACAGCACCTCAATAGCTGTAGGAGGCCCTCCGCAGCGTTGGGAAAGGCTGTGGAGGTCTGTGGAAGTGCACGAGTGCTTTGTGCTGAGTACTGTGCAGGAGATTTCCAGTGAAGGAATGCAAAACAGGAACAAGGTGCCTTATTCCCCTAGATGTTGAACTACAGGAACAGTTACTTCACCTCTATTTTAGAGAGATATACATGCGTGAAGAAGAGGTTGTCAGGAGTAAGAAGAGAATATGGGGGTGGGAGATAAGAACGACCTGAACAAGAGAATTCTCCTGCAGAGAAACCCAATCTTAAAGACATTGCAGCCTCCAAAATCGTGTTCCTTATCTCTAGCTCTGCTGGGAGGGCTCAGAGACAGAGTCAAGTCAAACCTACTCAGCAGAGCAACAGAGAGGAGTGTGCAAGTTCCCAATGGCTGAAGAAACAGAGTGAATAGATGTTTGGTAGGGGGAAGGATAAAACTTCAGCTTTGACAACACTTACCATAAGTCCAAAAGGAATTTTCAGGTGGACAACGCCATGGATCAAGCTAGGAAATGTTGCAGATGAGCTGTTGCTGGCTAGGCTGACCTTACAACAGAAGAGGGCAAAAGAGATCCCAAAGCCACACTGCATGCATCCTAGCTGATTTCCTGAGCTTTTAACAAAAGTAAGCAAAAGTGAGACCAAATTACACCTGCTCAATTATGTAAAAGGCTGAGGTTTAAATACTGGTAAAACTGATTGATTGCCTCTTGCTCTGCTATTTTAAAGGGTAGACTGCCAGATAGTGGAATATTGACCCTAACATTTTTTCATCAAGTGAGCCTCCCATCCCCTTAGAAGACCTGCCTGATCTTGTTTGAAAATACTGCAAGGGTAAATGTACAAGACTACATGACTTGCATAATTCTGAGGCACAGCAAATTCATGAGCCCATAACATACTGTTTACAAACACACTTACAACTCTTTAAATTTGGTAATGTGAATGAATGAGCAAACAGGTTCAGCGTGCACTTACCTGCTTTCCCTAGCATATTTAAGACATTAGTTTATGCCAAAAAATCTATAGAAGCAGTAATGGAACGAGAAGTTCTTCCTGGTTCCAATTTCTAAATACATTAAGTACAAACACTTAACTTTTATGAGAAACTTTAAGATCTATCTCTACAGATATGAACATTTGGTAGCAGGTCAGATGAAGATTATCATCTTTCAATCTCATTGCTTCTGTCACATCTATTAGATAAGGTCCTTTTCTGTCATTTTTCCATTCAACTCAGCGTCTCAGATTGCAAAATTAGCACAGGACTATAAATTCTCCCTCCTGTCTTATTCTGTCTTCAGCAGATGTATTTCTCCTTGCTCAATTTCTTTTCTTATTATTATGTTGGTGCATTATATTTCAGAAATAGCTTACTTATTTTTTTTTTGTTGTTATTGTTCTACAAACAATTACCAGGTTACAGCTAAAAAAAGTAATTTGCCTTCACGCGAGAAGCCGTCCTCCTAAGTTTCATTATGTAATACCATAATATGCTCCGAATCCTTCATTTCTGTTTAGGTTTGGAGTGTGCATATTACTTTCTAGAGAATAAATCATGACTGTCTGATGACTGAAATGACCTTCAGGCTCTATAATAATTTAAAATGAAGCTGAGTTTCTTCTCATTAAAAACCTGTAATTTTGTTAAGCATTTCAGTTACTTATTTTCCCTGTCAATGCCATATATCTCCAAATCCTTTTTTTTCAGCTAACTATCAAAGTATATTTAGTATTAAATCTGAGTGATACGGTCATGTGTTTTTAGAAACTGTAATTGCAATAGAAAACTGTGCTCTTGTCAAAGGACCAAGAATTTTCTGAGAATTGAATTTCATCTTGAATGACTCCAGGTTAAATACATTATGTTTTCTTAGCTATACCTTAAAGCCTCTTTCTCCAGAGTTTTGTGTGTGGAATTTCTCAAAACTCTGTATGTACCATTAGGTGATATTATTGTTGATGGTATTTAACCTCTCACTACCAGACAGACAACACATAGATTTACTATACTACTGATGCTGATTTCCTGTCATCAATGGCTATTTAGGCTAGTTTAAGCACCTTCAGCAGTACACCTGAAATACCCTCACTGCAGAAATTTTATGGTTTGAGAGCCAAGATATTTTATAATCCTTAAGTGCACTTTCACTGTCTTTATTGCACCAAGTATGAAGTTAAATTTATCAAGTAGCATAAATTTTGTCCACCTGTGAACACCATGGAAAAGAAATCATTAAAGGGACATCATCATATCATACATTAAAATTCGTGAAAGGAAGAAAAAAGCTGGAAATAAAATGTTCACAAGTTGATGCTTGAGTTTTAATATCCAGGACAAGATGTATCTCTTCAAATTTCAGACATCTGTGGTGTTGACACCTATCCTACACTCCTTTTAGAGGCATGAAGAGAAATATGCCCCTGTGGGGGAAGATTCATGTGACCAGTTATAGATACCTACTTAGGGATGAGATGATTCATTTGCTGAAGGCAAAGTGGACAATCAAGTTAAATATAAACTTCTACATTGTATATTTGACGTTGGGTAAGATAAATTTGGCAATTACAGATGTGTTTAAAAATGTGATATTAAGCCCAAATATGTTTTATCTTGTCCATCTAGGTTATTCAATCAATGTCTTTAAAATGTCCAAGTTTTAGAAGATCTGAGTGCTCTTGGTTCCCATAGGAATAAACACAGGGACATTTAGTTTGCTTGAAAAACATTGTCTTGGATTTTGAAATCAGTATAGTTCTGCCTCTGTTCAGGTCAGGGGTGTTCTTATCATTTTAGATGAAAAAAAATCCTGACTCCAAGTTTTAAATAATCACTTCTATATGCTTTCCTAAATCCCTGTTTTTATTCACCAGACTTAAAATGTCCCCAATTGCAAAGCTTCTGTTGGCATTAGTCAGAAGTCTTTGTAACAACTGCCTATAGTTATGATGATTATGCTTATTTTTCTAATATTTTTGTTACTTTTCTCATTTTTTTCTCTGTTCGATGAAATTAAATGGGTCTGCCTAAACTATAAACTTTCCTGAATTACCAGGCTTGTGGGCTGGTTTGGGATTCTAATACTGCAAAGAACATTTAAAGTAACAAGAAAATCACAAAACCAGATGTAAGCATAATAAATTGGCAAAACCTAATCCTTTTTTTTTTTTTCAATTCAGGCTCCATTTCAGTGACCTACCCACTTGGCAAAGTTCTTGTAATGGTTAAGTCACTTTATTCTCAGAGGGACTTTTTGTTTTAAGTACAACTCCATACATTTTGGCCAAAATGAGCCTGTGAAATTAACACTATTTTGGATAACAGCAAAAAAAGCTGGAATCATCATCTAAAGGCATTTGCAAGTGTTCCAGGAACATCATTACACATGTATTTTTAGTCTTCCTACTGGCAGCAAGAGCGATGTAAGACAAATTTACATTTCAAGGCTGGAACCAACTCCATTTCACATGGATCTGATAAAAAAATCAGAAGAACAACGAGATACTTTGGCACGCACATACGGTTCCTAAAATGACAGAGAAATGAGAGTTTCGAGGGTGCATTTCTACACCTCCCACTACAAAGTGTTGCTACTTAATCTCTCTTGAATAAGCTGCAAATATTTCTGACCTCTTAATAAGACTCTTTCATTTCTATGTTTTTTTCCATGTAATTCCCACTACAGGAATGTCTCAGTACGTTTACAGATACTGTAGAGATACTCAGGAAAAGTACAGATACTTTTAAACTTATCAAACATAGATGTTTCCAGTTGTAACAAATGGGACTTTTCCCATGAAAATCTGTTTTCACTGGACCCCTACAACAGTTGCTTCTCATACCTTGTCACAACACCCAGTCTATTACTGTCTCTCTACAGTAAAGGCAGATCAAGAAGATACAACATGACTTCCAGACTCAGCTCTTAAGGTTGCTTCAAGTTAGGCTTAAAGAAGACTAATGGAAAAGTTTTCTGTGCAAAATAGAGGATGTAGAAGACTCTAGATCAAAATGTACCATTTAAATCTTTCAACACTGCTCTCCAGAAGTAATAATAGGCTAAAGACAAAACTCAGTTTATTGGCACAAGATGCTCCACAGCTCAGAAAAGTTTGTTTGTTTTTTATTGCATTTTCTGATTTTGAAGAATCTTGATGTGTGATGGAAGAAGACAGTCTATTTTCCAAACTGTTCCATGTTTGGACAGAAGAGATGCATAGAGATAATAAAATGTCTCCAAGTGATAAAGATAGCTTGCCTATAGTTTCGTTTGATGCCGAGTAAGCGATGTCGGCCTGAAAGTCCATGCACTTCACTGTCTTAAAACAGCCTGTGCTCATTTAGCATTGCAAGTTGAAAAAGCATTATCAGAAACTGAATAACCTTATTTCTCAGAGAAAAGGTCAGAGAAAATAAAAACTTATCTGAATGTAAAGTAAATAACCACAGCTACTGCAGAATATAACTCTTGCAGTTATGAAGGATTTAGTAAATTTAGCTTCCCACATGAACTTTCCAACAAACAGAAACACATTGGTAAAATTTCCTGATCTTGTGCTCTGCAAGGTTTTCAAGTTATCATATGTCAAATCTGGGCTTCAGACCTGGCTTTCCCCCAGCAAACCTACTGATCTTCTGCCTCTGCATTCAGTCAGGCATGTTTCACCATGGTCCTCCAGCTGGCTTTGAAGCTGGGCAGGGAGCAAGAGAAGAGCCATCCTCATCGGTGTCATATTCCTGGCTCCATATCCAGCCGACGCTGGAGAACTGTCTGACTTCAATGCTTATCCATTCATACTGGAAAAAAAACCAACTTTTGCCATATCACAGACTTCGTGGTATTCTGGAATCTTTCCCCTTAGCAGCTACTCCAGGATCAAAATTAAAATGCAGCCTAGGGCAAATTCTATTTCTTTGAAGACAAGCAAGACTCTCATTTGATCTAATAACCTGTCTATCTGTTTCTCTTCGAACATCTTGCTCAGTTTCAGCCAGAGAAGTCTCCAAGATCTGAAGCTCCACCAATGTTTTAGAAAGAAAGAAGGAAGAGAGAAGGTTTTGTTAACATGTTAATATTATCCATTGAAGAAATACTCATTAACTAACCAATATGTGTGTCCTGCCCAGGACATAGACTATTTTCTTAATCCAACAGTTAGGAGAGATGGCAATGAGATAAAGGAAAAAGAGGGATTTAGGATACAAATCTGTAGGAATCCCTGGCTGATTACTTTATTAAACAATATATTTAAGCTTATAAACTTGGTCATCACAATATCATCTAGCAATACATTAGAAAGGTTAATCATGATTTTACTTCAAAAATTGTTTTTCTTTTGGGTTTAAAATTTATTACCTTTCTATTTCAGGAAATACTATTTTTTCTAACGTTTTAAGAAAGTTTTAACAGAGTTCTCCAGCTACTTCATCTACATAGCTTTTTATTTGTATGCGTTTATTACAATCTGGATAATATTTTCCTCTCTAAGGAGAATGATCTCACTTTTTAATAGTTGTTTCTACAAATTACAGAATCATTTCCATTTCTGTTTCTGCTGTGCCCACGTTTGATTTTAGGTGCCTGGAACTGCACATGGCTTTCAAGATGAAATCTTGTTTTGATACATACAGGTTTGTATGTTTTTCTTTATTATTCTCCATTACGGTATTCACTCATCCCAGCAATTTTGTTCAATTGGCCTTACCTCCACAATAAGTGTTTTCATTAAGTTATTTATAACGATTCACAGATCTTCTACTAGAGCTGAAACAGTTAATGTGGAATTTGCATAGCCACTGTATAAAATAAACGTGAGTATTTCAAGACACTGTCCATTATTTTTGCATCTCAATACTAAATTTCCTCTACTGTTTATACAACTTGTAAGGCTCCGTCTGCCTAGATTTCTCCTACCTTGGAAACCGTAACCTGCAAATTCCCTGCTTTCCCTGCTCACTGTATCTTGTAGATTGTTAAAGCATTCTTTAAACATTTTTGGAGATGCACCTTTCAACTTCCTCACTTATAGCTCCTTCTCATGGGTTAAAATGAGCTTATCCTACCTCCTTAATGAAATAATGAAGGGTTTCAGCAAATTGCTGTATTTATGCCAATGCTGTTAGTTGCAGCACTATACTTGGATGCATCAATACTCTCACAGGCAGGACAGATACTTTGGTATTCTGTGACTGCTTTGCATCGCTCTGCTGATGAAAGGCAGGTGTAAACCCAGCTCAGTTGGCTGGCAAACTCAGGTCAGGGTAGGAGAATCACAGGATTGCTGCAGAACCCATGTCTTGGGAAAATCTAGAATAGACCAGCACTGAGCTATTTTCGGACTATATAATATATTTAAGTATTACTCTTCTAATGTAAACTGTGGGTTTAAGCTAAATATTCATGCTGGTGTGATGACCTGTTCTTCCATGATCTCCTGAGCTGAAGTTTTTTATCAGGAAGCGGTCTGAGCAGTAGTCTGAATTCTTCACAGTGCTTTTTTTAAACCTATCTCTATGCTCCTTAAGCAGACTCACCAAAATCCCACCCTCAAACTAGCGTCTATAATAATGCAAAGTCCATCTTAACTCCCAGGCAGAAAAGTAATATCGTATTCTCATTCTCCCAGCCGTGTTCTCTCAATGTTCAGAATGGGGGGGGTCTGCTGAGCCCTCTGGGCTGAATAGAGTTGCGTTCACAATTTGCACAGAGGAAATTACATTAGCTGTGTGCAGATGATCAGTCTGTGCCAGCAGCTGCTCAGCTTTCCAACATCTGGCAATTGCAGACCAGAATCATAACAGTATCAGGAGGTGGCCCAGCCCAAGTTTGAGTTGAGTCCAGTATCAAAGTACACAGTTCCTTGTTTTCTTTGAAAGTTGCTATCACAGATACTCAAAAAGCCTGAAGAATGCATTAGTTGTTAGTCTATGTTAAATTTAGCTACAACTGTGTTTGTATTTTGGGGGTATTAACTTAATGAGGAATGTGATCAGTACTAATGGGGAAAGTGCTCTGTTTTCATATGTGTATGCAAATGTAAGTAATTAGCATGTGCAAATGAGGAGTAGGTGTCCAGGGGAAGGCTGCTGTTTGATTTCTATCATTTGTGCATGTTAATTATCAAAGTAAGATTTGCAAATGATCCTATATTTTTTTTATTCCAAGGTTAATAGTACAATTCAGTGGGATATAAAAGGCCAGGCTTGCATTACAGCTTTGGCAAACTTCCCAAATGTTATATAAACTCATAAGCTTTCCTGACCTAAGACCTTTAAATTCTTCACCTGACAAGAAACTGTCATTTTTCAAGATACAGCCAGCTGATCTGGACATGTGTATATCTGATATGACAGTATTATGAAATCCAGGTCTAAATTTAAGGCTTAAGTAAAATCAAACCCAGTTTTCAAAAAAAGAAAACATTAGACATTAGACATTTAGACATTTTATTCATATTTATATACCAAAATTAACTGCCCACAAATCTGTAAATCATGAGTGGGGATGTTGTAAAAGATTTCTAGAAAAATAGTCCCTAGAAAACTAGTCATTTTTGTTTAAATCATGGACATCTGCTTTAATGCTTGCATATAATTGTCTAACTTGAAGTTCCCAGAGTAGAAAATCTTGATTGTGTAAATTTAAGAAGCAATATCTGTGAACAAGCTTTTGCCTCCTATGAACTGTCTTTGATTATATCAGTTGTAAGCACATATGCCCTATAAAAAAAATCGAAACTATTAGGCATGATTCATCTTAAAGTCTACAGACTGCTATACACCTAGAGATGCAAGATAAGTGGCTGTCACAACGAGATTGTATTTCAAATATTGCAGGGAAACTCAAGGAAAACCCAAAAGACTAACAATTTCTTTCTAAACTCCCTTTTTTTAAAAATCTATTTTTTTTCCTTATTTAAGTGTCATCTCTTAAATTTATGACTAAATACAGGGCGCTTCAATAGCAAGTAAGACTGAAATCTTGTCAGAGATAATGATGAGAGTTGGGCTTCTTTAGCCTAGAGAAGAGAGGCTCCAGGAATCCCTTACTGCAACATTTCAGTACTTAAAGGGGACCTACAGGAAAGATGAGGAGTGGCTCTTTATCAGGGAGGGCAGGGGTAGGATGAAGGATAACAGTTTTAAGCTGAAAGAGGGGAGATTTAGATTAGATGTTAGGAAGAGTTTTTTACTGTGAGGGTGATGAGGCCCTAGCACAGGTTGCCCAGAGAAGTCCTGGGTGCTTCATCCCTGAAGGTGTTCAAGGCCAGGATGGATGATGCTTCAAGCAACCTGATCCAGTGGAAGGTGTCCTTGCCCATGGCAGGGAAGTTGGAACTAGATGATCATTAAGGCCCCTTCCAACCCAAACCACATCATGATTCTGTGATTTCAATAAAACTTTACTACTCTGAATGACAAATAAGCAATCAACTAAAAAAAAGTGATCTGAGGATGGATAAAATTCCATAAACTTCTGTCAGGCTGCTGTCAACCTGCTGCAAAGAACTGTTCTAAACCAGATCCTCCAATGGCTCCTAAATTTATCATCAGCGCAAACATAACCTTACGATCTTCTGACCTGACAAATTGAGTGGCAACCTCATATTTTGCATCTCAGGATGTTGAAGTTCATTACATCAAGGGAGGGTAACACATCCTTGTACCTACTAGAAGAAGAAAAGAAAGAGATGGAGACAAATTTGCAGTGGCTGAGTGCAGAGGGGAGTCTAGTCTGATTCCTGCTATGTTCAGTGACCCCTCTATACAGTTATCCTGCACATCCTTATGCCTTGAAAAAAGCTTTAAGATACACATTTTCCTTTATATAAAGCAAGGATTTACTACTCATTCCCATCCTGCTGTTTCCTAAGCAAACATTTTGCCTGTTGGCTGGAATCCCAGGATTAGTGAAAGACTCAGAAATGAGAAAGGCACTAACAGAGACACGCACCCTCTGGGAGGAATAAACAGGTCTTTCTGCTCCACTGAACACTGCATCCAGTTATGAACACCATATCTGAAGAAAAACATGGTCCAGCTGGAGAGAATCCAGAAAGGAGAATTGAGAGCGATCAAGTTCTTGACTGAATTGTTAAGCTGAAGGAAGAGGAGGTTGCGACCAAGAGTGATCATAGGACTCCAGCATTTAGGGAGACAGTGAAACCACCACTGCAGGATAATTTTTTAGAACAAAGTAGATCAAATCTGCCAGAAATGGTACAACAATAATTGTCTTGAGAAAAAAAAGGAGGGACAAGGCATCCTATTTAGAGTTTTTCTAGAAATCCCTCTCTTTTTTTTATATACATTTGTTATCCTGTTGTTAGAGGAGCATCTATCTTATATGGTTGTCAATGAGAGAATGAGGGAAATCAATTAGCTCAGTCTCCAAAAAAAAAGTCTTAGAGCAGATGTTAATTTCATCCACAACTACATTGTGGGAGGATTTAAGTGAGACAGAGCCAGATGCTCCTCAAAAGGGTGCACAGTTCAAGGACAAGTCTCCTTGTGGAAACAAGTATAATATTCTTCTCTGGAGATATTCAAAACCCGCTTGGATGAGTTCCTGCACAACCTGCTCTAGGTGAACCTGCTTTAGCAGGGCAGTTGGACTGGATGATCTCCAGAGGTCCCTTCAACCCCAACCATTCTGTGATTCTATGATTCTGCAGCAAAAGGCAACAGACAAAAGTTGTTACCCAATTAGACAGAAAGAAATTTTCCCACTGTGAAGGTTGACAAGCATTGGCACAGAAAGCCTAGAGAGGTGGAGCAATTTACTTGAATATACTTGAAATTTGTCTGGGCAAGGCCCTGATCTATTCTGCCAGTTCTTCAGAAGATGCCATCAGCCTCATAGGATGTCATAGGAATGAAATGATACCTTCAACTGTTAGAGAGCAGACTGAACTACAAGAGGAATTTGGCACTGTGACCATTAACACTGGGTACTATTTAAAGTTAGATAACCTTTAGATAACCATCTCACTTACCAGAGCAAAACACTTATGCATCTACACGACCTATGGGGGAGCACTAGCGTCCTGCTTGAGGGTGATGGAATTAACATGACAAGCCAGGAATATCAGTAGGAGGTGTTTCGTCTGCGTTTTAACCTACCTTTTGCATAGATGAGGAAGTCTCTGAGGGTTGCAGCTACAGAGCTGTGTATGATGGCAATTTAGACATAAAGAGCAGGAAAACGTTTCAGTTAAGTCACTGTCTCCTCAAACAACTGATTGCATACTTTACCTTGGGTAATTATTAAGTTAAAGAAGTAGAAAGGAAAAGCGGGAGATCAAAGGAAATAAAATTTTCTTCCCTTACCTCTACTTAAATGCCCAGCCAGAGGGCTACAAAGTCACGACTCCTGTTCCTGGGAATCAAGCAAGTCTTGCTGGCTGCAAGGGGTCTCTGGTTGAATACACTTATCACTAAGATAATCTATGCAAAAAGTGCCCATCAGTAGCCTTCAAACAGCAATAGCTTTTAAATCAATATCCCAGAAGACAACAAGCATAACTTTAATTTCCGCCTCAGTCCAAGGAAATAAGAATCTGTGTCCTTTCACAACTAGGCTTTAAGCACCAGTTTGTAGAATATTTTTCAAGAAAGTAAATTTCCCATTCCTCTTAGTCAGGATGAAGGGAGACCCTTTAATCTGAAGAAAAACTTTTTTACATACTGCTTAGGAGAGGTGTAAAAGGGAAGAAGAAGCAGTTGTCTGAATTACCTGACTCTAGTGAAGCAGAAAGAGCAACATACGATATTTAAAAAATATAGGTCACCCTTTCTGGCTCAGTATTAAAAGTGAGTCAATGCACTGCATTGCACCAATCTGCCTCAAAGGCAACAAAAGTTTTCCAGGAGCTAGAGTGGCATTTCCATGTCCCTGAACTACAGCTTAGTCAGTAAAAGAATAAGATAAGTTAGCTTTGTAAAACAGGAGCTTAGCTTACCTGTCATCAGTAACATTTTAGCCCCATAGCTCAAGCATAAAGTTTGAGCGTTGTAGCTAAGCAGGCCAATCCTTGAGGGGTTGCCCAAACTGTCTGCAAAATAGGGATCACATCTCAGCAAATTCATTTTCAGGCAGAGGCTCTTCAGCCAAGCTTCTTCTCTAGTGCCAGGTCTTTTTCTCCTTGAAGTGAGAGGACTTTTGGCATTGCCTTTGAGAGAGTAAAGATTCAGGCACAAACCTCATTCCAGGCTGTTTCAATACAAAAACGCAGCAAAGATCAAGTCAAGGATGGCCTTGAAAGAATATATTATATATGTTAAAAATGTACTTGTCTAACTAAAACTGTCCATTAAAACAGTTACTATGTTGAAACCATTGCAAATCCACAGGAACAAATTTACATTTTCTTAATAGATCTAAAGGAAGCTACAGTTGTTGACTGGCGAGGGAGGGTAACTCTTACCAGGTGATGCTCAAGTCTCTTTATTTGTGGGAAAAAAACCAAGCAAAAAAAAAAAGGTTAGGAGAATCATATTTGGGATTATTTAAGATAAATTGGTTTTGCTTCAGAATAGAAGTGGTACTAAAATCAGACCATGTTCACCTACTCTGTCTCACGGAGTAGTTGGGGATTTCTCAATGAACTGTTGCTTTAATCTTCCAAATGTATCTTGATTTCAGTTGAATCAGTAATTTATGATTTAATCCAGACCTATTGTGGTTCTATATTCATATATCTCTGTGTATAAAACTAGTGAATGCTACCTAGAAATGGAAAGCATGGTATTGGCTATACTGAAGAACTCTATGGAAAAAAAATGGACAACTCATGAACAGTAGGTCCATCCAAGTGTGCAGAACCTGTGTGGTGACTGGTGCTTTTCAAAATCATCAGAATTAATGCATATGCCCATAGGATCAGCATGGAGGTACAGGAGCTCCACCTTGCTGCCATATATCCATGGATCTTAGCTGAAACATCTCTAAATATGTGTCCATGTGCATATTCTCTAGTATTTTATCTAAAATTTCCCCCAGGGAAAAGTTCAGCAGCCTGCAAAATAATTCTAGAGCTACTGAATGTTCAAAAATTTCAGGTAAATTTGCCGTCAATGCCTTCCAATGTTGACAAACTGTTTTTTTCTAGGAAGATGTATAGTACACACACATGGTCACCATAGTTAACATAGTTATAAAATAGTCCTAAGTTTAAACTCTTGGAGCTTTTATCATGTTATTGATAAATCAGTCAAACTTGGAAGCCAATTAGACTTAATGCTTCCATTTCTTTTCTTGGAAGGTTCTGACATGCAAACACAGTCTTCTCGAAGTTGCAAACATTTTTAATTTTTATCTGCAAGTCATTCAGGTAGCCTGAAGACAGCTTCTAGAGGCCTCTCAGACAACACAGACTCGATAGATGTGTATTAACTTCACAAGATGCACAACTCCACTGGGAAACATTTAGGTGCCCTACCAATAACGTGCAGAATGAAAATCATTAATTTCTGTGTCAGGCATTAACTTGTGTAATAGCTCAAATAGCTACTTCCACACCCCACTGTTTATCTATGAAGTAGTAGAGCGCTCTGTGATCATTTTCAGGTTATGATACTATTTTAGTTTCCTATTATATGACACTCTTTATTCACCCCGTTGCACTCTTAGTCATTCCCTGCACTTGCAGAATAATTTTGAGCAGGTAGCCCTCTGCACCACGTATTTATCTGACTAGGTGTGATCAATAGTGCTGCTAAGTGTCTGATAACATCACTTACTGCAATGTCGGAGTTTTCCTTGGGGAACTCTCCCACACAGATATTACTTGGTTTCAGCACTTAAATCCTCGTGAATATGGTTAGTAAAGCATGAGCTGCAAGTACTGTAGCAGAATGCAATGAAGCATTTTAGATTGTATTGGTATTTGATTGCATCTTTTAATAATTATTGGTTGGGTGCACAGCTACTATTAAACACAATACAGCCAGGGTTTTTTTCTCCTCTGCAATAACAAAAGGCCATAAAATGCTCATGTCTTGTCTACCAATTCATTACTTTGCTTTTGCTACGGTTTGGGGTAAAAAAAGCCCAGGTATTTAGAACAAAAGCAAATAGACTTAAATGGGTGTTGTCACCATCATGTAAAATCTTTTCATTATCGCTTCACTCTAAGTGCTACCGGCACAATACTTGACAATGTCTACATGTCTACCTAAAACTCTCACAGAGAGGTTTAGAAATGCTGATGTGCTGAATGGTTCTTTTTTAAAAAAACAACAGCAGTTTGTGTTCTTAAATAAGAAACCAAGACTATGGCAACAAGCTTTTACAAATGTTCTTCAGGAACATGTTTTGTAAAACTGGTCTAAACCAATTTTCAACTAATGAAAATTTCTGATGAAAAAGAGGTTTCTTGAGTTTTATACATACCCTTTGGAATTTTATCAGACGAAATGACCTAAACTAAGAGATAATTGCTAAGAAGAACAAAGCATTTCAGATGGGTTAACTGTCTCTTTTTTTTTTTTTTGCTTTAAGATTATAACCAGGTGCTGATTTGGATTAACGTGATTAGTTTCAACATATGATGTATTTTCATTGGAGGCATTAGAGGAGATTTGGTGGCTATTTCTTCTCAAAGGGAAATATCTTGTTTTAAAAAACAGCTCAATTTTTCACAGGAAATTTATACCCTTGAATAAATTCTTCATTTTAAGAAAAAGCAGAATCTTCAGAATCAGAATTCACTATCTCTGAAAATGAACCCTATGAACACCACTACTCTTTCTGTATTGATTTTTTGTATTTACTGTATTGATTTAGCATATCTACTTCAACCTTCTCCAGTAGGATAGATGATACAGAGCCATTTTAACAAAGTCAGACCTCTTGAATCACAGCAAGAATTTTTGATGTTCCTTTATTTGGCTTCATGCTTAGTCCAAATCTTCAGAATTTATTGTTATACATCATAACTCCTTAAAGTTTTTAGAAGAATAAATGAGGAATGACTGTTTAGAAAGATAAAGCTTTTAAAGGCATTACAAACCCAAACATGGTCCCTACAGCCTAAAGATTCTAGAAGAGATAAGTTTGATGTTTTTTAATTTATTTTCTGAGCATTCGTGTTACTACAAAGTTGTCTCTTCAGGCTTGTCTTCAGTTACTATGAGAAGAGCAGGTTTTTTCTTGGCAAATGCAGAGATTTTTCAAAAACATTATATTCCACAAACTGGTGCTATAAGAAAAAAAAAAACATAAGTTGACATTGTAAATCACATGATGGAATTCAGCAAATAACTCATAAAACCTATTCGCATCATGGCTTTTGCTTCAGTAAAGAATTTCTTGAGGAACCTATGCTGTGGGAGGAGAATTTCTTGTTAACACATTGTGAAAACCAGGCAAACTGTCGCTAACAAATAATTCTCTTTTCATCTCTCATCTTTTCAGCTCTGGATGCACTAAAGTTAATACCATAGAGTAACAATCAGCTGTATAGTGACAGCTATCATATTTACAGAACTCACAATAGTTCTGAGCTTCTCCTTTTATACAGACATTCTTTTTACTGATATGCTTTCCCACAACTAGTCATGTTTGTTTGATAAAGTTTTTAAAGAGGCTTCTGATGAGTTGTGCATCTTGTTATTTTATCTCATGATTTCAAGTTTATTTTTGTCCTCTAATTTTAAGCAGCATCTTTTTTTTTTTTCTTTTTTTTTTGGAGTTTAATGTAGGCTTTATGTCTGCTATCTCCAGCTTTCTTAAAATCAGGAAAATGTTTGAAACCTAGCCCAGTCACTCTGCATAGAAAGAAAGCACGTACAGCACTTTCACAAAGTACAGCCTGAAAAAAGCTCACTCACTGTGTGATTTCATTTACTATTGAGGAAATCTAGACTGAGCATGCCATTTCTAGATGTTCAGCAATAGGCATGACAAATTGCATCCTTACATTTCTTATTGTTATGTGCAAACTGAGCTTCCCCCATATTAACATGACTTTTGGAGATGTTGCCTGAAGAATGATACTGTCTCAAGAGCTGGCAAAACCAATTTAGTACCTTGTCATACCCAATAAATAAACCAGGTATGTTTTTCAGGAGTAATAATTGTTTATGAAATGTGTGATACTGGGTACTGTCCTGCTTTCAGAGCTAACGTACAGGTACATATTGCTATACTTTGGATGAAGAATACACCAGCTGTTCACATTCAATATCCTGACCATCCAATGGCAAGGATAGTTGCAGATTTCAGTATGGATGTAGAATTTTCCTGCAAAGATGCAGGATGAGGGCTAAGTGGATGAATAACTGCATGCATCCAATTACCATTGTTGCTCAAAACTGACCCTGCCTGTCTCTATAGTCTATTCAAGTTGAACATTCCTTGACAGATTTATTTGTGCTTCTAAGATTTTCACAACAGTCTTCACTTCCCACAGGCTATAAAACTTAAGTAATTAAATATATTTTTCCAGAGCTGGAATTTATAAACCCCAAAAAAAATAAAATAAGAAAACAATTAAAAAACAGCTGTATAGAACCAGGTACAAAATTCATCTGGGCTAATTCCTTATCTCTGATACTGGCCAGTGGGAGATCCTTAGGGAAAGTGTATAACTAAGAAAATATTTACAGTGAAATGTTTTCTCTGGCAAATCTTTGAGGCAGTCAGAGGTACAATGACTTGCAACTGCACTTAATAGCTCCTAACAGGTACAGTCTCATTTTAATAAAGCCAGTCAGGTTTTGAGCACTTTCTTATGAATTTGCAGAACTTTCTGAGGCAATTCAACTACATTCCATATGAAGAAGTCATTCACTTTGATGATTTTGAAAAGGTTGTCTAATAACTGAACTGTGTATTTCAAGAAAGGAAGAATAATGATTTATTGCTCACTTTTTCAATGTTATTCATTGTATTCAACATTTCTAATCATGTTCATCCCAGTCATTGCCAAATTAAAGAGACCGTTTTATAGGGTTCTTCATTATTGCAGAAGTTGTTAAACACTTTTGGCCATATTTGCCATCTTTGTGTGGGTTACACAATTCTCAGGAAACACTACAGATGCAGATTTACGCAGAATTGTAGTGTTGGTTTGGATCTCCATTCCCATCCTTACAATCCCTAAGATCCCTTCTGTATCTAAACAGCTTCTAAGAACTGTACTAGTCTGAAGTGTATGTACCCAAGATCCCCACTCCAACTAGCAATAATTAATGTAGAGCCTTTCGTTGAGATTGGATATTTATGGTTGCTTCTTTCCACTTGGGTTACTTTGTGTTTAGCAATGCTTAATTTCATCTGCCATTGCCTCTTCCAGTCATCCATATAATAATTTAAATTAAAAATATCTAAAGAAGTGACATTTTGTACTTACACCACTTCTTCCAGTGTCCACTGAGGTCAGCAGAAAAAATTAGTTGGACTTTCAGTTGGACACAGATGGTATTAAGTTGCCAGTGATTTTACAATATTTTCAAAGTGGAAAACCACTTCAGAAAGAGAAATGTATTCCAATTGTGTTCAGCAGCTGAGCTGCACATTCTGGAGATTAGAGAGGAACTGTTTTACCCACAGAAAGACTGGATGGCAACACCACAAAAAAAGAAAGTGGTACCACAATACAGTTATTCAGATGCATTTTAATTTAAATAAGATGGGACTGCAGGGGAGGAAATGCTGAAAGCCACAGAAATAGAATTTTTCCTCTCTTGCTTTAGTGTAATTTAAAACATCAACCATTTTTAATGAGTTTTAGTGAAACCAAGTCTTGGCTGTGACTGTCTATGCCAAAATTTAGCCTGCAGAAAATTTTCCAAGCTGATTCATAAATCCTATAAAACAGGGAGGTTAATGGTGGAAACAGTGAGCTGTAGACACCAATAAGATGTGTTGTTACAGCCTTATTTTTAAATTTTAAGCTGCAGAGAAGTTTTGTAAAGTGTATTTACCTTGCATTCTAGTGCTGAAACTCCACATGAAACTTTGTCCTTATGAAACTATAACTTTGTTATTTTGTGCTTTGTTAGACTCAAGGGGAAAACCATGTCAGAATAATAAAATATACAGAGGGTAGCAGGTACCACGAAGTTTTTACCCTCAGCAGAGGGACCTAATTTACAGTAATAAACAGCAAACCGGCCACTAAACTTCTTGTGTGGAAGGACAGCTTCTATTCTTCTGTTGGACTACAGGTTTCTGCACCCATTTCTCATTCTAGTATAAGGCTGAATAAGGTCTTCAAGGTACAGACTTTCTTTCTGTCAATATGGAGAAGGCCTGCCCCTGTGAACGCTGTAGGATTTCTAGGGGATAAATGTAATGACTAAGTTGCATTGGTCGTGTTTTCCTTCAGAGTTAGTAATAATAAGAATTTGCAATCATCATCTCTATTGTGTAATGCTGCCTTATTGATTTCTTTGTCAACAGGTCACGCAATGTTTGGGACCTTTTGCATCAAAATGTAACTTGAGTTAAAGGTAAAGTCATTATCTCATAGCCTCTGGCATTTTGCCATGTAGAGGTCAAGGGAAAAGGTACAACACATCACACCACCCTGTATCACCCATCTGATCTATTCACTATTCTGCATCATTCCACATCAGCTTTCCCAGCATCTTCATGTCCCCTCAGTGGAGTGGTCTTCAATAAATTATCTACCTGCACATGCTTATTTTCTCATCTAAGGAAGTTTCCAGTTTTACCATAGTTCTCTTGGCTCCTGAATTTATCAGCTCTTGCAGATCAAATTAGTTTCCAGAGATTATCATTCCTTGGAAATTCCATCCACTACCTTCTCAGCACATACATTTCCTCTTCGCAGCCTTTGTCGTCTTGCAATTATTTCCCCATTGAAACGTATATCATCTATAGCATTTACATAAATGCAAGCAAAGGAAAATATTTATGACAAGCCAAGAAAGGAAACTTTGTTCCCTAACAAAGTTGTATGGATAAAGGAATTTTGCTTACGATTCACTTTCCTTCTAAATGCTGCCTTTAGATGATGTTGGTGTCCACATCTGAGTTGTTCATGGCTCTCATGGGAGTTCACAGTACAGATCATCACAGTACATACTTTAGGTATCTACGTCTGGTGAGATAAATTGTATGTAGGAGCATTTCTTTCTCTCCATTGACTGTAAAGGGATGCTCAAAAGCTAGCTCAGAGGTAAACAACCTGCCTTGTAAATACCTCTGATCAGATGAGGTGTCTGTGTCCTGCATTTCATTTCTCCACACACAATACATGAACAGAAGGACACAGTATCATGACTATCCTCCACTGACCTTGAAGAAGGTAGATTTCTTGACTAAGAACTGTTATTAGTTAATAACAAGCTGCATTTTTCAACTTCCTTTGTAAAAATTTCACTGACTTCAAGCAAATGCTGCATGCACAAACCTCCTGGCAAAGCACAGATTTTAGGTCTTCAAAACCAGTTTAAAATAACAGCCACTGGGATTACACTGAGCATAATAGTTTATCAGTGCTGATGATGAATAGCTCTCCAGGGAACAATATGAAAAAATGTTTTTATTCTGTGCAGCGTAGAACCAGTGGAAGCTGTTCCACCTCCCAAAGAAAATTTACATTTTGCTCAAGATATTGGTGATGGAGGTCATGGTGGTGGCAGAGCTATTTTATGATTCTGTTGTTTTCTTTGTGTACTTTCTACTTTTGTACTTCATTTCCAAAAGAAGTGTATGGGAACTTGAAGATGTGGTGAATATTCCTAACTCCATTACTGGCTTGGTGAAGTAAATGAAGAGATCTCTTAACCTCTGTGTACCTCAAATATTCCATTTGTGAAATGGAGTTTGTCCTTTTACCTCTACAAAGCACTTTGGGACTTAAGGGACTATTATCACTGTATTCAGCACTAAACCAACGGCTCAAAACAATCAGTCCTGACAGTGGAAGTCACTGTGCAAACTATGAAGATTGTCCCTACCCAGGGATCATTTCTATACTGTGAAAAAATCTAGACTCTTTAAATATACTCTGCAGTTTTCCTGTCCACCCAAGGAAATAAAAGAGAGAGGGAGAGAGGAAAAAAGGAATCACTTCAAAGGTCTGTCCCCTCGCCCAGAGCACTGAGATCTTAAAGCACACTCTACGACATGGAGACAGTTCCCAAGCTAGAGAGAGATCAAAAGTGCAGCTTCGCCAGCTCTTTTTTACAATAAAGCTAATCACATTAGCCACTTCACAAGAATAAATCTTTCATTTCCATTGCACTTTGATTTTCCCTTTTCATTTTTATCTTTAATGGGTAATGGCTTGAATAAAAATCTTTAGGTATAAGGAAGTTAAGCTGGTTGCAGAAGGCACGTCTGAGATTAGACTGCAAGGTGGAAGTCCTGGACAGGTCACCACCTTAAAGGACAGGTTTAGGATTTGACCCAGTCATTGATCAATCTGCTCAAGTATGTATATCAGCTTCTAGAGTGTCCTAGCTTGGAGGAAGTTTGTTTTGTTTCCAACTTTCCCTCTTAATCACTTAGAAGGAACACAAAAGAGAAAGAAAATTAACATGTAAGTATTAAAATATTCATTGCCTGACTAGAGGTGGGGGAGAGGAAGGAAATAAAAATTTCTGTAGAAAAAGCAGCAAATGAATCCTCAGCCTCCACAAAGGTTTTCAGCTTCTGGTATGCACAGTACATCAACCCATTTTGTTGTTCCCTGAAGGGAGCTACTTATTCATGAAAATATTAATTGGTTTTTTCAATTGTTTTCTCACCATTTCCGTTTCAAAATCCTTCTTTCCCTACCTCCTTCATTTTGAAGGCATCAAACAAAATTTAACCTAAATAGTCAAATTAGACTATCAGTTTCTCACTGCAGTCTCATGCAAATGAATATCTAAGGAAATTTGTGCACTGTTTAAGAGGGTTCATTTATGTTATAATTTTTGATCTTGGGTAGAGATCTATAAGCTTTTCTGAAAAAGATAGTGAACTTTCTTTTTCCTTTTTTTGTGGCGGGAGAAGGGTGTTTTGTTTTTTGTAGTTGTTTTTGCAATTGTTTCCCCATTTGTAGTTACAGTTCAGGGCCAGAAACTTGCTGTTCATGAAAAATTAGAATGTGCAGCATGTTGTCAAAGGAGCTGAAGGTGCAGATAGATGCGAAGATCTCAGTTGTGTGGGCGTGTGCCCGCAGCTTTTTCTGTCCTAATTATAAATACAAACTTTTAAGGAAATTTGTGCTGTCTGGTTCCATGGTACAAAGGCAAGGGGATTTGAAACACTCTTGTCACTGCAATAAGTCAAGGGGCGATTACAATGAGAACCATTAGGTCAGGAAAAATAGCCACCATTAGATACTTCAGGCATGTGATGGCATGAGGAGAGGAGGTTCCCAGATGGACTTCACCTGCGCTGATCAAGGAAATTAGAAATGCTCAAGTGTAAAACTGGTAGCATAGAAGTGCACTTCCTTCAGTGTGCTGAGCCCTTCCTAAGCTGGAGAGGGAAGTCTACACACTGTCTTCATCGTTCCCCTCAGGATATTTGTCAGAGTTACATCTAAGCATGTCTCTTCTTCTATATTAACAGAAATTTGGCCATAACTTTCATAAGGGCCACGTCTCCAACACTAAATCATTACTATTGCTAGTTTCCAAAATAGGAAACTGAGGTATAAAGCGCTTAAGTGATATGGTCAAATTCTCAAAGTAAGACAAAAAAACCTGGAGTCTGATCTGACTACATCCATGTTTCCTATCAGAAAGAAAATAAAAGCTATAATAGAAGTTATTTAAAAGAATTAAAGTCAAATATGCTATTTTTAAAAGTATATTTTTCTTTCTTTGCTTATTTAATGAATTAAAAAAATGCAAATGTGTTTTAGGTATACAAAAATTACTGGTAGGCATTATTATGAATATTTGAAATGGTTCTACAATTCATTCCAATGAAGTAAAAATGAAAATAATTCAAAAATCACATAAACAAAGTACAGACAGCACAAAATCCTACATATATTACAGCAACAATGTGCTTCACAATGTAGCCACGTGTTTGAAAGTGTAAAAATAATAACAGGTTTCTTTGTATGGAGAAACGTAATATGACTCAGGCATCAGAAGTAGGTTCACTGCTATGATTTGATGGAGCTGTCATCTTTTAATATGTGATGCCAAAGAAAAGAGAAAAGATTCATAGCTCCTTTCTCAGACAATTTTAATTAGATGGGGGGAGGAGAAGGTTGGCTGTGGAGCCACCATATCTGAAAATATACAGATTAAAAACAATAAAACATTGCTATTGCTGTGTCTAGGTTTATCTGCTGCCCTTTTCCAGTATACGTTTAATAAGGAGGGTCAGTAGAGAACAAAAAACACATCAAGCAATATCTCTATGACCAGTTCTAGACCAGCTGTCTTAACTGGATACGTACATCATTTTTAACTAAGAGGTCCTCGTTCCTGAAAACGCAGGCAGGTTTGTTTAGCATCCCACGTATAAATAATTTACTTGATTTCAGGGGGCTGCTTCCACCTCTAACGTTGAACATCTGTTTAATGCTTGAAGGAGCAGCACCCTAATTTTCTTTTCCAAATAAACTTTGTGACACATAAAATAACTGACAGACAATAACTGTGTAAAATGAATTCACTCCATATGTGTTTACAAGGCTAAGAAAGAAAACTAATGGAGAGAGAAATGTAGATCTCAAAAACCTATGAGATATAGTTTCACAAGAGATTCATGAACCATCTTACGAGCAGTGTAAGGTATTTTGTCAGGGTATTTGTACCAGACTCATCGCTAGGGTAATCCCAATGTTTGATGTAGGAATTAAGAAGAGAAAATTGACAGAACGGCCCCACAGTTAAGGCGCTGAGTTATGATTCAATGCCTTGTTCCCTGCCTACCTCTACAATGGCAAACACCCTTTGTAACCTTGGGAGTTACTTTCCTGCTATAGAAAATAGCACTCATTAGTGGAGCTCTGAATGCCCCAAAGCAGCACCAGCCCCCAGTAAACCAATGGAAAACCTTGCTCTCTTCAAGGGGAGCTGTGGAAGGATGTAAAGATTTCTATTGCCACCTTCCACCTGATTTTAAACAGATCTTTCTCACACGTGTCAAAATAACATTAAAGCAATACCCATGGCTCTCCTAATTTCACTGTAAAAATTTTTCAGGGTGTACTTTACCCCTGTTTCCATTGGTTGGTTTATTAATTTATTTCTTAATATTATTTTTCAGGAAGGGCAGAAGTTGAGGACAAGAGGGATAGAAGACTCGAAGAGACTCGGAAATGTGATACTTACTTCTTAGTGGGGCACAATGAAACAGATTGAAATAACATAATTGCAACATGTGTTTTTGGAAAATAACATGCAATAACTGCAGCTCAGGGCAGAGCCACAAGGGAGTCAAGGTCACATTGCATGAACAACCTGAACTGTGGCATTTCCTGAGTTTTACTTATCTGACTTTAGGGCTTGAACTTTTTTTTTCCTTCTAGTTATTTTCTATTGCATATATGAAAACACAGTCAACCCGCACATTACTTATTAGCAGTTGATGTTTACAAGGAAATGGAATAAAAGCATGTGGGTTCTACATGTTTGTGTGGGAAAAAATCACCAGGGGGGTCATCCTATTATTTCTCTGACCTTTCCATTTGGAGAACTGCAGAGTGAAATGTTGCCCTCAGGATGGAAAAAAAAGCTGCCTCAGTGTTACATGAAGAAATTTCAGCCTTTAGCTCCAGGCATTGCATCATAGTCTCAGTAACTCTCTATCCCTAGCTGATATTTTACCACATTGTCTCTCTGCAGTCATAATTTATAGGCTGAGAGAGAGAGCTGACAGTGTGGTATGTTGTATGCATGTGGTGGTTTGTTTTGTGTGTACGTGAGGAACATGATGGTTTTTCCTAAAAATTCAGGCACCTTTTTCTTATGTTTATTTTATGTTTTCTGAATATAACTCTAAATACTGGGTAGAAAAGAAAAAAACACCAAACATTCCTCCCCTAAAAAAAAAAAAACAACAAAAAATATTCAGAGACCTTTCCTTTTGTTCTTAGTTCTGGAAGAAAAAAATCATATCCAGCCCAAACGCGCCAATTGTGGCATCCTGGTGAAGGTTTACATGGACACAAATATGATCCAAATTTAGTCTATTGCATCATGTTTAACTGAATGACTTGTGAAATATATGGTACAGTGGACTACACTGAGGCAGGATTCGTTTGACCAGCCTCAACCATGTGAAGTCACAACTAATCTAATCTGGACTCTTATAAGCTTTGTCTATGGAATTAGTGAAGAGTGACAGACAATTCATTTCAGTCAAGAAAGTGCATACAGTAAGCTTTGCCTTTGGAAAAATGTCTTTCTCTCTGTTGTTGATAAGAGTAACCTGGAGCATAATTATATAATCTTTTGATAGATGAGGTAAAGTAAGAGGTGGTATCATAGGGTCATAGGAAGATTCAGGCTGGAAGGAATCATACAATCATAGAACCTTTTGGCTAGAAAAGACCTTTGGGATCATCTAATCCAGCCATAACTGTCCACTACTAAACATAGTATCTCTGAGTACCTCATCTACTCTTCTTTTAAATACCTCTGAGTATGGTGAATCAACCACTTCCCTGGGCAGCCCATTCCAGAGCCTGACAACCCTTTCAGTGAAGAATTTTTTCCTAATGCCCTACCTGAACCTCCCCCGGTGCAACTTAAGGCCATTTTCTCTCATCCTGTCACTCGTTCCTTGGGAGACCATGAGGACCATTATGAGTCTATGCTCTAAGCACGATCAACTCCAAGGTATGATCAAGTTACACAGGGCTTTGTCCAGCCTTGAGAAAGGCTGGAGATTGGGCAGCCCATCTGGGAAGCCTGTTCTTATGGCCAAGCAACAGAGCCATCCTCCTCTCTTTATCTCTCAAGTCTGATTTCTTACCATTGAAACAGTTCCTTTTGAAAGGGACCTCAGGGACTTATGTAATTCAACATCGTACTCAAAGCATGTGTCGCCTTTTCAAGGAAATATAGCACTTCATGGCCTATGTCATTAGTTACGAATCTTGGTATCACAAAGGGAAAAGCATTTTCTCCTTTGTCACTGATATGGAAAAGAGTTCTTTGTTGTCACATACATTCATCATCTGGAAACTGCTGATTTCGATGTTAGATTAGCCCATTTAAATATAAGTGAAATTTTTAATAAGAGGTACCAAAGAAAGTGTCTAATTCAGTGGAAAAACAAGAGAAGAACAGTAACTACAAGGTAAGTAAGAGAATGACAGGCAATTAGAAGATATCAATGGACTAGGCTGAACGAGCCATTCAAGTATTGGGTCCTGGCAATGGTCTTGTTTAATGCTTTCACTAATAAAGTTGGCAAAATTAGGTCTATGCTAATTAAACTGGTAAAAAAAGTTGGGAAATGTCACTGACAGAGGAGTGCAGTCTACTGAAATAATTGAATAGGAACTGAAATAATAGAAATGGGACAAGGTTCAATAATTTGAAGATATAAGATGACACACTTGGAGACTAGGAGCAATTTATCTAGTAAAGCTTCAAGTTTTACAATGCGGAGAGCTGATGACAGAAAAATACAGCATGGTGTATTAGTCAATCAGAGTATGGCTGCGAGCCACCGACATAGTATGGCCATGGAAAAGACAAGTGTGAATCTAAGGGGTATCAGGTTGAATATTTCAAATAGAACAAGGAAGTATTAACTGCATTTTCTAAAGCAGCAGTCTTTTGTCATCTGGAGTTGTGCATACAGTTGTGGACACTCCTGCTCAATACAGATACTCAACACTTAATACCACATTCTTGTTTGGTAGAAGAAGAAAATTAAAATGAGATGCAAGAGAAAAAGAGAGATTCTATTTTGACTCATAGAATCATAGAATTACTAAGATTGGAAAAGACCTCTAAGATGAACCAGTCCAGCTGTCAGGCCAACACCACTGTGCCTACAAAACTATGTCATGAAGTAATATGTCTATACATTTTTTAACAGCTCCAGGGAAGGAGAATCTACCACTTCCCTGGGCAGCTTGTTCCAATGCTTGACTCATGATATGCTGAGACTGAAGAAGACTGGGATTACAGGGAAGCAGCCAGCCAGTCTTTAAATTTCTGATGTACTAGAGCAAATAAGGAATCATGATCTAATTTGCACTTCATTGGTGCTTCCTTCTTCAGCACTGTTACAAATGCAGTATATGCAACCAATATTCTAATAACAAAACAATACTTTGTCTTCTTAGAAGAAAGTGCTTTCTTCTTTAAGCTCATCTCATGTTGAGAGAGCTCAAGTCAGTATGACAAACATGGATCTATTCTTTCTTCAGCAACAATGGGTTCAAATCAGGCTGATTCACCACTAAAACTATGGGATTTGCAACCTGGTGCATCCTGGGGATTCAAGGAGCAAGAGCATGCTTCCAGCTAGCCTGCAAGATCTGCTGTGGGGCAAATAGTGAACAAAGAACAATTTCTTCTTAAAGGGGATCCACTGATATGCCATTTGCCAAAAACATATTGTTGCACTAAAACAGACACATCCCACAAAGTCAAATATGTTTAGATGTTGTGTCTTATTTCCCAGTTAACCCAAGTTATATTTTTTTCGTAACAAGACACGATGTCTTGTGGAATACTGGATATTAGTTTCCTTTCTGCTTTTCCATAGAGTTTCCTGTCCTTTCTGGTTAAATTATTACTGAGAATACAAAAAGATCAGGAACTAGATCTATTCTGTGTTGCTGATGATGTCACTGTGCTCAAGATGAAGGTTGGACTGATAGAACAGGTGATAAAAGGGGCATGATCCTTGTGGCTGGAGTCGTATATTTTTAAAATCAAGTTTTGCACACAGAAGACTCCAGGTAGTTAATGAGGAAGTTGGAGATTAAGGAAGAGACTGAAAACAAATAAGTGATCTGACCTAAAGCTTACCACATGTTATTTTAATAAATTAAAGAAGAACATACCTAACTGTTCTTCTTTTTATTAGATCGCATTTAAACAAGGCCAAGAACAGTGAACTGAAAAAATATCTATGAAAGTAAGAAGACAAAAAAACAGCTCCCGCAGAGCTGTAGATGGAAATAATACTTTTAATTTGCTTGGATGGAGATGAGGGAAGGTAAGTTTCTAGTAATTGTTGCTTTAATTATAGCTATCAGGTCAAGAATACGTTTCAAACAGGAGCAGCCTGTGCTTATATGTTGTGCTTTTCAATATCTCAAGTCTTTTCCTGACCATTTTCCATTGCAACAAGATCTGCATTCTAATGTTCGCCCTTTTAAAAATAGCTCTTTCCAATGGTAGACAGCAGAGACCTGATAATCTACCAAAAAGACATTTTTTAAATTTACACTGTATTTTTGTAAAATTTTGAGATATGTAGCATGAGCATATTAGCAGATATGGAGTCCTCAAGTGTGTATTTATTGACAAAACATCTAGAGGGGAGCCTAGGAAAAAGAGCTAAGGCTGAAGAGCTGCAATTCCCTCTTCACTGTGGTCTTACACGGGGGTATTTCCACCAAATTCAAGATCCTAACTCCAGGCCCAAATGAAAGCAGGAATTTTACAGTGCTGTAATGTTGATATGAATTCAGGATAAAGAAAAGGGAAAAAAAACCCCACAAATTATAACATACTGAAGGTTACATTTTAGATGGAAAATTACCAGTACTCACTGCTGTGGTGTATGGCCTATCCAACACATATCCTAATTTTTCTTACTGTTAAATTTTGAATGTGTTATACAAAGAGATTATGACATTGCTAAGTGTCTGGAGATCAAAACAAATGTTCCTCTCTCTCTCAGAGCAAAGCCTGTATATAGTCCACACAGTGTATGAGCAAATGCACATACCTCAGAAAAATGACAGAACAAAATCCCCAGCCTAGCTTTTTCTGTATGTCAAAAACTATTTCAACTGAAATCAAAACTAAGTGGACCTGAATGGTCTCAACAGCCATCTAGCCAAAGAGAAGAACAGCAGGGAAAATATTAAAAAATAGTATAAAGCAGAAAAGCAGAAAAAATGAGGAGAGCTACTGAATTACACCTTGAAAGGTCACATTTACTTGGATCATGTGTAGGTCCTGGATCTCTGTATTTGTACAAAAAGACAGATGTCAGGAATCACCCCATCTATGCACCCTCCCTGTCTCTATCCCTGCTTGCAGTTCCCAAGGACACTGTCACCTACATTATCCCAGAACTCCTGGGGGAATCTGACTGCCAACTACAGTGCATACAGCCCTCCTCTGTGGTGCCATGCCTCCACGTACTGCCCTCACTTCTATAGATGGTGGCTTAAACATACAATTGAGCCCTAAATCCAAATATTTTCTACTTTTTAAAGCAGCCACTAGGCGAGGATTTATTGATGAGCACTTTGCAACCATCGTGTGGAACAGGTTCGATATGAATTGCTGATGAACACATTAAACAGAAATGCAGAATTAATCTAATTATGCTGTGGTCTGAGATTGATAACTGTATACAAAAAGCACAGACCTGGTGGAGGTCTGACTGATACCAGAGAGTATGTCTGGTTTTGTGCAGCAGTTAGCACAGTGAACGCTGCTCTGTCACTGAAGTTCACAGCAAAAACTCAGCACAAATAACAAGCTTAGATTCGCAGGAGCAAAGAGCTGATGTGAGAAGGTCATTGACTAGTGCGTGTTTTCCTCCTAATTTTGTGGTTAATTATCTTTTCAAACAAGAGTTCTTAAATAAATATTAATGGTAAAAAAAATTTGAATTCAAGTGGAACATCAGAGCCACGTCTGTTTCCAGTAACTAACATCACCAGTGCCTGATGAAGTCTAAAGTTTATAGTCATTTCACAGATATTTAAGTTAGTTGTTTACTGACTGCCAATTACTCACACCACTTCTATAGCCAATGAAGAGTATTAGATAATTCCAGAGGTAAATCCATTTTATCCTTAAAAACACATGCCTTCCTAAGATAAAGTGCCAAATTTTGCAAAGGCTGAGCACAGGCAACGAGATTCTCATCTAGGACAATGACTCATCCATGGATAAGCAGGTCACCTGTGAACAGGTTGTGGCAGAAATCCAGAGCATCATTTGATTTTACATCTCTGGATTTATCCAAAAATGTTGTTCACTGATTCGTTAATGTGCCTTCCTGGTAAGCAGAAATAACACAAAAAATACTAATTTAACATGAAAATGCACCATTCTATGCTCCTTTATTATCCTGGAATTAGAATTCTGTCTATAGTGAGTCATTCTCTCCACTTACATTTGGTCTCTAACCAAAGGACCTCTGAATCTTTAGATGAACTCAGGATACCCATAAAAACTGTATGTGCAGAGAACATGGATCAGGGCAACAAATAGCTCAGCGTCAGTGGCTGGAGTGGGGATAAAACACAGATTTTCTCAGCAGCTTTTTGCAAAGCATGAACTAAGTGAGGCATCAGAACGTAAGCATTTGAGGACAAAGAATTCTATATCAACCTGCACCAATACATGAGTTTCTGTCATTGTGTTCCCATCCAGAAGTTGCATAATCACATTAGCACTTTAGTACCTTTTAAAGAGGGACAATAGATAGTCCTGTTATTTGGCCACATTGTTGGAGTAACTGTAATAGTGAATGCAGTTGGACAAGTTCTTGCTGTCCAACAAACAATAAATCACTGTGTGGGTTTTAAGCACCAGCTCTGAGCAGTAAGAGTAGCTCTCACTGCAGGTTGTGCATCCAGGCACAGGGAAAGGCAAGTGAATACCTATGGAAGCTGTTACAATAAAAGCAGGATATATTAAAGCTAATAATCATCACAAAGCAAAATGCCAAGAAGAGCTGAGCTGTTCCAGGTTGTACAGCTACTGGAGTAACTTCCAGCAAGTCATGGGCAGGAAGGCAATAGGGGGACTTCATGTGACAGTTACTGAGGACATCAGCTCAAGTGCTTTAATATTAATTGAAGGTAATGGAGATTTTCAAAAGCGCCAATAGCAGACGTGATGCCGAGCTTTGAAACAGTCAGTCCCCTGGAAATTCCCACTTTGGCCCTTTATAAAGCAGTTTATACCTATGAAGCTGAATGCACTTTATAAAGAAAGGCATCACCCTCCACACACTTTTAGGGAAATAAAGACACACACATATGGGAAATCCCTGACTGCAGAATTAGAAAGCAAACAGAAATTTTAGACTTGTTTCATCCACTTGCCCTTCTCCTTCTTGCCAATCCAGATACCAAAACCAGACTGTCATGTAAACTACAACATGCACTGAAGTCTCCCCTGTGGTCCATATGCTAATATTCTGTCTGTGAGCTATATATACTTCTGCTAAATTAATTACACTTTAAAAGTTTCTTCTGTCTCTTTCTGGTTCCACTAGTCTGTCCTTACAAGGCATAGCTATATTTTTCAAAATTCAGATTATGATATCAAAGCACTCTCTTCTGGTTTGAAAAAATGTAAGCTCATTGGTGTTTCAGACTGGAAGAAATGTGGTTACTAAATATAAGCCAATGTCTCTTTTCCTCTCCCTGTCCTTTTCAATTTTTTTTTTCACTAGATACAGTAAGAACTTGGTCTGTCAAGCTACTGCAACCAGATTCAGCAATGAGGCTGCATTTCTGCTCGGGGGATAGTTGTGTTTTTCATTTCCAACCACGTGCACTTGCTGTCAAATTCCATGTCATTTTTATTTAATCTGATTCTCTATCAAGCTGATTCTCTGTCTCCCAAGCCTTCCTGTCTTCCAGCTGGGCATTTTTTAAAGCAGTGATTTGCAAAACATTAAAGGAGGCATATAAATAAATTACTGTCTGGAGAGTGAGTCATCATTATTTAATAGGACACTGTATCATAAGCAGTGGCTGCTTGTTGGCAAAGCAGGCCCATGCTGTCCCCAGAGGTCTGTTGCTCTGGAATGTTCTGAGGGCTTGTCCTGCTCTATAACATCCCATGAAACTTTTCCTCTTGGTAAATGAGGCTCTTGTTCTGAACCCCTGATGTTACAGGAGCTAAAGGGAGGGAAGCAGAAGCACACTGAGACATGAGAGAAACTCTGATGTGATGTGGGTTCAGAAGAGACACCTTATGCTTTGGGTCCCATTAATTGCTCACCATTGCTGGTGAGCAAAGGGACTTCCAAAGCACGTGGATGAGAGCCTGTGTGCACACTGATGTTATAGGCTTCCCTAAAAGATGTTATGGTCTGTGTCTCACCTCTGTTCCTGAAAATATCGTCTGGCCTTAGGAAGGAGCTGGAACCCAACTTAACCAAGAACATACACGTGCCCCAGCATGGCTCCAAATTACAGTTGCATCTTAACATCTTACATCTTAAGTACTGCAATAGGGATTAGTTTATACAGAGGCAGAAAGCCCTCTCTCTTCTACTAGCCCCACTGAGTTAGGTCACCCAACATTCCCGTAGAGACTGAGCTTATATCCTCATGTCCAAAATTCTGCTGCGTAAGCAAGCAGGGAAGATATAATTAAAGGAAACCTCAAGTACTATTTCCTCTTCCTCTGTCCTATCTTATGATTGCTATGTCCTAGTTCCCAGTTACCATCTTATCGGTGGAAAACTCCTGTCTGCTAGATGAGCTGCAGGTTACTACCTTTAAAAATAATGCAGCAAAGCCTCCCAAAAACTTAAATGATGCAGCCAAAACACTGCTATTCTTCATTTCCACTTCTTCATCATGGCTCTTCTGTAAAAGCCTGGGTTAGACAAACCTATGATAATCTTGTATACAGAGAGGAAGTTTTGACTGTGATGCTATGCTGACAAGCAGAGTTCCCACTGGTAGCCACCACAATATGGACAAATCCCAGTTTATTCGCATTGCCTTAAAGTTTCCACTCTGTCCTTTTTGCACACCAAACAGATGTGACCTCAGTGCACCCAGTTCAGTCCCTCAGTACCATACCTCAAGTATGAGATACCTCCTGATGCGGATGCCATCTAGGCAAAAGATCATACCTACATCTGACGTGGACCAGTGTAATGCCTGTGAAGTAAAAACCCAAGAGCCACCGAAAGAGATAATAACTTCAACTATCTGAGGATCTCCTGTGAGTTTCTGTGCATTTGCCCAGGGCCTTTTACACCTAAAGGACTGCCATAATATGAAGAAAGAGTGTTGACTAATAATATCCTATTTCTTTTTAATGGAAATTTTATTTTGCTTTTTTACTAAGACAGTTTGTTTCTAGATGTCACAGAGCAGAATTTGGAGTCTCCTTTTGGTGCTAATGCATATGCTTATCAACTCTGTTCTTGTTTTCCCTAAAATGAGATGTAAAGAAAAGCCAAGGAGGGCAGAAAGAGGATAGTCTTAAGGTCCAAGGAAAAGCTTTTGTCAGAAACTAGCAATGCCATTTCAGATTTCTATACCTTAGTTTCATCTTTGGTAAGCAAGGCCCATCTCTTCCTGTGTGTTTACTCCCCTTAACTTATGTACTAATGCTACTTATGCTAAGTATCTGCCTCTCTCCATCACTTACATGTGGAGTTAAGACTAAACACTTAAATTGTAAATAAAGTATCTAATAGTAAATGTGTCTCTCTCCATAAAAAGTAACTAAGCACTAACAGAATACAACCTATGAATATAGATCTATAGTGCTTTGAATAAAAAAAAAAAAAGGAAATTGGGAAAAGTCCAAACATATGGAAAATGAAATTAAATTTGACTTGGAAAGGAATCCTGTTCTTGGTAATGAAAGCCAACTGACAGCAATGGTTATACTTGATATGTATCACCAGGTATGACAACCCTTTTTCTTAGTAATGGTCATTTTTCCTACCTGGGGAACACAGAACAAAGTGATAGATAACTATTATACTTTTATGCTCATGAAGGCTATAGATCGATGACTAAAGGTCTTTCTCCTTTCATCCAGCAGCTTTATTCCTTTCCTTGGCTAAAAGCCAGTATAGAAAATACGTTCCAGCTAAAAGGCCCCATTGAAGTAAGCAGAAAAGAATAAATAATTAGCATCACTTTAAAAAAAGTAGTTTGGGCTAAATTGCTTTCTACAAGGAAAGACACTCATCTTCATAGGTAATTTTCATTTGGTTATAGTTTATCTGAAAATGGGAAACATTAAGATGCCTTGACAATAGAACAACCAAAGCTACTAAAGAGGTGTAATTATAACTTAAGATATTTATAGTTAAACATTATGAACTGACACATCCTTGACAGCCTGGAGTGAGACAATCTCTTGGTATTGCTCTCAAGCATTAAGAGTATTCAGTAACCTTACTGAGATAAATGCATGTTCGGATAATACATTTTCCTTTCCCAAGCTCTTCCTGCAGCTAAATAGCACATTTGTCTTTCCCTGGCAGTTTTTAAAATGGAATTTTAAAAAGACCCATTGAAACGTATTTGTCCTATAGCCATGATGATGACCATTACAGTAAAATGTGAGTATATATACTTGATATACTGAGAAGTGCCAGTATCATGTATTCTAATGAACTTGCATCTAGCTCTTAACAACTATGAAGGCTGATGATGTTTGACTGGAAAGGCTAAGGAATATATGCACTATCCATTTAAAAAAACCCACCTAGTGTTGATATTCATGTAATAAACTTCATAAGCAGGTGATAAATTGCATTTTTATGCTTTTCTCATCTGCACTGTACTCTCCCTGAGTTCCTTCCAAGTTTCAAAATCTCTGAATGACTTCAAGTAGCCACTATATTCTTTTGAATATATCCATTTAAAATTTCTGAGGCTTTTCCTTCATTTTGCCTAAACATGGAATTTTTCTTACCTGAGATTAGGGTTCTCTTTCTTGGATGCAGAATGAACAACAGTGTTTTTGTGAAATTATCTTATAATAACCCAGAGTCTATGAGAAAGTAGAGGAATTATGCCATTGTAAATTAAGGTCTCCAGACCTATAACAGGAGCATCATTTGCCCCTAGATCCCAAGTTATGATATAGTGGGCCCCTCACTACAAAAATTATATTGAGTTGCTGGAGTATGTCCAAAGAAGGGCAATGAAGCTGGTGAAGGATCTGGAGCACAAGTGTTATGAGGAGCTAAGGAGACTGGGGTTGTTTAATCTGGAGGAGAGGAGGTTGAGGTGAGATCATATTGTCCCCTTCAGCCACCTGAAAGGAGGCTGGACCCAGGTGCTTGTTAGTGTTTTCTCCCAAGTCACAAGGAATAGGACAGGAGTAAATGGCCTCAGGTTGTGTCAGGGAACTTTTAGATTGGATGTTATGAAATACTTCTTCAGCAAAAGGGTTGTCAGGCACTGATACAGCTGACCAGGAAAGTGGTTGAATCACCGTCCCTGGAGGTATTTAAAAGATATATAGATGTGGTGCTTAGGGACTTAAAAGTGTTAGGTTTATAGTTGGACTTCTCATCTAAAAGGTTTTTTCCAACCTAAACGATTCTGTGATTCTGCGATTATAGAAAGCACTGTTTTATCTTATTGTGCATTAAAGGGTTTTCAAACATTAGCTTAGATTTCTCTTCATCCTTTCTGGCTGGACTAAAGGTAACTGAAACACATGACTGCACATATGAAATGAAAAATGAGTCACAAAAAGCTCTGAGCCATATTTAACTTGTTTTCCCTAATCACAAGGAACACAGTACTGCAAGTGTGGATGGTCCTGCTTCGTCTTCCACATGTTATCGAGTTGTCCAGAAGTTAAATGTTTCTGCAAGTAGAAACATGTGGCATTTCTTTTGTTCTAACCATGAATAGTTTATAGAGGGCTCTCTAGCTTTCGGTTTATTCTTATTGCTTCAAGTGAATTCTTGTTTCCTACTCAGTGGCAGGAAAACTTCTGTGGTCAGAACCTCTGCTGGTGCAAATAGGTATATTATGGAGATGGGCTTATTTTTACCAGATGATGATCTGAGATAAAATATTTCAGTATGGGAAAAAAAATTCCATTTCTCTTCAGACAGAGGAGAGAAAGACTGTATGAGGCAAAAGTCAGCTTTTGAAACAAGTATTTTGAAGACAGAATGCGAAAAAAAAAAGGTTATCTGTGTTTCAAGAGCAGATTTGAAAATTTGGAACTAGTCCAAAATCACTTTTCTTCCATTTTGGAGTCTTCTATATAGATGCTGAGGTCATTTCTATAACATCTGAACACTTTCTGATACCACATTGACCAATATTATGTCATTTGTCACATTTGCTCTTCACTTGTCTCTGCAGCAAGACAAGTACGTGCAGTGAAGTGCCTCTCTTTCAAAGGGCTGTGGTGTTGGTTTTATTTTTATTTTTCGGAATGTCATTAATTAGGGGATGTGGAGGTTGGGTGTCCTAGTAAATTGATATATTTTTATGGAGAGGTGAAAAAAAAAATCAAGCATCTGGCACTTTGACTTGAAGTTGGTAAGATTTATAAGGATAATGTCCTGGTCTCAGTGAATTTATTGCATACTTGACCTTTTACTGTATTGAAGAAAGTCATAGTGTAGCAAAGAAATGAACTTTTTGACCATGATATTTACTCTGGAGATTTACATGGTCTTTTAGATATTCTGAGCCTTCATCCAAAGCTTTGAAGGTAATAAGTGAGTTCATGAATATAAAACAAATATCTTTTTTTTTCTTTAAACAAATATAAAATCTATGATTAATCTATCTTAGCCATTTAAAAAGACAAAAACCGTAGGGTTTTTAACTCTAAAAATGGGGGGAAATGACAGCTTTCTTGCATCCTTATTTTATTGTTATAATCCTACTCAAAGAAATCATCAGGAAAAGCTAAAATGCCTGCAGAAAAGCAAAGTGATAAAGAAATAAACACATCATAAGAAAGACAGCCAGAAAGAGATCAATGAGAAAGGTGGGTATCAGATGCAGAAACTGTGTATGAAGGCCTGTGGGTCAGATTTTCATTCAGGAGTCAGTCCCTTCAATCCACCTCCAACATTATAAATACTTTTCTCTCTCAGGTCCCTGAGAACGGGAGGGATAATTATGCTGCCCAATATTTTTTTTTAATAGAAAAAGACCTTGTTTCTCCCTTGGGATGACAACACTCAGCAAAAACCTGACATTCCTCTGCATTTCTTACACTGCTATTCTATGTCCATTCTATGGAAATATTTCTTCTTGCTGAAGGTCAGGCTATCAAAAGTAGTTGTATTTAACTTACAGCTTGGGTGAAAGGGACCTATGCCTACCTGTGTCCATCCCTGCAGCAAGGAATTGCCTCCAGACTCCTTTCCAGCAGCTCAATAGAGCAGTTCTGCCTGCTCCACCAGGCTGAACAGCACTGTTTCATTCCCTGTGACTCAATTGCCTCCTTCAGTTCTCAGAGCTTATCTCTCAATGTCAAAACATCATCTCCTCCACTATGTTTTGTATATATGACCGTGCTCAATGGAATCTTGGTCAATGACCTTGAGCTAGAGATGTGAAAGCCATAAAAAACAATAAATAGCAAAAGTATCTTTGATAAATCTTTAGTTCTGGAGTAAAAATTTTTAACTTAATCCTTTTGAAACACAGAAGGCACATAGGTCATTCCAGATAGACTCATATTTGGTTCACTCTTTCAACATGAACTGACATAACTCACAATGACATCTATGAGACCAAAAGAACACTTTTGTTACTATTTTGTTTCCATGCATTGATTCATGTCACATCTTTTTTTTTATTTTATCTTCCTTTTTAGTTATCTGTATTTTAGGAAAATAAATAAAATCTGCATTTATAGTAGAAATGTCTTTTTGCTTGTACATGTAGGTGGCAATTCCTGCACCAGTAAATCCTAATAACAACACCTACTAACATCATTTTACAAATTTTGTTTGTATATATAGGCAATTCGAACTACTCTAGAAGAATGAAATATATGCCTGGAAATTCCAAACTTACACAAGCTGCGATTAAACTCAGTAAGAACTCAAAAAGCTCTTCAGAGGTTAATTAATTTTTTATAGATTTAGTCTTCATTCAGTGCTGTAAAAGGCTCTTCAGTTTGCCTGTCATTGCCAAGTTGATGATGGGCGAAATGATCTACATCAATATTCTGCATTGCCAGACAAAGAAATAATTTGCAGAATATAAGGGTGGCATAAATTGAGGAAAGAAGAAACAGAACTACATCTGAAAGAAGTTTGTCTGATCTGCAGGCTACCATGAATATTAGACTCCTGCAGGAACAAGTGGCATTGAAACTTTCTCTCACTGGGATTTAGTTACAGAAGAATTCATGCTTCCTCTTGCTTTCAGGCAAAATGGATAACCACTTCTCCATCGAGATTATACCAGAGTGGAGCTCGGCAGTCTCAGTTCCGTGAAGAAATGACACTTACAAATGATAATAAAGCACATGACTGGGTTCTCTGCCTTTCCAAAGGCTACTCGCTACTATGATACTAGCAATGGTACTGCAGAGTTCTAAAATATATCATCTAGAAGACCCAAATGGAGATGGGTGTTTCCTTGAACTAGGTGTCACACAGGTAGGCAGCAAAGCGAAGCAGTCATTGACCCTGGAGGATTAAAATCAATGTATTATATACACAGCGGGTGGTTATGATGAAAAAAAAAAGACTGAGAGATTAAGATAATAATATCAAGGGTACTTTGAACATGAAACTCTCTGCTTAGATTCTGCTTAATCTACTCTGTAAACTCCTTGTTCAGTGAAGCTGAAAACATGCTTAAGTTCAACTCTCTTTAGCAAAGCACTATGGCATGTGTTTAGTTTTTATCTTTTGATGAAGTGTTCTGCTAAATATGGATTGACTGCTGAATCAGAGCATAAGGATGTTGTTAAAATAGTGGTTAGAGGAGATGTAGTAAACATTATTTATTAAAAAGCTTTTAACATCATTCCTTACAAAAACTACTTAAGAAAATAATCTATCATGGAGTAAAGTTCTGCCTGGGGTTAAAAACTGGTTAAAAGATAAAAAAAAAAAAAAAAGGGTCAAACTTGATAGTCACATTTCATCATAGAAGAATGATTGTAACAGGAATCCACAGTAGGAATGAAAGTCTGTACTGTTGCCTATGGGGATACTAGCTATGTACACTGAGCAGCCTGAAGTGTATCGGGGAACAATCAGGTTTTCCCCAAAAGTTATTAAAAAGTCTAGCTTGCTATATTTTTTAACAAAGTGTAGCTAATTATCATTCTGAATATTCCATTTATGTTGTGGATTCTTTGCCTCAAAACTGTGTTTAATAACTGAATTCCTTGGAGCATAGCTCTTGCTTTGTTTTTGACTTGGAAAATATCTTGCATAGTCCAGGCAGTACTTGAGACAAATAGCAATAAATATTGTTAATATTCTGTAACAAGGCCTTTAGCAGCAAAACATTATTTTGCCAGGAAAAGTGTATTTTATGTGGCATAATTTAGATCAGCGAAGACTAAATAAGACTTTGGAGAATTCTAGATGGTCTTACTAAACTGCACATGACAGATGAAATTCACTGCAGATAAGTTCAAGGTGATACATGCTGGAAAGGACAATTCAACTGCTCACACCAAGTGTTGAGTTATAAATTAACTGTAATCATTCAAGAAAAAATCTTGCTGTCACTTTAGACAGCTCCATGAAAACATCTGCTCAGTGCACAGCAGTGATCAAGAAGCAAACAAAATTACAAGATGTATTAAGAGAGGCTTAGATTTAAGGCCAAAAGCATTATAATGCCATGGCCTGAGTCAATGGCATGCAGTTGCCTTGAGAATTGTGACCAATTGTGGCCTCCTCCCTTCAGAAATAATTTATTGAAAAGAGAAAGGATTCAGAAAAAAAGATGCTAGGGTAACATTTAAAATAAACTACATGTAGATATAAATTGAAAAGCTCAGTTTCCCCTCTCCTGCAGCACAGATGATAGGGGTTAACCACTCTCTGAAAGACGAATTCATAGAAGTAAGCTTTTGAGAACACGTGTAACCTATTCATACAAATATTCTGTTCAAGAGCTTAACCACTTTCAAAAATAACTCTCAGTAACATTCAGACTTGGAAGTAGGTATCATTAAAATACATAGCCAATCAAAAAGATGCCAGCCAAATGGCAGATAAGGACATTTGGAGGAAGCATCCCTTATGCCAGGTTATTGAATATATTATTGAATATATAATATTATATGTTCATTAAAGATCACTCTAGGTTTTTTTACACTGCAGGTTCCCCTATTTGCTTACTGTATCCTAGACAATTTCACATCACTTGCAACAGATATATTACACGTGCAGGTGTATCACAGGTCGCATGTATAGAGGTACATCACTGAAAGAGCACGCTAACAATATTTTTCCCACTATTAGCCATTATACATCATTTTTATATTCCCTTACTTTAAGGGTTTTTTTCTTCATTGCCAGACTACTTCAATGTGCTATGCTATGTTTTTGTGCTGGGTTACTTTAGAGTAACCTACCTCAACGAATTATTGGTAAATTAGCATTCATCTATATAGAGTTCTTGCAAGAGAATGCATTGTGCTGAAATGTTAAAATAAAGATGTCAAAATAAGTGTTAAATAATGCTAACGATGTTAAAATACAGAAAAATATAGGAGAGCTAAATTTAGGCCAAAAACTTGATAAATGAAATGAAAGTTCATATCCTTCAGTAAGCAAAAAGTATAATAAAAAAGTTCAGTGAAGGAAAAGAAATATTAGCCAAATATAGCTTTGGGAATTATTTCCCGACAAAAACATTTTAAGGATCTGAAGCACAAAAATCTATTTTATGCTTCTCTATGCAATTGATCACACGTTCCTTCAGGCAGGCAAATCCTATTGACTAAACAAGATTTATGTGCAGAGCACAACAATGGGACCAAATCTGAGGAACCAGTCAGTTAATATCAGAGCAGAGCAGGAAGCAGCGTTTCTAACTTTGCAAAATAATGTATGTGATTTGAAGAATAGTACCTGTGTGTATAAAGACAAACTTCAAAACAACATTAATTGTGAAAAATTAGAGAGATTAAGAAAGAAACACATCTCCCAGGTAAGTCTACTGGTTAGAAGATTGGCAAGGAACAGACTTGAATAATAAGTCCTAATATGTTCTAACAAACATTTACTCAATTTTATGTAAAGTAAAATCCAAAAGATTTCCAAAGATTTCTTGATCTCAGCACTTGAATGGTTCTGACACTGTCTCAAGGGCAGATGGCTGGAGCCCAGGTTCCTCTTGAACTCTCTTTAGAAACTGGTACAAACAAAAATTGCAGACAGAGGAAACCAAATGGTGTTCCATGTTGCTATTCTATGGCATCTATATCACACAGATTTACCTTGTGTTATAAATAAAAGATGCAGTGCACAGTATCTTTTTTCCACTGAACCAATGGCTCTTTGGAATAGCTGATGGTGCCTCTCTGCCCCTTATCCCCACTCTTCTTCAGTTTGACAAGAAATTCTGCTTGTAACTAAATGTCTTTTCTGAGAAAGCTGATATCTAGTTTGCTTCAAGAAAGAAAGAAAAAAAAGGTTTTGATGAAACTGCATTTTATCAAAGAAAAGGCAATTTCTTAGAAATGTCCCAAACAGCCTTGGGTAATGCTTTGTTTTCTTTTTTTACAGAGACCTATCTGACCTTAAAAATTTACACACTATAGAAATACACTGCTAGTCAGCTTTTCTTTCAGACATATAATCTCTCCATGTCCACACAATAGCTACTCCTGTACACATAGCTTAAGTTGTAGAGCTATCTTCTGGTGTATTCAATAGCTATGAGACCACTCCCATGCAAAATGGGATTGCTATCACCAATGTAATCTATTTGTACCAAATATGCAGTGTTAAACATTGAAGATCATGAATCATATAATCCTAGAATGGTTTGGGTTGGAAGGGACCTTAAAGACCATCCAGTGCCACTTTCTCAGTCTGCCACAGGCAGGGACACCTCCCACTGGATCAGGTTGCTCAAAGCCTCATCCAACCTGGGCTTGAACACCTCCAAGGATGGCACATCCACAAATTCTCTGTGAAAATTGTTCCAGTGCCTCACCACCCCCACAGTAGAAAATTTCTTCTTAACACTTAACGTAAATCTCCCCTCTTTCAGCTTAAAATCATTCCTCCTCATCATATCCCTCCACTAATTGATAATGAGCTCCTTCTCAAGTTTCCTGTAAGCTCCCTTAAAGATACTCCACCACAATACTTAAAGTAAGATGGAACCAAATTTTTAAAGGCTACTGTGTAAGAACCTGATTACAGCTCACAGGATGCTTGATTATTTACTTCAATTATTGCAGTGTACTTTTCCTCTTTCCCAGTAGCCTCTAGAAGAGCTGAACGGACAAAGCCTGGAGCAATCTGGTCTGATCTCTCAGCTGACCTTGCTCCGAGTAGGAGTTTGGGCTAGAGACCTCCTGAGCTCTACTCTTAAAAGGGTGATTTTACAGGCAGTGACTCTTCTTGAGAGAATGGTCTATAACTCATGGTAAATCAGCTACAGGTGGTTGTTTAGCCATACTTTTAGTTCAATTTTGGGGGGGGTCGGGGGGGGTGATTTTATTAAGCATCACTGAAAACTGATAAAAAGTGACTGCTCCTGGCAGGAACATTTGCCCAGACAGTTCAAGAAGTTGACTAATTCAAATAAATTTAGTTGCAACACAGTCAAAGCATTACTTTCCAAGAGGCTTAGTAAGTCATAAGTTGTCCTGTGGCACTGGGTTTGGTGCCCATCTCTTAGCAAACAGTGTAAAGAACGCAGCACTTGGCAGTTGGTGGTATCTAAAAATGGCAAACAAAAAGAGTTTTTTTCTGATTTTTTTTTCCTTGAAATTTTTGTCTATTTTTCTTGTTCTACTTCTGTCCATGTTTTGTGTCATCTTTCAGATCAAGGTCACCATGAGAATGAAGCAGTCACTACAAGGGCATCCTGCACTCTAAGCTGCTGTTACCAGTGGTTACCACAACACTACATACAATGAGTCCTTAAAAGAGGATGCACTGTTAAACAGGAACTGTAGAGGTTTTGCTCAGTAAAGACATTTCAAAGTTAGAGCCAGCCTTCATGAAAGATGGCTGGAAAACGATTGTCCTACTATTTTGATAATAATATGAGCTAAACAACATATGCACTATGCTTTATTAACCTTTGCACCCATTCTTTCTCCTCTCAGTCTCTAGTATCCTGGAGAGGTTTCTCTACCATCTGACTTATTAGTGTAACACAACAGACGTCTGCCCTTTTTATGTATATAGCATCTCTCAGTGGCAGCTTAGTGGAATTCATTTCCCATTGCCTTCCATCCTAAAATGAAGAGAGAAGGAGCAAGGAAAGGAATAAAGGAAGGTACAGTTTATAACTTTAGCTTTCTTGATTGTATCTACTTTTTTTTTCTCAACCATTATAAGTCATGAATATTACTGTAAGTACTTATAAATGGAACAGTAAGTTTGGATGATATCCACATGTATTGTCATAGAATCATAGAATGCCCTGAGTTGGAAGGGACCCACGAGGATCTTCAACTCTTGACTCCTGTCACCACACAGGACAACTGTAACATTCACACCATGTGTCCAATGGCATTGTCCAAATGTTTCTTGAATATTGTCAGGCTTGGCACTGTGACTGCTTCCCTGGGGAGCTTTGTCCTATCTAGTTATGATGACAGTGGGTGAAGATAACTTTTCAACTTTATTCACTAATCACTATGCAATAGTCCTGTTAGCTTGGAGAGAAAGTGATAAATTTATTTTAACAGGAGAAAACAATTTTATTAAATTCTTAAACATATCTTTTTTTTTTTATCAGCAGGTATGTCTTTCTGATCATATGACCAAGATAGCTCATATTGGTTTTGAAAACAACCCTCACACCTTTGGCTTTAATTTCAAATTGCCCAACTTATGCTTACAATCATCCATTTGTAAATGTCTCAGTTTTTGCTCTTGAGATGTGGCATCCACTAAGCTGCCACACAGCTATAATACACTGGATAAGATAAGCTTTCTGTGCAATATCTGCTCCATAAGGCTTTTAGAGTTGGCACAAGGACTGCATAATCAAAAGGAAATTGCATTACACTGTGGCTCTTAGTTCAGCCTGATAGCCGTGTTCCCATTCCCTTCTGAATTTACTTGAATCTCCTATATATTCAAATCTTATGTAGAAAAAGTTGTATAAATCTTACTATAGAATACAATCACAGATTTAAAACCAAATTTTGGGGAAAAATTTAATGTGTTTTAGCTGTCTCTGACAAAGTATGATTTAACCACTTTTTTAAAGTATGTAGTGATGAACAATTCATCTTCTTCCCTTTTCTGATACTGAACTAAGTAGGAAGATTTTTCTATTTCTAGAAATATCTTCTTGAGAACACAGCAGATGATCCATGGACTATCTGTGTAGGATATCCCCATCCTTTATGTTATATTTCTAAAATAAGAAGAAAATCTTTCTTTCCTTCCCCACCCCAACCCCCGCCCTTGATTTCCTTATGAATCATGAAAACTATTGCAAACTTAATCAAACCTTCAGGATTAGGAAGTCCTAGCCTCTAGAATTAGGAGTATAAATGAGTGATCATATTTAATCACTCTCAGATTACTAATATATTTCACTCTGTTCCCCCTTTGGCCATCCATCAGGATGCAGACAGAGCACAATTTCTCTGTGTCTGAAAATAATTTTCACTGACCCACTAATTCTAATCACATGCAAGGATGAGGCATGGGCACAACACGATTTAATCCACTAGTAAAGTGACTTTTTTGAAAAGACAGCTTTCCAAACTGTTTGTGAAAACAGTCCCATTGAGACTGTTCTGGCGCGCTTACGGTATTTGGAAAGCTTTTGTTTTCTGCCTGCATTGTGATAAATATCAGTGCGTTCACCTGAATGTTCCAGAACAAAATCAAGCCTCAGATATATCAGCAACAAACTGATCAGTCTTTGTCAGAATGCTCAAAATACTTTTCTTCCTGTTTGTCCCACTCTGTTGTACAATGTTACAATTCTTGCACAAAATGCTCCAGCAAAACTGCTTTAGAAAAAAATGTTTGAGATCATTGGCTTCATTTATTCTGTGTTTTTCTTGTAACCATTTCTCTGCAGCAAAAATTTGATTTTTTAACTTGGAGTTCTGAAATGGGGAGTTAAATTTATATGTATTTTCAGAGTAGTGTTAATTTGACATGTTTTGAGCCTGTAGATGGAAAAAAATGGAGAAAGAGGAAGCATTTACACCTTGGAAGACAGCATGTGATTAAATGAAAGCAGTTCAGTACTGCATTGCAATCTGATATAATAATATTCCATCACTGACCCAGTGAACCTGCCACAGAACTGTGACTGTTACAACATTAGTTTTTTTCAGCATAAGAAATTTCAAACAAATGGACACACCAAGACCCAGCAAAACCGTACCAACCACTTGAGCATGGTAAATGAGCAAAGTAATTATGCTACATACACTGCACAGAAGAGGAATAACACAAAATAAAATATAAACACGTCCTTTGAAATTAATTTTGGACTTATTCCACAAGTATCAAAACAAAATTAAACTTGCTGAAATTAAATCTAAGTACACTCATACAGAGAGCATCTTTGACAAAAATGAGCCAGTGGAGCATGAATATCTTTGTTAGGGACAGGATATTAAATAGAAGTCTCCCACAATCCTTTGAACTCTGGAAAGCTGTGGTTACCACCTGTGCAGTTTGCATTAGAGCTGAAGCAAAACCACACTAAGGGTGTCATATACACCATTAGGGGCAGCAGAGGTGTCAAACAACTGATGCAGCAGTAGAGGTACCCAAGCTTAGGTGTCCCTACTCTAGCTGTTGCTGGAACATCAAGTATCCCAGAGCTCAGCTTCTGCCTGATCCAGAACCTGGTTTTTAGCATTTGACACATTTTTGTTCTTGAAGGTCATCTCAGTCTCGTTCAAGTTCTCTTCATTCTAAGGGAGGAGAGGACAGAAAAATGACTGTGCCCACTGATACAGATATTTAGGAGCACTAAGCTTAATGCATTACATCTGCTTTGACTTCAAAACTATCCCACAAATGATGAGCTAGTCTATCGTTTCTGTAGTATTTATGCTACATTTTAAATGTGTATTTGGTTCTCTCTAAAACCTGTTCCATTGGTCTTTTCACTGTCTTCTTCATATTGTGACAACTTTAACCAGTTCAACCAGTCAGTACTATTAATCTAGCACCGTACCTCGGTTTGTAGAGACTTGTATGGAGACAGAGCAAACCTGATGCTTTGAAGGTTCACTCCTTGTAGAAATGCCAGAGCTAGACGCATATGCCAAGCCTTTTCATTAAGGATGTGTAAATACTTAACTTGTCCTTGCAGAGAACGAGTCTAATGAAATACCTCCCCTCTCTGTGAAAAATATGATCCGAGTTCTCTGCTGTCTTTTAAAACTGCATGGTGACACTATTCACCTTTCAGGTTGTTTAGTGGTGGCTGAAGAACTCAACATGAAAGTAAAAGATTTAGTTCACTGCCCCTTTCATTCAGAGAGGGTTTCAGTCCACATCTTTCACCTTACAGAACAGAAGATTGATCTTGTTCAACTTTGGCCTATTATAGGTACTTTGTAGTTCGCTTCTTAATACTACAACTTCATACATGTGCACAGGAGAGAAAAAATGGCATCAAGGTGTCTCCCTAGCCTGGTGCTTCACTTGACATGGAAAAGTCTGGTTTGCAGTTGTTTCTTGGGATAGCTTCTTTAACTTAACAGCCATCATATAACATGCTTTAACTATACACAGTATCACAGTATCACAAGGTTGGAAAGGACCTCTGAGATCATCAAGTCCAACCTATAACCTAACACTAACACCAACACTAACACCAACCATCATCTAAACCATGGCACTCAGTGCCTCTTCCAGCCTCCCCTTAAACACCTCCAGGGTTGGTGACTCCACCACCTCCCTGGGCAGCCCATTCCAATGGCCAATCACCCTTTCAGTGAAGAATTTTTTCCTCATATCAAGTCTAAACTTTCCCTGACGAAGCTTAAGTCCATGCCCTCTTGTTCTGCCACTGGTCACCTGAGAGAAGAGACCAATCCCTGCCCGACTACAACCTCCTTTTAGGTAGTTGTAGAGAGCAATGAGGTCTCCCCTGAGCCTCCTCTTCTCCAGACTAAACAGCCCCAACTCCCTCAGTCGCTCCTCATAGGGCTTGTGCTCCAGCCCCCTCACCATCTTTGTTGCCCTCCTCTGACCCCATTCCAGTATCCTGACATCCTTCCCAAAATGGGGGGCCCAGAACTGTACACAGTATTCAAGGTGAGGCCTGACCAGTGCCGAGTACAGGGGGACGATAACTTCTCTGGTCCTGCTTACTACACTATTCCTGATGCAGGCCAGGATTCCATTGGCCTTCTTGGCCACCTGGGCACACTGCTGGCTCATGTTGAGCTTCCTGTCCACCAGCACTCCCAGGTCCTTTTCTGCCTGACTACTCTCCAGCCACTCTGTCCCCAGTCTGTAGCTCTGCATGGGATTGTTGTGTCCAAAATGAAGTACCCGACATTTGGACTTATTAAACATCATCCCATTAGAATCAGCCCAGCTCTCCAATCTGTCCAGGTCCCTCTGTAGGGCCATCCTACCCTCTAACATATCAACTCTTCCTCCCAGCTTGGTATCATCTGCAAATTTGCTGATGATGGACTCAATCCCCTCATCCCGATCATCAATAAAGATATTAAACAGGATGGGACCCAATACCGATCCCTGGGGGACACCACTGGTGACCGGCCGCCAACTGGATGAAACACCATTCACCATCACTCTTTGGGCTCGGCCATCCAGCCAATTCCTAACCCAGCACAGAGTGCTCCCATCTAAGCCACGGGCTGCCAGCTTCCCTAGGAGTCTACTGTGGGAGACAGTGTCAAAGGCCTTGCTGAAGTCCAGGTATACCACATTCACAGCCTTCCTCTCATCCACCAGGCGAGTCACATGGTCGTAAAAGGAGATCAGGTTGGTCAGGCAGGACCTACCCCTCCTAAATCCATGCTGGCTGGGCCTAATTTCTTGACCGTTCTGCAGGTGGCGCATGATTTCACCCAAGATTATTTTCTCCATGATTTTACCTGGGACCGAGGTCAGGCTGACAGGTCTGTAATTACCTGGATCATCCTTACGGCCCTTCTTGTGGATGGGCGTCACATTGGCCAACTTCCAGTCTTCCGGGACCTCTCCAGTGAGCCAGGACTGCTGAAAGATGATGGAGAGCGATACAGATAAGATAGAGAGAACCCAGAATTATCTTTTTTTCTGACCGGTCAGCAAAAATTTGCAGTCATCTCTTTTTACTTGATTATTTTTCCTGGCCTCCTGACTTCATTCTTGGTTGCAAAAATTGCCAGCTTCAAAGTACCTCATCTTTACTATTCCTGCATGACTTAATGTATGATCCGTATATGTCAGCTGTTGAGTGTTGTCTTCTTCTGCAGGGTAGAATAGAATATTGAAAGCTCTCAGGCTGAGAATGGATTTTAGCTCAGGAGTTTAGCTTGATTGAATGTACTGTTCACTAAGTTATTATATTTTAAGGCAAAGCTTTCAGTCCTATCTGTCCTTGGGTGCCCTGTGAAGGTGTTCATTAGTTGGAAATCCTCAACATTCCCTGACTCTATTACAGTTTAATTCAGAGGCAGATGTTAAAATTCTTGTTGGTGGATCTGTATGAGGACATGCACATATGAGATGCTTTTAGGCAGAGTTAAAAGCAGAGCCAGGGATTGCATGGATCACAACCTGTGAGCTATGCTTTTTAGTTTTATACAGATTCTCCTCTGAGTTTCTGTCGTTTGTTGGGACCTGCCCTCTACTGACTACGTCAGGAGTCATCATCACAAGCTCTGCCAGCTCTTGTGTCAGTCGCTGCATATTGGATGTGGGTTTTAGCAAAAGGCAGCAGTGATCAGTTAGCTGAAATGCCTGAAGTGAGAAAGACTTCAATGACATTCCTGTGGCGTGTCTGTGATTTTTTTTTTCTCCTGTGTGTATCTGCGCATACTTAAGACTTGCTGATTTTCTTTTCATCTCCAGGTCACACCGAGGTCCAACTAATGCTTCTGAATTTAAATACCTGTAAGAGAGAGTATTTTCTTTTGACTTTTACATTCTGTCAGTTTCTTTAAGAGGTTTATTATTTCTTCTTCAACATGTTTGTTGTCTCACTATGTATACTCCAGGACTATTAAAATTATTAGTTTTATTATTAAAATGAACAATTCAAAAGTGATTTTTTTGTTTTCTTTTTTATTTTGATAATGTTAATATCATACAAGCACCATATTTGCATGACCTCAATTTCTTCCATCCCTGCATTACATAACCTGTCAGCTCAGGCTTCTGATTAGGCTTTGTAATTCCAAATAGGTGTGAAAATGTATATCTAAAAATTGTTCAATATATCTAGTTGTAACAGGTAGAACCACAGCAAAATTACTTTCCTGAATATTGAAATGGTGTCTGTTTTGTTGTGTGGAATAAACACATACTTTTCTTTTTTCGCCCTTCTGTGTTTGCAGTGCCATGTATTTTGTTGTAATGAATTAGCCTGGTATGCATTTGCACTACAAATATTTACACTAAAAATATATGTCACATTGCAAAAGTCAATAATTTCAAAGGGTATTTTTTTCTTCGAAGGTTTTTTTAAACCAACCATTTTTCAAAGAAAATGTTACATACATAAGGAAAGAAATATTACAAACCAAGTCTGTTGTAAAGCTTTTGGAATATCTAAGCTTCTCTTGCATTAAAATTCTGGAACATCACTTTTTGGAAGGGATAGTCAGTCCATTTTCTTTTTTTAATTCCCTATGATTTTTTCTTCTGGTTTTGGTCTTTATTTTCAGAGAGGGATCACCATGCTGGGTAGTCATGATAACAAGCTGATAGACACTGGGCAGGCTCAAGGGAACTTGAGAAAAGAGGCAGTTTTTGAACTGTGTGAGGTTTTGTCCTGGTATTTTTTTTTTTGTGGGGAAGAGCTTTTGGATTAAAAAAGCTAGCAATGATCCAGGAACACATAGCTGTGTCCCTCTGGAAACTGGGAACTGCTGATTGCTACAAATCTGTTTAAGGCTGGAAAATCTGCAGCTGGCAGAGGCAGCGCTGAGTCTTACAGTCATGCCCCTAAGGCTTTCTGTCCACTGACGGAAAGATGCTGGGTTTAAATGAGTGAGCACGTCCAGTTGTCACTCAGCCCCTCTTCCTCACTCAGAATAGTGCTTTATTTTGGGAATCAATCCCCTAAAACCAGCCACAAAACATATGTAGTGGTGGGAGTGAGGGCAGCTAAATCTGGCCTGAAGTGAAGTGATAAAAATTACATACTGCACCTGCAGGAAGCTTGACCCAATGTGAAGACAAACCACAAATATATTGATGTAAGTGCAAATTCATTCGCATAATTGCATGTAACCTCGTTTTTCATTATGTGAATCATCACTTCCCATTCTCCACCTCTCCAGACATACAAAGGTTAAATTAGGGAGAAGGTTTTGGAGATGAACAGCTTTCAGCTGCTAGTGGGTGACTTGCAGCCAAGCTTGCCCATAGGCTCCCATGAGGAGGTGATACAAGGCAAAATTGAAGAGAGGATAAGGCAAAGGAAATGTGACTGACCAAAGGGTACTAATGTGAGCTGCTGCCATCACAAGTGCTCAAGACAGTGCACCTTTCTGAGGCTGTCAATACCAGTGGTTCTGAGACTTTGGTGAGAATAAGCACTTTGTTTAAATTATTGCACTTGCTCCGAGTGCAAAATGCTTTGAGTTTAAATGAATCAAAGGCAAAGACTACCAGTTCTCCTAGACACAGAAATTTCATTCCTTCAGAGAGATAAGCCCTAAATCTTAATGACTCTGTGCACTTTCAATAATTACTAAAGAATAAAGTCTGATATCAGTGGTATAGGAAGGTTAGGTTATGTAAAACTTACTTTAAATGAACGGAATTTTGGGGACAGAAGGATATGCATTCATGGTTTCTTTATCTTTTGAAAAGTTTCACTATTGGCAATGAAAATATGCCATCTTTCCTTTAAATAAAATAGAAAACGTGCCATTTCACTAGAAATACTTCAGAAAAATACTTTTCTGGGTTTAAATCAGGGAGTATGGATCCTGGATTATTTTTCCTGCTTTATGCTAACATTTCCTTCACCAAACCATTAAATATGTAAAAATCAAAACAAAAAAACCTCTTAGTTCTGGATGGCATGAAACACTGGCAAGGCTGCCATTTTCTAAAGGTACTCAATGTTAACAATTTGGTTGAAACTAGTTAATTCTGTGAGTTAATTCTGTGGATATTCCCAACCCTGCAAAGGCAATGAATGCTTCAAAATTGATGGGCATATGTGACAATGGATTCCCATACGTGCAATGCAGCATTGAGTAGAAGTGAAAAGGGGAAAGGACTGAATTGGAAGAGCTATCCCAACAGAAGCTGACAGTTTCACCTTATCTATTCAGCATCTTCCCAAAATCTTCACAATGTTGTATTTGTTTTTTCATTACTCCAAATACTTAGCACTCTTGCAAGAAACTTTCGACCACTAATTCATTATCTTTGCATCCCACTGATCTGAGGATCATCTCCATCTTCTGAGTGGAGAATCGAGGTCTGCAAGGGTGACACCACAAGAGAGAAATCAGCAATTTACATTATATGTGATGTATCTCACTTTTCTCATGGGTCTGGAACAACAGATTATCATCAGAGGGGAATTCCTTGCTGGATCTTTGTTTATGCTTCTGTTGGATTTTTTTCTGTCTTCCTATCATTCAGCAGTCTTCAGGCATAAATTCTTTGCTTTGCCATTGCCAAGAGAGAAGCCTCTTGACACTTTGAGGTGTGAAAGTGGTGAGTGGTGTTTATTTGAGCGCATGGCAGGGTGCCAGGCAGGTGGGTGGGAGGGCTGGAGGCAGAAACTGCCTAACGCATGGGATAAAAACTCTTGGGAGGGAAAAGCCTGAATCTATCCTGTGTCAGACTGAACCTCTAGTTTAAAGATGAAATTAAAAACAATCCTCCCCACCCCCAACATACACAGATGAATAAAGAAATTGAGAGCTTTTTCACCGCTATTTGTTGCAAGAAAGAGAAATCCTGTAGCAGGATTGAGTTTTATTCTTTCTTTCAACTCCTCTGGTATTTAGATCTATGCATTCCCTTAGGACACCACGGATGCTTTTTGAAGATGCCCATGACATTAGAGTTTTATTGTTTTCCCTTTGCAAGAAGCAGTAGCAGAAGAACTTCAGAATGCCATAAAATCTCAGTGTTTTGAACTTATTTTTTTTAAATGTAATATAAGAGAAAAAAAAACAAAGCAGGAAGCAGGTCCCCTGAGTGAGCTAAAAATTAGAAATGTCAAAGAGTGAGAGGGTGAAGTAACTCACCCCAAGGTCACACAACAGCTCAGGAGCAACAGCAGTGAAAGAATGTGAAAATCCCAGTTTGTTGCCCTGGAGAGAGGACCCCCCCCCCCATCCTTTCCAGGCAGCACTGGGGGAAAGCGGCCGGGGAGTGAAAGCGTCTCTCCCTGCCTGTTTCCTTGGAGATGGAGAACAATGTCTGTAGCAACAAGAATGATGGGATGTTGCTTTCTTGCAGACAGAGCCAGGTATCATCTGGCCCTCAGCTTGGTCAGACCCATGCGAGCAAAATCTGCAGTGTACAAAAGGAGCTTCTTTCAAATGAACATGTAGGACTTGGTGACAGGAGATGAGGTTATTTCAGGGCAGGATGTAGAAAATACAAAGTTGAAGTTAATTCTTCCCTCAAAGTCTGTACTTTCAAGTTGCTAGGAGTAAGGTACATTGAATATGCAGGAGACTGGAAAAGGTAGGAGTTTGCCAAGTTACGTAATTCAATTGGATGTTCTCACTCTAACTACTGACCTGGATCAAATTTGCAGTGAACTTGCTTGTACACAAGTCAGCATCTGGTTCTAGTATTTGCCTGGGAGATGTTAGTATATTCATTGCATGCATTTTCCAATGGATAAATTATTAAGAAAATCAGAGAAAAATATATTCTTTTACAATTTTTTTATATATGTATCTACATAGCTATATGTTAGATCTAAAACAATCTCTTTTCATCAGTCTCCATATAGTTTTGTGGCTTTGGGCATTTTGTGCAAGTATCTGTGTTTGTTAAAGAATGCTTTGTGGAGGAGTTTGTGTCTTGTGATGTGCAGGAGTGACAGAAAGGGATGAGAGACTTCACTGGGCTTCAGGATCCGTTGCCAGACACCTGCACTGGGGGATCGGGACTTCGAGTACAGAGCATCTCTTCCAGGACTAGTTTCTGAAGAGGTCTTCTTGTTAATTCCAATGAGGTGTGGCCATATACTCATAAAATATACAGCTTTAACTAAGCATTACTTTATAGATTTATATTGTGTATTGGTGTCACATTGCATTAAGCCATCTGCGTTTTATGTCTCAATATGAGAGCTCAGCTATGCATAGCAACTTCCCAGTTTACCTGAGCTGGCAGTTAACTTGACCCATCTTTTTCACAGGCAGCAACTTTTAGCTCCTTTCTTCATCTTTTTCTCCTTTATTTTCTAATTTACAAAAACAGATGTTTGTGTAGACTGTAGCCACTCTTCCGGCTGGCTGATCTAGGTCTAAGTCTTTTCTGGTGTGAAATAATCATGCTTTGAAATGCTGGAATACTGCAACTTCTCCATCCTCCCACTACCACCACAACTCCACTTCCTTCAGACACCTCAGCTTTATCAGCAACACTGTTCTAACATCTTTGCATTGAAATCAAACTCATTGCTCATACTTGCAGACAGTCATAACAATTCCAAAGAATCATTGTTGCAGATAAAATGGCAAATGAATTTATGACAACCAATTAAAGCACAATTAATAATTAAATGGTGATGTGAATTCTCAACATGAATAGTGGTTTTTCAAAAAAGAATACTGGCATTTGACAGTGGAGTCTGTGGCTAAGTGTTAAATAACATGGCATGCAAAAGGAGTGGTGTCACTCCAACAAAGTTTATGAAATTTACAGTGAAGTCTGGTCCACTTTGCTCAGCTTCCAAAAAAAAGTGCAGAGGTTTTAGGAGAATGCATTAGATGTGAAAAATATGTAACATATTCATGGAGCATTTTCAGTTTTGTGGCAGACCCTATGTCCAACAGAGATATATTTGTTGAGCCTTTGTAGGATTAAGGCTTGGCATGGATTTTCAAAAGGGTTATAAATGAAGCAAAGAAAGAAAGAGAGGCAAAAAAAGAGCTTGCAATACAGTTATACTTCCTTTCCTCAGACATTTAACTTAAGAAGGCAGATCTACTTCCAGAAGAGAAGGTTGCATATGGGGTTTTGCCTATCACAGGAACATGGACAAGAAGAAGATATCACTGTCGGTTATAAAGCACAGATTCCAGGAGCCAAAGCTCATGTTTCCCAGAAGAGAAATGCAGACATCTGTGGATATAGTTGAGTGTCTGGACACCAAAGAGTATAGAAGGCATGAATAAGATTTGAGCAATGTCCCCTTCCTGAACTTTTCCTACAGTGGGGAAACATCTACTAGTGATGTATTTTTAGTAGTTTATTCTTCCCCAAACCTTGACACTTCAGAGGTTCTGCTGTAGGTTGTTATTACTCTCTGGTTTTCTGCCCACTGTTTATTTTTTAAAAGCTTCCCCTTTAAAATTTCAAAATAAATACTTCTCTGCATGCACCCAGAATGAAAGCATAGTCCCCAACCTCAACCCATGTGGATAGGAAGGCCTCAGTTAAAATGCTTTCTCTCCCTCTGCCTCCTTCCTGTCTAAAAACAACTCAAACAAAGAAAGGAGGCTTTCTTGGAAAGCTGGCAATGGCTTTCAGAGCTCCCACTGCCTTTTCTTCTTTAAGATCTTCAGCGTGTTTGTTTAAATGTCCTCAGGTCTTTCTTCCTGATTTTCTTGCTGGAAACCATGAGATCTGCTATTTTTTTGAAAAAGCAGATTTATTATTTCTTCTCTACCCCAACTATGACTTTCCTTCAATTTAAACCAAAAAAAACCAATTTACTATTCCAATATGCACTTTAACTCCTGTGACTTAGAACCTCAAGCTGTGAAATAGCACATCTTTGGTGGGTTGTTGCAATTGAAAATCAAGAGTGGAAGTCACTCTGTAAAATTCAGGTAATGCATGCCATAAACAGCCACAATCCCATCAGTTCCAGAGTATGGCCTCATGATGGGTGTCAATATGCCATAATAAAATCTTTTAAAAAAGGATAAATAGACATTTTGCATTACATGATACGAAAACTTGTCAGAAAAGAGCTGGATAAGGAATTTGAAGATAATAACAGTCATGTGGTGGATAACAAATTTTAATCAGGGTTTCTCAAGTTCAGAGGCACTTCTCATGAAGGCACGGGGGCTGCCACTGTTAGTGAACCTTGATGGGGAGTGTGTGAATGGTTTACTCTGCAAGAATGTGCCACTGTGCCAGCAGAAGCCCACAGTGATGCAGTGGGTTAGCAGAGAGCAGAGCAGAGCACGTGCATAAAGGGGAAGAGAAAAGGGGCTCCTTCGCACACATGTACACAAGACTTGAAATCATTACTCCAAATGAAAACTTTCCCAAGGAGGGCATTTAATTTAGTGAAAAAATTACCCCACTCAAGTGCAATTTTTCTTAGTGTTCCTCAAGACGGTGTCCAGTATAGGTTAATAACAGAATAATCCAGGAGACCCTGAGAATGCCCAGGAACACGTCTTTCTATCCTATTTGAGCAGATCAGGTATTGAATCTGGTCATCCCATACCTCCGAGTAGAGGTCTAGGGACCAGACTCAGTATATTCTAGGGAAGGCAAGGGGTAGTTTTGTATACGTAACTGGAAATACAATTGCAAAACTTTTGTTCTGTTCTGAAAGATTTATTTTGAAACCTGAATGTTCCAATAAACACAATTCTGGACTTGCCATTTGACTTCAGAGAGCAGCATCTAAAATTTTTCAATGGTCTTTTGATTACCTATTGAGCCTTGGTTCATCTATATATGTAAAAAGGTAATTCAGGTCATTGACTTGTAAATAAAAGGTGATTTCTGGCAGGCACTGAAATGCATGAGAGAATTTATTTATTTTCTACACTGAATGAAGCTCTTTGTGCTAACCATTCCTGCCTAAAACACAATCACAACTAGTGGCAGCCAAGTACTCACTATGCTACTCTTTTGAGATACATATAACCATCACGATAAAAAAGACTACAAAGAAGAACTAGTGATAAAGAAAGCCTTGGTAACAATGGGTTCTGTGCTGATTGCATTTAAAGATTCCAAATTCAAAGCAAAAATGTTAAAAAGCTCATTATGAAATAAATTCTGCTTTTAATGAAAGCCGAGTTGTGCATAACCATTTTAACAAGAATAAGCATAATATGAAGTGTTTAAGGGTCCCTATGACTATATAGTACTAGAAATTGCAATATCAAAATGTTGGAAGTTATAGTGGCTTATTATATTCCTCATTATTTTTCCTCTTTCCTGTGAAAAATTGTTTTAATATAAAAACTCACCTTAAAGCAACAAGCCCATTTTTCCAGCTATCGTTTCTGTGGCAGCCTTGGCATTGTAATTTTGCAAGGTATCAACAACGCTATGAGTGTCTTCCACAACAAGAAGGGATCAATAAGAGAGTGAAATTGATAGAATATGGGGTAGTCAGATCATGCACTTTGCAGGGGTGACTCAGGGAGCCATCCTGGTTTGCTCATATTACATTCACATGTTGCACAACAAATAACGAGTGTGGGCAAGTGTATCTGCAAGTGCAGGTGTGCAGGTGTGTCTGAGGATTTTCCTTCCATCATTTTGCATCCCTGGATTTTCCTGTGGAAGAATGTTTGTGTTATGATGACTCATCTGTGCAGATCAGGATTTCTTCCTGTGACAGGGGAATTTCTTCAGCCTTGAGCTTCCCATTGTGTTTGTCTCCTAAATTATTCTATCTCATGTCACTAATTGCTACTTACGTGCTATACATTTTCTGGTATACATTCTCTGGACATTAACTGAATACTGCTGTTAAAATTCATGTGGGGATAAAATGCCAGACCAGATATACGTACATAGGTGGCTGATCTTCCTGAAGTTCTCTGATTTGCCTTCTCACAATTGATGAGTCTGACAATAGTAGAAGTCCCATCTCCCTCTCCCTTACCACCAGAAGACTAGATATGATGCTTGCAAAAGTGTGGCTCCTCTAAAGTCAGCAGAAATACAGTAACTCAAGACAAAAGCTTCATGTTCTGGAATCATTACCAAAAAATACTTTGAAGCCAAGCTGAAAAGACAGGAACACAACCAAACTACAAGAAAAATTAGTAAGAAACCTATGACAAAGGATATTGCTTCTCCCTTGTTACGCGTCTTTTGGGGTAATTGCCTTGAAGAGAGTACACAGGAGAAGGAACCTCAAGTAAATTGGGAGGATGATGTCCTCTTTTCCAAAGAGGTTGTGAGGGCTACGTACAAATCTATAATCTGAGCTGAAACTCATCTCCTCTCTATCTAAAATTTGCTAGGTGAGACACTGAAGACTAAAATTTCTTGCTCCTTATGTCCTTGCAGGATAGGTTACCTTCCCCAGTACTGATTTCCAGCTTTGTTTTTTCACTTGCTTTGAAAAACTGTTCTATTTGAAGTCTTTTCTCCCATCACCTGTGGAAGTTAACTCTGGGACTCTTCAAAAAAGATTACATTTCCCAGAGGTCTGTCAGTCTGTCTGCCCATAAACCACAGTGTAGTCTCTCTTTGTCACAGCTCCATCCTGCCTGAACATCCAGCCTGGGCGTGTTCAGTTGCCACCAGGAAAAGAACAGCAGCTCAGTTTTCCACTGCCCAGCCTCTCAGTGTTTAAACAGGCTGCAAAATGTATGTGATTTAGCAAAATAAAATTAATTGTACAAAGACAAATCAAACATCTTTAACATCTGTCACAAACATAGGTGACCGGACATGAGGCAGTAGGAACTTAAAGAAAGATGTGAAACATATTAAGAAAGTGATTCAGTCCAACTCCTGACTCCAGACACATTGGGATCTTCCCTATAAATAACTATGATACAGTTTTCATTTCTTTTTCTGGAATCTTGGGTGTACTCCTACAGGCTGTATGCATATTTCCCACAGTGTCTCAGTGGAAAAAAGTCTGATCTTAATGTGAAGAAAACCAGCATATGTTACCAGCCTCAGTTGCAATCTATTCAAGATACCGCGTGAGGAGACACAGTGATGTCCCTTTCCTTGCAAGAAATAGAATTCAGCAACTCCCATCAAGGTGAGGAGGGATATCTGGGTAGGGACTGAATGGGGTGAGGGAGAGAAGAATATGTATCTTCTCATTTCTTTTTGTCAATGCAAATCCACTGGAATAAAAAAAGTATTCAACTTCTGTTTATCTCCCTTGCTTGCACCGAAACCACTAGTGGGTAAGGATCTGTTTTCTATCTCATATTTGCTGTTATAAAATTTATAAATGACTCTGCTATTTCAACGTTCTCTCCCTATGCATTTTGACCCCTGAATCTGAGGAAATGAGGACCATACGGTTGAAAATATCAGCAACTGCAGCTGAGTTTTCTTCCTTTAAAGTTGTCTTAAACCTCATAACATGCCATATGCAGTACGCAAATATAGTTTCAACAGAGCTTGTCTGAGGCAACCATCCAATATCATCCTTTAAGCAGATCCCTATCAAAAAAGTAAATAAAACTGCATTAAGTCTGGGGCGAAGGAAGAAGAGCTTAAGTTAAGAAGGATTTTAAAGCTGTATCTTCTTTGAAGTGGTTTTATTGCAAATCATCTTATAGTGTAAAAGTCAGCATTAAAACTTAGGTCTTCTTCTCATATCACCAGTGTGGAATTCACCCACAGAATCAAAATGCATATTTTGTACATCATTTAAGTATTGACATGTGATGGGATGTTTCATAATTTCTGGATGGTATCTGCTCATCCTCTTAGGTCAAGCCCAAAGAGTCTGAATGTCTAATTCAGATAACCTCTTGATTTGGAGTTGAACTATCTCCAGCTAGCATGTTAGTTCACAATCATGGACCAGCTCTGGAGCAGCTGCAGCACGTTGTGTTTGGAGGACTAGTGTCACTTCAGCATGAAGACATTTAAAATATACACAACATAGCAACTGGGTGCTCAGCACCAAATATTTCATCCTACAGAGTCATTCTTACAGTATCACTTTATTTGGCAATGCAGCAGTGGCCACAGATCTTCACAGAAAGCCACAGCTGGAGAGGAACCATGGTCTTTTTGCTTCCAGAGGGACGGCAGCAGCTCTAGGACCTGAATGCTGAAATCCTGAATGCCATTTCCTATTCTGAACAAATACAAGGCATCCTAACTGATTCTTCTTAAAAAAAGTGGAATATTAATTGATTTTCCCAGCTTATTCATAGTGGGATCATGGTTTTCCATTGTCCTCTAGTTGTATGCCTCACTGCGATTTTATTTTATCTTGCACACTGCAATTATGAAAGCTGTCTGTGTGGCGTACAGTGAATCAAGCTGTGCTTTACCTTGAAGAGGTCAGTTTAAAAAAATTCCTCAGGGGAATTTTATTAGATGAAAACCACACCACCACTGAATTAAAATGCAGCCTAAGCATTCTTATATCCATTTTATCAATACCATTATATTTCTCCCTCTGTTTAACCATTAACAACTGATTGGAGGTGGGTTTTTTTTTTTTGTTTAAAGTGGATGGGTCAAAAGAAATTTTCTACAAATGCAAGGTCAATTGTATTCCACTGAAAATAATAATAAATGGCTCCAAAGCTTCACTTACAGTTTGCGATGTGGACAAGATGGACAGGGAGTGCAATATAAGGACAGATGTGGAAAGCATCATTTAGTGATCACTCAGCCCAGAGTTTTGCAAGCATTTTTACTGATTGATATGAACAATGGAAGCCAACGTAAAATCAAATAACAATTTCCCTCTTCTTTTGTGCTACATCCTCTTAAAGCACAGATCTATGCATGACTTTTCCAGCTAAGCAGAATAAATTACAAGTATCAATGTAACACATAGTACAAAATTAGCTCTCAGTGCTCCACTAAGCTATGACTGTTGTACAAGATTCCATCAGCCACTTTCCAATTGAAGATAAGACCCTCACCCAGAATTCTTGGACCAGTCCTGTAGTGTTTGTGTGAGCTATGAGATCTTGCAGATAAATATTCGTGTTTTGAATGTAGTATTTAAATCCCTGTCTCATGTCTAGAGTAGTCAGGAAAGACGATTATTTTTATTTATTAGCTAATAGATAAGGTACAAGTAAATTATGCCAGAACCAGTGCAGCAAGTATATTTGATTTGTCTGTAAATTCATTGTTCTGTACCAGGAATGGATGCCTACTGCCAATTTACATATGGCCTTAACAACATCACTTTTTATTGTTACTAAGGATACTGCAGAGCTATTAAATAATGAAAACCTGTCTGCAGTTTTGGCTCAACTGCCATCTTTAATCATGTCACTCCAAATAGTTTATGTAAATCAAAAATTGACTTGAAACATCCGTTAATCTCTACTTGTCGAAACTGAGATGGCTGGTGGAAATGCAGTATTTCCTGGCATGACATATCATCCTGGCAACCTGCCTGCAGAGCTGGCAGCATGCAGATGAAGACACCTGGCAGGAGGAGAGGATTAGGAGGTATTTTTAGGACTGGTAGATTTCTGCTTTGAAAGTAGCAGTGGTAATACAGCATGCAATGAGTTAAGGCTTCTGTACACACAGGCTTTTTGACGTGTCCTAATGCTATACATGACACCAACATGCAGAAAGTTCTTAGATATCTCCTAAAATGAGAATAAGCAATAAATAAGTAGAAAATGTATTTTTTTTTAGTTTTATTTATTTATGTTTCTTGAATTATCCATGTTATGGTCCCTTTGGAAAACACTATATCTGTAGCTGAATATTTTATATGACCCATTACCCAATATTTGATTGTAACAATTCCGTATTGAAAGGCCCAGCGATGCTCAAAGACATAATTTTATATGCTTAAAATCACTTTTGGATGACTGTAAATAATAGAATTAAGTTTCTAATGAGGCTGTTACTAATTTCTAAGCTGATTTCCAAAATCTGCTGCTACAGTTTTCCGTGAGAATGGGAACTATTGAAAAGAAAATACCATAGTGATTTAAAAGCATGTAAAATTAAAATATTCATGCAATCTGTCCCCGATACTTATCCAATTCAAAATTAAGAGGCCCCAGCTTTCATTTTTTTTCATTTGTACTGGCTAAAGCCAAGCTATTTCAAGGTATATGATTAATTGATTTTAGCCTTGTTAATACCTGTACTAAACCAGAGCTTTAAGTTAGAAAAGTAGCCCTAAAAGTTAGGGAAGCGTTGTAATTTGGATTTCTCTAAAGATGTAATTGTATATCATCTGCATGTAATCAGAAGCAGGTGCACTTTCAGGCAACAAACAGATAACACCAAAAATTCATTAAAACAGAAGTCTGAGATACACATAGCACTTGTAGGAGATAATTAATCACCCTGGGACACCATAAAGACAAATTAAATGGGGTATCTGATATAACATGTTTGGAAAGTTCATTTGTAAGTTTTCCTGCCTTAAAAACAAGCCCTGTCAAAATGCCAAGAATGAAGGTGATATATTAAATGACACACTACGTATAGCAAACTGAAGACAAGTAGAGAATTTAGTCCTGTTAAAATGAAAAGACTAAAGGTGTCTGCTTTGTACCCTGCAAAGCATTCATAGGATGCCAGCCCCCAGTACTGACACCTATCCAGAGCTGTGTTTAGCAAATTGGGGCTTATGCACATATAAACAAGGGCCCATCTATGGCCTGGCTTTATTGTCCCAACAGTTGCTTCCCATTCTACTAATTCTTTCCACTTTACATTTCATTTCTTAACCCAAAGTCCATTCATACCTAGGGGAATTTTTCCATTCAATGGGCATTGGATCACATCCTAATTTATCTGTTCCCAAAAAAAGCAGGTCTAGAGCTGCCTAACTGCTATAAAATCAGCACTACAAACAGTCATTTAGACTCAGAATGGCTGTTAATTCCACCAAGCCTCTGTTCTTTTTTATCACTGAAAACTGTATAATCAAGTATTTTTTCAATGAACAGCTGTTCTGCACCTATCTCGTTATGCGCACAATGTTATATTATTGTTATTTTCATTCATTATCCTCCTGTGAGACACCACTGGGGTTTTTTTCTCCTATTACAAAACCACCATTCCTCGAGGAGTCATATTTTTTATTTGATCTAGCATTTTACAACCATTAGTTTTTCAAACAGAAAAAAAGAAAACATACCAGCATTTCTGGGTATTGCCTTCTTTATTTTTTCTTATCTTCCATTTCCCCATGACTTTTAACAGAAAACAGGAAAGGAAAATGAAAATCCAAATACATATTCTTTGGTCAATGAACAAAATGAGATGAATGTTCCAAATGAATTATGATAATTTCTTTTTGAATCATCCCAACTTTGAAATTTTCAGACTTCTGTTCAAAGGAATGAGAGTAGCATATATTGTTCAGAAACAGTAAAAAACCCTGAAATCTAAATGAAAGGTGTGTGAACACATCATGAGCTGAAATGTGCTTTTTTAAATTAGTCATTCAAAAATTACAAACAAAAAATAAGTATGCAAGAAAACCAGTGTGATTTGCAAATTATTTATGAACAGAAAAAGAGTAGCCAAATACACCAGATAGCTGATTAATTGTAATTAGAATATGGGCATCTGATCATGTATAGCAAATTTCCCAATGATCTGATTTCATTGAAAATAGATTTTGGTCCATTTTAATGAATTCTCTCCTTAAATCAATTGATTTCAGTTCCCCTAAGGAAAGTGTTTGATTCACATCAGCAATGAAAACTGTCCTGATTGCCTAAAATCTTCATAAAAATTATCTGTTGTTTCAGTAATAAATTGTCTCATACAGAAATAGTGGGAAAAAAACTTTGTTCCACCTGTTGATGTGTGTGTGACAAAAGTAGAGGATCTGTGTTAGCACAGGGCAGATGGGTGTGACAGCATCAAATAAACTCATAGAATATCATAGAATGGCTTGGGTTGGAAAGGACCTTAAAGCTCATCCAGTCCAACTCTCCAGCACAGGCAGGGACACCTTCCACTCAATCAGGTTGCTCAAAGCTCCACCCAACCTGGTTTTGAACACCTCCAGGGATTGGGCATCTACAACTTCTCTGGGCAACCTCTGCCAGGGCCTGATCACCCACACAGGAAAAAAAGTTGTTAAGATCCCAGCTAAATCTCACCTCTTTCAGCTTACAACCATTGCCCTTGTCCTATCCCTGCACTCCATGACAAAGTGCCCCTCCCCATCTTTCCTGTAGCCCTCTTCAGTTCTGGAAGCTGCTCGAAGGTCCCCATGGAGCTTTTTCTTCTCCAGACTGAAGAAGCCCAACTCTCTTGGCCTGTCCTCACAGGAGAGGTGCTTCAGCCCTCTGATCATCTTCGTAGCTTCCTCTGGACTCAGTCCAACAGATCCATGTCCCTGCTGTGCTGAGGACTCCAGAACGGAGTGCTGAGGTCTCACAAGAGCAGAGTAGAGGGGAAGAATCCCCTTCCTCAACCTGCTGGTCACACTTCTTTGGATGCAGCCCAGGATACAGTTGGTTTCTGGTCTGCAAGTGCACATTGGCAGCTCATGTTGACCTTTTCATCCAACAGCACTCCCAAGCCTTTCTCTTCAGGGCTACTTCAAATCCATTCTCTTTAATTGTGCTTGCGATTGCTCCAAGTAAGTGCATATTGATGGATTTATTTAATTTAAGAAAATATTTTGCACCAAGACATACAAAGATGTGTATTTATAACTATCTTTTACCCCAATAGTAGAGCAAACCAGCAACAATATTTGATTTTTCTAGAAAATCTATTGTTTTTTTACTTGGCTTGACAGAGTTACCATTTTGTTCGGAGCACTGGGCTCCTTGACCTGTTCCAGCTGAAGCTGTCAAAGAGTTTTGCTTATGACCTCTTTGAGGTCAGGAATAGCAGGTATGTCTGTGTCAAGCAATGGATATATGAACTCCTTCAAGACCAGAATTCCTGGTAACTTGCACAAATATGTAAGTCTTTCAGAGGAATGCCCACGGCAGATGCCCATCCTCTCTCTGTCTAAGAGCATTCAGATGGGTTAGCAAGCCACAAGTGCAGATGACCTGCAGTGTAGTAATTACAAAGAAGCAGTAATGAAGAGAAATTAACCTGTATGCACAAAAATTACTCCAAAATTCAGATGTTCCTCTTCAAACAAACTAAATCAGTAATATTTCCATCTTTCTAACAGTACTGCTCAGTATCTGAAAAGTCATGCAAGAGTTTTGGGGTGCACATGGGCAAATGAGGCTTACATTCACAGATCAGAGAGGAGGAACATTGGAAATCCTTAATGTTCAATCTGAGGTTAAAAATTACTTTTGCTTCCTACTGTGTGCAAATGTAAATTAAATAAGCAGAAATAAGCCAAAGGAAATGCTGCTCATTTGGAAGCAGAGAGTTCCTGATTTTCCGGCTTGAAAAATGAAAGATTTTTTGTAACGACTTAGAGGTAGAATGTTTCCAATATTCTGAATCAGGGAATTAACAGCCTGAAGATATATTAATCATCCAATTCTTATGAGATAATTCCCAAAACATGGAAGTCATCCAGGCAGTGGTTAGTCCAGGAAATGGACATGACACCAATTTAACCCTGAAGTAATGTCAGTAATTTGCAATGCCATTGGGGCAGGACCCACAACTGGGAGTCCTGGTGGAGTCCTCACAAGAAGCAAAAAGGGAAAAAAACCCCTAATTTACTCAAACAATTTTGGTGAGGAAAAAAGAGTGTGGATAAAAGTGAAAAATACAGAAGCAATATTCGTCAAAGCACAATATTGCAGAGCTCTGATGAGATCAGAGACAGTCAGACTTGTAGTAAATAAATGTTATTACGCTGCCACAGTTACAGCATCTCTGTTTTCAGGCTGGTTGAGCCATCTGGCATGGACATCCGGATAAAAGTTATGCAATTATTAAAACAAGCTAAATTAAATTAATTTAAATTAATCACAGTGTACGAAAATAACTGGCCAGAAGCATCAAATCATAGTTGTTTTGAACATGATGACCTATTTTTGTGGTTTTGCTGGGCTTTCTCTAATTATGTGATAACACATTGTCTTTGAAACCAGTGGCAGAAGTCCAGTTGAGTGAAAAGAGAGATTTGCGTGGTGTACTATTTCCCTTGTACACTAGCAGTGCCACGCTTCATTAAACCATGCACATCCAGCACCTAATGAAAGATGCAGGCACTTTTTTATTACTGTATGTTGGCCTTTCATGTGGCATATGAAGTTACTACATTACACTAAAATGTTTCCCACACTGTTTTGGGAAGATCCAAAAGTTTTTCTCATTTCTTCAAATGTTGTGAAAATTTTGTGTCCTTCAGATCACTCATAAATAGGTATTTTTTATTTAGAGATTTCTGACATGATTGTCTAAATGCTTTATTTGCCATAAATGTAGGTTTTCTGTTCAGCCAATTCAGCCAATCTTTCGGTGACAAAGTGTTTAAAAAACAGTGTAAAATATGACTAACGGAAAATAGCTTGTTATAAAGTGCTGAAGAAAATGGGAAGGCGTTCAACTAACAACCAGAGCTGCTAGGAATACGAACTGTTGCGAAGGAGAATCCCAAGAGGGAGAATCCTGGAGAATTCACTTCTATACTTAACGAATCTGCTTGCCAGTAAATAGAGGGAAAAGGCAGCATCTTGCCTGCTGCTTGGTGAGAGGCTCCAGGTTTCAGAGATGTTTGTGTCCTATCGATTCAACAGGATGCATTTTCCATTTGCATGGCTCCTGACATATGCCTGAAACCCATCAACAGATGCACTGAGGACAAAAGCATTGTAGCTTTCACAGCTCAAGTCATGAACATTCCCAGCTTTTGGTAAAGCTCTCTAAAATGCTTTCCTGCATCCTAATAACCCATTAAGGCCACCTAGCAAGGATGTACACATTCTCCTACAGCACAGACAAAAGCTCCCACTGAACTTCATTCGGTTTTCCTTTTTTTTTCTTTTGAAATCTTTTTCGCAATTACTTTAGCTTTAGGTAAATGCTTTTATAGAACTTCTTCACATCCATAACTTAATTGCCTAAAGAGCCAGTTCAACTGGCTTAATGTATTGAATCGGAATCCAAGCAGCAGGTAAAAGAAGCTGTTTGCTTGTTTTCGTGCTCCTGATGTGATGTCTCCCACAGGGTAGAACCACGAGTCACATATTGACGGGGATTTGGGGGTATGTGGGGAAAATCTGTACTACGTATTGAATTGACAAGTATTTTTTTTCAGAAATGTTCAGGGAGGAGGTGGAAGCTGTTTTAAAATAAATCTTTTTTCCAAAGTGCAGTCCATACTTCTCAGAATAAAGCATAGGCACAAATATTTATAGCTGGCTTTTTTTCTTTCTTAAATAGGAAATGGTAAAATTGCGTTCTATTCAAAAATTTAGCCTAGACCTGCTGTTCATCATCTACCTGGCAAAAATAAAATGCAGAGGTGGTAACAGCTGTAGAGAAATCCAAGTGTGGAATATGGGACTTGGACCAATATGAAACAAAATATTAGGCAGAGGAGATGCTCTAAGGGCAATTAGATTTTAAGGTTAAGTAGCTGCATTTTTACAAATTTCTCCCCTTCTAAATGGCAAAGAAACTCTTTTGAGTGAGGCTGATAATCTACATACTTTAAGTCTAAGGAAATTAAAATGAATAAATTATTCACCCAGTATTTACAATAGGAGCCTTATCTCTAATTACACTGTTACTGCCATTACAATTATTACAATAATTTCCTTTTTAAAGTCTCATAAACCTGTTTCTCAAATGTGCATTTAATTAAGAATCCCTTTCAAGCAAACATTTTCTATGTCTAAGCTGCCGTAGAGTTTCTTGAAACCTTTTCTTTTATAAGTTCTCATCTTCTGAGAATGTTATTGATCCTTACAGGTTATGTGGTTACCCATCTGGGAGAGGAATTGGGAGTCTGGAGATGCAGTCCTCTTCTTGACCCTCTCATTCAAGATTTGTGACCTTTGGCAAAACACCTTAAAAAAAAAAGATCCTCAATAGCGAAACAAGATAAAGGCCCACATGTATCTTCTCTATTTAAGTCAGTGAGTTTTGCAAAAGTAATGATCTAAATGTAAGACTAACTCATTTTTTACAAACAAGGTCCCAGACCTTCAGCTGAAAGTCACTAGAAGTGCTAATTATTTTTATTCCATCATCTATGTATAAACGATGTTGCTGAACAATCAAATACTGCAGCCTTTTGTATTTTCTGATGTGGTTAGTTCCATGGGGATTACAGTTATTTCAAAATATACATAAAAGACAGTTATTATTAGCAAAAGCCTTGGCTATTCATAATGACAGTGAGGACCAGAGGGTTAAAATCAGCTATTTGGAAATGTCTGTATATAATCATACCCACTAGACATACCAAGTACCACTGTGTGTAGACGATGCAGCATCACATCAACTGTCTGCATTTGTAAGCTAGTAAAAGCCATGCACAAATTCCTGATTTATATGCACATCTTGGGGTCTGCGCACATAAAAGAAGGCAAGGGCAAATATCTGTGAACAATTGCATTTGCCTCACTTTGAAAATCTACCCATTAGGATCCGTCTGTGTGTTTTGAGACCCAAACCGTCTTCCTCCTGAGTGTTTATTATTGTAATGACCCAAGTCAGCTCAGAACAGTGATAACAGGTGAACATTTAGAAGGGAGCAAGAGAGAGGAGCTCCCATCATATGATTAATCAGACAAATGAGGTATTTGGAGAGAACTGTTTGCATGCAGCTGAGTTTTCTAGAATGTCATGAAGTAATTGCATTATGAAAATAATCAGCTGCTCTGCATTCTGATCATCAGAAGTTGATGATATAATTGTGTTATAATGAAAAGCATTCTGGTGATTATTCCATAGAGAACTTCTCTGCAGATAATATTCAAATTTACTTTATTTTGGCATCATTTCAAAGCAGCTGAAACTACAATGTAAACAGCTGGACTCTGAGGTAATGTTATTATAACTTCTGAAAGATGTCCCTTTTTTAAACTACTGTCTTGAAAAAGTCCTTTGAGTTCATCTGCATAATGCCAGCTGAACTTATTCATGTTTTATGGTGGCTCATTAACTAACTTTGTTCTGTATCTCCAATGGGCACCAGCAGTTTTCTTCTTTTTTTCTTCTGAATAATAATTAGAAAGCATCCTAAAGCCATAAAGAATCAACAACACTGTGATTCTTTCATATCTTTCATATCATCAATGATGTTTTGTCACAAACTCTCTTCTACTGACGCTCTATGCTAAATCTTAACTACATGAACAACTCGTAACTCAGATTTTTGGCATTTTTGCAGTGTATAACACAAATCGGACCTTTTTCCATTGGTAATTCATTATTGCCCCAAAATAAGCATGTTGTATTTCCTCAAGGTAATCAGCAATCTCAAAACTAGGCAACTGGTTTATAAACACCTCATCTAGGTGAATTAGGATTGCCTCCCAAAGACAATTCAGTGCACTGAGGTGTTATGGGACAAACAGCTCTATGGAAGAATATGCTTTCCTCGTGAATATATGACAAACTGTCACTGAGGATAAATTAATCTCCCAACCAGATAAGAAAACTAAGTTGTTCTCATGTCTTGTTACAAGCTGAGTATTTTTCTCTTATTGCTACAGTATCTGAATGTACCTTGCACAGTAAAACATAGTTTCATGCTCTGCTGACTACATTTCTCGCAGGGAGATGTCTGGGCTACAATCTTTGACTGGTAACAAGCACTGTGTTTTCTACTCACAGTCTCTTCATTATCCTTCCCCAGGTAAATAGGTAACTACTGTCCTATTTGATGGATAATAGGGGTGAGAAACCAGAGGTGAACTTTGTTCTACTCAGTAAGACCCATTATTTTCCTTTTGCTAGAGACACGTTTCCAGTCTCAGAATTTCTCAGCTGATTTAAACTCCCTCCCTGCCTTTTTATCCGTGATACATATGGCTGTTTTCAATTTGTTGTTCAGTACAAATGGAAGAAGTGCCAGTTCAATTGGGTATGGAACCAGTCAAATCCAGTAGTGGCTATGGGAGCTGGGGGGTGAAGGAGAAATAGCAAGTGTTTAACACATGATATAGAGATCTTGACCTCAAATGTCATTCTATACTGTAAATGTCACGCTAATTACAAAGTTGATGAATATTTTTTATACTAGTTGAAATGTGGGCTTGAGTTCTTTAAGGGCTTTTGTTTATAGTTATGGTCTTGCATAGCCAAGCCTGCATTGTATGGGAGGTCAGTGTGCTCTTTGGGACAACACGTGCTTGTTCTACCTTTACATAATTTCCTGCTGTAAAACTAGAGCAACCAAAAGGCTGTAGCATGGCTCTTAATGCACAATATCAGCTCTCCCTGCTTTTCTCATTCTCAGATCTTCAAAAAGTGTGTTCACGTCTTTACCACTCTACACCTGTGATGTGCTGCATCGAGTGAGAAGGCTGGAATAAGATGCCCTGTTTCATTTGGTAATGTTTTTACAGGGGAAGCAAAAGCCTACACTTCTCATTGATTATAATTAGAGTAATACATAATTGGCAGTGCTGAAAATAAAGCCGCTAATACAGACGGTTCTTGTCTTAGGAATTTAAAAGAAGGGGGGAAAGGCAGTACTAGAACTTGAAAGGGATTTGTAAACTTCTGAAAGGTATTTAGTTGCCTAATTCCAACTTGCTTTAGAGAAACAAGCACCTCAGTACACTTAAAGTTGTATATATGTTTTACTATGATACTTAAGACAATAACTAAATATTAGACGTTTAGAATCAGAACTCAATTTCTTGCCTTAACTATTAAGTGCCACTCCCAGATGGAGGGACACCAAAAAAAAGGACAGAAAAATGTTGTTCTCCTCCAGCCTCTGCCATTACACCAATAAAGAGAACTTTTGCAGAGTCCAAATGAACTAAAGCTGGAGTTGATGTGTCTTAGTCTGATTGATGATTTGCCCTTTCTTGCTTTCATACTGTGTCTCAAAATGGCACTAGAATAATAATGTGGTGTAAAAAGAAGCAAGAATTGTGACTCCCTAGTTATTATGTGTTTTTACAGGGAGCTGGATTTTTCATGTAACTGCGATGTAAGTTTGTGAGATGTTGCTTTTTCAGTGCTTTTTATTTTACTGCAGTAATCAAAGAGAAAAATCATTTCTTTGACGTGTTATATGAATCCATCAAAGAAATGCTGTAAGGAGACTTTGGGAATTGCTAGATGCATATTCTAGGAAGGGCTGGGATAATTCCTGTACCTTTGATGGGCTTCTGCTATCTCCAGATATTGCTGAGACCTCGAAGCCATAGAACTTCCACCTGGAACTCATAAAAGCACTGGGGGTAGACACATCTGTGTCTAAATTTACCACATTGACGTGTGTATTGGATTAACTTTTTTCTTTCCTTTTTAAAGTGTCACCATGGAGAAAATCACTGGATGTACTTACAAATTCTTTTCTCCCCACCACCCCCCAGCCTAACTACCAACATAAATAAAAGCTCTGGACATGCTGTTCTTCTAGGGGAAAAAAAAAGATTCTTTTGCAGCTTTGTATTGGTTTATAAATTCATTTACTAAATAGCATGAAGTAAAAGAAATCTTCATCCCGTATTGGGTACCCTTGATTTCTTTTGAAAGAACAACAAGATAAGTAGATCTGTGAATATTAACATGAGATAGCAGAGGAATCATGAACATAAACACGGTGTGGTAAAAGGCTGTTGTTACCAGACATGGCAGAAAATAAGACAGACAGGTTATACCTCTATCATGATTTACATCTATGAGCAAGGTCTTCGGAGAAATTATAACAGAACCACTTGTTTTAAAACAAGATCTCTGCTAACAGTCCCACTAATCTATAGCTACACTTGATAATATGAATATTATATGTACTGCTGTGGCACCTCATGTCGATACTATTAAAATATATGCTTCAGCAGAACCTATGCACCAGCCAGGCCAGTTTCTCCTTCCTCCCATGCCTACTCTGCTAAGCAAATGACAGGTATGGTTCAAAAAATAATCCTAGCCATTCTTAACCCTAAACCACACAGTTTAAACCTTATGCATAGCACGGTGTCAGTAACAGATGGAATGTTACAGTGAACACCATGAATACCTACTAAGAATTGAGTATATTTTGTATCGATATTGTGGTTGGGAAATAAAAATCCTTGTGAAGTGTCATTTCGGTGAGTAAGCAGTATAGTCTGGCAGTTTTAACTGGGGGGGTTGTGGGGAATAACAAAAGCAGTCATTCCATATAACGGAATAATTACCTGAAATAGCTCTGTTTACATAGGCAGTCAATTCTAATTTGTAAATAGCACACAAGGTAAATCAAAGGAAATATAAACTGCTCACGGATTGGAACTTTGCAGAAGAAATTTTTAGTGCACGGTGAATTTTTGCAGCCCATCTAAAGAAAGTATTAATGTAAGTTTTGAAAAAACCTTTACTTAGTATAGTTTAAGGGAAGCCTTTGCAATTCATGCCAATTTCTTTCTCATAAGGCATCACACGTGTCCTCAGTATCTGCCATAATATTACCATATCCTCTGGTAATTCTAACTCCAACTTCTGTGTAGTGAGTCTCTACAGCTATAGAGCTTAATGTTTCACATCCCATATTATGCTCCCCTGGTAACAGCAGTTTCCTTTTCTTTATATGACCCACCATTACTGAATATGGTTCATAATAGCCTCTTTCCTTCTTTCCCTATTCCTAATTTGAAAGCAATTGGTTTTTAACAGTTGTAATAAGCAAGTCACTCGGAGCTGAAGTGTTTTTCTTAGGGACAAATCCTGGTCTTCACTGACAGGAAATCTCCCATTCACATCAATGACGCCAGGATTTGTCTGTAGCTGTTTATACTTAATTTCATTTGGAAAAGTGGGCTAGGTTTGTGCTTGATGGCTTTGGTATGTCCTTCCAAGAAGCTGATAACCTTTCTACAAATGCTCTTCCTGAAAGGAAACCATCAGCAGAATGAGAATTAAGTCAAAGCAGAAAATGAATCAACCAGGAGTTGTTAATGGATTAACTCCTTTCCAGGCAGTCCCTTCCAGCACACCTCCACTCTTTCAAGGACAGGATGACATGAAAACTATCCCCTAACCTGGAGATCTGCCTAGCAAGAGATCAGCTCAGCCAGTCAGAAAAGTGTGCCCAGTCCTTTGCACCATTTGCTGGACAAATTAGTCTCTGATTAATCAGGACACTTATGCAAGTGCTTAATTGCCCCCTAATACTTCCTTCTCTGACACCTGCAACAAAGTGCTGAGAAGCCTCAGTTCCTCTGGGCTTTTCTCATGTGCTTGTCCTCATATCTAAGTGTTGTTACACTTTCTGCATTAAAATCAAAGCAGGCCAGCTGATTATATTATACAATAGAGTATCTGACTCACCCTTATAAATATCTTGAAGATTTTTGCAAACCCCAGGACTGCTGATGTTTAAATCAATAAGAAACAGAATTAGTTCTAGCATTCTTTTCTTAAGGAACTCAGACACTAAAAGAAAAAATCACACAGTAAATTTTCTTGCCACTCTAAAATCCTGTGCTGTGTCACATGCTGAATAATTCTAAATTCTCACGAAGTCTATCCATTCCTGAAGGAGGTAATCTATCATCTTGTTGTATTGTGTTTGCAGGTTAAATATTCACTGTTTATTAGCACATATATTGTACATGATTAACTTTGATTAATACCCAAATGTGACAAAGTTACTTACATTTAACAAATATTTTTGGTACTCCCTTGTTGCTTTATCAACATAAATTAGAATAACTGCCTAATAATTGTAGATCAATACAAACCCTTTAGTAAATCATTTGAAGCAGAGAGCCGTTAAAAAGCAAAATGCCAATCCAAACTTCTCTTTCACAGCTTTATTATACCTTCTTTGCTGTTTTTAAATTTTTATATGAACCCTCAACAACACTATGATAGTACATTGGTTGAATCACCTCATTTGGACACAGTTTTTCTCCTTGTCTTAATTCATAGAGATTAGAATCATGTTTATATTTTTGCTACAGGCTGAAAAGGCAAGGGTGACTCTTGAGGTTTATGGTTAACCCAATTTTACTTTGCTTCTGGCTCTCCCTTGCTTTCTTATTTATTTAGCTATTTTAATTGAAACTTGGACTTGCACAGAAACCAGCATACCCTTGTATGTATGCCTTGGAAGACACTGAACCCCAGATCCCTGGTTTCAGCAGAGTGGACCTTAAGGAGAGACTTCTTATCTAGACTTAAGTTGGAAGACGTAGCTTTCCAGTGGCTGCTCCCCTGGATGTCCTCCACCAGCAACGGAGAGAGAAGAAAGTCTTTCTAAAGAGCAGTTCCTAAAGTAGCAATCTAAAGCAGGCAGGATTCATCTTCCTCCACAAGTGACAAAAAAAGGGATGACTAACTTTGATTCCACACCTACCTTTTGGATGGTTAACGTAAAGGAGGATGAATCATTCTGTTAGTGTGCCAGTCTCCCTCCTCTTTACAGAACGAGAATTTTGTTGCTGCTTCTGTCTTTATGCAGTCTTTGCCCCAAAATGTCTACTACAGTCTTCCAAAGACTTATTACACAGAATCAGGCTATTCAGTTGAAATCACAGGCTGGAGCCTAGCTACATGGAGACCAAAATCCATTGAATGTAACTGCAGGATATGTTATTTGATGAACAGGCTTTCAATAAATTTTAGTATGGTTATTTGCTCTGGATTGGCCAATCTGTTTAATGCTTCCTGCTCTTTCAAACTGGGCAATTATATCTGGAGTTATTTCAGGTAGTCAGGAACCTAACATGAGTGAAAGTACTTCTAACAACAAAGTCTTTACTATGTTGGAGTCAGTCAGTCCCAGTCGTCAGAACCGTTTGTTAAAATTGCTACCAGTTCCTGCATTGTTCGTTAAAAATCACTTCTCACCAATTCTATTTACTAGCACTGAAGATTTCTGATACCAAAACTCTGCTCAGTAGTGTCTTTCGGTGTTCGATGAGCACAACATAAGACACTCTGCACATACCCCCTTACAGCTGAATATCTACATTTGCTTTGCTGTATAGAAATAGACTATTTCTTTTTACAAAACAAAACAAATATGAACTAGTGATATTAACAAACCCTGTTAAATTTTTGCCTGTTGCTCACTAGACTGATCTGACTGTCAACATATTTCAATATATTTCTTCTTAGCAATATCTTCTAATATTCATACAGCAATTGCTCCTGTTCTAGACTTTTAAAACCACATCTCCAAGTTCAGTCGCAGGCAATAGATGCAGAGACGACCCAGCATGTCACAGAAATGAAGAGTATTTATGTGCTGCTGCTCTGCAGGAAGTTTTCTGGCTTTCCTAAAAATATCGGGGAAAACAACAGGAAAAAAAAAGAAGTGAGGTGCGTGGGAGAATGAAGGACACAAGATATTAATTTTTAGAGTCAGCGAGCTGTAGTGTACAAGATGAAGCCCAGGAACATATGTCACATGTTTGTGAAGTGTTAAATGATATCAATTCTCCTTTTGAGCAGGCAGAAAGAAGCAAGCTAGATTAGAAGATGCCATGAAATGAAAAGGGAATGAAAACAATAGAATTATCTACTTCAATTTTCCCAAAAGGACAATGCAGCTTATCACAGAAGCTACAGAAGTGCATAAACCATGGCCTAATATTGAAGATTTATAGATTATAAACTCAGAAGACATCATTATGTTCACCTAGTCTAACCTTTCTACAGTTCATAATATACAATTGCACTGAGCACTACTTGCATCAAGGTTGTAACTTTTGACAGTGTTAGGACTCTTCTAGAAAAACATCCCAACATAAAGCCTTAAAATGATGGGGAATCAATAACGTGCTTTAGGAATTTGTTACTCAGAGCCCCTGTGGTTTAAAAATGTGTATTTTTTTTCCAAAATGCTATAAATTATTTTGTCCATTGGCTTTCACTATGCTTCCATCAGCTAGATTAAAGAGCTTTCCATTATCAGAAGTCTTGTCTCCATGTTCCTACTAATGGATTAGGAGGTGACTTAATCACAATTTTTTTCTCAGATAGACTAAATAAATCGATCTTGTTTAGTCTTTCAGTGTAAAGAAATCTTTCCAGACCTTTATAAACCCAAACACTCTTCTAGACTCTCCACTTCGCAGGATGTAGTTTCATATCTGAAATATCAGACATATTTTCTGCTTCTATATATGTGACCTCTCTTGGTTTTATTGAAATTTCCGTAGCTAAAATCAGGCCACTGCATCAAATAATTCAGAATGCTCTCCAAAATCAGCCCTTCATTGCAAGTCTTTTTATAATTCAAAACTCTCACTGATAATTAGCGTAGGAATGCTGTCTGATCACCTACCCTGGATGTACAGTGTGATACAGTTATGATCCATATTTTCATAGAATCATAGAATGGTTTGTGTTGGAACGGACCTTAAAGATCATCCAGTTCCAACCCTGCTGCCATGGGTAGAGACACCTCCCACTGGATCGGATTACTCAAAGCCACATCCAGCCTGGTTTCAACACCTTTTTTTTATTCAGGTTTTTAAAGATTTTTGATAGAGGAGGTTGACGCTGTTTGCAAAGATTCCTCTCAGAAAAATATGAAAGTGTTCTTCCTTGTATTTATTTTTATCACAGTTTCACATAGTGATTCAACTTTTCACTTCTGGATGGCTTTCATAGACAACATCTGATGTCAAATCTTGGAAAACACTATGACTTGATTTACTTATCTGCTTGTAATTAAAAAGGTCTCAGTCAAGTTTTAATGAACAAATATCTTCTTTTAAAATTTCCCTAAATATCTAGCAGAGTTTACATGATTGTTCAAAGGCTACAAATACCACAGACTACTTTCATTACTCCTATATACAAGAGGTGTTAACAGTATTTGTGACAGCATATGGGCTAGATTCACATAATTTCTAAAATGTTTCCATATCATACAACAGAGTAGTCAGAGATGTTTTGACTTGGTTACTCTGTCACTTATAGAACCAAAGGCTTCTGTAACTCTAAGCCTAAAGGAGACAATTCAGAAAACAGTCTTACTATATTGCCAATTTGTATTATATTTTACCTTTCAACCTTTCTTCTCCTTAACGTGTGTTTCAGCAGTCTTACAGAAGGTGGTAGCAGCTTCCCTAAAGAAAGCTTTGTGCCTCTTACATGACTTCCTTTTACAGGAAATACATGGTTTTTTACAGTGGGAGACCCCTTTGCTCTTTAATCCTATACGGTTTTTATACAGGGAGCAGTTGAAGCAAATCTTCTCATGTGAAAATATGTTATGGAATAGGAACATTTCATGTGCTGTTCATGTGTTTACGGCCAAAAAGTCAAAATTAAATCAGAATCTCAGCACCATAATCTTTTAGCAAATGTTACCAGCTGTTCAGCTCCACACTTTCTTCCTTCTAAAAGCAAGGAATAAAGTGAAAATCCATCATATCAGACAGCTAGGGCTTCTTAGTACCCCTACCTTGACAGATGATACACCAGAGTGCCTGTCTTTCTGGAAATTTTTGTTTTAATGGGCTGGGATCCATCTTCCTGCAAATGCTGAAATAAAAATATGCATCAAGTCACTTATATATGACTTGAGCCTATATATATAGGCTCACTTTTTATATGTTCTTCAGAGAAACAGTACTTAATTTTTTTCTACATCTATGTATTATGTCTGAATATATTTTCCTTTATTGAAAGGGGCAACAAAAATAGCTGCTCTAGTTTTTTATATTTTTCCAAATGCAAATACGTGTGAGAGTATTAAAAAAAGAAAGTGGAGACCTATAAAGTTAAAAGTAGAAAATTACTTAAAAATTTGCCAAAAAATTGCTTCAGGATAAAAAAAATATTCTCATGAAAGGGGAACAAATACCACAAAAAATTTTCTGGTTTACAGTCAATGGGAGCCCAGAGAAAATCCTCTTCCTTCACACATACATAATTCTATATTATATATAATTCTAAGTTACATATATATAAAAGCATATAAATATATTGTCCCCTGTATGCTGTATTACCTAGATGTCTTTATTCTCTCATAGCTGAGCAGAGTTCCGCATGACAGGACACTAAACATAATGTTAGATGTTACTGTAGTAAAGATCAATATATAAATTTACAGTAATAAAGCCAAATACATTATGCAAGGTAAAATAGCCTGTAACGTAGGCTTTTTGCCAAGAAGGTGTGACCTTGGTGGCAATGGGAAATAACAGACTACACTGTATATTTCCAGTACCATAGAAACTGTCCTGGAAAATGGATGCTTTTAATTTCCTCCCCCTTGGCAAATATGAACTACTTTGAAAAGGCAGCTGAAACCACACACCTTATGTACCAGCCTGGGTAGCCTATTGCCACTGGGATTTTTTACAGCAAAACTGGAATAAGTGAGGAAAACAAATGGGGCATGTTTGAATCACAACATTTTGTGTTTTCATTTCTTATATGGGGAAGGTTGTCAAATACTAGAATAACTTAAATGTAAGCTGCATTTGCACATCGATATCAAATAATAGCTTCTTGTCCTTAAAGTCAAACCCCTTCACTACCAAGCTCCAGCCTGTATGACCCATTGACCTGTTAGGACACTGATCTTTCCTAAAGATCTTAGACTTTACTATTGTGCTGTCAACTTATCCTATACATCCACACTTTCCTTTGCACTATTCTTCAAATACAGGGAAATCTCCATACTGAAATGCAAACATCCTCTACCTTATCTTTCTTCAAATCCTGATTTATAGCTCATCTCTTTCATGCAACCTATTCACATCTTTCTTTTTTCTACTTGTTTACTCCCCACCTCTACCCTTGCATTAGTAACAACAAAAATACTTGAAATGCATGAATACTTGATTTCATTTTTGTTATTGTGTGCTGACTGAAGTGGAAAAAAAAAATCAATATTTTCTTTTGATAATTCATTTTACTTTCATTTCTAGTCAGTCTGGCAAAAATGAAAAGAAAGATGAAATTATTTTGAACTGAAAAAGTATTTGCTTGACCCTAAACAAAGTAATTCAAATTGGTTTTAAGCTCTACTTTTTATTAAAGGAATTTTTATAAAGGAATTGATCTTTTTCTACGTTATTTTTATTTTAAATTTTTTTTTGTAGATTTTTCCTTTTTTTCAGACAAGATGCACATATTTTGTGATTCGATAGGAGAAACTTCCCACACTCAAAACCACAAATGGAACAGAAAATACTGAAATACTTCTTCGCTTGTTCATTTAGGCACAAATTCAGCCTTTGTGTACTGTTCTATGTCTTCATGTCTTAATCTGTAAAATCTGCTGGGCAATGATGTCCCCACTCAGTGTTTGTGCAACATCTGCCGAAAAAAGATCGGACTTCATATTTATAGTCCAAATCAAAGGCCAATAAGGGATGGAAATTGCCTACCTTTTCTGTCCGTTCCAGATTTAACTGAGATCAGGTATCTCCCAATAAACATACAGAACAGAAATACTCACTTGAATAAAATAACTGTATTTATATAGCCAAGTGGAAGTACTTAAGTGTTGTTTAAAGTATAACTACAAAACTATTAACAAGAACATAAATTTGGCTAAGAATGTTGGCAAGTGATGATGTATTCCTTAAAGGATTTATTGATAGCCATTAGTTTAAACATGTAGCAAGAAACACGTAGCAAGGCCTAACATCAGAAATTTTAGTTAACGTGTCAGCTTATAGGTCTGAAAAATGCTAGGGAAGCTTTGGACAGGAAAATTCTCCTTTTTGGTATGCTTTAAATAGATTTCAAACCCAAACCCTCTTGGGCACAAATGTGCAATTACTTGAGGAGTATTGAGTTTATTGCACACAGCTGCTGTTGGGAGATGCATATAGAAGAGAAAACCAAACATTCAACCTAGAAGCAACCCACTACCTATCAAAGTATCAAGTGCAGTCAGATAAAAAATGGGTAGAGTTCAAATATGTATGAGTATATGCATATTTCTATTTAAATGGCATTTGGAAAGACAACATTCCCTTTGAGGGAGGATGCTCTCTCACAGGTCACGTCTATCCAAAGCTATTGGTGTTCTGCACGTGCTCCTGGGTTGTAGGTGAGAACTGGACATTGCAAAGTTGTTTTAGGCTTCTGGAATGATGGTTAGCTTCTTCATGCCATCATAGCCAAATTAAGTACTTAGGAAACAAGAGATAACTCTACAGCATTAGACATGTCTCCTGTGCTCACTGAGATACATGATATGTTCTGCAGACTTAGGACTGCCTATCTCTATGGGAATGTCCCATTCAGTGGCAGAAATGCTGGTGGGGAGCAATGATTTCAAATTTCTGGCCTATTTTCAATTAGAATCTGCAGTGTCCTTTTTCTGATATGACACAAAGGACATCATAGTGTTTAAGTATATCCTTAGGGTATCATATAAAATAACTGCACTAATTATTCCTAACTGAATAATGAAGTGATCATGTTCTTTTTCTTTTCCACACTCTCCAACCCCATCCACCTCTGATCCTGCAGTGTTTCGCAAGTTTGGGACTATAATCAGCAGTTCTACATGAAAACTTAGCATCTGATTAAGTACTATTTGTTCAAGTTGATAGGAAGAATTGCCTAAAAATAAGGAATCAATTTTGAGCCAAGTGTTGTAATTTTGAAACCACTACTTAAAAGGTATAGTGTAATGTAATTAGTCAGGGATGTAATTAGACACATGTCAATGATGGCTTGACTGAATGACATTTCTTGCTTAAAAGTGCATTTTGGAAATGTTGCAATGTGATTCAAGCTCTCAAAGTAACTTTTGTCTTGAACTTCGTACACTGTGGAAGTGGAAAAAATAATTGGCAACTCCTTTGAGCTGATGATCTTCTTATGCTCTCCTAAAATGTCTTTGCTACTACATTGCTCCTGTATCACTGCCTTTTTATTCAGATCAAAAACCAATTTCAAGCAACCCAGTTTCATGTCAGATTGAACAGACTAATCAAACCTTCTATCTTGAAGACACTTTAGGGAAGCATGCTATACAGATGCATTTAGTACACATTCTGATTAGCTTTCCATTTCTTAGCCATCTGAGACATCAAAGTTTAATGAAGTTACCAACACTTACCACGTAACCAGGTATGACAGAACTGTCATTTACTGTGTGTGCATCCACAGCAAATGCAAATTAATTCAACTCAAGCCATCTTAAAATGAGAGAGAATCAAAGTCAAGGAAACCTGGATGAAGAAATGTTACACTGGAACTTGTAAGACAGTACTTTCCTTTTGGATCCAAACATTGCCTTACAGGTTAGACCAAAGAAAGCAATACTTGGGCTAGGACTAACTTTGGGCTAAGGTTCAAAGATCTGGCTAACTTAAATTTCAAGATCATTGATACTTTGTGAGTGAGACTGAAAACTTAACAAAACTAGGTGGGACTTTGGAGTTGTCAGATGTCATAGTCTAATTGCTTTGGTGAAAATCTGGTAAAGATAGATTTTTTTTTTTTAAAAAAGGCTTCATTAAAAAAAGAGTTAATAAACATGATCAGAGCAATATGACATGGATAAGACTTCACTGATGGTCAGTGTTATGGACCGTTCTGCATGAACATGAGGAGGGAAAACCAGATTGTTTGGGATAGACATTGGAACTGTAGCTGTAAGAACAGGTTTAAGTTTGGCAATGTAGATCTGAAGCCCTTTATGTGTAGGGATCTGAATCGGAAGTTTTATCTTTAATTAAGTTTTTCAAAAAGAAAACATATTTTCTTGGTCTATTTGAAAATTTTTCATTTTAGGAGAAAACCATTGATATTTCTGATGACTAACTGCTCAGAAACAGCCTAGTACACAAAAAGTACATAGTTTTGCCGCTGTGTTCACAAAAGCAAAATTGGTTATTTTCAAGGTTTTTTAACCTGTTCCTTTTTTTTTCCCTCTTTAAAAGCTGGAGGGTTAGGCCTCTGTATAATGTGCCAAATCAAATGTTCCTTCACATAATCAATGATGGAAGGAATGTACAGATGTTTCATCCTTATGCTCTCCAGAGTTTCTCTGGATCTCCTCACCTGTTATATACTACCCTGTTTAAAACTATGACTGATTTTTGGTATACTAAATCCTTTCCACAGAGTGACATTCTTTAACAGTATGTCATTGATTATTTTTTCCTACAGCATTCTATTTTTAATTTATTCATGTCTGATCTTCTGTTTCTTTTTTTTCATATTAGGAGGGATGTTGGCTATGGTGAAGTATTTTGGGATGAACCTATCTCTCATTGGAAGGCAATCAGTAAAAAAAAATCAGTAAAAAAAATTCTGTCTGCTGCAGACTTAGTATTTATCCTGGCTCAGCTGAGCACAGGAAAGTGTTAAGCAGCTGCATTATGGCAATTGTTTGGCCCAAAGCAGGAAGTCCACAACTGGGATGACACTGTAGTCAGTGTGAGAGAGGGGCAGTAACAGCAGGCTGATTTGAAAACCAATGCCTTGGAGGAAAGCTTCGCCTTGCACCCTGTGACTTGTTTTTCTTGCTTGTGACATCTTGCAGTTTTTTGTTTAAAATGTTCATAATTTCGTAGATACAGTGCTCACAGACTTTAATCAGCAGTAAAGACAAAACAGTGTTGCTTTTGTTCTCTTGCTAAAGCTCTTTTCATGTTGTGTCACTAGCTGCTCAACAGCCACATTTATTCTGAATGTCTTGTACAGCCCATTCGGTCCACGGGAGCAAGAACATTCTTTGTGCTTTTTCCTGCAACAAACATTTTCAACATGTTTTCTATCCCAGGTTTATGAGCTGTGATTAATCACATCTGTCCTTGCTCGCCCCACAGCTGTGCAGGACCCCCCAAAATGACAGAGCACAACTCCTTCAATATTCTATAATCCTCTCACTTTGCTGATAGTCCTGATTCAGCAGAGACCTCCAAAATGTGAATGGTGGAGGAGCAGGTCCAGCTAATCCCTAACAAGACAGTTCTGACAAAATCACCTTGGAGAATTTCTTTTCCTTGCAGCCCTGGAGGCATATAAGCAGACCAGAACTAACAAGTGCCAGACATACACATGGTACAAATTGATATCTTTTTAGGTGAATGGAGTAACACAGCTTTCTCCCATCTAATCATTCAGCCCTTCATTTCTCATTATTAATAAATAAATAAATTTTTATAGAGGAAAAAACATCAGCTCTGAAGACTGTTCATCAGGTCTTGTGTACCACCACCTGGATTAAGTTGGGAAGACTTAATTAAAAACACAAGATTTAAATTTCTCACGAGAAATTAGGTGCAGAACAATTCCTTCTTTCTGTATATGTCCTGACCCCTCTATTGTAGTTTACTTTCTGCAATATTGTAAATTATCTAAACAGAACTGAATCAGTGGACTGAAATTACAATGTGCTGTTTACAGAAAAATAGTCTTGTGTTGTCCTTATAGTAGTGGGACAGGAAAGAATCTGACATTTACCTTTGCTGTTTGCCAACAGCCAGCTGGTTGACAGCATATGTGTATTAGCAGGATAACTGGCATATGCAAAGCTTCACATAGCATATCCCATTTCTTGCAACAGAAGAGTCAAAAACTTGGACACACTAAAAGCTAGGGATACTTTAGTATTTTGAAGAGTATGTATAGAAAATATAGGACAGAAATCCATAGAAAGATAAGTTTTCTAATACTTTCAATAGAAAAGCTTATTGCACTCTATGAATTAAAACCTGAATATTGGGGTTCTCTTAACATGAGCTTTCCTAGAAAAGCCATGATAGCTTGTCTATATTAAGATTATTTAATCATTAAGTACTTTTGAATTGATTCTGATAAATACAGAAGATTTCACAACTGAAATCTTTTTCTTCCCTCTATTTAAATTTGCAGTGCAAAAAAAATCATGTTCCTCATTCACATTACTACAGTTTTTTTAATGGGAAGGGGTGTTTGCCCCTATAGGACCATGAAGAATTATGCAAGAAAAGAGGTGATAAAGACTTTGGGTACCTTAGATATTTACTTGATTGTAAGACCCATTTTCTATAGAGGGATATTGCTCCAGCCTAACTACTTTGGCTCCTAAGCAGCCATAGGTACACACGTGCTCCCTCCGAGAACTTCTAACGTGATCATCTTGATTGCATCAGTGGTTACCTGCAGCCCAAGGCTACACGCGATTCAGAAACATACCTTTGCATCACCGGAGGAACCCAAGCAGTTGGGTATGTTCCATCAGAGAATGGGCAGGACAAACTGCAGCAACCATCATCTGTTTTCCTTGGTAAGCCCAAGAAAGGGACAGAGCCAAGCCAATCTGCCGTTTAAGAGCTTGGTAAGAAGATCTGGGTTGGAGGTCAGTCTAAGGGATTTCAAATCCACAGCTGCCACTTTAAGGAGAGGGAACAAAGCTAGAAATACTGTTTCAACTGTTACAACTGCCTGGCCTGCTGTAGCTGAACCTGGGCATATGCATACAGAAATGTAAAATCTGAGGACTTTTGCAGACCCCCAAAAAAGAAAAAAGCAGGAACCTAGTTTTGTAAATTTTGTAGCATTTGGTAGAGCCTTCTTGTTCACTGAGTAGGCTGCAGGAGGTGAGGGGAAGGGAGCAGTCCCCAGTCTGGCTTTTCGGCATGAAAAGTAAGAACTTTGAATGCATTTATTGCATGAATCTGTAGCCTACCGGTCTGCAATCCACTCTCCTTCCAGGGCTGGAAAGACTGTTATTTCTTATTTCCATTTTACTGACACTAAAATGATTCTAAGATGAAATTTAAGGACAGAGGAGGCTCAGAAAGTGCTTATGAGTCAACATGTGGGAGGTCTGTGTAGCAGCCAGAATCAGATTCTCCTCTCCTGTGCTGCAGCTCCACATCTATGCACACTGTTACCATTGCACTGCTTCAGAATAAAGGTGTCAATTTTTCTTTAGCTCACATTTTGGTTCCAGATAGCTAACACCTTATTTTTAATTTCCTCTGTCCTATCATGACATAATTTTCCAAGTGTATATCATTACGGTCATTAGCTTCAGTAATTTGGATTGACTCCTTTTCATCATTACATATGAACCATATTTAATGCTGTATTACATACCATACACATACCAGGACTACGATGAACTTTCTCAAAGGGCAGTTTAGTTCTGTCCCACCAAATATATCTAAGCACCTAAGTCTCATTTTGAAGGTGCCAAATGTTCTTTCAATTACTATTCTAGTCACTTCTGGAGTTTCATTATAATTTACAATGATAGTGTTTCCAGAGAGAATCTGGAGATAAAACAGAGAGAGATTAGGCAATTTTTCAAGAGACATCCATTGTCACCTCATAAAGAAAGATTGTTATAAAAGTCCTCAGCATTTTAGAATGTGTTGAAATACTTGAATATTCTCTTACTAAGAAAAAAATTCTTCCTGAGAAGTGCTGTTTAGAAGCAACATTATCCAAAACTATGGGAGGGAGATGTATGAGAGTATTAAAGCTTATTTGCTCAATATGTTACTTTTACAGCTTCAGCTTAGATCTGACATCTATGCAGCTGTATCTCATCAAACTACCTTGTAATTTACATCTTTAGAATTCCCTGCAACTAATAAAAGGTACAGCAACTAAGGTCTTAACTGAACAAACGGACAATCTTGCGATAACAATCTTTGATCACTCCTTCCCTTTTCACCTCTATTATCAGCATTAGGTGCTTCATTGTGTCAAATACAGATCATGTTACTCCTTTGTTCTTACACAACCTTCCATCAGGGGCAAAACCTGGCAGCCTCCCTCCTATCATCAGAGGCTCCCTGTTGTTCTTGGAATGGGAGAGAGGGAGTTTCATCTGGAGGCAGATCAAGGAGCCAAAACGCATCATCACTATGCTTCAGGACTGAAGACAAAGAAGTCAAGATAATTTGTCATTAATATATATCAGAACACATCCTGAGGCTATTGCTCTAAGGTTAGGCATACCAAGGTCAAAGCAGATACTCACTTAAGACGTACATGATTTGAACCCTTTGTTACGTTAGCTCCTCCTGTACAGTTGGGATCTTTCTTCAAAGAGAGGACCCACGTTGTAAACGTAGGCTGCATAAGCCTTGACCCACTTCTGGGAAAGGGATGTTATTACACACTACCTAAAAGGCACTTAAGGTTTGGCCACTCAATAAATAATGAAAATACATACTTCAACGTAGCCTACTTCTTAATATTCCCAATGGTCCAAGGCACCTACATTTATTTTTAAATAATGCTCATTTTTATGATTCTTTGTATGTGTTTTTCTTAAATCATTAGTATGATTTTTAAACACTTACAGAGTCAAATAAATCACAGATTCAAACTACTCCGACTGCTTTTTACTGTTTTTAAGTTGAGCACCTTTCAGGGGATGGTCTGTATTGGCCATTTACTTTCAGAAAATCAGATACTAAATGGTAAGTTTTCTTTTATTCTTTTTCTTCTTTCCACATTGTTCTGAGCATCTTTATTTTGTCATTTGCTCTTATTATGGATATATTTCTATGATTGTGCTCTCTCAAACATGTTCACAACAAGAAATCAATTACAGTATTCTTAGTTCTCACATCCTTTTCACAATTACATCAATTTACACTTGCAGCCTTTAAACAAGTTGTTATACATGCCGAGTTTACATGGTTTCTCCATGTCTAGAACAGTAATAAATGCCCAGAATCATAGAATGGCTTGGATTGGAATGCACCTTTAAAGCTCATCCAGTCCAACAGTGAGCAGGGACGTCTTCAACTGGATCAGGTTGCTCAGAACACCCTCCAGTCTAATCTTTAATATCTCCAGTGATCTATCACCTCCCTGGACAACCTATTCCAGTGTTTCACCAACCTCATTGTAAAAAATGTCTTTCTTATATCCAGCCTAAATCTCCTCCCTTTCAGTTCAAAACTGTTGCCCCTTGTCCAATTGCTACAGTCCCTACTAAAAAGTTTGTCCTCATCTTTCTTATAAGCCCCCTTTAAGTACAGCAAGGTTGCAATTAAGACTTCCTGGAGCCTTGACCTCTCCAGGCTGAACAATCCCAACTCTCTTAGCCTGTCCTCATAGGAGAGGTGTTGCATCCCTACGATCATTTTCGTGGCTTCCTCTGGATCTGCTTCAACAGGTCCATGTCTTGTACTGAGGACTCCAGCACTGCACACAGTACTCCAGGTGAAGTCTCACCAGTGCAGAGTACAGTTTGAATCATACTCCCTTCCTATCAATCAGAGCATGATGACTCTGATTGATAGCAGAAGTCTGCCTATTCCCAACATGCACTGAAATGCATAGCAAAGATACATAAAAAACAGTACCTGATACATGATGGTCTTCTGTGCACAACACAAAACAGTGTAATAACAGACACCTAAGCTGGCCTTGAGCCAAGAGTCCGTTAGCAGAGTCAGAGCCCTCATATAAAGCACTTGTTTTCTCATCAGCTTTATACAAACAACCAACTTTGCAGGAACACTTTCCTTTTTAAATTTTACTACTCCAGGCTCTCCCAAACCATGCATTTATAACCTGCTAACTGGAAAAAAAACATCAAAGCATTAAAATAAATGCATGAAGTAAATGGATCTTGCTCCTTGCAAATCAACTGCAGAAGTCCTATTAATGTCAGCCCATGGGGGGAGGGGGGAAAGAGTGAAGGCAGCTGGAGTACGAATATAAATAAAAAAGTAATCAGGAGTTTCTGTAACATTTCCTGATGAGAATCATTTTTCATGGGACTACGTAACATCTCATACACAGTTACATGGACCACCTCTCTCTTCCATTCCCAACCGCCTAACATGTCTCAGGGAACTCCATGGTTTGGAGGAGAAAAGAAAAACAGGACATTTTGTGTTTCAAACATTCAAGCACAACGCCTTTCCACATGCTGAAAACACACAGGTAACATTGGCTCCTGCAGTTCCTCAAGTCATTGTTATTAAATCAGCTCTTTTCTACCTGCTTTTTTTGAATACTACACTCTCTGCCTGTCTCCTTTTTCAATACACTTTCTGGTTATCTTGTTCCTTGCTTTGGGATGTTCCCTCTTCTTTCTTTCCTAGCAACTTTAGAGCACCAGAAAAAAGCTACCATTAATCAAATGATTTATAATTTCTTGACAGAACTCTAGCATACATTGCTGCCATGTTGTACTTCTTCGATCACATTTTGAGACTGTGTCATAAAACAGCATAGATGTCAGCCACGGTTAGGCAATTGGGTCAATCGCTAATCCAAAAAACACTTTGCTTTGAAACTCATAATTAATTCCTGTATATGATACATTTGGTTTAATTTCGAAGAGGTTTAATTTCACTAGTGCCCCACACTAGTGAACTCTGTTTTGCAACTCCTTGTCCAACCTATAGTTCTCATATTCTAACGTAAAAAAAAAATCTAAACCCTGAAAATATCCAGTCCTTTCTGTACCTTTTAAAGTGAGGACTCAGCTCCCAATGTGGTAAATACTATCCTACATAAAAACTTTTGAGTCAGCTTTATCCTGTTGTAAATGCACTGACACAGAGATTTTTTTTGTAATGTAATCTCACTTGTGCTGCCAACCAACACCTACAGAGGTCTACTGGCACCGACAGTATATGAGTTCCTTATGTAAGATTTCATCGATGAGATCTGTAAGATAAATCTGTGCTTTTATGTCTTCATCTTTGGGAGTTCACCTGCTTCTCATTTACAAAGGATGAGATGCAATTCCTTGTATCCCCTTAGGTTTCACTGGGCATTGTGCTACTGGAACAAAACCCAGAACTGCTAACATTTTCTGGCAATGATTCATATCTGTACCACTGACTTCCATTTCAGAAACCACTAGAAACAGTTTAGTCAATGTTGTGTCATTTATTTTTCAACCATTGTTATACAGAGCGATAAACAAAGTCAATTAAGCTAACAATACTGTATCTAATGACATTATTCATTCATAGGACTAAAGCAATGTTCTCATGGGTTTACGACTATGCAGTTACAAGTTAGAGCACTTGAAACTAGCCTTCAGTACACTTTGATAATTACTGAGAATTAGGACATTTAAAAAAATGCCTGGAAAATTTTTCCAGGAGGAAAAAAATCTGTTTTGACAGAAAGGGCTTAATCTGGACATATTTATAATATGAAAGAAAGCTAAAATAGAAATATTTGTAGGAACTGTCATAGCAACCTCCTTTGACTTAATTTGTCAAAATTCTGTTACGCAAATTACTCAGTTTTTATGAAGTATTTTATGTAGTTTGCATGAAAAAATCATGAAATTAAACGGAGCCTAGTACCCTGTCACAGAAACCTCCAAAACAGGATAGCAGTAGGTTTTTTCATTATAGTTTGCTAGACATTCCTTCAAAATTTCTGAGCAAGTTCATTAATTTAATGTAAAAAGCATTCATTGTCGTTTTTTGGGGTTTTTTTTAGTTCATTCAGCTGTCATGCAAATATGAAGAATGCTTTGAAAATGTAAATATTCCTGCAGTGTCACTCCCATGGGAGGTGTGCTTTATGTAAAGCGGGTAAGGCCTTACTTAACTCTTGACCTGATCAATCAAGAGGTGTGATCATTTTCAGGATTAAGAAGCTGCATAATTCAATTTGAATGTGCACAGCATTTCTATATACTCAAATCAAGATTTTTTTTCTAAACATAGGCATGCTCGTTTTACATGGAACACTCTTCTCACACTTATAGTTCTCTCACAGTAAACAGGTTCATGTGGATTTTCAGCATGTCTTTTTTTTCTGTTGGAAACTACATCCATCTTCAAATTGGAAGTGCATGAGTTGTCTGCTAGAGAACTCTCTCCCTTCATAATTCTAGATGATTATTCATACTGGTCACAACAAACAGACAAACACAAAAAGGAATGCTTTATATCATTCTTTAACTACCAATGAATAGTGAGGAAAGGGCAAAGGGATGTGAAATACTGAAGGCTTATTGCTCATGATTAATTAATTTGTTCGTAATAAAAAAATCTGAATTTTGTTGCTGTATTGCTAATGCAGATGATAAAAAATTTCTTAGTTGAAGTACATGATCTTTAGCAGAAAAAAAAGTTTGACCTTTCTAAAGAAGTTAATTAACAAGACAGACTCTGTAAATTAGGTCAAAACATCCATTAAGATGCAAGAAGATTTTAGCTTGCAACAAATTTGTCACAACTAGTAGTAGCTCATGTCATCAGCTTTCTTTATTTTATATTTTTCATTTTTCTTCCTTTTTTACTTACAGTTGCTTCTCCTTTAGAAAAATCAACTTTCTGTCGTTTTCGTGATTCATCATGGCCTGAAGGAGAAGCCCAGAATCATCCATAGTCTTTTCATTTGTGATGCAGACTACTAACAATCTCATTAACTTTCTTTAGGCCATGTTTTAGTTAAAAGTCTTCAGTGCATTTTTACAGATGTTAATGGAAAGATGCATTTTCTTGTGCTTCTGTCAATACAAATAAAAAAGAAATTAGAAATTTTACATACTTACGGTGTGTAAGATAACTTCTGTAAACATCACTGTATCTAAACCAAATCCAGCTTCTATCTCATCGCTGCTTTTTTTCGCACAAGTGATTGCATTTCTTCTGAAAAAAAATTTTAGCAAGTAATATATCACAAGTATCTGTTTTAAACGTTAATTAAGTACAGAGAATCTTTGATGCAGTGCAAACCAGAAATTATAAGCAAAAAGAAAGGTTAATAAAAACAAGTTTCATTTTCTTGTAGACCTGAAATTCTACATCTACTTAACTCTAGATTACCAAGATGCAATGTCATATATGAATATTCCCCATCATGTTTTGTCTACTAAAAGTCTCATAAAGATAACATGATTTGGTATAATATGGCCTGAGAAAGGATCAAAATTTGGCCCAATATTCTCAAATGATGTTGTAGGGAAGGAATTCAGTGGAGGTGTACAACAATTTTCATGCGGATGAGGAAGTACCAGACAGCTTTCCATCACATCTCTCACGTATAGAAAGCACAACAGGATATAACAGTTGAAAACGCAAAAGGCTGAGGACAGTGATTTCCCTGAAGAGAAGCAAATCCTTTGGCTGTTTTCTTCAACAGAGGAATACTCCAATGAATGGCTTTTGAACCCATGGCAGCAAGAAAACCATTCTCTTCCTCACACCAAAGATTCTGAAGATTATCACTCTCATTCTGTGGCAGTTATTAGTATCTAGACACTAATTCTTCTCTCTAAGACTTTTTTCAGTTGGGAAAAGAAAGCAATTTTAGAGACTGAGTAGTTCCAGAAAACAACTTCAACTAGTTCTGAAAAGGCAAGAGCCAAAAATACACACTGCAGTTTTTAATCTGTGAACCTTCTGACTAGTCCCTCCACCACCTCCCGTCCTTTCTATCACAGACTCAGCCCAGCTCCCTCCTTTGGTTTCTCCCCCACAGACAAGACTATCTGAACATATATACACACCCTTTGTACACCTGAACTACATTGCCTTACAGTTTGCCACACAATAGTTTACCCCTGATAAGTTTCACTAATTGAGATCCCTAGCAAGAAAAAACTATATTCAGGCATTGCGTAGGCTTCACAGTCATGGACAGATTTCCTGTTGTTTTGATGCAATATGCAAACATAAGAAAACAGAGCTTTCTTTCCAAGGAGCTAACATCAGCAGCACAAGACATGAAGTGTTTACAAACAACAGATGGGAAACAGCTAGATGGTGGTGGTCAACAAGGAAAGCAGTGCTTTCCTCTTAAAAGCTTCTTATCTGATCAAGGTTTCTGTGGGAGAGAAGAGCTTCCAGGAAAGAAAAAGCTTTAAAGAAGCCAAGTCAGTCATTCAAGGAGGCCTGAGGAAGAGTTGAGAAGTTACATTTTCCTGAGTCTCAATCTTTTCACTAGATACTGCCAGACAGACCATGATTCATTTCAGAAATGTGTTAAAATAATTTTATGACATTTGAATTGAATAATCGAAAGTTTACAGCACATTCTCTGAATGTATGCAAGATTTTTAAACCATTCTTTCTTCACGCCCCCCTTCAAAATATCAAGGTGCAATAAATCTACTGCACATTGACCTTCTTGCAATTAAAGGATGAGAAGTGATAATCACAAACACACCCCTGCCCTGATAATAGATAGCATCAACTGAAGTTCAAAGTAAAACTTAATCAAAAATTACAATCTATTCCTGTGGTTTTGGGAAGTAACTTTTTTATGAAAAAGGCCTTATAATAGCATGCTACAGCGACCATTAATCTAGTCAACATTAGCCTGATAACAGCAAAAAGCAAGTGTGTTTTTTGCCTTTCTTTTGAATTTTTCAAGTCAGATTTCTGAAAGAGTGAAAGCAGTTGCCCCATCCTCTCCAGCACATGTAAGTGGATAACATACCCCATGTGCTTTTTTCAAAACAAATTGCATCTGCTACTTGCCTTCTAGGTACTTCAGAGGTACAAGAGAGGGTAAGTCCCTGGATCCTCCAACTGCCAGATTTTTTTAAGTCAGAGAAAACGGTCAAAGGGAATGGCAGAGGGCATGGCAAGTAGGAGACTCTGTGTGTCAGAACCCACCTTGCAGATGATTCTACATACAACATTCAATTTAAACAACCTGCAGGGTGTGAAGGCTTTACTGTTGCCTACTGCGCTGCTGATGCTAATGTATAGCACAGAAGTGTTTCACTGCAGAGGAAAAGCAAGAAATATTAGCAAACCAGGGCCTGAGCAAACATGCCAAACACGATATACTTAAATCAAAATACAAAATACCTAAAAATACCTACTCAAAAGGAACCCACATGTGCTCTGGGATGGTGAATGATTTTAAATGATCCCTCTGTATTTATGGGCACTCAGACAATCAACTCCAAAAAATAATGTTTATTAACAAAAGGCACTTTAATATCTTTCAGACCTGCTGATGATCTCCCTTCAGTACAGGCAGGCAACAATCTACTTCCAAGAAACAACCTATGAGTTGGCTTGTCTTTAAAAATAACTGAGCTTTAAAAGAAGCTTAAAGCATATTACCTTCCACCTGCAGCTTTCAAAGTCTGCTCCAGTTGCCTAAGAGTTACTGATCCTCCTCAATTTCTCTTACTTAGATACTAGTTAACCGATTCTTTCCATTAAAAACCCCACTAGCCTGAGCTTTTCGTGCTCCTGGAAATTCTTTTTCAATAAGGCACAAATGTTATCCAAACAGATTAAGGATTAAGTGGTGAAAGAAATGAAGTCCATGTAGACACAAAAAAGTATTGAGATAACAACAGAGGAAATAAGGACTCAAAAAAGTTTATGTTCCTGAAGCAAACAATCCGGACCATTTTAAGCAATAATCTCTGGGTAGAAGAAAATTCTACACAGAAAAAAAGATGACCAAAAGGTGTAGAGGGGCGCTTTTTTTTTTTGTGTATGCAGACATAATGCTGAGACTTTACACTGGGGTAAAGGAGGTTACCACCTGCTGTGGTATTTTCAGGAAAGCTAGATATGAAGATAAAAACACACCTTGTAACACTTCAAGAAGTGGACTAAGGCATTTTAAGGCTGAAAACATGTCAAACACTGTGTCTTACTGAAGAAGCTGATATTGTATAGTATTTGGATGCTATGAAAATAGAATAAAATAGAGAAAAAAGAGCTCAATGACATGACATACCTAGTATAGCAAAAGCTAAAAGCCCCGTAGTTAAATGTGGGGAAAAAATATGATCAACTGATTCACGCATTAAAAAAAAGTATATAAAAAAAAGTTGGAACTTTAATTAAAATATAACATTGTGATTATATTTATAAATATGCTCAGAATAATTTTGGATCTACCCTCTGAGAATCTACGCTAGAGAATATAAAAATTCTAGATTATTATCCCCACTATTTGAAAATAACTTTGTCAGAGAACACACGTAACAATTTTATGGAGAAAACCCGTATTTCCTGGGTAGTGTCATAGCTATTGCAATAACAGGTGACAGATTATGGCTTGATTGCTACAAATTTAAATGTTACTCAGAAGAAAATGATTTCCAGTACGTAACATCATGTCAAAGTACCTGCTATATAATGTTGCCATTAAAAAAAAGTATAAAAATATTCCATAGCTGATTTAAAGTCAAGTTCAGGTCTGCCTGGGCACCAGTAAACTATAGGTCAGTACCTGAAAACTGGACTGCTATACACTGAAATCTGCTATAGAATCAACAATCAGCCTACATAACCACAAATGCTAATGCAAGGTTCCTTAAGCAGAGAAACTTAAAAGAACCTTGACTTCATTCACTTTTTATCCCAGGGATGATGCAGCTTTGAGTTCGTCAAAAGCAGCAAAGAGCACTATACTTCCAGAATCTAAATGCTCTTTCTGCCATGCAGTCTCCATAACATAAGTACAGCAAACTGTCCACAAAGCTGGTAAGACACCATGGCTTCTCCTGCACATACGCCTTCTGGTTGACCACACTGCCATTACAGATCTAGGTCCTGCAACAATGCGTTTCAACAACGATCCCAGTCATTTCCTGATGGTGTTTTATACAGATAAGGACTATGTGAGGTGACTGGCCACAACCTGGGGCTTTGTTTGGCACACAATGGGCTGAGGTTGTGGGATGCTTCTTCAAGAACCCCAACTAACCTAGGACCTTTTCCCATGAGTATTTATGTGTCTCTGAGTGTGCCTGAATTCTGTGTATCTTTCATCAATCAGTCGCTTCCACAGCAAACACTAAGGCGTATGCAACTTGTATTGACAAGTTACTCCTTTGAGTAACTACGCATTGAACACATACCTGAACATATAATTCTTAAGTAAAGGTAAAGATTGATAGGTCAACAGGGACCAGGCTCACTGATAAATGCGAACCATGCCTTGTTTATATTTTTCCATAGTTCTAGTATTTCTGTGGTTTTAATATTTTCCAAGCACCTGCTTAATATTTGGGTTCTGTATCGTGACAGACAGTTCAGTCAGCACAGAAAAAACAACATGTATTTACAAAAAGCATCTTTGTGTCTGCCTTGCTAATCAAAGTGCCCAATATTTCTGATACTTTAGAGATGTTTCTTTTCTACTGGTAGCTGAGTGTTCCAGCAGGAGATCTGATGGCAGCAGGAAGAGTTTTTAGATGCTGTCAGTTGGTCTCCATTGGTTGGTAAGAGCTACAGTCATTTACAGAGCAGTTTAGCAGTTTATCCCAGTGTTTAGTAAACAGTGATAACAAAATCAGTTTCCTTCCTTTTCTCTGAGACAGTTAACAGTGATAAAAACTAAGGGCAATTCCAAAAATCAGTTAATAAAATAAAGGAAAGACAGAAATATTGAAACAGTGGACAGAGCCCTCTTTCATCTTTCGTAGTCATGAAAAAAAAAAGTTCATACAGCTCTTCCAGATTTTCACGTTTCTTTATCACATTCTGGCAGACCTCTTAGCAACAGTCCAGCAATCCATGTCTTCTGTTTTTGTTAATAATAATCTGGGCTAGGTAGGTAATCTGATTTGTTTCTTAAATTGACTCACTTTAAACAGAAACATGCACAGATAGCTGAATGAGTCCTTTGGTGTGAATTTACAGGAGATGTATCTGCAGCTCAGTTACAGTGAAGGGGGAAAGTTGTATCATTTTTCATAATTATGCTTATTAACTCTTTGTGGTTCTTATGTGTACACTATAGCTCATGGTCATGTTAATCAAATTCCTGGAGAAACATTTAGCTTACATTAATTAGTGATGTAATGCACTGTGACAAAGCAGTAGTTATCACTATGTCCTGTTTGGGAACCTTGCCTGTTTCTATCAATATCACAACAGATCGGTCAGTTGCAACAAAGTAAGGTACTACCCCTAGCTAGAGAACTCGCAATCCAAAAGGCAGGACATACAGAAATGAAGCCAAGAAACAGAAGGTCTGTAGGTAAAGATTTCCTAACACTGCATGATTCATTTCAATAGGGGAAAGACAATAACAGTAGCTAGAAAAGTACTTTGATGCAACCTAAAAGTCTATTAAAGATACAAAATAAAAGTGTAGTTTGCTTTACAGCAGTAATTTACACACTATCATAAAGGGGAGGTCAGCCTAGCATGATCTCTATTTACCCTCGTAGAATAGACCATGTTCCAGTCTAAAAGATACCCTGAGGTTAAAATAATTCAAAGTATTTCTGTATACTACTGACTGTGACTACTTACATCTGTTATATGCCCATGCCAAGTACTTGCTATGATGCATCTGATCGAATTTAAATTTACATTTAAATGAGTTCTGGCCCAAGCAATTTTTTTCCCTGCTTCAAACTCCCCCTTGGATTCCGTTGTTGTGCCTTGATAAAGGGAATTAAGGTTCCAATTCAGCTCCCTTCCTTACTTAGTCATTGCAAAAACAAAGGTAGAGCCTGACAATACTTTTCTCAGGTTGTGGAAGAGAGAAGAAAAAGACTGGCAACCACTGTCTCTACTTTGCCGCCTGGCAGATACCTGTACTACTAATATCATTCCCTTGCAGCCTGAGGCAAGGAAATTGTTTTGGCAAGTCCCCTCCGAACTGAAAACAGGCAAGAAAAGGTAAAAGCCTGCGAAGACTCATCCCCCTTCTTGTTGCCTGTGAGTTTAGGTAGAAGCTGGGGAAGCAGATGGGTGCCAGAAGTATTGCAAAGGATGTGTGGAACAACAGCACGTAAGTGGGATTCACACCGCCTCAAAACGGCAAAGTCCCTTCAACGACATCTACTCCACAGGGATCCTCCACTACTAGGGCTTACGGGACTCCAGGCTCAGTGATTTTGGAGCAGGATGGTGGCAGCATGTTCCATCCAAAGGAAGGAGCAGATGAAGGTGCTGCAGTGTAGTCAAAAAAATCCTCCAGCTTGGTAAGATCAGCAACACAAGTGATGTAACAGAGAAAAGAACAGTGCAAGGCTTGGCAGAGAGGGACAAAACCTGACATTCGGTGCAGAGAAAGTAGGGCTGTACAACACCCAAGCAACACAAAAGCCGTAAGTGAAGTTTTTTTAGTGTAAAAGAACAGACGAAGCAAAGTTCTTGCAATCGGCCCTGATGGCACACTCAGCCCATTTATCGTCCCCCAAGCAGCGCAAAGGATCGTCAGGCGAATAAATCCACACAAACACCCTCTCAACTCTTTGTCCTCTGGTCCCTCCAGTCATAGCTTCCAGCGCTGTCCCTGGGGACTGGGATGCTCGGCGAAGTCCCTACTATCCGGAGCAGCCCCTCTGTGGGCAGCCCTCGTCCTGCTCCCCATTACCGCCCGCTCAAGACAGACACGGGTCTGTCCCCGAAACCCACCTGGCCCCATCAGCCCCTCGCGGCGCCGCTTTTCCACCTCCACCAACATCACCCCGATCCTTCCAGGGGCACACAGCAGTCCAGACCCCGCTCCCCTCCCCTCGCAGCCCCCAGACCCCGCTCCTCTCTCCTCTCTCCGCAGCCCCCAGACCCCGTTCCTCTCTCCGCAGCCCCCAGACCCCGCTCCCCTCCCCTCGCAGCCCTCAGACCCCGCTCCCCTCCCCTCGCAGCCCCCAGACCCCGCTCCCCTCCCCCCGCAGCCCCCAGCCCCGCTCCCCTCCCCCCGCAGCCCCCAGACCCCGCTCCCCTCCCCCCGCAGCCCCCAGCCCCGCTCCCCTCCCCCCGCAGCCCCCAGCCCCCGCTCCCCTCCCCCCGCAGCCCCCAGCCCCGCTCCCCTCCCCCGCAGCCCCCAGCCCCGCTCCCCTCCCCCCGCAGCCCCCAGACCCCGCTCCCCTCCCCCCGCAGCCCCCAGACCCCGCTCCTCTCTCCGCAGCCCCCAGCCCCGCTCCCCTCCCCCCGTAGCCCCCAGACCCCGCTCCTCTCTCCGCAGCCCCCAGCCCCGCTCCCCTCCCCCGCAGCCCCCAGACCCCGCTCCTCTCTCCGCAGCCCCCAGCCCCGCTCCCCTCCCCCCGTAGCCCCCAGACCCCGCTCCTCTCTCCGCAGCCCCCAGACCCCGCTCCCCTCCCCCCGCAGCCCCCAGCCCCGCTCCCCTCCCCCCCGCAGCCCCCAGCCCCGCTCCTCTCTCCGCAGCCCCCAGCCCCGCTCCCCTCCCCCCGCAGCCCCCAGCCCCGCTCCTCTCTCCGCAGCCCCCAGCCCCTGCGGCACACGGTCCCATTCCTTGTCCCGCTCCCCGTCCCGTCGCAGCCCCCAGCCCCACTCCTCGCCCCGCACGCCTCCAGCCCCGCTCCTCTCCCCTCGCAGCCTCTGCTCTCTCCTCCCTCGGAGACCCCAGCCCCGTTCCCCGTTCCCTCGCAGCCCCCATCCCCGCTCCTCGCCCCGCACGCCCCCGGGCCCTGCCGCCTCCTCCGCCGCGCCGCCCCCTCTCTCCCGCATCCGCCGTTTCCATACTCACGGCCCGCAGCCCCCCGCCGGCCCACGGCCGCGCCGAGCCGGCAGGCAGGGCTCCCCCCACCCGCCGCCCCTCGGCTCCGCTCCCCGGCGCAGGCGCGCTGCCCTCTCCCCCAGTGGCTGCCGCGGGGGGGCTGGCGGCCGCGGCGGCTGCTCCCGGGTCCCTTCAGAGCCGAGCGAACGCGGCTCGGGCGGGGAGGCGGGGACCGGGCGCTGTGCGAGGCAGCCGCGCCGCACACTCAGCCCGTCAGTAACCGGGAGGAGGAGGCGGAGGAGGCGGCGGCGGCGGCGGCGAGAGGTTCTCCCACCCCCACCCACCGAGCTGAGGTGAGGCCAGGGCAAAGCATCCTCCTTTCTTGATCCCCTCATCCCTTCCTCCCTTTCATCCTCTTCCCGAGCTCCTTCCTTTCATCCCTCTTTCCTTATCCTCCTTCCCCCTTATCTCATCTTCCCCTCATCCTTCCTTGTGCTTCCTGGTCCTCCTTCCCTTTCTTCTCTCCTTAGCCACCTTTCTCCTCTCCTCCCCATCCCCCAGACTCCTTCTCCCCGTGCCCACATTTCACACCCACCAGAAATAATAAGCATGCTTTATTTTTTTTCCCTTTCCCTTTTCCAAATGTAATTTTAATTCTAGCCCAGTGAAAGAGGGAGAGGGAAAGAGACAGAGTCGGTCACAGAGAGATAATCCCCCTTCCTTTAAAGAATGGGTTGGAATTAATGATCGTTTTGTGGTGTGTGTATTATGGGAAGAGGGGGATTATGTTTAGGGAAGAACAGAAAGGGTCGAAGATGTGTTGTTTCACTTATTCCTCTATTTACCTAGCATCACTTCGAGATGAAACCTAGCTCCGTATTATTTTAAGTCACCTATTATTTTCCCCCCCGATTATTCTCTTTTCTTCAGGCATCAGAGATTTCTTCCTCCCTTTTATCCGTCTGCGTCTCTGTCATTTACAGCCGCTGCTGCTCGGATTGTCTCAGCTGGGAGACGGTGGGGAAGGGGTGCAGGGAGCGGTGCTGTGTGGTGGGGAGGGGGCGGCGGGCGGTGGCAGAGGGCAGCTTTCTCCATCCCTTCCCTCTAGGCCTCTACCAGGGTCTGAGACCTTTCAAACCACCCACTTCGAATCTCAGCTGGAATCCAGCTCAAAAGGTGCCAGCTCCCATCAGTAGATTTACTCCGATGGCAAAGAGTGAAAGTTTAAAGCGCGGCTTTGTCTTTATGTGGAGAATGCTGGGGATGGATGAAAAGCTGGATGGATGCTGGCTGAAAGGCCAAAGTGTCTCCTTGTGTGGCTTTTAGAGTGGAAGAAGTTTTACTTTGGCATGACGGTGGTGGGAAGCGGTGTCGCTGCTGCGGGACTTCCCTTGCCCATTTGGGAGTTGGTGTTCTGGATGCATGTGCGTAGGGGAGCACTTGTATGCCAAGGGCTCAGGAAAGTAACTTTTACATTTGTGGTGGGGTGTAGCTTGCGGAGTAGGTGCCGTGCATCTGCTTCTCCCTCGTGTCTTGCTGTTTGTATGTGCGATGCCTATTTTCCTTTCAAGGTGATGCTGCATCAGTTGAAATGATCCTTTGGTAGTTGTATTTCTCTCTTCATCAGTTATGTTGTTGCAGAACATTTACTGGATTGTTAGCATGATTCAGACAATTTCACCCTTTTTAAGCTTCTGTTTGCTGAATTAGAAGTTTCTTTATACTTCATCAGGATAGATATGTTTCAAAATCTCTGTTGTCTTAGAAATCTATAGATACCACCGCAGCCGATACTATAGCACAACTCTATCAGTCTGAGTGATATAAACACACACATGCTATACACTGTCTTGGCATGTATTTCCTAAGAAATGTTGATTCTGTTACCTTGTCAGGATTGTAGCAAATGCTTTGTGTTTTGGAGTACAATGTAGATGGCATAAATAGAGGTAGACTTAAATGATGATACTGATGTGAACAACAGATCTTACTGGCTTTGTGTCTTTTACAATGCCTCCTGGTTTTCGATTTTACCTGTAGTGTCTGTGATTGATATTACATATTGTACCAGGCATTTTACACTTCAGGTCAAACAGAATTCTTTCTAGAGGAGAAAAAGTACTGACTTGAGGAATGAACTTCTGTGCTCAATTGTGTAAATCATTGTTTACAGAAATACCACCTCAGCTGTATACAAGACAGCTGTAATTCTATTGATGCTGATGACAAAAGCCTCAACAGGAAAGCTCTGGTGTCATTTGAGCTCTTATGGCGATGCAACCCTGGTTTATGCAGATTTCTGAAAGCTCTTCTTTTAATATTAATGTTGAGCATGTACAGTACTACTGAAATGCCTTTGAGCTGCTGGAAACCAAGAGTATTCGTAGATGGAGACTTTAAAGCCAAAGGAAGCAATTAGATCTTCTCCTCTGACCCCTTGACTATTATAGTCAGTTGGATTTTGTCCAGTTACTTTTGAGTGCAATAACTTGCATTTTGCTGAAACATATTTTCCAGAAAAATCGGAATTTTGATGGGAAGAGAGAAAGAGGTGGAGAATCTTCTATTTATTAAGTTATTTGGCTTCAACTTCCTGTCACTCGTTGCTGATGTGCCTTTCTGCACTATGCTGAAGAACTCTAAGTATTGTCTTACCATGGAAGTATTTATCTGCTGTAACCCAGTACTCCATCTCTTTTCTATCTCAAATAAAACAACTGAACTACAATTATTTAAAATTGTCATTTTCCTCACACCTCGGTTGCTTTTTTCCAAGTCCACTTTTTCAGCATTTTTTTCTGAAAACATGAGCAGCATACAGTATGCCAATGCCTTGTCTGGCTTGTGAGTTTAATTATTACTTCTTTGGTGCTACTCTTCTGTTTATACATCGCATTTACATATTAACCCTTCATCTCCTCTTCACTGAGTGTGCTCACTGTGGCAAAACCCTTCACAGGACTGTTTCTTGCCACAAGAGTTCATCACTGTGGACTAGCATGTGTTTCTTGGTAGTAGATTTATAACTTTGTATGTGGCTTTTTTAAAGAATGTTTTGTTTCTAGCATAGAAACACCAAACACTCCTGATGGCTTTTTTTAACTGATTTATCTCAGTTACATAGCGTTCTATCCATTTATAACTTATCTAATTTTGGTCACGACTAGTCTCAGAATCACAGAACTATTCAGGTTGGAAAAGACCTTTAAGATCAGCAAGTCCAACCATAAAACTTACACTACCAAGTCGACCACTAAACTGTGTATTTAACTGCCACATCTATGTCATGTGGACTTACAAATAATTGAAAAGCTCTTTCTTGAGAGTGTCTCCACCTTTAGGGAACTCCATGTTATTCTGAGTTATGTTGTGATGCACTCTTCTCAAAAGCTGCTTTTTTCTTTTTGAGATGTCACTTAACGAGTTCTTCCCTGTTTAATTAATGCTATTTTGTTGTTAGGCTGTCATAGAATACTACACTATGGGCCATGAATGTTTATACATGCATATGGATATTTTTACCCATTGGGAGTATCTATTGTATCAAAGAATAAAACCAGATTAATTTAAGAAGATCAACTTTCATAAACTTTACTTCGTATTATTTATTCTATTATATAGCTGTGTTGTATCAGTTGAATCTCATACAATTTTTCTTAAGTTATAGTTTTGCTCAGGACTGCCATTGTTCTAATATCCTTGTACACACACTTCTCACTAGCTCTTTTCAAATGTGTTCATAACATTAGTGCTCATTCAGACTTCTGAAATTTTCAGGATTGCTAAAAATTCATGTGGGTGGGATAGATATCTCGTTGGACACTTTGAGAAGCCTCTTCTGTGGTGATTTTTGGTCCTGCTGACCAAAAATGTTTATTGCGGAGTAATATTGTTTCAACCTTGTACTTTTAATAGACTGAAGAAGTAATTAATCATTCTTATGAGGTACTAGCAAATCATCCCGTTTCTTTGCAAATGCAGAATTACTTATTGAATGGATCTGCTCTTTTGCACTGTTAGTGTAGATCAGAGTCTCTGTTCAGTAGCACACAGCACACCTGTGTGACGGCTAAGATTTCTTTTGTTCTTACAAATCCTCCCCCTCCCTTTTTTTTCCTGTTGCCAAGAAATGTCTTCATCCTCACCTATCAATTTTTTACACTTACTGTTTCAAAAAGTGTGTAACTTGTTATCCCGTAATACTTTTTTTTCCTCATTATGTATGGCTTCTGACTTCTAATAGTGCTGGTTATTGAGATCTGTTTTGTTGCCAAACTGTAACAGCTATGACAATGCCTTCCAGGTATTACATTCTGTCTGAACATGTGAGTATGAGGGTTTTTTTCTGTGTACAATGACACAGCCATAGAATTTATTAAATTTGAGAGCAGAGAAGGCTTTTACTTTTAATACAGCATGTTTCAAGGCTTGACTAAAGAAAATCATGTAAATAGGAATATTATTGCAATATATATATAATTTATAATATAAAACTATTTAAATAGAAAACTTTCTTGGCTAAAGAAAACTAAATAGAAATACTATTAGAAATATATAATATATATAATACAAAACTATTTAAATAGAAAACTATTTAAATAGCTTTTTCCATACTTTGTTCACAGACAGTTCAAAGCATGGATGTACTTTGATTTTAGATATAATACCCCATGGAAATGTGAAGAGCGAGTACACAGAAATAAATAGTACAGAATGTAGTTGGAAATATGAAAGACAAGCATACAGAAATAAAGAATAACAACATTAACCTAATAGTAATTACAGTAACTTACTTAGGTGATAACGTGGTTGGAGTTTCTGTGGTCAGGTCTTTCCCCTGAAGATAATTTGAGGTGGCATGCAAGGAAAAGAGGGAAAAAGACTAGAAGTTAAGCGGAAGGTAAAAATGACAAAAAGAAAGTTGCTTCTTGAGTAAGGTAAACTTGTTTATTTTGTATAAACATAGCATTTGCTAGGATAAACTTTCTGACCAGCAAGAACTTTCCCAAGGCACAGCTTCCAGCACAGCAGGCTTCTGCAGGAAGCAGAAGTGGTGGACACTCTGGTTCCTCTGTGGAGCTCCATTATTGATGGCGATGGTCCTCCAACTGTATCAACAACACCCTGAACCTGCCTACTATCAAACTGATTCGGTGTCTTGGAAACTAAAGAGACAAAACAGTTGAAGACTGCTGTAACAAATAAATTGAAGATATGACACCAAAGAACAGAAGCCATGTTTTGGCCTATTAAAAGAAGTGTTTAATAACAGAGTTATTCTTGGATTCCAGCTTCTCACTGTCTCGTGTGATTTCGTAATATGTCTAAATATATCTCAAAGAGTGATAACACTGTTGTATTGAATCTTTAGTTGAGCAGACTCAGCACTTGATGGGTGTAAATGAATTTTGTCTCGGGTTTCTGGATAAAAGCTTGACATTTCAGTTTGCTGAATGGTTTTCTCAACATCATATGTGAGCCGTTGAGGGTGTGCTAAGGTATCTGGTTCCAAACAAGAGATTTATACAAGAAAGCATTCTTGAAAGCTTCCAAACAGAAGGATAGGTTGAGATCATATTTACATAACAAAACATCAACTACTGTAGGAAATGAACTTGTGAGTATCACTTATAGGTACAGTTGATTGAAAATCAAGATTTTCGTGTTATGAAAAGTTGATGGTTTTGGAAACAGTGTTCTCTATTGGGTTGTAACAATATGAAGTTTAAAATTTGAAGCAAAATTAAAATTATTATTATAAATAAATTATTAAAAAAATATTGTTATATTCCACCTGAGTAGGAATATCGCCACCCTCACCAACCCCCAATATACATGTTTTTTTTCAGATTTCATATCCTGTCATCAAACAAAGCATTTTGACTTCATGGGGAGCAGGAGGAAACCTTTTCAGTAGTTTTTCATTGGCTGTGTTGACAAAGCACACCTTTCTTTGAAGTACTTCTACTCTGCTGAATCAGCATTTCTGACAGCAAGTTGTTTTTTGTTTTTTTTCCTTTGGAATATTTTTGGCTAGCTACACTTCTCAGTCACATCACCCCTTGCATTAGTATTCTAGTACTGAGAACAGTAGAGAAGCTATTCCAGCATTGCTGCAGAGACTGCCCAAGTTTTCAGGCTTCTTAAGTACGGAAAATTGTTTGGTTAGGTGAAGCTGAATCCTGTAACAGTAAGAACATCTCACAGTGTTTTAACTTGAGAGTTAAGAAAAATAGTAGATTTTGCAGTTGCACATAAGAATCTCTGTAGTTAGAGTATTTTAAAGCTATTTTTATAGGTATGCCAATCTGTGGTTAGCACTGGTGTTATAATAATTACTGTGACATTTCTCTCACCTGTGTACTTGCCCTTTTCTTTGAAACTATGCATTTTAAAAATAAGTATATGTTAGATTATACTTAAAGTAGGCAAGAATATTAGAACAGAAGACAATTTGAATATAAGTGGAATTTAAATACTGAACGCACTTTTATGAGCAGAAAGGAGAATTGATTTCCATCAGGATGGACTCCCAGTTGCCCCCATGACTTCTGCAAAAGGGACTTAAGCTTTTAAGTTACTTAAAGGTTCTTGTAAATGGGCTAATCAGTTTGTCCTTTTCTACAACTAATCAACCTTAATTTTTAATGCGCTGTTATTTACTAACAAAAGCCACCCCTCTGTATTCCATTGAATCTGTCTTTACTTAATTCTCCATTAAAGCCCATTCAGCACAGTGGGAGCAACCAAGTCTCTCAGTTCTCTCCCTTTTACTTATAAGAAATGGATCGATTGGAAATATTTCATTCCTTCTATTTTAAAAGCAGAAACTGTGTTCATCCTGTGCAGCACTGAGAAAACTGCTTTTATCAGTTCTCTAAATCTTTTCCAACATCAAAAGAAACTCCGAAGGACTTCTTCCTAAAGATTTAGCTTTCAAGTTAGATTATGGACCAAAATACTACTACAAAACTTTAGTAAGCACTGGCTTTATTTCTACTGTAGTATCATAATGTTAGTAGCAATAGTTGTGTCCTTTCCAAAGTAACCATGTTAACAAACATGAAGAAAAGCTCTTGAAAAGTGGTATAGAATATTTGCAGCATTAATTTGGCTCAAATAATCGGAGGTAGATAAATATACCTGATGAGATTTTTTTTTTGCTTCTTCCATCCTTCTGAGAAAACAGTTTGTTTTTTGCTCCTTGGTCTAGTAAGAGATCTTCTGTTGTGTAACTTTGAGTCAATTTTTAGAGATTTTTGAAAATAAATAAGTTAATGAATATAAATAAGTAGAAATTAAGTTAATTAATATAAATGAATAGAGAATAGAGGTGATGTCCTCTGTTTATTAAATATCTTCCTTGGACATTTTTTGGATGGTCTCTCTTATATAAAATATGATCAGCTGGGATAAGTTACCCACTGTTAATTCTTCATATGGGTCCATATATAAACTATTACAGATCTCCCACTGGGTGCGATATTGCATCTGCAAGCAAGATGGGGCTGATACATGGAGGTTAAATTTGTTTAAGGTCAGTGTTGTGTAACAGAACAGCTGATCATTTGTCAGATGAAAGAAGCAGAGTTGAGATGACTAGATCTCATGCTTAAAATCCTGGAAGCAGAAAAAAGATTGATTTATAACTTTAAATTTTTTAAAAAAATTTAAAATATTGTCTACGCTTGATTTTGATAGAGACTTCATCAAAGCTTTTCAGAAATGGTTACTTGATGGTTACAAATGAACAAAAGACGGTTCACTCTTTCAAGGAAGGTATAATGTAGATAACAACTAAAACTTCAAGTGAGAAACATCCAGAGTAGGAGGGGTGCATGTTTTAAGTCTTTATTTTCTGTTTTTTTTACAGCTGATGATCAAAAAATACCTCCATATTTTAGGGCCAGCAGTGCTTGCTCATAGCCAATCTTCGCTTTAAACAATTATCATTTAGTTTTCCTGTTGTTGATTAAGATTAGACTGTCACTCATCCGCATGAGCAGTCCTATTTGATGTAATTTAGCAGATTAAATCTGGAAGTAGGAGAATAGTTCTTCCATTTGTAAAACATAGGAAAGCTGAGTAATTGAATTCTTGCAGTTAAAATCCACAAGTGAATCTTTAAAATGACTTTACAGAATTGAAGGAAACAACTATCATTTGTTGCCCAGGTTTTTTTTTATCAGGGTCAAAGTGAGAGAGATTCATGTATTTTTATTGCAGCATATGAACTCATTTCTAGTTCTCATACAAATGGTCTTGAGTGCTTACTATAATCAAGTCAGAAATGCAAATGCAAAATTACAGCTGCTTAGTTTAATTTTAAATGTGTCTATTATCTCTGTAATCTACATTTCCAGTACTTAGATGCTATGCAGAAATACTTCTAAGAAAAATAAATTGTCAGGAAGTCCATGAATGAAGTAGGATGGGGCTGTGTAGGGGTAGAATAAGAATAAAGAGATTCAAACAAGTATTCTAGTCGGCTGGGAGCAGTAGTCAGGGGGCTCAGTATCTAAAGCTGTCACTTCTACTTGGGTGGGGTGCCTGTACTTTCTGTAAAATTCAGGCTTATTTAATTCATTGCTAAATATTGTTTCTGGGTCATATCCGAGATCTAGCAAGAACAGAAACATATTTTTTTTTTTAAAAAAGATAAAAATTTCTTGCTATCTTGCCAATTAATTTTACTTATGAGGCTTAGGGAGAATTCAGAGTATGGCACACTGGGTTGCTGGGTGCTTGATCTGCTCTTGCACTCTGAAAAGTTTTTAGGTGACTTGCATCCTTGAACAAAGTCTTTTTCTTTTATACTCAAATTCAAACCCTTGCCTTCAGGCCTGAGACCAGGGAATATATGGGGTCAGTGCACGTCAGAGTAATGGAACCATACAGCTGCTTTCTAGGTGCTAAAGAACAGCCAGGACACAAGACCTAAGCAGGATTGTCTGTCTGTGTGAAAAACAGCATCAAACCTTATATAAATTTTATCATTCCCCTGTGTGCTTTCCTCATCTTTTAAATAATGTAAGTGCATTTCCAGAACATTTTATGCAGCTTTACAATACTTTTGGGCTTGCCTTGTTCTCACTTTGTATTTACTACCAACAGTATTTTTGTTTACAAATTCAGCCTAAGAGCCAGAAAATATGAGGGGTATCTATGTTCAGTATTTATCTTCCGTTGGCAGGGTAAGAAATAGCATTTTATTGTTAATTTTTATTATATTTAATATATTTAATTATAATTTCCTTAATGTGATCAGAGAATCTATCACCTTGCTTCTTGCGGAAGCCTCTTGGAATTCCAGCCAGAAATAATGTCATCCTGGGTGATCTCAAATGCTGCAGCATACCCCAGGTTACATGACAGAGTAATATGGAAACATACATTTTGTGCAAACATAGCCCCACAGCCTTCAGAATTAATGTCTTGAAGTAGCTGAGAAAGCTGACGGACTGCAGTAGCCATGGTGACTTTATTTTTTTTTTTGCTTTAAGTAGAAACACCACTGATTACTGGCCTTCATGTGAGCCTTAGCTGGGTATCTGTTCAGCAAGCCACGTGTTTGGTGGTAACAAGAGAAAATCATGGATGTGTGGATGGATTCAGCACGTGAAAAGCAGTGTGGTTTGGATGCAAAAATAGCAGGCTTGCAAATAAAATTAGGTTGAGAGCTGTAATGATGGCACAAATGTAGCTGCTTTATGTGTTCTCCTTGGTTGCTACTGGTTTTGGGACTGTTCTGGCTCGACACATGCTGAAGTTGCACCCTTTAGCTCCAGCTGTTGGAAGAGACTGACTTCCAGTTGACAGACCCTTCATAACTTGGTTGCATCCTAAAAGGTGGAGTCAGCTTAACTTTATTTTAATTTTTTTTTCATTCACGAGACTGATGCTGAGATGCAGGGACAGCATGAGTGTGTTCAGGTCTCCATTAATGAGTTTATTTTTGCTAGTCAGTCAAAAGAAACAACAAAAAAAATTTACATATTCCAAGAACAGCTTCTTGGCCAGTTTTCCGTAAAAAAGATCAGTCAGCAAGAATGGGAAACAACAGAGATGACTATTTCTTTTTTTCTTTTTTCTTTTTTTTTCACCAGTTTTCCATAATGATGTAAAAATTGAGATCTCTTCTTTTTAGCACAGGAATGTTGGAGGACTTGTGATGGCTAAAGTCTTTCCTGATCAACCCTTAAGAACTAAATCACAATAATTAAGTATTTCTTGAAACAGAGCATGAGACTGACTCTGTAATGATTAGGACATGGGTGGATGAGAGCAATTAGTATTTGATTACACAAAAAGAACAGCTTTTAGGAAGGACCAAAAGCCACACTCCCCAAAGAAATAAGATATTACAGTTTAAAAACACTTTTTCAAGTGTGTTTGAAATTACAGCTCTGAATTGGGAGTTTGAACCCGAATCTCCAAGGTTTTGAATGACCTTGTCTGCTCAGCTCTTGGTTGCTCTAGTTTGGATGTTTCTCTTTGGCCGCTGTTCTTTAAGAAGTATGTAAGAGGTATAGGAATTACAATCAAAGCAGAGCTACCATGGGAAAGGTATGTTGCAGGAACACCTTCAACAGCTTCAAGTGCTTAGAGCTCCATGAAATAAGAGGAAAGTAAGTAAATTTAAAAAAAATACTGTGTCTTGAGTAAATGACTGTCCTTTATATATTAAAAAAAGGGGACACCCGTATTAATTTGTAGCTCTGGTGTTCACACAATACTCATTTTGTAGGAAATTCTGTGTCCGGAATCTGTAATATGTTTCTCTGATGTCGAGAAATGTGCAAAACATGAGAACAGCTTCATAGTGAACAAGTATAAAGATTTATTTTACTGGAGGCCTCTTCCAGCATTGTAGAAGGGTTTCTTGGGTGTCTCAGCTAAGGGACTAGTTTGGGTATTCAGATTATGCGAGATTAAATCCTTGATCCTTTAGAATTAATTACAGAATTTCCATTAGTGTTGCAGAGCTCTTACCCAATGCTTCTGGAGCCTTTGGCTGAGGCTTGTGTCTGCATCTTCTAAGTGTAGCAGGAGGCAGTCTTGTGTTGTAATACAATGATACATAAGTTGTTTAAATCTCTGGAAGACTCAAATGCTTATCTGTGTTACTTTATAGAGCTACTGTGAGTAAAAATTGTATCTGTTACATGCTCTAGAAGGCAAATTGTTTCTGTGAGTAGGATTTTTTTTTTAACATTACAGCAGTTAAATAAAAGAAGGTAACAATAAGTGTCCAGTATGTCAGCTTGTCTTTGCATCTGATTTCTCATCTGCTGCAATACACTGTCACTCAAACCAGAACATACACACTGCTCTAACTTTTATTTTAATGAGCTATTTTTTGTTCCTGTTTTGATCTAAAGATAGAAGTGAGAAACTCATTCTGGCATGTTGGGCCAATTGAACAAAACATTACGGATGAGCTCAGTTACCTAAACATGAGCTCATGGCCCACCATCATGGACACTTATACTATTCAGCTTGTTCTTCAATCAGATCACAGATCTCATGCAGGTCCTGTATTGTGTCTGTCAGTGCTGTCTTGCTTCTGTACAATGTTTTGAGTTCTTGTGACTGGACAAGGGGTAATGGCTTTAAACTAAAAGAGGGAGATTCAGACTAGATAAAAGGAAGAATTTTTTTACACTGAGGGTGGTAAAACACTTGAATAGGTAGTCCAGAGAGGTGTTAGATGCCCTGTCCCTAGAAACATTCAAAGTCGGGTTGGATGGGGCTCTGAGCAACCTGATCTGGTTGAATATGTCCCTGCTCAGTGCAGGGGGGTTGGACTAGATGACCTTTAAAGGTCCTTTCCAACCCAACCTATTCCATGATTCTATAGCTCATCTCAGTGACAAAAAAAAACCCAACTGTCTCAGAGCATTGAGTTACTTGATGAGTTTCATTAGATTTCTTACAAAGCGTGCTAACCTGGTTGGACAAGTGCTATGGGAGAAACCATAATTCTTGGTAGATCTTTGATGTGGCAAGGTACATCAGATAATTGTGAAATTTAGTAAGAGTACTGACATTTCAGAGATGCCTCAGCTAAGTGGAAATAAGGAAAATTGTGAATATTGTCTTAAGATTATCTGTATTACAGATGTATCTCATATGCAGAATATCCTATATGAAGAATCTAAATTTGTTGTGAGCCTGTGTTTCTAAATACAGGGAGTACTATGGAAAATATTATGATAGGAGATGCAAGATATGTCAAGGATGGTAATCATTGTCCAATAGGTTAGAAAGGTTTCATTGTTTGTTTCTCCAAGGAAATTTTGGTGTTTGGTGAGTGACTATTGCATTTTCATTTTTGGACCCACTAATTAAAGTACATGAATTTGATGAAAGTTTTTAGTAATTTAGATTTCTTCTGTCACAATAATGGTACTGCCATGTGCAGTCCTTGCATGTGTTTAATCACCACAGAAGAAAGTGCTGGGATTTTAACTTTATTTATCAAGGTCCTCTTATTTAAAAGCGTGAAACACAACAGCCCCTCTGCCTCGACATTTTAGTTCTGTTGAAGAAAGTATTTGTCTATTGACAATCACAGTCCAAACTTCAGTCTAAAAAGTGTATGTCTATATAGTTCTAAATAATTTAATGAAAATTATGTGTAATGAACTGCTGTTTTGTTCTTAAGCCAAAGGGAAAAAAGAGTTTTTAAGAGCTATATTTGTGTGAAAACTGTTAACAAATGCTGATCAATGTAGTGAGACCACAGTCAAGTGTAATCTATTATACCTTATGTAAGGAGATGCTTTTTTGCTGCGCATGTGTTCCGAGTTGCTGCAGTCCAGTATTTGCATTCCTACTGCTATTGCTTCTACTGCTTTTTGAGGTGAAGGTTTGTGATTTCATTAACAGTCATTTTAAGATCCGAATATCCTGACAGAGGGCTAAATAGAAAATGATTCTGTTTTCAATGTAGATAAGCACAGGAATACATGAATAAAGATCAGATTGACCTCTCCTCCACGCTTCACAAGTCTCCTGTGTGGCTTTATGAACCTTTGAGAAGTGGTCCTTGTTAGCCTCAATTTTGTAAATAAATAATATTCTCTGTGTGATTATTTTAATCAAACATAATATTTCTAGATTAATTTGCAGATAAGAATAGCTGTTGTTTTTAAGAGGCTTTTGTTTTTTTTTGGTCATTTCAGTCAATATTTCTAACAAGGGGAGGCAGGATCTGATCCTATTAGCCACTGCCTTCTGTGGGAAGCCATATATTGAATGAGGTAGTTAAACAGTTTTCACGGGCTTTGAACTCGTGTTGCATTGTGATAACCCTTGAAACCCAAACATGTATCTTATGTGTTAACTTCACCTATGGTTTCCAGAAGTCATCTTAAGAGGACTGCTTTGTCACTCACAACGTCAGAACACAGGGTCATGTTTGTCCTTTAAATTAAATGACAGTGATTAAATTACATGTGCTTTCGTGATCCTTATTTTTCCTGCCTGAAGAATGGTGTAGTGACCTTACCTTGACACTATAGAGAATGTGTGCTTTGTTAACTACATTTGAGATCTGCCCCTGAAGTTTAAACCAGAGGCAGTTGTTCTAAAACACCAGCTTTGTGTTTTGGGGTTCTCGCTATCACATCTGGACCTTCACAACCCTGAGTGCCATGTGGTGGTACTTATTCTCCTTGTATTTGTTTATTATGATTTGCTTAATATAAAAAAATAAGCCTGTACTACATTTATTTTTAAGAGAAGAGAAAAAGATGACTTTCTCTGGAAAGATGACAATGAGCTGTTTATTACCACAAGCTGTGCATTTTATTTTCTTTTAGTTAGAAAGCAGTGATTTGTCTGAATTTTTGGAGTGGCTTTTAAGTGAATAATGATATAACGGCCTTGTTACTTGAGGCTTCTTATAAATGCAGTTATTTATATGAGGAAAAACTGTTCAAGCGTGGATTATGCAGGGGAGAAAACTGGCTCTGGATTGATATAATTTTTCTTTCTCATCTTCTGTGAACTAATTTGTTTTCTCTGTGCAGTAAGTGCTCAATATGCTTGCAACTTGTGGACACTTAGGAGCTCCTAGTACCACTTCCCTTGATAACAAGATCTGTTGCAAACCTCACCTTCTCTTCTTCCAGGCAAACTTTGTTGCCTCATGGCTTCAAAGAAGTGTTACGGCCTTTCCTCTTTCATTTTTAGCAGACCTGGTTTCATCATACATTTGAAAAGCAGAACTGAGGTTTATCTTATCTTAGTGGTATTGGCATGTTCTTTTCTTAATTTGGTTTTTCTTTTTCCTCTGCAACAACTGAGAGATGAATCAGAAGATTCATGGCTCTTCCCCGCCTCTTCTTTTGATTTCACTTTTGAGGCCAGTTCTCTGCTAAGATGGTCCTGGAGGCTGGACTTGGCCCCTTGAGTGAGCTGCAATGTGAATCCACTCTGTTTAGCCACCAGATTGTTTCGTAATTGGTAATTCTGCCATTGGGAATGTGCAGTCACTGGTAAAAAGATCATCCAAGCAGCTTTCCTAAAGCATTTTTAATTATTGACAGGAAATATAAAGAGAAGTTGTGGAGGATTTTATATCGATAAAGATCTCTCCTACCTAGAGCCAAGATTGACCTAATTTTTTTCTTATACACACCAGCAGGATCTGTCTGTAAACAGTTTCTAAGCAACAGCTGCCTGTCCTCTAGAAAGAATGTCACTTTTTATCCATGGCTCCTGGGGTTTATAGCCCTTCTGCCCAAACCAGTGCCGTAGATTAGGGGGTGGCTGGAACAGTCTTGTCAGCAGTGCTGGTTCTCCTTTTCTCTAGTGGCAACCACCTACAGTTCACTGAGGTGTGCTGGAAATTAAATCACTGTCTCCTTTATTGTTTGTTTCCAACAGCTTTGCTGTCACAGTCCAGCACAATGTATTAGTTCTGTGCAGTTTTGTAAACATTCTAAAATGGGCAAAGAAACTGTATTTCTACTTGCATTTAAATCCAAGGGGTGACAAATCAGAAACAGCTAAATATTTTTTTTTAAAGGATTACATGGTTTGAATGCATTTTAAGGCAAAAATGGAGTTTTTCCCCACAGCAGGCCTCTCCCTTCATCAAGAATTATGTAGCATCTGTCTCAAAGGCTGGGGTAATTCAGAGCCCTTTGTGATCAGAATTTTATTACCTGGGAACCTGCACCTCAAATGACTTGTTTTCTGAGACTTACCGACAATAAGCACTGTTGAATAATTTGCATCTAGAGGTCAAGCAGTAACAACTATCCAAGAAAGGGAGCTAAGGTTTTCCATAGTAATATAGTGGCAAATGCGGAAAAAAGGGAAGAGAGTAATTTCACTGGACTTTGTGAGCTGTTGTGATCAATTTTAAACAGATGTTATTTGAAAATAGCAATCATTTTCTTTTCTCCAAAGATCCATATAAGATGAAATATAGAAAAATGACTTTTAGAGGGATTTTTGGATTTAGCAGCAGAATCTTTTAAATGGAGCTTAACCTGAGGGCTCTGGAGATCAAGTAATTGATACAGGCTGTTAGAACTTTCAATAATCATAAATGTCAAGTTCTCTATCTTTCAGCTACCATATATTTCCTTAGCTGAGACTGCTTTTGAGGTGAGGAATCACAGATCTTGTAGAAAACAGGTTTGCACCAAAGAGCATTGTAATGGAATATGATCATAATCTCATTTAGTAAAAGATGGTAAAAAGTCAGCTGGAGTCTGTCTCCCATTAAGTTCCAAGTAGCTCTAGAAAAGCAACCTTCAAGAAAATATGGTAGAGGTTACTTACCGAAAAACCTTGGAGTTTAACATACTAATTCCATACTCCCATTTATGAGTTGTTTTTCCAGCTCTGTTAGCCAGCAGAAGTAAACTTTCATTGATGATTTGGGATTAGAATAAGAGTAACCTCATCAGTTACCACAGGATGGTAGGACCTACGTACATGTATTGTTCATTTCATTTTATTTATTTGTTTCTTATTTGCTGTTTCTTATCTATTACTAGTAGAGTTAAATATGTTTTAGTTTTAAGAATAGCCTTCCTGCTTTTTTTAACGGTGGCTGAAGAGGCCTTTGGATTCTGGAATCAGGTAGAGTTGAGTAACAGTTATGATTGATAATACAGTCTGTATCCTATGGACTGATTTAGGGGAATTGAAGAGTTTGGATTTTTTTCCCAGAAGAGGTAAAATTATAGGGCGTTGCCTGAGTGCTTTTGAGAAAAAAAAGAGTTCTTCGTATATGTTTCCTTGTTATTGTGAGAAGCTGTCTTGTATCCTACAACTGTCTTTATTTCCTTTGTTTGATTTGAAATCAGAGATTTCTGTGGTGTACTGAATGGAGAGTTAAAAACGTAATCGAGGCGTTTTTCTGGCTTGCATTAAGAAATAAAAACGAATGGAAAGAACTCTGACTTATGAAAGAGAGGTTAAAAGCTGTTACATGCAACTGGAAAACCCAACAAGAAAGGCAGTTTAAAATACCTGTATGTTTAAAAAGCTAACATTAAAGTAAAAACTATCTTGAGTAAGAAGACATATGAAACATGAACTTTTGAAAAACTTTCTATGAAAAGAGCAATAAAACCAAGATTTGTGCCGCTCTTACTTTTTAGGGGCTGCTAGGGTATCTTCCTGTTAAATAACATAAAAATAGGCTGGGGTGAAAGACAGAATAAATTCTGGTTTTTACTATTTTCAGCATTCTCGCCTTCTCCATTACATTTTGGCCTACAGTAGGTATTGTTATAAAATTGAGCAGAAAAAAAGTAAGCTTTTGTGGCTTTCTTTATTTCTGTTCATTTCTTATGTAAAAGAAACTGTAATCTCAGTAAATCACTGTCATTAATTGGTTGCTATTTTCCTCTAGATTTGCGCCAAACTTACTTAATAATTTATCTATCATATAGTAATAATTCCTCATTATTATTATTTCTTTGTTAATGACTTTGTTACTAAATATTCTACTGTATACTATTCTTTTCTGTACAAGTAGAAATTTTCGCTCTTTTGCAAGCTCTTAGCTTATAAAAAAACCCTCCCTTTCCACAAGCGAACTATTGTATCTCTGTTTCCTGCAAATATTGACAAAATGTTTGAAGACTGAAGGGAGCGAACGTGCAATGAGTCATCTTCTGTTGAGAATAAACCTGATGCATTTGTGAATGAAATCCAGCTTTGTGAAGCAGAGCATGGAGTTTGTTATTATTGTGTTTTGGGCAAATGTGCGTTTTTTTAGTATATTTTTGCTTTTAACAGATGCACAGGTCAGGAAAGTTTTAATTACACTTGGGAAGAGCTGTGTTATACATTTGTAAATCTGCATATATTGGGATGAATTGGATTTAGTAGAACTTTAGGATGATGAGGAATATATCTGCCTGAGGTGTTTTGAATAATTGTTGGTGGTGCCTCCATTAACACTAAGGAACTTTGATTCTTGCACCTAAACATAAGCAATAGAATACCTAAAAACTTTGAAAGGTCCTTGACTATTTAACTAGCTTGTGTTAGAAGAAGTATAGAATTGCTGAAATTTCAGTTGATCCCATGAAAAATATGAGATTCCAAAGTCTGCAGAAGTCCAAGTGTATGTTGTGCAACAATTTCTGCAACTCAGAATTAAACGTGATTGCATGCAAAGTTAATAACAAAATCTGGTGTTCTTTCTGTGGCAGTAGTTGAAAATAAAGACATATATCAGTTGATTAATCCCTTGTTATTCCATTTTAGCCTGTAAGAGCTGGCTGTTCATGGAGTTCGTGAGTCTCACGATAGCAACTGGACGGTAGTTTTTAATTGAGGACAGATTTGTTATTGTTTCATAACTTCTCTCGTTAATGTTTCCTTCATCTCTGAAACATCCTGCTGTAACTGGTTTCACAAATCTGAGGGAAGGACTGTGCAGAAGTGCTAGTTTTTAGAGGGGCTTCCAACTGTGACTCCAGGATCAGCTGCTGACTTCAGGCCAATCATTTTGTTTGTAAAATAGTGTTGCTTTTCCCCATTCTTTTCCCATGTTGTTTCTCGTATCTTGCAGTGGTGGAAAATGAATTTTCATCTCCCATCTTTGCTTCTGGTCACTAAGCTCAATCTGCAGTTCTGTGCAGTGAGATTTTTATGGGAGTAGTCTGCTTCTATTATTACTTTTATTTTAATAACTAGCAAACAGTCACTTCACTCTTCCACTCCTTTCCTCCAAGTGGTGGCAGGAATTCAGCCTGTGGACAAGTTCAGGGACTGTGTGAGGTTTTGCTTAACCTTCCAGAAAGCTTAGAATCCAGTTAGATAAACAAGTTAACTATTTTAACAGGCAACTGAAGTTCTGTGATGAAGTAGGAAAAGCTCACAAATGATGAGGCAGAAGCTGTCTGTCTGGAAACAGCTTTACAGGGATCACAGAAGAAGTGAGACCACTCCTTAAATCCTGTGTTCAGTTTTGGGCCCCTCTGTATAAGAAAGACATTGAGGGGCTGGGAGCATGTCCAGAGAAGGGGAATGGAGCTGGGAAAGGGTCTGGAGCACAGAGATTATGAAGAGTGGTTGAGGGAACTGGGGCTGTTTAGCTTGGAGAAGAGGAGGCTGAGGGGAGGCCTTATCACTCTCAACAACTCCCTGAAAGAGGGTTGTGGTGAGGTGGGTGTTGGTCTCTTCTTCCAAGTGACAAGCAATAGGATGAGAAGAAATTGCCTCAAGTTGCAACAGGGGAGGTTTAGATTAGATATTAGGGAAAAATTCTTTACTGAAAGAATAGTGAAGCTCTCGAAGAGGCTGCCTAGGGTAGCAGTAGTGTTACCATCCCTGGAGGTGTTAAAAAATGGGTAGCTGCAGCACTTTGGGAGATGGTTTCGTAGGCACGGTGGTATTAGGCTGATGATTGGACTTGGTGATCATAGAGGTGTTTTCCAAACTTAATGGTTCTATGATTCCAAGAGAAAGACTCTTTGTTTTGAATGAGCAGAGGACTAAAAGCATTATTGTCAAGAACATCTAAAAAGCCATCATACATGTTTTGGTTCAAAGCCTTGTCAGAGGTAGGAAAAAAAGCTAAATTCACTATAGTAGTGCTTCATCTCCAAAAGAAACTACACATTCTGGGACACATGCTTAAAAGGCAATTAGAAAGAGCACTAAAACATACTAATTTCTTTGGGGTTTCTGTTCTTAAAAACTTTCAGAGCAGTAAGGAAAATGAATAATATTCATTAAAATAGAGAATGTGGAAAACGCCATGAGGAATCAGGACAGTAGAGGAAACTATTTTTAAATAAGTCAATATTTTTCAAAAAGTATCATACTGTGCAAATATTTAATGCCCAAAATATTATAAGGGAGGCCAAAACTAATTTTGCAAAAATGTTAAAGATGTGAAATCCCATTATGAAACTGTTTCAGGAAGAGATTTGGAACCAAGAAGTGTTCTAGCGATTTGGCAGCCAGGAGAGGTAGAAAAGTAGAGTCACAGAGAAGGAAGCCCAGCAGAAAAGCCAGGGAGATTCTGTGCATCCTTGTTAACTGGGAAACAGCTTGTGAAGGGTTTTTACAGAGGAGCTTACAGGAGATGTGTCTGAGATTGAAGTGTTAATTAAAGGTGTTTTAGAGGAAATGGATACAATGAATAGCATCTCTTCACTAAAATTAGATAACCATATATTCTTTTTTTAGTGAGGGATCTCACATTTGCTACTCTCAGTGTCTAAGGTACAACGGCTGACGTAAGTGCTAGGTTTCGTACTGCAGTGCACATGGCTTAATTTTAGATTGACATTGTCTGATTTTTGTTGATTTTTATTAATGCTTAGTGTATTATTTTGTTTGACAAGTTATATATGTTGACAGTTTCAACTTGTTTTTTGTGTTTGTTGTTTTGTTTTTTTAGCCCACTTCACTTTTCATTTGATCCTATATGAAAACTGTTCATACTCCATTGAGGTGGCTGTTGTAGTTTATTTTCCTGATGACCTGAAAAGTTTCATTGCCATTTTCAAGTTTATCTGAGTTCCTTTGTTCTCATAATCTTCTCAGAGATTATTTTTTCAGACACACTGATCAAAGATTCACTATCAAGATGGAAACTGTTCTTCTTTGGAAAAATTACTTTGACATTAGCTAAGTTGCTTTTTTTGAAGAACTGGCATTTTATTGTCACCTGTTTATTTCTTGCATTTCCTTTGCTTGCTGTGACCAGTCATTTTTTTTTTTAATTAATCCCATCTTAATGTCCATGTTTTATGTGTTTATGCAAGTATTTACTTCTTATTTTAATGTCAATAAGGGAGAAAATGCATTTTCTGTCAGTTTTTCTGTCTTTTGCATCAACTTCAGAGGATTTTCAGTTCCAGTACAATTTGTCTTGTAGTTGGACTGGAAAGGTGTTTTGAAGACTGCTTAAGAAACCGGTTAGATCTGCTGATTTCCTCTGTGATCAGGGCACATAGTGATGGTAATTGCTCAAACAACTTGCAAACTATTTAAAATACAACTCTGCAGTTACTGCAACTTTTTGTTCTGGATTTGAAGGAATGGAAAATCTTTATTGCTGTTATGCATCTATATATATTCTTTTTTTTCTGAGCTGATATTATTCCCTTCTGTATTGGTTCTCCAGATTCACCTCAAATCCGTTAATGGTGAAATCAGTTTCCTTCTGAGAACACTACCATAGCATCAGTGAAAAAAATGCCTTTAATTCATTAAAATGTCCTTGCACAGAACCTCATGTAATAAAGTTTGATTTTTTTATGTTTTAATTTCCATTTTTTTTTTTTGTGGAATAAGAGTTGTTTATTTATTTTAATTTTCCTATTAATTTTGAAATGGCTACTTACAGAACTTGGTAGTGCAGAACCGAAAACATCTCAGATTGCGGTAATTTGACCCTACGGGTCTGGCTGTTACTTTCCCAGATGAATAAATTTTGAGAATTGTCACTGAAGTATCTGACACTGTATCTCTCACTGGAACTGTACAGTCTGTATCCATGTGTGTTTATATATGTCTGCTGGTTCAGAAAGTACAGTTGTAGACTGATGGATATTTTAAGGATCAAGCACTGTTTTTCAGACCTCTTTATGTAAGAGATGTAAAAAAAGATCCCATATTTAAATTCTACTTGTTTTCTGACATATGGATTTTTCTGAATTTCAAGAAGGCCAGGCAATCTTTTTTTCCTCTGTGAAGTTAGGACAATCCAAGTAAGTTGAGTTACTTTTGTGTATTTGTGTGATACCCATCTGCTCTGTCCTTCTCAAGAGCAGAGATTTATATCCCAAAAGCCAAGTACATTCTCTCTACTGCTTTGTAGTGTGCTTTCACTAGACAAGTCGGTCCCACTTCTGGTACAAATGGATGCAATCAAGGCAGTTTCTAATCCCTGATGATTGCAGATTTCTTTGAAGTCAATGGGTGTCCTGAGCATCCTCTTACAGGCTCAGCACAGGAGATGTTTAAATAACTTTCTTAGTGTAGCCGGTTTCCCATCAACTCCTATGAAGTTGCTGTACTTTTCTCATCTGTTTAAAATTCATGTTCTCCTGGCTTCTTAAGACTGCTTTTTCTCTTCTGTTCTCTCTCTGTGTTCGTGATTCTTTCACCTTCAGTCAATAATAGGAAATCCTGCATTGAATTGAAAAGCCTGTAGTACCCAGGTGCCAGCTGGCAGTCGCTGTGCTGGAGTGTTCCTTCAAGTCACTTGTTTTCAAAGGAGAAGAAAATTGTTCATTATAACTATATTTAATAAAATCACACTGCTCATTGAGTTTTTGCTGGTTTGCCTGGGGGTGTGAATAAAAACATGAACAACTTAAACATGACTTCACTTTTTTCAGCATTACTGTAAAAAGTGTATTAAGCTTTTCATTACAGTCTTTCCATTTTCAGAGTTTTATATCACTGACTAATTTCCTTGTTATAAGAACATTACATGGAAGGTCCACATTGAACCAATGAAATTTTACATGCAGAAAAATGCTCTCCAAACAGCCTTTCCACCTGTTCAGGAAGGTATGCAGCTTGCAAAAAACATACTAAAGAAATCCAGACCATTTTATTCAGAGAAAAGGAAATGTCAGATTAGGGTTCAATATATGATGAGAAAAAAATGAGTTTAGCTTATGTACTCAAAAATATATTTTAGTAATTATTTTCTTTTAATTCTGTTCTTATTGCTAGGTTTCAGAATACAGAGCCATACATGTATGTGTTGATATTTTTTTGAAGTTCTATTGAAGTTAACTAATGACATCTATTTAGTAATCCTTGAAAAGATCATTTTTCTCTACTTTCATTTATGTCAGTTTACTTGTTTTCCTGTATCTGTGTCTATAGAACAAGAACTTGATCCATAACACGTAACATTATGCCAGTACTTCCAAATGTAATTCCTGATTTAAAAAAATAGGGGGATGGGAGCAAGAGAACTTCATCTTGTATCTGCCATACACATGTGGGATGGGATGGGCTTTAAGATTTTTTGAGAGAGAAGGGGAGGCTGATTTTCATATATTTTAATACCTTTGACTTTGAGTCTTGGAGAAAGATCCTGTTTGTGCTAAGTGCTGTGCAAATAGCCAGCAAACACAGACTGAGTCTCTCGTTCCGAATGAAAGACAACAGCTGGATTTGGGCAAATGCAGTGCAAACACAGACTGAGTTAGAGCTGATTGGCAAAGTAAGGATTGGGACAACAATTCATGCCAACCCAACAGCTGCTGAGTTTCTTTACGCAGTGCAGCCAAGAGAACCACTAAGAGGAGACTGAGAGAAAGTCATGAGAAAACAGATCATTGGAGGAGTTTCCTTGCAGGTGTCAAGAGCAGCTTTGAGAAGGTGCAAAGTTACCTGTTTAATAGTTTAGTCAGCTGCTTTGTGGGGTACTTATAGCTCAGTGTCCTCTTACAGAAGGTTTATTTTCAGTAACTCTTTAGCTCCTGGGCTAACTTACACAGCTGCTGTTGATGATTCTTGTTCTGCACCACTTCTTGAGCTGTGGTGTAATATTTATGCACAGCTGATCTGTGATAAATTAGCTTTATTTTTTAAAATGCTTGTTTTGAACATGGATCTTTTTCTTGGTTTCATCTGGTTCATTATGCACCTGAACAAGTACTTGTATGAGCAAAACTCAGAGCAGTGGTGAGGAATAGGCGGACACTGCTGAAACCATTGCTGCTGCAGAAGGAAAGGCTCATTAAACTACAGTCCAGGAGGTATCATCTACTGCAAAGTTTTGAAAAGATTTAAAAATGAAGTTGAACAATATAATGCAGAAAGGTGATTTAGTTAGTGGAAGAAGTTTGAGGAAGCACTGACTTTACAAAAGCCTAAAGTATCTTGTTAGTAGTTTTCTGAGTGCATATGATGGAATAAAATTGCTGTTAACAGAAAGTACAGAAAGTGAGATGCAGGATGAGAATACCAAGAAGAGGAGGGGAGGAAGCTTAGCTTCAGGAGTATGGATGAAACAGGATCTCATAAGAATGTAATATCTGGAAGATTTAGGTATAGGTTGGATTGGACAACGTAAAAGGAAATCCAAAAATAATACCTGTATAGCAGGACAGAGAGACAGTATTTTCATTTTTGTCTGTGGATATGATTATCCAAACACAAGGTGGAGAAGCCATATGACTTCCTAACCTGTAGTTTCTTGGCAACTGCTTTGAAATTTGACTATCAGGAATGAATGCAGTATGGCAGATTGGCTGCTTTCCATATGACCTTTAAAACCTTTTAGTCATTCCTTTTCACACTATTTCCACTGTCTTCAGAAGTAGCCAGTTTTTATCTTTCTTACTTTATACTTTTGCATTTTTGTTATATTGTAACAGTTTTCTTCAATGATCCCAATTTACCAAATATCTCAATTTAGTAGCTGAACTGCTTTCATTGTTGTGTTTATCTTTGCAGTGTTTGCAGTTTTTGTTATTTTATCTGGGTTTTTTAATTTTATTTTTACTTTTTTAAAAGTCTCTTTTCTATAGAAAAGATAACGTACCTGGAAAATATTTTATTTAAAATAATGGATCACCAGCCTGAAGAGACTGAAAAATGTTCTTCTGCATGAGAAATTATGCCAACATCTAAACTGATTCTCTTGAAGCAGGTAGATAAATTGACTATGACAGGAAGGCATTTGTGCTGGAAAAGACTCCTAGCAGGTAGTTAAAGCCTTTGATTTGATCAATGGTCATTAGTCATGGTAAAAGGAAAGTAAAGCAGTAAAGCCTTCTTTTGAGGGGTTATTTATATTGGTCACCTGAATGTTGATGTAAGCCCTTGCCAGTTGCTCCACATTAAACTTTAAAATGCTGATATTCTTAACTGACACTTCTGTTTTTTGTAGCAGTAAATATATTCTTATTGGGTTTTTTTCTTTTTTTTTGAGGGGGGAAGGGGACAAATATTGGATAAATATACTCTACATTGATATAATACATTGGAACAAGTGAAAATTTCATTACTTAATAGTTTTTCTTATGATATCTGCAAGGCTAAGCAGGCTTTCTGCATAAGTTAAAGCTGAAACTGGAATTAAGTCAGCATTTGAATGGATATGTATGTAAACAGTAACCAATGATTTAAAGAATTTGTATAATTTGTTTTTCATTGCTGCATTCATACTATTAGTAGAAAGCCGAGGAAACATATGAATGCATCATCAGACATTAATTTTTGCCCTCGTATATGCTTTTGAGGGAACTTTAAATTATACTTGTAAGTTGACACATCAGGTAATCATCAGGTCGAAAATCATCAGGCAGAATATATTCAATTAATATTTGATATTAACATTATTAATATCCCTCATCCCAGCCTCCTAAATCTGGGGTGCTCTAGGTATAATTTAGTGAAAGATTTCATGCAGGACATGCTTGTGATGTTCTCAGAGACTGAAGGAATTTTGAATTATTATAGAGATTTAAGGAAGTTAGTAGAAGTTTGTTATTAGCTGAAATGGGGCTGAAAATGGCTCTACAGTCAAAATTTGCCTTAAAAAATTATTGGATTTTAGAGCCATTATATGAATTAGCAAACTTAAGAACCCTGAATTTCCCATCTGTACGGTAGGCTTCTTTATAGGGCATGAAGTCTCAAGTGATGGAAGAAATCTCATCTGGGACCTGCAAAGGCAAAGCTGCAATGAAAATACAGTTTGTGTTAGAGACAGGGAGGGATTTCTTGGTTCCCTCATGACTCGTCAGAACCATGGGATTACAAAGGAAAATCCTGGGCCTATTATTAGATGGAAAAAATAATTGTATTGGGTGCATTCAAATTTTGTAATTTGGAATGTAATTTTTAAAAAATTGTTGTTTTTTTCCCTCTCTCTTTCTGTTTTTATATATCCCTTTAAACATTTAAAGTAGTAGCACTTTTAGTTCTACTGTAGCAATTGTGCCACTGGTATGAAGTTGCAGACCTCACAGTTAAAGAAATAGTGGTGTTGTAAAAAGCAAATAGCGGTTTGTGTTGGCTGGTAGGTTTTATGAGCAACTTCTACCAGAAAAGGGATATATCCCATTTCTAATTGTAGCCAGGAATTCAAAGTAGCAAGTTCATTAGATATGTTCCAGTTCAGTGACATCTGAAATTTCCTCCTGTCTTTTCCTCCACCAGTTTAGTTTTGGCGCATATTTGTAACAGTTTGTTAATTCACACACACCAGAAAGTGTAAAATAAAAAAATTGGAAGTTTCAACGTGGATTTTCACCTGTATAGTCCTATTTTGCTGCTGTAATTCAGGTACCATTTGTAGTCCACGTGTGGTTGTCCATGGGAGCAACTCAGGACCTGCAGCTGTTTTTGCTACCTTGTGGATGAAGGTTGTGTTCAGACTGCACCTGGGAAGTGGGAGCAGTGCCTGGAGAGAAGGCCTTTAATTTCCCTTTTCAGTAAACCCACATTAGAGACTTATAAGAAAAGCAGAAGTGTTTCGGCTTGATGAGGAAAAACTCATTGGTTGAGAAGACTGGTCAAACGGGTTGTGAGCACTGTCAGGGCACCCATCACAGTAGCTTCGTGTTCCTCTACCATGCAAGATCAAGAAATCAAGATTACTCCTCAGTAAACCCACTAGCATCTGCAAAACAGTGTAACAATTTCACTAGAGCTTCTCTTACATGGATGTACGAAATTGGGATGTTCAAGTAGTCCAGCATCACAGGCATCAAGAAATGTTGGTGGGTCATATGGCAAGAGAGCTGGGATGGAATCAAACATGGGAAGAGAAGACAGGGGAGCTCCTGCACTGTGGTGTTGTGCTGGCAGCACTGCCATGTGTAAACAAGTTGTACTGAACTGGATCTGGCTGAGATGTCCATGTCGGGTAAATCTGTATTAGCAAGTGGAATGAAAAAACATACCAGTTCGAGCTCTGTTTAGGTTTCTGAGCAGCACATCAAGGTAGTTCTGCTTCAAGAAAAGGAAATGGCTTCAAATGTTTTTTTAATATGGATTAACTTTTGTTAACTTTCAGGTTTTAAAATTGTGTTGGTTTTTGTGTTTTGTTTTGTTTTTTTTTTAAAGTGGTATTACAATTTCTTACCTAAAACATAAAATAATGTATTTACATGAAGCAGATTTTGTTAGTAACGTTAAAATTACTTTGTTCCCTTTAATCCACTCCTTTTCTATGTCTAATTGCTATCATACCATTGCCAGCATTATTTCATTTCTATAATTACCAGTATTAAAATGAAAAGCCCTGGTTTTCTGCCAGGCATTTTAACCAATTTCTCCTCTGACAGCTTTCTCTTTCTTTATTTGGTCTGCTTATTGAAAAGATAGGCAGTTCTGTAGAATATAGGGTTTATAGATGCCGAGTAATTTTCATATGTTAAGGAAAATTTAGTCATCACTCTTTGAGTTCTAATTATTCCTTGATTATTCAGTTTCAGTAATGGAAATTTTAAGGTTTGGTGTAGTTTCAGTACTGGGACTTTTTGACATCAGATTGTCTGAAATTGCTGTAGAAATATTTTTAAAAAGGTAAAATATCAAAACCAAAAATATCCAGTCACTTGGGTGTCATGAAGTTCAAAATGAAAATGAAATAGCTCACATGAATTTGTTTTGGTCTTTGTGCAGGTCAGACGGCACCAGTAAGGTTAAGATTCTTTGTTCAGAGTTGCACCTTTTGAGGATAGAGGTGTTTGGATTGCTATCCTCTTTCTGCATCATCCTGCCTGGACGTATTGGGATGGGTTTCCATGGTTTGATGTTACTGTTTAGTATGTGGTTGTTTTGTGCGGGGTTTAGGTGTGCTGGAGTGCAGTCTGACACTTGCAGAACTGCTACAGAAATATATACTCTTTTTAAACATCCATGTGTTTATATGGATCTTTTCTGCTGGGTAGAAACATAACTCTGAGACCTATTTCATAAAATAGGGAGATATGGAAAATGGGGTGAGGATTTGGAGAAATCATATGTATCTTTTTGTTTTGTAAGAGACAGGTTTACCATCCTCATACCAGTAAGTGAAAGAACTTAAACGGGCCGAGAGTTGGTAGGAGAATCTTTTTCAGGAGCAAAGTTAGAGGTTACGTTTTTACCTCATGTGGAACTCGGTTTTCAGATCTGAGGATGTTACTTACAGCCTAACGAAATCCACTGACTTGTGAAAAATCTGCCCAAGGGACATCTTCCCTACTGCCATCATTTTTGGTCATTGGGATTTTTCTGTCTTAGCCTCTGGAGTTACTGAATCTCTTATTACTGGAAGTTAGATTGATAGGTCTCTTTCTCTTTCTCCAGGTTCTGCTTTAGGAATTCACTGAATCATTCCTGTTAAAAATCTGTCTCCTCCTTACTCTGAAACAATGATGAAAACCACCCATAGCCAGCATTAGACAGAGAGCTAATATCATTCCAAGTGGCCAGATTCAAATTTATGGGAACCTGAAAGTAAAGGCCATCAGTGAGATATTTTATTCCACCTCTGCTTTGTAGGTGCCATATATGAGAAAGATGCTCAAGTGCTTAGTTTGAATTTATTGCTCATCTTTGTCTCATGTATGTTTTCCAAGAAGTTCTGTTACAGTTAAACTTATTTAAAGCCGTTTTGGGTTTAAAAGACTACTTTAAAACTACGTTTACAATGTTGTAAAACATTTCTTTTTTTTTGAAGAGGACAAAGGTTGAAAATACCCTAAAATACTAGTCTGGACTGTAGAATAATGTTTGGAAATAGTGGAAACAAATAATGAACACAATTCTTTTACTTGAAAATATGAAAGTTTCATTTAGTAGAGATGTTCACAGGTAGTTAAAGAACAATAAAGAAGTTTTACCCTATCTGAAAATTGCTACAGCATCGTTATTAGTTCACTGTATTTATATTTCTATGTAGAGTGTATACAACAGATAAAATTTTTAATTTCAGTTCGGTTTGATTGGTAGTTTCCTTACAGCTACAGAAGAGTTGTTCTGTATTTGATTTGGAACATGACAGCATTAGGCATGTTTGCGTGAAAAGGTAAGTTTGTAATACATGAGTATCCATGTGCTTTTGGTTCTAATTATTATATAGTTTAAAAGTACACAAGAATGCTCTAAGTGAATCATAAGCACACATGGCTGGCAGACACAGTTTAAAATTGAAAGGAGATCATCTCTTTTCTGTTTTTTTTATTGATGGAGTTCTAAGCAGCAGAGCTGTCTTAAATACTTCTTACTCTGTTTAGCTGTAGGGTAATGTATGTTCTGCAGATCTTGAAACCCCAGCAATTATCGTGGGAAAAGACCTGTCAAATTTGTACAGATTATCTTCTTGACAAAGCAAGTCTTTTTTCCCCCTTAACCAACATTTTCAAATACGTGTGCCTGTTCTAATCACAAATGCTCTTTCCAAAAGTCTTTTCCAGTCTCTAAATACAGATTGGAAAGACATTAAATACCGAATCATAGAATGGTTAGGGATGGAAGGGACCTTAGAGATCATCCAGTTCCAACCCCGCTTCCACAGGATGAGGTTACTGAAAGCCCCAGCCAGCCTGGCCTTGAACACCTCCGGGGATGGGGCATCACGACTTCCCTGGGCAACACATTCCACCCATCCAGTAAAAAATTTCTTTTTTTTTTATCTAAATTTATCTCCAGTTCCATGGTTTTCATTGTCTTATTTCTCATTCCTGTTAATGAAATGTCATTAAAAAAAAATAGTTTATTCTGTTTTTATCATCATTAGTTACTTTTCTAAGAGGCAAATCATTCTTTTTGATTAGTGACTTTTAAAACAAGTTGATTTACATTTAAACACAAGTGATCATTTACATTCTTAGTAAAATAAAGCCAGGAAGCTCCACAATATTCATATTTAAACAACAGTTTTTGTCTCTCACTGTAAACCAATTATTCTAAATATTGTAACTATGTAAAATACTACCATTAAAACTAAAGTTAATTTTAATGAGACATATTTTTCATGCAGAAGACAAACTTAGCAAACTGACCCAGTGTAGTTATCTTCTAAATTTCCTTTGTGGTCTTTCACGTTGTCTGTCAGTTTATGAGTTCTTTATATTTTTTTTCTTAATTTTTAAGTTTTTTAATAATTTACATTTAAGGAGTGCTGAATAATATTTCTTGATAGACTGATATTTTGTTGAACTCTTGAATGGAAAATGTAATTAAAATGCAGAAAATAGGCATTTAACTATTTCTTATTTTAATAAAATATGTGTGCAGGATGAATACATTATTTTATTATATCTTACACTGATTTAAATGGTATCTGTAGTTATGAGTGTTCATCACATCCTTTCAGTTTTAATAGTGGTAAATTTTTGTTACATTTCAGGTTATTATACTGATTTTTTTTTTTTTAAATGCCCCAATGAATAGAAGTAATAAAGCTCTCCAGCATTTTCAAGAACCGGTGGTCTGAACTGTGAACGTAAAAGATGTGGAGTTAGACTGAAAAGATAGATAGACTGAAACAAAACCGTTTTATCACTGCACCTCCTGAAGGGGCTGACCTTTCTGCTGTTTAGGCAGCAAATTCCCCCACTTTAACAGCTCGGCTTTCATAATGGAGTGAATGTGTTATGTTTCAATATTAATTTGTTTACGTTACATCGCTCCTTTATGAAGACTTTTTTCCTTAATAGTTTTCTTCAAATAGTTTACCAATTTTATAATGCTGGCCTGCACAGTGTGTGCATATTATGTATGAAATATCTTCAAAAGTAAAGATATAGAATCAACTGTGATTTAGAAAAGCAATTGGAACTTCAGTTCTGACCTTGCAGAGAGTATAGGGCAGCTTTTCACTCTGCCTGTCTCTGGTTATTTTGCATAGGTATAATACATGTACTGAGGCTTGGCTTAAAATTTGATATTATATTTATGGAAAAAAACCCCAATAAAATATGGTCTTGAAAAATATTCCTGGAAAAATAAGGATATATTGAAAAGTCTTTTGCAGCAAGTATTTCTTCTAAATCTACTTGTTTTCTTTCCACTCTTCCATTTTGCTAGTCTGAAAGGTTTCTATCCTTTTACCAAACTTTTAGTTGAATTTTTAGAATGAAATGTTCTCTTATATCGACTAAGTTATGCAAGATATTAATAAATTGTCTGAAAGTGAAATTTTAGTTAGAAAGGACATACAGTTTAAGAAAAATAAAATTTACCCGCAGCTTCATTATAGATTGATGAACTTGCAAATTTAAATTAGTTTTGCTCATTAGTTTTCATCTTAGTGAGCTACGAGTGCATTGTATTGATCAGAAGTTCTAAAGACTAAGTGATTAAAAACTGTAAGTACTATGTGTTGATCTCTGGTGTGATTTCTGTTTTAAAACACAATAAATCTTATTAATTTGCTCAGATGGATGAGATCTATGCAGATTTAATAATTCATATTATAGAACAGGCATCAAGGACATTGAGTGCACATCGCATCTTACAAATTTTAATTTTTGAGACTCAATTTAGTATAATATTTAAAGCTTGGTAACAAATACTCCATTTTATATTTCTTTAAAATTGTCTCTTAGGAGCATGAAGTCAGATTTCACTCCAGTACTGTGTTAAGCAAAAGTGAGGAAGATGGAGCAAATGCAGCTGCAGTGTGGTACTTGCCTATAGGGAGATATTTTCTGTATATTTATCTGCCTTTGCACAAAAAAGACATAGCCAGTCATTTCAATTGACTCTGAAGAACTTTTTTCTCGCCTTTCTCCTATGCAGAAAGCAGAAAAAAGACTATTTCCTCTCAAAATGTAGTATATTGGAAAGCTTAGATGCATAAAGGGCAACAAAGCTGGTGAAGAGTCTGGAGCACCACTCTTATGAATCGACGCTGAGGGAACTGGGGTGTTTAGTTGGGAGAAAAGCATGCTGAAGGGAGACATCGTTGCTCTCTAGAACTACCTGAAAGGAGGCTGAGGTGAGGTGGGTGTTGGTCTCTTCTCCCAAGTAACGAATGATCAGACAAGGGGAAATGGCCTTGAGTTGCACCAGGGGAGGTTTAAATTGGATATTAGGAGATTTTATTTCTCCAAAAGGGTTGTCAAGCATTGGAAGAGGCTGCCCAGGGAAGTGGTGGAGTCACCATCCCTGGAGGTATTTAAAAGATGTGTAGATGAGGTGCTTTGAGGCATGGTTCAGTGGTGGACTTGGCAGTGTCAGGTTTATGGTTGGACTCAATGATCTTAAAGGTCTTTTCCAGCCTAAATGATTCTGTGATTCTGTGAAATACTCGTACTGTGTTTTGGGGGGAGGGGTGTGTGTTAGTGGAAAATTGTTTTTCTGTTCTTACCTGCAAATTCTCTGTTATAAAGTGCCTGCTGACAAGAAACCATCTGTTCTGTTGGAGCTCATGTAGCAAGTTTTGTGGAGAAGCTTTTCCAAACCTGCTTTTCCTTGAAAGAAGAGCATGATGGAATAAAAGATCTAGAAACGCATTTGAAAGTAGCGATTCAGACAATCCACAACATGCATATATATGGGCTATGAAGCATATAAATGTCCACATTAGGTTAAGAATGCATTGCTGTGTTGAAAATGTACCAGGAAGCTGGAAAACAGCAAGTTTGAAAAGCATTTTTCGGGTAAGGTTGGAAAAGTTTTTATCTGATCCTTCCTCTCCTCCCCACTCCTTTAATGAGTCGATGTTTATTTCTGTTTTGCTTTATTTTTAAGTGACCTCTCACTCCAGAGTAATCAACTGATTGCTTGATTAGAATGAGATATTTTACATAATCAAATGAGCTTTTTGCCCTTTCTTGCTTTAGTTTTTGCTTTTTGTGGAGACCTCAGTGTAGCTACTGATGGTCTAGGTATTTTCAATTTATGGAAATTATGTCTGGTAGAATTTAGTTTAATTTTTACATTCATTCATGCATTCCTGTGACTGGTTCCTTTTGAGAAGTTAGTGTGATTAAAGAAAGTATAAATTGCATTTGCTATGCTTAGCTTTTTTACGTTCTAATTTTTCCTTTTTTTCCTCTTTTTTTTTTCTTTGCATCACAGTTATTCATAGACTTTTTAGTGCGAATAATTTACCATTCAAAGCCTTTGGACTTTAAGACCTTGGTATATATTTGGATTTCCTGATTCTGTGGGTTTTTTTTTTTTTTTTTTTTAATCAGTGGTTAAAGCAGCAGATGGACACCTTTGAGCATCCTCTTCTCAAGTTCCCTGGTTTTCTTTCCGCTCTTTGTAAAGCTTCAGTACTTCCTTCAGTCATTAATTTTACTTTTTCCTATGACTTTGTGATCCTTCTCAGACAGATATGTTGCAAATTCTTCTTTTTCCCCTTTCTACCATGACTTCTTTATATGATCTTTCTCTTGAAGTTTACATGAATTTCTGTCATGTTTAACACATCCCATTTAATTGTGGAAAAATGATTTTGTACTGATGTGACCACCTAAAGGAAAGTTAAGATATCTGTGGTCACTTCTCTGTCCCTACCAATACTTAATTTTCAGTTGAGTGTTATTTATGAAACTATAAACGCATTTGTCTGTGTGCTTTTAATCAAAGAGTTATCAGTTTCTCTGGTCATTCATTTACAAGGGTACGCTTTATCTTGGTTTTGATTGAAAGCTTCACTTTCAGCACTAACTTATTTTTTCTTCAGATGGAACATTAGATGCTTTTAGATCTTTGCATTTAATTGTCATTACCTATTAATGAATATCACAACCCCCCCCCACGCACCACTACTCCTTGGTGTCTTAAAACTGTAATTTTATGGAGTGACTATTATGGATTTGGAGGTAATTTCAATCACTTTGTTTACATATCCTTAATTGCAATTTTTTTTTGAATAAGGTTTTAAAATAATATTTTCATGATTTTTTTTCTAAGTAGCGCACCTGTAGGGATAGTTGGGAAGTGTTAGTGTTGTAAAGACAAAAAGACTGGGAGGTGTTGAAGAAAGGAGGCTGTGTACTATTTTTTATGACATTTTCCTAGTGAATAAGGACTCGGGGGTAGAAAGGTATCAAAGACTGCTTTCTTCCAGGCTGTAGGAAGACTTGGAACTGTGAGCTGAGCGATGAGACAAGGCCAGGTTGGATGCAGCTTTGATCAACCTGATCCAGTGGGAGGTGATCCTGTCCGTGGCAGGGAGGTTGGAACTGGATGATCTCTAAGGTCCCTTCCAACCCAAACCATTTTATGACGCTGTGACTGCTCCTTATGTCTCTAAATTCAAGAGTAACCATAGCTCCTGCTTGGTGCAATTCATTCTGAATCATAATGTGCAGCATGTCATCTGGAGCCAAGTCCTAAAGCCTTGAAAAGAAAGTGTACTTAAGATAATCTCTTTTCTGTTTCCAAATAGCTGTTTGAGATGGCATTCCGGCTCTGAGCGTGGCAAATTTGAGGCTCTTTGAGGCTCTGTTTATCACAGAGGCAGTTTAAATACTGGACTCCACTGGTAGGTTCCTTCAGAAAAGTTCACTATTGCAACAAAGAATGACATGAGACTTTACTCAATAATAAAGGTTTTGACAGGTTCTCATGTAAATCTGGTGGCTCCAACAGAAGGACATGCAGGTTGTGTATAAACGAACAAACAAAAAATTGCATCTGAGTGTCTGTGGTCCTCTTTCTGATCTCCAGTCTGGTTTATCAACTTAACATGAATTTTCTTGGGAAAAAGAATGTAAAATTACTGTTCAAATGTGCCTTCATTTCTAAATCAGGGGAATCCCCTAGTAGGAAAAGCAATGATATTTTGGATTATTGGATAGGAATATTCTCCTGATAAGGCCTATCCCCTTTTTTTTTTGTCAAGAAAACCAACAAGAATATTTTTTATAATATAGAAGGATACAACCAGGTGTATAAAAAGTAAATAATTGCACCTAAATGACCTTATTAGGAATATCATGTGTCTTGTCAGCTCTGATCTTATGAGCCCCAAAATCTCCTATTTTGGGCTAAGATTATACTAATAATTTTTCTTGTCGCTGTAGAATCAGAATCTGTCTGAGCGTTTTGAGGCTGGTAGCTTATATTTGTTTATCTAAAAGAATGATTATCCGCTGCGTAATATACTGGCAGTGATATGGTATCGTAAGAGAGCAAAAAGATAGTAGTATAAATCTCAAAAGGATTTGCAAAACTGACCTACTCTAAACCTTAAAAAAAAATATCTGGACAAGGAATTTAAAACCTTTGTACTCATTAGTCTAAATATAGATCCTGGCTTCTTAATCAGAAGCTTTACTTCTGTATCTTTTTGCTGTGGAAATTTCCTGTTTAATGTAAAAAATATATAAATTCTCTTTGCATTTTTCTGTGTTGTCACTGTAGATATTTCAAATTATTGCTTAAGATGTCTTTAGAATCATCTTAAAGTTTTGGAATTGCTGAGCTTTGGAAGACTAACGTCACAATTTCTGTGGGGATGATAGAACATTATTCTGTCTAAAGTTTGGTTTTTAATAGTGCACTAACATGAAATTCTTCATGAACAATATTAATAGTTCCACTTGAATATGGATAAAGAATTCCATCTAGGTAAAGAAAAGCACTGGTCAAAGTCTGTCAGATTTTATGGTGTGGATTGCTGAATTGTATTCCTTGGAATAGTTGCTATGGAAATTTTGGGTTTGATGGGGTTTTTTTTATGTGTGTAATGAAGGATTTACATAACAAGAAATTACAGAAAAAGTTTGAAAAATAGAAGTAATCTTTTAGTGGGAGAATAATTGAGAATATCATTGAGAATAATCATTGAATTCTAGGTTACCTGAGACTATTCAGTTCATTTTTGCTTTATCTGTTCTGTTCAGAAACTGACCAAACACTTCAGTGTTAGTAGTGTGATACGTTATTTCCCAGAAAAATGTGACTAAGTACAACAAACAGCCATATTAGATGTTGGCTCTATAGCTGCTGGTTTTATGTCAGCCTCTCCAAAGCTAGGAAGAGTAAAGTTGACCCAACACAAGGAGTAGATTTTGAGGTCAATGTTTCTTTCAAGCTCAGTAGCACAGCAATGGCTTCCCTGGCCTTTAAAATGAGTGGATTTAGGTCAAGCATCCTCAGTAATGCATATTTCTTTGTAAATAGATTCTTTTCTTTCCTTGAATCAGATCTTGAAACATTGTCAGCTTTCCAGAGCAAAGATAGTAAACAAGGATCTGACAATGTAATTTAACAGTAATTATTGTTCATGTAGCTGATTCTAAAATGTGTGATGTTGTAACTAGGGATAAATTACTTCTGATTATTGTGAAGGATTACGTGACATCTGTAATTTATTTTTGCTAAGTGTATCACACAGCATCAACTTAATAGTATAACGGGGGACAAGAATGAGTCAAAATCTGCCTTCCCATTTCTTTGTTTCTTGGTATGTACAGAATTGACTTATTTTCAAACACTTAAATGTACCATGTTAGAACAAACATATCATGTTCATGACTTTAAAACAAACAAAAATACACTTGTGATAATCAGAAACTGTCAATGGAAAGTAACTTAAGTCTTTTAAATCCTGTGTTGATGGGAAAAGGTTTTAGAAAAATTTTTGAGAGCTGCTAAGAGAAGAAAGAATTGGGACAAGTTATCTGAAAAAAAAACAAATTTAGAAATATCCTCCAAGGGTTATTAATAAAGCAATGAGATGTGTGTACAATAGAAAGGGAATGGGAAACAGGAGAAGAGAAAAAAGAAGAAAAAATTGATTGTCTTCAAAAAGATGAAGAGGTAGATCATGCTTGAGAACTTTGCGTGCTTTAGTCACCATGTAGTCATCATCAATCTTAGATAATAGGAACTCTAATCTTTTCCCCATTGAAGAGAAGATTGCTAATGGTTTCAATAAAACAGTTTTGGAGCCCCTATCATGGGCTGTAAGGAGAGAAAAAAATCCCCACTCATCTAAGATCCTTTTGTGTCTGCCTTACTTTTTGAATTGCCAAGCTGCTGCTGAATGCTATCGTAATCTGCAACATTCAGGGTCATAATTATAACTTAAATGTGGTAGGTTGAATGCAGCACCAGGAAGCAGAACCTAAAAAGAAAACTAAAGGTAATTCAAATTATCTGAACAATGATAAGGTATCACTTGAGACTTGAGTCTCGAACTTGTCATTAGGCTCGTGATAAAATATCTGAAAAAAAAATCAGTTAAAGTCTGGTTAGTCTTTGAAATTTGTATTCTAGGTAAGTGGTCAGATTTTTTAACTTTTATTTTGCCATGGTTTTTAATGAATCTACCGAGGCAGCATAGGTCAGGATATTAATAAATTGTATGCATTTTTTCATGTATTGCCAGTGAACTGATAATTTATTTAAAAATACATTTAAAATAATGAGAGAGTGTCCCAGAACAATTGTAGATTCCGGTTTTCTGGTACTTTTACGTGGATTGTACTAGCAGAATGTTACCAGAAAAATGAATCCTAATATAGCCCTTCTTTAGTTTCTGGGTGAATGAGGTGCTGGTTGTTTCAAGTGACCAAGTCTTGTTACTTTGAGGACACCAAAGTTTCATTCTGAATTTTGTATATTTTATTTTTCTTGCCTAATACAATACCTGTATAGCTGTATGGTTCTGAAATCATAATGTTGATCATCTCACAATCCAAAAATCATTTTTTTCAATACCTTGGTGAACTGGAGGCAGCACCATATTTGTTTATTGCAAGGAAAGAAAATACTGCAGATGAGGTGACATCTTCAAATTGCTAAAAATGTGAAGCTGATTAAGGATTTGAAACAGAATTTGGTGGCTTCTAGTCCAATTCTGTGTCAGATACACTCCAAATAATCTAACACATGCCCAGAACAAAACTTATCTGTGCTAGAACTTGTTCTCAAAAGGTCTCTGTGGAAATGAGAAGATAAGTGTGAGGTGATGGGTTGTTTTGGTGGTAATAGCTCACTACATGCTTCTGACTTTGGTTAGGATGAGGAATCCCAGTCTGGGATCTGGTTCTTTTCTCTGTAGAGTGCCTGCTGTACAGATGGTCATCACGAATTATTTGACTTCTGTCCACGATGACTTCTATGAATGAGTAGGCTGGCTTCTTGCTGTAGTTGCAGCCACCTCCTTTTAATAGGGCAAGCTAATATTCTTGGATGGAAAGTTCAGGCACCATTGAACTGAACAGTCATGAAAAGGGGAGTTATTTTCTTGGATGCAGCCACTACCTTTGTTGCATATTCTCAGTTAATCAACACAATTTAGTGAGTCATGTTGCTAGCATCCAGAACTGTCACTTTTTTTTAGACAACCGGGGTCATTGGTGTAATCTGTAGGACGGATACTTTACGAGTGGTGGCCCCAGAAGGGTTTTAGAAATAACTGCTGCATCACTGGGAGATTATATCTGCGACTGGCATTACTAGTGTAATTCAAATTTATGTGTTGGTGTGGAGGTTCTACGGTGAAATAAATGTTCCTGAAAGGTCAAGCTGAATGTATGCAGTCAGATCTGGCCCGGTTCCCAGATTTCATGAATGAAAACATAATATTTGGCTTGTAAAATCATATCCTTTCTGTTTTAGTGGAAAGTAGCCCTTTTAGCATACTTCCTTTAGAATTTGTAACTGCTTGTGTAATCCGGTGTGAAAAATGAGATATTTTGCTGTTCTGTTTCCTTGGGTACAAGATTGTCTTCTGTGTGGTCCTTATTTCAGATGACTGCTTCTTTTATGTTATATAGTGAATACCATCATAACATTTTGGTATGACTAGGCATGTGTGTATCCATGGTTGATACTGAAATTTTTTCCATCCAAAGTCTTGCTCAGATGTCTGCTTGATACCTAAGTCTTGTGCTTCCATAGTTGGTAAAGGAGAGTGAAAAACCAGCATATATTTTGGGAAAAAATAATGTATTTTGCTGCAGTACAGGAAAATGACTCGGTAGTTTCTATAGGAGGTGCACAGCATAAGGCAAAGCTGAAGTAGTTTATAATACTGGAGTCCTCGGTGAAAAATATATATATATATAACCTTGTTTTGTTCTGCTTATTATTTTATGAAGCTTAGCTTTTTTTTTTCTCCACCTTTCAAAAAAATCCCAAATCATAATGTGGCTGTCAATAGGAAATTAGCTTTTCTAGAGTTGCTGAAATATTTTAATTAATTTCCTTTCCCATTTTATTTTCTAAAGTAAATATTCATTAAAGAACATATTGGTATATTTTACTTATAATCTGGTTTTGAGCATTTCAGCATGTATGGAGTACTTGAGTTACCTATGGAGTCAGTACCTAGATTATAAGAAAAGTAGATACCTACAAAATTGAGCTGTGGCACTAGTACAAAGGCAAACCAGTATGTACGTTCTGTTCCCGGAGGATTCCACCATGGCCGGTGGAGTCATTAATCAAATAGAATTCCTTATTTTTTTGATAAAGATGAAACTGCTAAGGTGATTCATCTGTCTGAAGCATGACATTTTGAAGTCCTCTTTGTAGGTTTTGTTTTCACATTTTCAATTGTGGGCCTCTCAGTACTAGAAAGTGATGGAGCTCCTGGAGCATGTCCAGAGAAGGACAATGTCCAGAGAAGGACAACAAAGCTGGTGAAGAGTCTGGGTTATGTGGAGAGGCTAAGGGAACTGAGATTGTTTAGTCTGCAAATGAGGAGGCTGAGGGGAAACGTTATCACTCTCTACAACTCCCTGAAGGAGGTTGAAGAGAGGTGGGTGCTGGTCTCTTCTCCCAACTAACAAGTGGTAGGATGAGAGGAAATGGACTCAGGTTGTGCCAGGAGAGGCTTAGATTGGATATTAGGAAAAATTTCCATACTAAAAGAGTGGTCAAGCATTGGAAGAGGCTGCCCAGGGCAATGGTGGAGTCTCTATTCCTGGAGGTGTTCAAAAAATGTGCAGATATGACATTTCGGGACATGGTTTAGTAGGCATGGTTGTGTTGGACTCGCAGTTGGACTGGATGATCTTAGAGTTCTTTTCTGTGATTAAATGTGCTGTACCATGACCTTAAGCCCGATCACATTGCAATATGAGATTCAGATGACACTACTTGCTTTCCGCATGGGGAGTGGGGATATGCTTTTGATGTAAAAATGGTAGAAATTGTCATACCTTGGGACTGAGCTTGGGCAAATATATTCATCCTACAAGGTGAACTTTGTGTTGTGGTATGACCATGCAGCCAGGTGCTAGTATTTCTAAACTGTGCTGGGACCAGGCATAGATTGTATTCTGCTGGATTGAAATAGAAACTGTGCCAGAACTGTTCAATGTTTAATACTTACTACCATTTGTACAAAGGGATAAATGATTGATTTCCTCCTTCTCTCTCCTTCAGCCAGGTTCTTTTTGGAAGTGTTTTTTTCTGTTTCTGTTCTACACCACAAAGGAAGAATAAGAGTTCTATAAATGGAGATTTCAGTGATTTGAAGTGGAAGAATGCTGTGCCTTTTACTTTGATTTAGTGAAACTGCAAGTGCCGTTCAGCCTTATCTGGAAATTCCATCCAGAGTTCTCAGGTTCTTGATCAGAATTAATATTGTATGTGAAACAGCTATATTGTGCCCTTCAATTACTATGTGTGAGCCTAGGAGAACTACATAGGTTTTCAGCTGGAGTAATGAGGACCTCGGTGATGTGAGTGATGACAATTTAAATACTTGAATAAATATCAGGCAATAAATTTCTCTTCAAAGAACTAACAAAGGCCACCAAAACATATAATATCTGGAGGAGCATGTGCAGACCGAAAGACAGGCAAACATTGGATTTAAGGGTAATTTCTATAAAATTATGATCCAACACTGCTAATAATTGGAACCTATGTTTATGCTGGCACGTGGGAAAACCTAGTTAACCACTTTTGCCTAATGCTGCATAATAGAAAATAGGAATTTATAGGCAAATGCATGAAGAACTGGTCAGATGCTTGTAAACAGGAGCCAGGATTCAGATTTTTTTTGATTCAGGCTTCTGTAGTTAGATGCTACAATGTTTTGTTGCATCAGCAATGTGCAGTGTTAAGCGTTTTGTGTACGACATGAAAAAATCCTGTGTGACAAATCCCATTTCAACTTCTGCGGCTTGGCAAGTCTGAGTGAGTCAGGCCTCTGTAAGCGGTGAGAGTAAAAATGGACTATGGTGCTATCAGTTCTGGCTGGAAAAGCCTTTGGCACTGTCAAGCTGGAAGGGGACAGTGGGAAAGGCAGGAAATGTCTGTAACCTCCAAACCAACATCACTTTGTTAGAATTGAAATTTTTCTGAAATGTTGTTGACTGGCTATCGTAGGGAGATTCTGATTTTGAATGTGAAAATAGAAACCTGAGTGAAAAGAATTATATAACATTTTAAAGTTTTGTGTGATTTTATGTGTAAACACTTTAGTAATTGCTGCATTTGAGGAGTTAGAGAATGTCTAAGCAAATGAGATAGTGCTCCTTCTTGTTTAACAATGAAAGGCACAGAAATGTTGATTTGTCTCCTATAGTAGAAAGTTGACTTTGTACAATTTTGAATTTCTAGTAAAACTTATCCATATATTATGTTCTTCTGTGGTAAATGTAGATATTAAGAACATCTTGTCAAACAGATCTTTTTAATTTCAGGAAGAACTATACATGCTTTTCTTTTTTCATTTACCTAAAATGAAAAACCCGATCTTTTAAAGTATATCTACTTTTTTCTTTGTTTATTTTATATTTGTGGGGGAGTAAAAATAAGGAAAAGGAGAAAATAATTCATAAAAAACCCTATGATCTTTCAGCTGCAGAAATGTATTCATATTATCTCACAAGAAGGTGAATGAAATATGTAGTATATAACTTTAGATTTCCGTACAGTTTTATTTGTAATTTTAGGCTGTAGTTTACAACAACGGTATAAAATTATACTTTGGTCCTTTCTGACAGTGTAATTTATGAGATGTATTTGTAGTAGGCAGCTGATAAGGACAGGATATGAAAAGGAAAAATCATAACCATAGGGAATTGAAGTGACAAAAGAGACAATTTATGTGATTCAAACAGGACAGTATGAAAGGTTGTTTCAGAGAGCAAGGTCAACTCTGTACAAAACTTATTCTGGAAATGTTACATTTAAATTAATTAAGTTTATTTTAATAGGAGTAGGAGTAGCTGGGTCCTTACACGGTATGGCTTTTATCTGACCAGGATAAGCTGAGCTACTTTTCATTCCTCTGTTACTTGCTAGTAAAATGAAACAGATTATCTTAAGGCATTCAGAGAGAGTGGGACTGTGGGTGATGAATAGATAAGTCTGAATGAAAGTAAGACACAGCCACAGAGATCAGGGCACTGATTGTACCAAGAATATTTAAGAAACTGACATTTTTTCCCTTTTAGGCACTCACTGATGAGAGGATCAAAATTAATTCCACAAAATAATCTCTTTTGATTTCATGCTTTCTTCTCAGGTGTGACTGTTGTGATGCTAAACAAAATGTATAGTATCTAAAACAAATGTATATATATAAGTTTGTGGCTTCCAGTCTAAAGTGAATTGTATAGAAATTGCAGAAGGTGACATTGTAACTCTAGAAGTGGAGATAAATGGCGAAGATCTGTTCCTTTTAGGTCATCATATTCTCCGAGGCGATGCACCTTTTGTCCTGGGATGAGTACAAATGAGAGGAGAGACTAGGATATGTCATAAATTAAGCCAGCCTTCCCAAAAAAGTGCCCTCAAGATGTCGCACAATGTGAGATATTTACCATTATGGCATTATTTTATCGTCTTGAACTAAGGCTTCAAATGTGATATTTCAGTGGCAGTAGAAAAAAACCCAGGCTTTTCCTCTTTATAATTTTTAGATTTTATTATTATTTTTGTAGAAGAAAGTATAAGTAATTTAAAATCCTGTCTAACTCAATTTAAAATAGTGCATACAAATGTATTTCTGCAATAGTCCTGCAAAAGCCTCTGGCCCACAAATCTTATTCCTAGTATTTTATTTTTTTAGCAAATAGTACATTAATTTGCTCTGTATAGATAGACTTTTCAAACCTGTGTTTCTGTAAACCAATGTTGCTACATAGACATAGTCAAGACAATGGTTGATTTCCAGGATTAGCATTTTGTATGATTCAGTAATATGCTGTATAACAGGGCTTGAGTTTTTCATGCGTTGATAACTTAGATTAATTTATGGATTTGATTAAATGTAATCTCTGTTGTGATGGATTATATTGTTGCAAGGCTATATAGCTAAGATGTAACTTCAGATAATATTTGAATTTACTTTGCTTACTTTCAATAAACTAGTGAAATTATATAGGACTAATCTTTTTCTCCCAAAATTGCGTCATCATCTGTCCTTGCTTGAAAGTTTCCTTATGATGCCAACTGCATGATGATGTTCCAAAATTCATATCTAGCTCATATAACAAGGAATTTCAAAATTATGGAAAGTTCAGTCTTTCAGAATCATTATGAGCTTCTGGAAGAAGCTGAAGAAGTGGTTCTGGTGGAACAATATAAAGAACAAAATGAGTTAAAACCCAGTAAATGTCTGATGCTGCTACTCTTGGAAAGTTTTAATGTTGTAGGTGCTGTCATTAGAGGTAATGTAAGGGAGAGATAAATTAGAAGAAACGGAAGGATTTCTTTTGTTGTAATTTTTCTGGCATTGACACTACAGTCCTTCTTGTAACAAAGCTGGAGAAGGTAAGTTATCTGGGCATTGCACAAGCTGTTTTTTCTTAGTAGCAGTTAAACATTTAAGTGTTTTAACAGAGTGAAAGAAACAGAAAAGCTGGGGATAATTTGATAGGATTTCATGGTATGAACTCATAGTTTATTAATTTTTCCCCCACTGTGAGAATTTAGGATTTTTTTTTTTTTTGTTCTGGAAAAATGAGAACACTAGTAGTTTTTTGTGGGAAAAAAAAAGATATTTAGTTTGGAAGCAATTTATTGAAAATAAATATGGGGAATTAATTTGATAATACTTTTGCATTTGCAGAAAAGCAATGTGTTTTACATGAACATTATAGTAGATGACAAACGAAAGACAAATGCAAGAATCATCCAAAAATGAAGGGTAATATTTATTTGCTGAGGCATCTGTTTGATTTGCCAGTTTATATTATTTTCAAATATTCAAGTGGGATAATTCTCTATCCATGACGCATAGAAATTAAAAAAAATGTTACAAGGAAAGTGTTTTCTTAATAATGTCTGGTTTCAGAAGAGTTTGCCCTTACTATGTTTTAAAAAAATTAATTGCTGGTATGAATGTTTGAGTTCCTCTCTGTGACCTAAAGAATTAATTAAATGCTGTTAAATAGAATCCTATTTCTTGAAATGAGTTCACTTTCTTTTGAATTTTCTCATTAGCTACTATCTTACCATTAAGTAATTGTGCAAGATCATAATGGATTGAAGTAGTATAGAGGATTTAAATTATGTTGCTGCTTTTGAGCATGCGTGAACTATTAAGGGTCCTTTAAAAGATGGGACTAAAGAAGGGAAGAAACTAATGCGAATGTTTGAATATGACATTTTATTGTCAAATTAAAATGAAATTAAGGAGCTGATAAACCTGATGCGGACTAAGAATGGGTCACTGTGTTTTGTTGCTGAAACAAGGAACAGGGGAGAGGACGGCACGTACATTACCTCTGTGAACAAGACAAAGAGAAGGGTCCTTGTCTTGATGAACAAATAGGTCATGTATACAGCTATATGGTCTACATATGTTGTCTCTGATGTGTTTTCTATCTCTTTTGGCACCAGCATCCCACAGAGTGTTGTCTGAACCTCTCTCTTGACTTCTAGTGGTGTGAGTAGCATTGAAAGCAGTGCCACTGTATCTCTGCCTTTTAGATAGCGAAGAAGAAGGTGTCACCATCAGTTCAACACTTGAGTTATTCTCTGCGCTTGTCATTCTCAGTAATGATTCTTCACTTCCAGGAACACTGTAGATCTATGATATGAAGTCGTTTTCTTGAGTGCCTGTGTAAGCTGAATGATTCCTCTATGTTCCTCTTCTGGTAAATGGCGCTTCTCATGCTTAAAAGGCAAATTGGAGCTGCTGTCTCTGTGTTCACCCTCACTATCTACTGGGTTACTTGATTCCTGATCTGCCTTGTCAAGGAAAAGCTAGTCCTGCTTAAATAGCTTGGCAGCGTGTGCTCTGTTTTTTTTTGTCACACAAGAAGAGGAAAGGGAGTAGATTTATATCACTCCTAAAAGTTGGCCCAATCTTTTACTGCCTTGAGGTTTCCTTATCTTCCTGGAGATTGTCTCCAAGTCATTTATCTTTCTCTTTATACCAGGGTAGGCAGTAGGGCAGGGTGTCAACAGTTTTAGACTCCGTTTAATGAGATGAAACGATTGACTCCTCAAAGTGTACAGAAAGCGCTCAGTGACACATTGCTGGACTGCCCTCCAAGGCTCAGACAGCCTGCAGCTCAGAGGCTGCAGATCAATATGTTAGATTTTCATGTTTGTTTTGTGCTTGGGTTTTTTTTTTTTTTCACTTTGCGTTCCTTTTCATGAATGTATTGAGTTAATTTATGAGCTGATGTAAACTTTTAGCATCTGCAGTATCTTATAACAAGGAGTTCTGAAACCTTTGCTTAACCTGTTGGGTTTTTATTTGACACTGTCTAAATATTATTGTTTCACTGAAAATGACAAAAGAAGACTGTTTCAGTTTTTCCATGGTATTTCATGTGTTGTTGGCTATATATTGTATTCCCCCTTAGTCTTTTCTTCTGCATAATGAAGATTTGTAATGTATTTAGTTGTTCCTTGAAGTCTTTGATTGTCCTTATTGCCATAGTGTATTTCTCAGCTCTGCAATATTTTATGTAGAAAAGTCATGGCCAAATAGTATTTGTGATGAGGATTTATAAGGGCATAATAGTGTTTTCTGTTTTGTTCTCTTTTCCTTTCAGAATAATTCCTTGCTTTATTTTTGGTTGCTATGCTGTATAAACTGGCATTTACCTAAAACTATTATACTATGCAGATTACATTCCTGGGTATTAATGAACAATTCAGAGTCCATTGTTATGTAATCATGTTTTTTATTGCTTTACATTTATCAGGGTAAAAGTTCACCTATCCTTTTTGTAGTGATTTTAAAAACTTCAAAGCAAGTCTACTCTAAAGGTCGTGGGAGGAAGGGAGGGAGGGAGGGAGGGAAGGAAGGAAGGAGGGAGGGAAGGAAGGGAAGAAGGGAGGAAGGGAGGAAGGAAGGGGAAACAGCTAAACCCATGAATTGTGTGGGATGGCATTTTACACAGATTTGTTCTCATAAGCATAAGAGGAAGGGGGAAAGACATGGAAGTAAAATAAAATAATAATTCTTGGTCTATCTATGATTTGTTTGAATTATAGGAGTATGGTGGATCAGGAAGGCAGTGTGAGTTACAGAGCAAATCTGGAACCTGTAGCGTTACTTGAAAACTCATGCCTTCTTAAAAAGAATGAATAGACATCCAAGAAGATGTTTTATAGCAATGTTGGAAATGGACTTTTTCAGTCTACTAAAGATGTAGCGAAATGTGTTGTGACCCAACAAACCTCTACGAAGTGCTAGACCTGAGAGCAAGACCAAAGGAAAAGATCTACCCTGGTAGGACGCAGTAGAAAGGAGATATAGCTGTTCATAAATCCCTTTCAATTTGATTCTGACTTTCTATATTTTCTTTATTGTAATGTCCAAACTGTGTTCTAATAGAATCTATTTTTACTGATTCAAAGCCCTTGTAGTATTTTTGGTTCACTTAATTGAAAGAACAGCTACAAGTAGGTCCAGCTCAAAGTAGTGGTTGATGTAGGGCCCAATTATCAAGGAAAGGTGATGAATCTGAGAAATTCTCTCAATCTGTTAGCAGTTGCAGATGTAGTCTAGACTGGCCACTGATTTTATTGGAAATTTTTTGTGTTCACTTGTGGTCATATCATAGATATCAGCAGATAATATGAAAGGAAAAGATTTTTCTACAGGTTTGTAGAGTGGTATCTGTAGACCTGTAGACAACACGTCCATCTGTAATAACAATTGACTGATGAAAACTAGAAAGCTGCACATTTAGTGTGGTACTTCTTTTTTTCTCTTTTTTTTCCTCGTATTTCAGATCTTCTTTAGCAGCATATATCTGAGGAAATTAGTGGGCTTTTAAATATGATTTTGGACCCGTTTAAAAGTAAAAGGTTATTGAAGGGCTGTTTATGTTCTACAGATTTAGCAATTAGTGTTGGCTTGGACTCCAAATTAACACTAAGAGGACAACACAATTATATCTCAGATGAAAAAGAATGAGTAAGTCTTGAAATGTATGAATAGGGAAATAAAAGACATAGTGGACTCTTATTTGTCCTTGGGATGATTGGTTCCTTCTTCCTACAGTTCCTTCATGGAGGACGTGTAGAAAAAAATGTTTAGTTGTGAGTACTACACAGAAATCAAAAAAATGTGGTCTGATGATAATATGTTAGATATCACATCGCAAACTAGAGTGTTAATAGAATTGCTGTGTAGACTAAAAGCAGCCTCACCTTGTCTGCTCTCAGACGTTAAAAAGATGGAGCTGCAGTAATAAAAAATATTTTTTTTAAAAATAGAATAGCACAGTGGAATTATGTGAAAATAAATAGGGAATTTAAAAAGTGGGACTTAAACACGTTCAGTTACTTTTTACTACAACAACAACAAAATAGCCCAAGGGACAGGCTTACGCTGCTTTGTATGTGCCAGCAGAACAAGTGATAGGATGCTATGGATTAGTGAGAGCAGGAGAATCACCTATTGACTAGGTATTTGGATACAGCATACAAATCCAAAACCTACTCTGTCTTAAAAGAACGAACATATCGCTGTCAGGGACAAATGGTGATACTGGATACTTCCCGTGCCTGTGCAATGAAGAGAAACAGTGATAACATTTGTTGCTATTGAATTATCTTTGTTTTCTTCAGTTCTACTGTGAGGAACCTAGTAAAACCCAAGAATATTCATACATCACTGTGATGGCTGTCAACATACCCTGAAGTTATTAAAGGCATAGATGTGCGCCAAATAAATCTGCTGTCTTGAAAACTGGCTTTTTTTCATAGTAATTTATGAAGAAGGAAACTTTAAAATTGTGCTATGGTTAGGAAATTAGCTACAATGATAGTAACTTTTTATGGTACTGCTCTGTATGTATAATGTAAATATCAGCTGTCACTAGGTTTTTATCTTTCCATCTCACTTCTATAAGTAATCCCTTTAGCTAAAGCTGGAGAAACATTGCTTAAAACAAAAAAAACCCATCATGTTCATTCTTCACATCAAATAATTTTCCGTATTTTATGGGTAGTTTTAATGAAAATAGTGGATTGTATCAGTCAGTGCCGGTGCATTTCCATCCGTGTGAATTATGTTACCATGGAGCATAAATCTCTAGATGTCACTGGCCTGTCTGACCTGTACTGGCACATTTGCAATTAGCAGGAACTCTTAAATCTATATGCTTCTTATCTTAATGGAAAGTAGTGTTGTAGGTTGTATACAATGTTCACTGCCAGAGTTCAAGGCTTCTGGATTTCAGTTTGATAAAAGATGAATTTAGTTGTTGCTGGAGTGGGTGAATCAGCTTCTCTGGAAATCTGGTTATATCTTCGGTATCATAAAATGACCTTTGAAATATTCTCATGGTGGTACAGAATTTTCTGAAATGAAGCCAGACCCCATCTTTTTCTTTTGTTTTGTTGATTTTTTTTCATGTGAGGTTAAGTAGCGAGATCCTCCGGGTTTTGTATTTTGACTGAACTAAGCATTCCCTCTACAAAACTTTAAGCAGTGTATTTTCGTACATTGACAAAATGCCATGCTGGAAGGAAGAGATGCGATTAGTGTAATAACCTGCATAACATGCACCGTATCTTTTAATGAAGTCAGTCCTTTTTAAAATAATCCTTACCTCTAAGGCAATGAAGTTCTGAATTTAAAATAAGCAGTGATGGAAAATACGTCTTAGGTCCTTGTAAATTTTTTCCTGTAAATATTTACTATAGTTAAAAATATTTAAAAACCTGCTTATTTCTATTAAGAACTTTTTTTAATTTCAACTTTCACTCACTGAATTTTAGAATAGCTTGGCCTGAATTGAGGATTCTGCTACAATAATTTACTTTTAAAAAATACCTGAAGTTCTCTTAATTAATAATCTATAAATCTGTGATACCAACAGTATTTTATAACCCCTGCCTTTGTTAACAGATACAAGTGCCTACTTTTCGCATTGTTTTGTGAGAAGTTGATGTTGGATTGACAGCCTTGCTCTGAGGTTGTCCTGTCTTTGAATTTTAAACAAAGGCACCTAGGGTTTTTTTCTGCTCTTCTGGAATGTCTTCAGTACTCCACATTTTAAGGAAAATCAGGGAAAAATGAAAATTAGTCCAACAGTATAATAGATTAAAGAGAGAGGACAGATGTTAGGAGCACTGATATCTCTTTTTACATTAGATTTTTCCAGACTTGTGTGTAGGTTTTGACAGAAACAACCTGGTTTTAAACCAAGTTATTTTCATTAAGCCACGTCATCCGCACTGTTATGGTTTTGGATGTTATCTTTTGCATTAGGAATTGCATGTGTTCTCTGGTTGTCCACATTACTTATTTCCTTTTGAATAAAGGACTCTTCTGAACAGGAAACACAGGCATCTGTTATCTTTAATTAAATTAATTTGTTTGAGAATAGAGTGGTGATGTGACTCTTTTGCCACATTGTATTTCAGTATTTCTGGACTAACAAAACTACTTTCAATCCTGTGAACACACAGCTGGGGAAAATAACAGTTTTTGGATATCCTCATGGATGGTCATCTATGCATTGTGCTTATCAACATAAAACTAATATTAGGAAAAGTTTCAGTAATGAAACTTATTTCTTATTCTTAAAATTTATTTCCACCATTAAAGATTTTTATTTTGTCCTTTTTTTGGATTGGTGGAACAGTGGTAAAGTGTTATGGAATGGTGCCTTGGCCTCTATCAGAATATGAGGCCTTTTCTGAATGGGTTCACCACGGGTGGAGCAACTTTCTTTAACATGTTTGGAGAACAAACAGATTTAGTGAATGCAAGGTTAAATGATAAATTTCTCTAAGATTTTTAGGAATTTCTCAGGGGCAGTGAAAGAATAAATTGACAAATGCAGCAGCAACAAAACAATGTGCACACCTAGAAGTAGGTGGGAATGTTCAGAAAGATTATTGGCCCTTGATGTTTATTGGTAAGGAAAATTTCCACTGTGCTCCCACAGGGCTTTGTCTGAAAACAATCCTGTTTAATGTGTTAATTATGAAGCTGGAAAATGAAACAGCTCCTTCTTCATGGTATGGGAGCTTCTCTGTTGTCATCCTGTATGCAACAGTGCAATTGTACAAGCTAAAAAATTCTGTTCAGTGCAGGAAACAAGTGTTGAATCTGTAGGAAAAGAGCAAACCCTCTTAATCAAAGTAATTAATAGTTAGATAATAAGCCTTAATGAAGGAGAAGGACTTGTAAAGATGATACTAGCGATATTGCTACCGTACTGAAACTAGCAGGGAAATAGTCTTCTTAAAAAGCAAACCAAACAAAAAAAAAAAAGCACAAAACCCCCTAAAACTTTGACTCTCTATTAGAAAAAATGTAAATTGTTGCATTTCAGGGTAGCAACAGTTGATCCTGTGAAATAAAGAGTTCACTTTCAAATGAAGAAAAGCTGCAGGGAAATATACAGACAATGTTAATTGTAGTTTCCAAGTATGAGGAACTGTAAATAGGATACTTGCAGTGAAAAGATGATCCTGACGGTGCAGAAGCAAAAGCTTGCAAAGTGATGGTTAGGCCTAAGTTTAAGAGCTTTCTTTGAAGAACTGTTGGAATGTGAGATATAAATTTTGTGTTGCAAGGGACTAAACGTGTTTGTTTAAACCAAAGATGCTTAATACATATCTGCTCTTGTAAAATGTAAACTGGTTTTACCAGTGCCAGTTAAACACAGTGAATGAAAAATAACAAGAGGGTAAACAGATTTAGTAAATAAAAGTTTATTTCTTTTCTGCAAGATGTGAGATTAATGGTTGTCTTATGAAGGAACAGATCTTGAAAAAAATTTACGATATTATGGTTTTATTACTAAAAAGTAGGGTCATTTATGCGCATTGATCATATCTGCAGTAATCTAAATATCAAGTTATTACTTTGCTACATGTAGAAATTTGCAGTCATTTTGGGGAAAATGTGAGAGAGAAAGAATGCAGAGCACAGGATCTGCACCAAGTACCTGATTTAAAATCATTTGGTTTTCCTGGGCTTGCAGTGTGACCCAATGTGAACCAGCATCTCAGCAGCAGTGAGCTCAGAGGCTTTGATCACATCCAGATCTCTGTGAGAAGACTTTTATTGGGAGACACTTAGAACTGTGTGAATACAGTGCCATTTGTGGAAAAATCTTCCATTGTACAGAAGGGAACTTGGCAATCTTTTGCTAGGGCTTGGGCTCCTTTTTGATATAGATTCCTTAAAATCTTCAATTTCACTAGGCATTTTAAGAAACTCCCCTGCCTTAATAATAAAAGTTATTTAGTGGACAAAAGCATTCTCTTATGAATAATGCAAGATAAGTTATTTGAATATAAGGATTTTATGTATGGTTGTTTTAAACAGCCTTCAAGCATTTTCATTGCTTGCTCATCTTGGAGTAAATTACCTTTTGCGTCAAGGAATTCTACTTCTTATATTTGTTAAGGCAAACAAATATGAATCTCCCCATATTTTTCATCCTTCATACTGGTCACCCACCTCAAATTGCCAGGATAATTATGGAAAAAAAAAGTTAGATTTTTAGGTGGCTTAAGAACACTTTGTTTAGCCTAGAGAAGAGAAGGCTCCAGAGAGGCCTTAGAGCATCCTTCCAGTACTTAAAGGGGCTACAGGAAAGCTGGGGAGGGGCTCTTTATCAGGGAAAGCAGGGATATGATGAGGGGAAGCAGTTTTAAGCTGAAAGAGGGCGGATTTAGATGACCTATTAGGAAGAAAATTTTTACTGTGAGGGTGGTGAGGCCCTGGCACAGGTTGCCCAGAGAAGTTGTGGATGCCCCATCCCTGTGGGTGTTCAAGGCCAGGTTGGATGGAGTTTTGAGCAACCTGATCCAGTGGAGGTGTCCCTGCCCATGTCAGGGGTTGTTGGAACTGGATGATCTTTAAGATCCTTTCCGGCTCAAACCGTTCTATGATTCTATGACTCTATAAAAATTGGATATTGTGTCTGACACCCTCCCAGCACAAGAGGGTCTTTCTGCATAGTAAATTCCACCTGAGAGTTGAATTCATTGTACAGCTTTTGGTCCCGGTGTCCACAGACTGTCCTCAGATTCATGTTATAGTTTGTCTAGTCTTCCTGAAATGGCCCGCTGAGCAACTGGATGAAGCTCCAAAGTATGCTGGACCAACTGCAGAGTAGGTTTGTATGACTGCCACATTGTGGTACCACATTCCTCAGGGCAATCTCCAGCAATGCTGACATGACCATTCAAATTTATAGTCAACCTGTTGCTGTAGATGTGCGAAACTTCAAAGTAGAATTATTTTTCTGAACTATATAGTAGATTAAAAAATGGACATTGCACACAGCTAGGCTTTGCATAAATTTTCAAAGTGTATTACCACTGTTTTTAGTTAAAGCAGAAGAGGAAGCAGGTCATGCGGGTGGGTGTAAGCGGAACTTTTCAGTTACTGACCCTTATACTGCAGTTTGTGCCTTCCCTGTGAGTTCTTCCTGGTCTCTTGGATTTCTTAAGGCAATTTGCACTCCTAGCTCAGTTATGTCTTGATGTAGGCAGTTGTTTCTATGACTGAGCTGGTTAATCTGACTGAAAAGTGTGAATGACTCAGCCATTGCCTTTTTATAGCTTTCCAGTTTGTGGGTCAGGGCACTCCATGGTCACCATCCCACTGGCTTTGTTACCAAGGCAATCTTCCCCTTGTGAAGACCTTTTTCCTCCTTACTAAATGGTTTAATAAAAGCTAGAAGTCTGGGTTTGTATAATGGGCTGCTTCCATTTAAGAACCTTGTTTTATTGAGGCCAGACTCAACGCAAATGGAGGTGGAGGGTTAGCAGAAGGGGAGAGAGCTGTGAATCCAATAGGAAGTTGAGAGCTTAGGAAACCTCAAATTAAATATTCTCTGCGTGGTTAGGCCCAGAAGAGGGACTTGAAGGTTTATTTTGGCTTGATTTTTTCCTGCCTAAGTTTTAGTAAAGAAGATATAAGAATGACATTTATAAAACAAACAAGTATGTCAAAACTTGTTAAAACATGCGGAGACAGGTATTCCTCCAAACTATCTACTCAATTTTTTTTGCTTCCTCTCCCCTCCTTCGTTCTTCTTTCTCCTTTTTTTAAGCAAGGTGGTGGGAACTGCCCATGTCAACTCTGATCCTATCAGCCAGATCTGCTGGAGGCTGTACTGGGCTGTCATTGACTAATGATGGGTCCTTTTATCTGTACAAAGAGGTGTTCTCTCCTCCCTTTCCACTGGTCTTTTACTCCTCATTGTTAGTCTCTGCCCTCTTAGCATTTTCCTTTATTTCCTTTTTTTTTTTTTAATTGTTATGCACTCACTCTTCTCTGTGTCCTTCTGTCCCTACTCTTTTTATTGTATTAGCAGAGAGAGAGAGAATGGGCAAATGGATTGAGATCAGTGTTGGAAACCTGAGTCCCTTGAATATCAGGGCTTTTACAGGGCTTTACCAGACCACAGAGTACATCTGCATTGCTCAACACTGCGGATAGTTGTAAGGTAACAGCAGGATCTCAGCTGTATACACCACCATGTATCACTGCAGTCCTCCACCACGCAGGTCAGTCAAGAGATGGGTTCCTAGGACTGTGTGCATTGCTAGTATTTGTAATGTCTCAGCTATCCTGGGCTCCAGCCTCCCCTGCACCCACGCTAGGTAATTTGGAGCCAGCTTACACATCTCTAATATCATGCTGTTACACTCTGTAGGCATACTCTAAATGTAACCGTTTGAGTATTTAGATTTCTAGATCCCAGTGAAGCACTTAAATGCCTCTGTGAAGTCAGTCAGAATTTTTCTGTGTCTGTCTCAAGAGATTGTGTATCCTGCTGTAAGGAATTCCGTATTCTTCACAGAAGCCTGTCTCTCTGTACAGAGGTGTTTGTTTTGTCATGGTTCTCAATCTAAGGATGCAAACCAAGAAGGCACAGACTGTCTTTCTGTTTCTCTGTCACATTAAGCCAGTTTGTGTCTGTGATGCTCCAGAAAAGACGTTCCTGTCCTGTCCTTTACCTCCGCTGCCATATTCAGAACTTTGCTTGTTGCTGATGCTGTCACTCAGGTGGCTCCAAAGTCAAGCAGGGAACTGAAAACTCATTTTTCTTCTGTAGGATTAGTTACTGTTCTACAAGGTTATGTTCTTGATGGAATTTATAGCAGTGTTACAAAGTGCAAAGAATAAAAACATGCGGAAAGAGCTGATCTGCGGAAGGTCAGGATGGTTTAAAGCATATGTGGAGGTGCTCTGTTAGTCTGGATGTGTGGACTGAAAGCCAAAATGATAACTAATGCGGGGGAATCATTTGTAAAGCATACATTTTTAATACTCCATATGAATCCCTCGAAGTATTAGGGCTTTAAAAAATTTAATATTTTGAAACGAGAAGTAAGTGGGGTTTTTTTTTGCCTCCTCTCATCCTACTGTCTTTCTGCTTTGCTGGACATACGTCTTTCTTACTTATGAAGGGCATTTTTTGCCTTCTGGTTGGAAACATACTGTTGGGAACACAGAACTCTGTTACTAGTATTGCCAATCTGGTATTGCCATCACATTAATTCTACAGCTTTGCTATGAATCAGGTAGAACGTTTTTTTCCTTTATGCAGTGTGAAATGTTTAGCATCTGTATTTCATGTCTGCAGTGCTCTGCATTGCAGATGTGAATGGGACTAACAACTTCAGACCTATTCTTGGCTGGAGATGTTTGTATTGCTAAGAAATTATCAGTTTGCTTCAGCGAACATTGCTTTTGCTCACATAGAGTTAAAATACTTTAACGTTGCATCAAGTTGCAGCACAGAAATGAGATGCAGTGTCACTTGTGAGCAGTTTATGACAATCAGAATGATCATTTGTGTCAGTCAGTCATACGGAAAGGGGGACTGTTGTCGAGGAAAATGATGCTGTAGTGTGTGGTACACCAATAAATGATTTCACAGGCAGAATATTTTGGTTTTGTAGATGATTCCAAATAGTAAAATAAAAGGTAGGTGTTAAGGGTGGTTGTGGGGTTAGATTTTTGGCGACTGTTATGTTAAGGAAGAATTTCAATGACAGAGTTAGACTTCGGCTGTAATACAGGAATCCAATCTAATGAATTGTTGACTGAAGTAAATACTACTTTCCTGACAGACAGGCTTTGAAGAGAGAGTGCCTGGGAAAACGTTCATATTGAACGTTACTGGGCTGGGTAAAGACATTTCTGTTTTGCTGTATTTAGGAACAGCTAAAGCTTTTAAAAAGGGGTAGATATATTTTGGCACATAGGGGTGGATATATTTTGGAAGAAAAACTACAGTTAAGCAATAGAATTAATTAAATATATTCTTGAAAAAGTGTGGAGCTATTTTCAAGATTAGGACTGTATCAAGACTAGGAGTGCAGTCATCTGTATTATCAACAGTGCTATTAATTTACTTTCCTTATTTCATAATAAAGAATTTTGAATTCAATCTTAATAATCCTGTGTTGCCACTTTATAGTATGTGTGAACAGCAAAGAATGTTTCATGCTAGAAATGTTTTCTTAACTCTGCAATCATAAAAACACCATGTGAATTTTAATTCAATTTTACTGCAAACAAAAATTGGTACATATTTCTAAATTACAGAGGCTGGAACTCAGATGAGAAACCTGATTTCACATTTTGAAGAAAGAAAGGGTTGTTGTTGGAGTATGTTGCTAAATCCTAAACAATCCCAATCCAGGTGTAAGCCATTGATGTTTCCAGAGGAGTACTTAAGGCTAATTATTTGGGGACTGTTTGATCAAACAGTTGTAAAATATATAGTTAGCATCCTTTCCTTTATCCAACACAGCAGTTCCTGTTCACCTGTGCAGTCTAGGAAGGTTGTTGTCAAAATGGCAAGGAAAAATATTCCATCTGTTAGTGTGCATATACTTGGGCTGATAACTGCTTTTTTTTTCGTTTAAAATTGCTGTTGTGACAGCAGCTGGAGAAATGTTGAAGAAAATGTACTAATTTGACTTTTAAATTTTACTTATTTGCTTTTGTGGGGTAGATTTTACTGCAAATGGAAAACCTTATAGGTTTTTAGTAAGTTTTTTCTTGCATGTATCCTTTTTATAGTTGAAAGCATTGCTTACCCTTTCATTTTGAATTTTGAAGGATATTTTTCCTATTTCGTAGCAAGGGTTGAAACTGAGGCAGGGTTCTGATTGAAGCAAGTGGACATCCAGGTTACCTTTTGTGTCACCTGTATGGTTGCCATCCACTAAAATGACTTTGCTTTTGTAGGCTTTGGGCTGTGTAACAGCTTTGAATATACTTTTATATAATGAGAGATGCATGTTTGAGTATCTATTAGTAGCTGGTGAGGAAAAGTCTGCTTATTAGAAAGGAAGACATTGTATTTGACACATGTAAAAGTATCATAACACATAAATTATTGGCTAGAATAGTTGCCTACTTCAAACTTAATTTTTGAATGCAGAGGCCAACTGGAGTAGCAACCATCTTTATATAAAAAAGAAACAGCTTCTGAAAGGCAATTAAACATTGTTAGAAAAATGAGAATAACTTTCACATTAACAACCTTTACAGCAACTAGAAACTGTTTCATTGTTTTACTTGATGGCTACTTTCAGTATTGTAAAGCATGAAACCTAACATTATTTTTCTGCTTAAAGTGTGGAAAATAAATAATAGCACTTTTAGCACACACGAGATATTATCAGATAATTCTGCCAACAAATGTTTGCAAATGAGAGGAGATGGAGGGCTGGTTTTGGATATGATCTATAAAGACATCATTTAGGGAGTTCTGATCCTTGAGTTCTGATCCTCTGATACTTTTTCTCTTTTTGAACAAATGTTTTGTCTACAGTGATAATCTTTTGCAGACTCTGAATCAATTTTGCATAGACTTACTAGCCTATTAATTTTGAGTGATAGTATTTAGTCAAGACATTCTTCTGAATAAAGCAGTAAAACTTATTTTGTATATGCTAGTGTCATGAATAAAATAAAATGAATAAAAATAAATAAAAGTGGGACTTAGTTCGATGGAAAGGTCACGCTGTGTCACATGGAGAAAATATATGGAGGGAGAGTTAGTTTGTAAGTAAGTCATGTGTTTTTGCACAGGGACTCGGGATGCAGAATCATGAAGGAGATCCTCCTGTCAAGTTCAGAAAGGACCCCCTTGCTTTCTGAACTCCTTCAGAGAGGAGCTTAGGTGTGGCTGGATCCAGTCCTAGTCTCAGGCTTGGTTAGTGGTTTATGGCTAAGAGGTACAGAGGGTAAAGAAAGAGGTAAGGGAGGGCCATATGTACCTGTTCGGTTCTCTGTATCAATTAGCTAAGATTTCAAAGTGTCATCTCGGGTCTCCACCATACTCACCTCTTGTCTTGAGTGGTCTGCCAACTACTGCTCAGGATGTCCACCAACTGATATGAGGTGTCAGTTGGCTCCAAGGTGCAGATCTGAGGTTTTGCAAAGCAGACTCTCACACATCAGGTTTCATACAATAAATAATTTAATGGAAGGATGCAGCAGCATAGTAGACTCCATGGGGAGGGGCTGACATGAACCAAGAAATCCAATGGCAATTAAGGACCTGTGGACTGTTTACCCACCCTTCATGCCATAGTTTGGTCCAGTAGTAATTTTTGAGTCTGGGGTCTTCTTGTTCCTCATCATATTCCTTTGCTGTCTTCATTCTCTTGTCTTGGTGCAGCTTGACAGCCTGTGTCCCTGAAGCCTCTGTGTTTTCTGGTTCTCATTGATTCTGGAGGCTGTGTTTTGACGAAACAGGTTGTATGCGATTGGAAAGTTTTTAACTGGAAATTCCCAACTTGTGGGCAAGTGCTTCAGAGCAATTCTTGCTTCAGAGCAAGATTTTGAAGGCTTGCTAAGAAAGCTAAGAAAGGAGCATAGTAAATCACACAAAATTATAACTGTACAAACTTACTTAAGCTAATGGTATACGGAGTGACACAGTATTATAACTCTAAATGATTTATGCTACTTATAATGTTACTTATTTAAGCTAAACAACCAATCCCTATTTAATTAGGAGGATTGCCTGGTTGTGTAGTCCAAGCTGCCACCCAGGGAGGATTCAGATGGGGCTCACCAGCGATTTGTCATTGGTAAAAGTTCTCATTGCTTTGAGGAGCACCCTTGAGAGGCATTCCAATGCGTGGGGAGATCATCTCACATAGTCACATTTACCCAGCAGGGAAAACTCAACCAAGGCTCATATTTATGGGATAAAAGTGGTTGACTGGTAGTCAAAATTGCATGTGAGACTCCTCATCAGTGTTCATTGCATTGCCCAGCTGCAAGCAGGCATTTACCTCTTCTGGAGCCTGAACCAAACTACTGCTTTTTTGGGTAAGAAGTGAATGGGGGGTAGAATGCATCTATCACAACTAGGTAAAATTGTGTAGTGCTGAATACAAATGTTCTTGAATTATGCTTCATGAAGTAGATTGTTATTCCAGGAGCAAGAGCTGTATTTCTTTTGATTTTGTTCACAGAATTGTTTGAGTTTTTTATATTACAGGAATTAGCTTGTCATTTAAATGTAGCTTTCTGGAGAAAACAATTTTAAACATTTGGGATATTATGTACAGAGGGTTTGATTTGGAATCTCCCTTATGCAGTGTATAATGTGATATTATTGATTTGTCTTTCCCTGCCAGAGCTGTCATGATATTCTATATATATGTGACTTCTAATTTTTTATTTCAATTTTAAAATAAAGGGAAATATTTAAACTGGAATTATTTAAAATGAATTTTTTTTTTCATCAGAGTTTTCTGTCTCTCCCTTTTTTATGGACAAGCTAGTTTATATGTGGCATTGCTTGTGATCAACTACTTATATCCATTTCCAGCTCCATGAAGTGCAGTGTCTACTTACAGCCTGACAGCTGGGCTTTTCTGTATTTGAAATTTTAAAAACTATGTAAAGTCTCTTGAAAATTTAATGAAAACCTGAAATAGGAAATAAAATAACATCAACTAACTTTGCCTTTGTGTTAAGTCTTATTTAAGCTTTTAAGCCTAAGAGTTTTTTGATATGTACTGCCTTTTTTTGGTACAAAATTAAGAAGTCTTGCATACTGTGGGGAACTTTTACTCAAAGAGTTGAACAGTATTGTTGAATTTGTTGTGGTTCACGTGTTGGTGGGTTTACCTTCGCTGGCTGCCAGATGTCCACCAAGCTGCTCCCTCACACCACATATCCTCAGCAGGACAAGGGAAGAAAATAGGATGAAAACCTTGTAGGTAGAGATAAAGACAGAGTGATAACCTAAGAATTACCATCACAGGCAGAACAGGCTTGACTTGGAGAAAATGAATTTAATTTATTTCTAATTGAAATGGAGTTGGATCATGAGGGAAAAAAAAGGACAAAATCTAAAACACCTTCCCCCACCCTCGCTTTTTCCCCTTTTATTTTTTCCTCCTGACTTTTGGGCTTCTTTACTTCTCACATCATGAGTGATGCAGGAGGGATGGGGATTGAGGGATGCACTCAGTTCATAAGGCTTCTTTTCTGCTGCTCCTACCTCACACTTTTCCCCTGTTCCAGTGTGGGTTCTCTCCATGGGCTGCAGTCTTTCAGGATAAATGTTCTCCTGTGTGTGTTACCCACAGGACATATCCATCTGCTGCAGTGTTGGATTTTCCATGGCCTGCAATAGTATCTGGTCCAATGTGATCCTCTATGGGCTGCAGGAAAATACCATGGTATTCTCCATGGGCTAGAGGAGAATCTCTGCTCCAGCACCTGGAGCGCCTTCTCCTCTTTCTCCTTCTCTGGCCTTGGGGTCTCTGGGACTGTTTCTCACACTTTTGTTATCTCATTTCTCATAGTGCCAGGCAGAGCTTGTCCTTTCTTAAATGTATTTTCCTAAAGGTGTCACCAGCATTGCGGATGAGCTCAGCTGTGTCCTGTCGTGGGTCTGTGCTTTGCCCAGCATGGGGCAGCCCCTGACCTCTTCTCACAGAGCCCACCTTGAAGCCCTCCTACTGCCAACACCTTGTCACACACCAGCATGATAAGGTAGCGGGTATAGGAGAGAAAAATTCTGCAGCTAAAAGTTTAAGCACTCAGTGGATGTAAAGGTGGTGCACCTGGGAGTTCTCAGGAATAGAGGAACACTAGAGAGATTATGGAGAAGTATTTTATATATGAATTTATATGTATTCTCTAAATGAATGATATGCAATATTTGGATATTACACTCATAATTTTCCTTGATGTTGTGTAATTTTGTCTGCTCCAGGGAGTATGACTTCTGCAACATCACCTATCATTTTGAAATGGGACCCCAAAAGTCTGGAAATCAGGACTCTCACAGTAGAGAGGCTATTGGAACCTCTTGTTACCCAGGCAAGTATCTTTGGTTTGTTTGCTTCTTCCTTTAGTCTGATGCTATGTTTACTCATTGTACATAATTATCTTAATTACCTTTGATAATAAAAGCTTGAATGGTTTTTGTTTGTGATCTCTAATGGAAAGCTCTGTTCAAACATGTTTAGAAGATCTTATTCTAAATAATTTACAAACTCAAAGTATGAGCAGGAGTACAGTAGCAACAACTATTTACTTATGATTATCTTTTAAAAGCAGTTTAGAAATTTATGAAAGAGTTGCTTTAAGACAGAGATCTGACTGTGTACATGCTCTTAGTTTGTTACTATATTGCCACAGAAGACAGATTCATATTAAAAAGAGACAAAACCAGCCAACAAAATTAAGGAAACTATTAAAACATTTTTCATTTCATGCTGTGATTGATTAGGAGTATATACTCATCCTGTTATCTTTCAAGAGTAAAATTTGCTGTATGTTAGTTTCTTCAGCTTTAACCAAGTAAACCAGTTTCTTTATTGCAAGAGAAAATTTTTGTATATCTATGCAAGTCACGTTTCCCATGTCTGTACAAATTGACATGGACTGTGCTAAGTGGAGGGGTGGGCGCTGTGCAGTCAGGAGAAATATGTCAGCATACATCAAACTTCTGTCACCATCAGTGAGATATGCTGAGTCTGTGGCTTGGTGTGATTCTAATCCTGAGTTGCCATTAATAATAGTAAGCTGGTTACATAATGTTATCCTGGTAAGCTTAAGATGGGTAACTCCATTATTTAAAATACACAAGTAATTTTTCTTCCAGGAATGCTCATTATATTAAAAATGAATGTCAGCTAACCCCATCTGTCCATCCACCTGTTCCTAACAATTTTCTCATAACATTGTGTGGATCTTGAGATTGGTCTGCTGAATAAAAATGTAGGCCTTCTTTTGAGTGTGAGACCAGATTTATGTTTTTGTTTTCAGAATAAAACAGAAATAGCAAAACCAGAGTGTCCCTCCCCATGGCAGGGTGGTTGAAACTGGATGATCTTTAAAGTCCCTTCGAACCCAAACCATTTTATGGTTCTGTGATGTCTCTGTATGGTTCCTATGCAGGGAGATACTTTCCAAAGAAATAACACCTATTCTTCTTTCTTTGCTTTTGAATAGAATTACATTATCCTTCTGTTATTCTGGACACGAAAGTCTCTAAAAATGTACACAACTTTACAGACTGAAAGGCAGAGAGATATATATGTTTCATGTCACGTAGCTGTTGATAACATAGTAATGAACTTTAATTATAAACTTGTATAACTTTGTTGTTGATATGGAACATGAACTAAAATCCGGAATTCATTGTGATGCCAACTGAAAATTAGGTTACAGACTCTCTGTTATTCTGATCCTGGTTTTGGCATGGGAAGTGAAGCTTCTATGAACCACGATCTGTTGTGAAAAGAGTAAATTACTGAGTCTTCTGAGAGCAAATACCTTGTTTTCCAGCACCTTGCCCAGAAATGAGAATACAGTAGCCAAGAAGTGAAAATACCATTTTAGTTTTGTAATTTCTCAAGTTACTTGAGTTATATTTTGGTTTAGCTAGTTTTACATTTGCTAGTGTGCCTCAACAAATATAAATAAAGAAATTACAAATCTAACTGCAGGGCATGGGTTTCTTCAGGGACTGAAACTACAGTGCCCAAGATACCTTTGTATTTTGATGAAGAACAATGCATTTCTACCTTAGCAGTATGTCAAGAAGACTTGAGAACATCAAGTGCAGTCCAGAGGGAGCAGAGAAATGTTGGGCTATTTTTTCATTCAACATTTACAAATATTTACATTCTGATTTCTTAATTTAATAGGTTTATAGACATATTAAAAAAAAACCAAACCATTTTGAACATGTAATTTAATTTCTCATCTTAGAGAAATGAGTACTTTTACTTGTTTCCCAGCACTTTGAATTGTATAAAATATGTTTGACTAAAGCGTGTTTTTGTGAGCTGCACAAGCATAATCACCTAAGCCTCAAGTGATGAGAAATGTGCTACCTTCTGATTGTGTTTATCGGTTGCATTTTAGCTTAAGTTATTCAACTGCTCTTTCTGTTTTTCTCAGATAAGTTAACGATCGTGCCAGTTTGAAGGATTTTCTTTTTTTCTCCTTAAATTGCATATACAGTCTGGTCAAGTCAAGAATAGCATCTCGTTTACTTCTGTTTGGGCTTAGATTGCAATCTGCCTGTGCAGTGACAACCTCCACAAGACACATTCCACATATGGACATTTGAATCTCTTTAAAGAATTTCAAAGCACTTTCCTTCCTAAAGAGAACATCTGATTTGAAAGTTTATCTTGGCAAATAAATAAATGCATGAATATTTAATCCCTGTTCAGTTTGAACTCTGGAGTCTAATATAGATTAAGAGCTGATTAACAGAGAAATCATAGAATCATAGAATGGTTTAGGTCAGAAGAGAATTTAACGATCATCCAGTTCCAACTCCCCTGCCATAGGCAGAGACACCTCCCACTAGATCAGGTTGCTCAAAACCTCATTCAACCTGGCCTTGAACACCTCCAAGGATGGGACATCCATGACTTCTGCAGGCAACCTGTGCCAGTGCCTCACTAACCACACAGTAAAGGATTTCTTCCTAATATCTAATTTAAATCTTCCCTCTTTCAGTTTAAAACCATTGCCCCTCATCCTGTCACTGCGCTCCCTGATCAAGAGCCCCTTTCCAGCTTTCCTATAGTCCCCTTTAAGTAGTGGAAGACTGCTATTAGGACTTCCTGGAGCCTTCTTCTCTAGACTAAACAAGCCCAGCTCTCTCAATCAGAGATATGAAGTTCTTCCATAAGTCATTAAAATCAGATCACTGAGTTGGAGACAGGGATGAAATGGTCACAGAATGGAACAGAACTGTGCTGAATAGCTTCCTCAGCAGAGTTGTGACTTTAAAAGCAGGTCTACTTCAGACAGGAGTTTGGAGTAGATGATGACAACCTGAGGTCCTGTACAGCCAAAATTTGTCTGATTCTGTGATTTCTAGTACCACTAAGAGAAATCTGTGTTTTATTTTGCGTTCATACTTGAATGTTCAGCACATTCTCTTCTTATCCAAGCTGTGTTTTATTTTGGAGAGTGCTTGAAAACCCAGAAATGTTTTTACACAAGTTGGACTCAAAAAATGCTATTAAAGCCTTTTGTATCTGTGTATGTACGTGTGAGGGATTTAGGCTCTGAACTCAGTGTGTATATTGGCACAGGAGTGATAGATCTTCAAATGATGTCGCATCCAGTGATTTCTACTGAAATTTTGGGAAGAAATATGATGTGGATTCTCAAAAGAACACCTCAGTGAGTCATGAGAATGATGTATTAAAATTGAATTTTAGACAAGCTCATTAGTGTTCCAGATGAGAAGATATGGATAACCTATGAATTGATTTAGAAAAAAATTATAAGACAGGAATGTTGTCTGAGCTGGAGGCAAAAAAGAAATTCCATTAACTGATCATGAGGACACATTAGAAATGACAGAATTACATTAATTCTAGGAAGCCCTGAACTAGCAAACTAATTAAAACTTTTGCTGGCTGTCAGAGATGTAAGAATATTGGAGCTTACTTGGGTACACATTTTCCCAATGCTTGTTGTCATGTTTGAAGAGTAACAGATGTGCCCTGCCATATGTCTTATATTACATTACTATTATTGAGATTTGATAAGAACTGTGTGATTGAAAAACGTATTACAATTTCTGTTCTCAACAATATTTATTTCAATAATCGAAAGCTTAGAGTCATAGAATCATAGAATGGTTTGGGTTTTGGGGGACCTTAAAACCCATCTAATTCCAACCCACCTGCCACAGGCAGGAACACCTTCCACTGCAGTAGGTTGCTCAAAGCCTCATCCAACTGTCCTTGAACACCTCCAAGGTGCCTCACCATCCTCACAGTAAAAAACTTCTTCCTGATATTCTTATTTTCTCTGGCTTCAGTGTCACAATTAGCTAAAAGTATATAAAGTAATTGTATTGATTGCTAGTTTTGTTTTTTCTTTATTCATTGAACCTTGGTTTTATTGCATTTGAACTAGTGCTAATTGAACTCTATAAGCAATATATTATTGATCATAGTATCGTAGAATCATTAAGATAGGAAAAGACTTTTAAGATCATCCAGTCCAACTGTCAGGAAAATACCACCGAGCCTACTAAAACGTGTCTCCAGGTGCCACATCTACATGGATTTTGAACAGCTCCGGGGATGGAAAGTCCTCACTGCCCTGGGCAGGCTCTTCCAATGCTTCACCACTCTTTTGGTAAAGAATTTTTTTCTAATATCCAGTTTAAACCTCCCCTGACACTACTTGAGGCCATTTTCTCTTGTCCTATAACTTGTTGCTTGGGAGGAGAGACCAATACCCACCTTGCTGCAACCTCCTTTCAGGTAACTGTAGAGATCAATAAAGATGCTGTTGGCCTTCTGTGCTACCTGGGCATTGATTACTGTTGTCAAGAAGCTGCATCTGGACTACACCTAGACATGTACACACGCAGGTTTCCTTTTGGAGAGTTTGTGAATGTGTAAGCATGTTTCAAACAATTTTGAGAAAAATGCTAAGTGGTAAGGAAGTACTGTTTGCTTGATACTTTACACTTGCATTAGTAATTGTGCAGATTTTTTGTGCAATTTCTCTGAATTCAGCTGAAGTCATCTTCCAGACAGAGGTAAGGCAAAATGAATTATAAGGGCTTATTTTTTGAGCATTTGAGCTCAATTCAGTTGTACAATAAGGTTAATCTATTTTACTTGTGAGGTTAGTTCCTGTTTAATCTATGTTTTTATCGGAATGCTCCCACATCTGAGGCATTTCTGAGAGTGCAGGAGGTGTGATTGCATGTCAGCTAAAACCTACCCAAAAATTAATTGAAAATTTTTATTCTGTAATTGAAGATGAACTTTAAACATTATTCATTAAGTTATTTTGTTGAGTAGGAACAGAATCCACCTTACTTGCTCCAACATTATGCTATACGTATCTGTCTCTGCCCATGGCAGTGGGCTTGGAACTGGATGATCTTTAAGGTCCCTTCCAACACAAACTGTTCAATCATTCTATGATTATATCACTTAAAGTAATTTCTAAACTAAAAAATATCAGAACATGTTTACTTTAGGATGTATTTTTTATCCATTAGATTCTGCAAGAAACATCTGCTGTGTTCGGGCCATCACTGTTTCTTCTTTGCATTGGATTCAGGAACATCCATGCCTCTCTGTAAACACTAGTTGGGATCTTCTCAGTATGAGGACTCAGTTTTTGAGCTGGCTAAGAGAACCTTTAACAAAATTTTATCTTATCTATTTTTATTCTCACTGGCTGAAAAATTGTATACTGTTTATAGTATGTAGTGTCCTGTAACGTCGGGACCTCGTCAGTCTATGCCTTCCAGTGATTATATTCACTGTTTAAAGGTGTTTGTGGACGTGATTGTACTTCTGAGTTTCTGTATAGAGAGGTTATCATTTGCTGGGGGGGATAGAATGAAGATTCAGAGGGCTTTAGATCTTACCCATCACTTAGATGTTCTGTTTTTATGGAGTGATGGTGCTTAGACTCAGAGTGATGAAACACAGTGGCTTCCTTCTCTTCTGCCACACAAGCCAATATGGGGGGAGGGTGAGAAAATTTGTTATTGTTGTATCATAGGTGGAAATGCAGGTTATACTGGGACTATCATAGGTTTGCAGAAAATGGTGACTGAAAAAGCTTTTGGCTGAAATGGACTCACTCAACTGATTAACTCTGTATTCGCAAATGCTAGACTTGCATCCATTGAGAAACTCTTGAATCTTGTTCATCATTAGGAAATTATTATTGACTTGGTGTTATCAGAAGTTTTTTTTTTTTTACTTTATATGGTATGAACAAAAGTATTTTCAGTTTAATTTTAAAAAAAGCATCTACAACTCTTCAGTCTAACAAGTAGTAAGCTTATGAAGCAGGTTTGCTGTGTATGGCATGAATATGTCCAAGAGCAATGAGTAAGTTCTGAGAAGGAATTTGATAGATGTCTTTGAAAATGTAGTGAATAAATAATCTGACTTGATGTAGTTGAGTAGGTTGTGCCATGGTCTTGACTATTATATGAGCTGAAGATAGGTGCTCTTACCCTCTTGAAGTTGGAGTCTTTTTTTTGGATCCAGGCTTCTGACATATTCTCATCAAAGCCAAACCAAGAGAAGAGACACAGGGAATAAATAACTATCTAATGACAAGAAGACATATTCTGTATAGAAACACAGATTTGTGTAGATGGTGTGCACATGAATGTAACCTCTCAAGCCCAAATCTCATTCCTTGGCTAGCAGGGGTACATATTGTCCTTGAAAAGAATGTGAGTTTTAACTTCAGGAGGTGTTCTCACAACTATTTTCTGGATGAGTTCTCAGAAACTGGTGTTCTTGCCTAGGATTTCCAAACTCTAAGCAAGAAGATCAAACTAGTATGAATAATTATTGAAGTATTTTTCTTCAGCTTATATCTTTGAAGATGCATAGCAAGATGCAGTGAAGCAAGGCTGAGTTTTTTTCTGTCCTCAAACATACAACTCAGCAGGTTCTTAACAATCCTGTTCATTTAATTGGGGTCATTGGTGTAGAAGGGGAACATTAAAGGGCTTGAGGAAAAATTGTCTTTGGTTGCATTTTTAGTTGATTCTTTTAAGTTTGTTTCAAAAGCAGTTTTGTTTTGGGTTTTTTTCATAATATCTTGTGAATTACATGTCACTTCCAAAAATTCTCACAGTCAACCAATGTATTAGAAAATTACAGTATTTTTCTTTATGTCAAAAATTACTAATTAAAGCAGGATAGGTATATCAGCTTATGTTATAAAAGACAATTGCATAGTTAATAGCTGGTGGCCTTGTTACAAAAGAAGTAATGGATTTTCATTTTAGCTGATAAGCAAATTCTTATTGGTATCATAAATTTATACTTACTGAAAGTATTTGTTTTTCTAGTAGTTATAATAGAAGACTCCAAAAACATTGCAGCAGACATAACGGCTAATATAATAATTTATAAAATAGTACTAAATCTAGGACACTTTTATAATTTAGCTGCATGCTTTAACAGGGTGTTAACTTGAAAAAAAATGGTTTTGATATCACCAAATGTGATTCAAATGTATTAAAAAGAAATAGTATCACTCACATACTGTCTGAGCAGGGACTTGGTGTGTTTTGTTAAACAGCAACTTCAAAATACCTCTTCTAATATTCAGCTGAATATGAGCTCATAGCAGCAAAAGATACTATAATCCCTAAGTGGATCAGCTGGTGGGTATAAAGGGAATTTAGTGAGGCAGTACTATTGTTATAACATAATGAGATTATTATTGGAAAGATTCCCTATTCACAAAAAACGATGTTGACGATTTGGAAGGAGATCATAAGAATTATATGAATGATACAAGTTTGGTTTTCTAGTGGCAGACTAAAGACTTTGGATGTATTTCATTTATAAGTAGGCTTATCCATAAAAAAGAAATTGTCCGTAATTAAGTGCCAGTATAGATTTTAACTCTATTTCTGGTAGCGCTTACAGTTTAAATAATATTCTAGAATTATTTTCAACTAAATTCAAATATGGGATTCACATCCTGAAACTGAAACATTCCATTCTTAAGATGATATTCAGGAAGAATTTTAAAGTCCTTACAGGACGAGGCTGTAAGTTAAGAGGTTATCAGGATCTCAACCAGTATGCTTTTCTGTATGAGAAAAAAGTTTTATCACAGTGAGGTGTGTTTGATCTGACAAAATCCTCAGGAAAATCTGACAGAACTGAGGCTATAAATAAATATAAACTATAAATGACTTACTCACTGTAATAGTTCTAGAATGGTGAGCTTCTCAGTGCTACTAGAATCCTTGATTAAAACTGGGTATATTTTCTAAAGACACACTTTAGGTCTACCAGGTGTTACAAAACTGCAAAAAGAATTACTGAAAGAACAAAACTGTGTGCAATAGTGGGGATTCTCATTTTATGAATCAGAGCTGAAGCAGGAGCAGGGTTGTTTGTTTTCTATCATAGATCAGAATTTACTGGAAACAGAGAAAACAGATAGTCAACGCATGTGATTAAATACATATGGTTCTAATGACTTTGGAGGTAATTTGGATATTAAAGTTTGTAATTTGTCTTAGCTTCGTTTTAGAGTGATGTAGAAATCTTACTCACTTTCTTATTTTACATTACCTTAATTTGCTGTATGTCATGAATCTGCAAAAGTTAGAAAGGCTACCAAATAAGCCTGTTTACAAAAAGAATATGCTAAGTACAGGATTTTGCTTTTAGATCTAATTATTCTAATTATAATAGAGCCATGTTCTGAGAAGCAATGGCAATTTTTGTTTCATTTCCCTTTAATACATGTTTCTGAAGATTGACTGATTTATTTGCAGTTTAAAGAGTTCAGGGCATTGATACATGGATCTTTTTTTTTTTCTATGTTAATTTCTTTGGAATATTGATTTTGTTGGGTGTGCACTTTTTAATGGATCCAAATACATTTTGTAGCAACCTTTGAATGTTTTATAAAATGCAATAGTATGAAACTGGAGGGATCTGAATTTTTTGGTGTATTTTAAACAAGAGATTGTTTTTCAACCAAAGAAATTTAGAAATGCATTGCAGTTTTGCCTTAAGCACCTGGTCTAAATTACCATATTTAGTTTCCTCTTTGGTAAATTAATTTTTAGTATCGCTTCCCACTACCTCGTAAGTCGGTGGTGTTCTTGAATATTATGTGTCTGAGAAGCAAATGCTCAGATTGTGAAGAAATTTCCTCTTCTTTCAATAGGATTATTAATATTTCCTCCTTGATGTATTGACGTTACTCTCTTATTGAGTATATTTCTGTATACTACAATAGTCATTCAGTTCTCATTGATGAGACTTCTCAAACCTTATACTACTACTGATTAATGGTGTTGTTAAGCATAACGTGAGTGTAACTCATGCTTAGTATATTCAAATGGGTGTGTCCAATATTGCGCAGGTGACTTTTGAAGCGTATATAAGCAATATTGCTCTGCTGAGTAGAAATTTTCCTTTGTGTGATATCTTTTTTTTGGAATAAGTTTTTTTTATAATCCTAAATGAAGTCAGTAATGGAATTTTCATTCTCATTTAGTTTTTGTTGGGTGAGTGTGGATCAAGGGACTGCTTGGTCAATTTTTCACTCTTGGCTGATAGCTAGATTGTAAATAGAAGGATATTTAGCAAAAAAGCATAATCTTAACAAAGTAGCCCTGACACCTTATTTATGAGTCTTTTTCTTTAGAAATTATTTTAAAGGATTAAAATAGATGGAATTGAATGTACATACCATTTAAAATAAAGAGGTATGGCTTAATTTTACCTTAAAAAACTGCTAGTGTGGAATGGAATAAGCCAAAAAATAATTCCTCACTTGCTAGAAGTTGCAGCAGACATCATTCTTCAGGTGTTACTCAATCTGCTTGCCTTTTCCAAATCTCCTGCTGCAGCACTTACTTATATTTGCTATGGGTGGCTTAGCAGTATCCTCTGTCCTGTGCCCTGTTCCTTGCTCTGGGATGCGCCTGATGTGATGGATTGTGGAGCAGAAGAGCTGTGGCATAGCTCTGCACTGCTCCCAAGCCAGGTTGGTACTTCCTTGTTACCCATTGCTTGGGAGCAGCCTAGCAAAGCCCCTTGCTGTGGCATACAGCCAAGGACATTGGTTATTGACCTGGCATCTCATACAGCTTTTATGTAACTTGACTCCTTTGACCGTTTCTTTTATCCTTTATCACGTGGTAGAAGGTTTTTCTGCCTTTTGCCCCACTGTGAAAACTCGACCACATATGGCATATCCAGCCCATGTACTGTTCCTCTCTTTGTTTGCTTTTCCTCTCCAAACTTTACCTTGCCTGTCAGCATGCATTTGGGATGGAAGAGGTGAGGAACACATTAATCCTTGACTCTGTGTTCCTGACGGCTCTGGTCCTGTGCTTTCTCAGATTTACTAAAGAGCAGTTGTAGCACCAAGTCCAGGTCTTTTGTAATTCCCTTCTCAAAGCAACGCTCAGATGGAGAGTCAGTCAAATTTTTAAAGCTAGATCATTGTCCTTAGGATGTACAACAATATGCTGACCCTTCAAAATGTCAAATCACAAGCTAGCCCTGTGCTTGTGAGCGTCATTAATATTAGACATATGCACTTCCCTGTTCTAAAACCTTATTTGCTTGTACAAACGGTTGAACTGTAATTTTTCAGAGAATAATTTTGGAGAAATGAGATTTGCAATAGGAATTAATTTTCCTGATTAGTTTCATTTTGCTCTATAGTAATGAAAATGTATCTGCTTATGCTAATAGTAAGTTCTTTTATTAGAAGGTATTCATATAGAAGCATAATGAATCCAGTATACTGAATGGCTACTGAATATTGAGTTGTTTCCAGGGGTTATGTATTAACCTATTCAGTTTTTCCCAAGGAAATAAACATATCTGCACTCTGTAAAAGAAATTGACTAAGCCTTTACTACTCTGCTTGACATATTTTAATTGCCAGGAAGTTTTTCACTTTTCTGAGGAAGGAATTGACTCAAAAAAGTTGAGGATAATGAATGCATGAGACATTATATATGTGTGTGTGTATGTATATAATATTTATTTTTCCCTTTCTGTCTTTTAAATTTATTTTTAATTTATTTTTAAACTGAGGGACTCAGTGCTTTCACACACATGAAATATGACATTGTAGGCTATTGAAATGTGATGTATTAAAAAGTTTGTGGTAGCAGTTTTCTCCTGTATAGAAAAGGAAAAAGGGCTTTATTTGATACGTTCTGGTCTGACATCACTGAAGTACTTGTTAGAGAAACTGAAAACACGCAGGTGTATTCTTGGTGTAGAACTGATTATGGGTCAGTTAGTTTGTTTTGTAGTGTGGTCCATGCCCAGCGAAATAAGCTTTTCTGTATGAGCCACTTCTGTGAAGAATAAAGTCACTGTCAAATAAATATCTATATTTGGCACTTTCTGAATTCAATAGTGTCCTAGCTCATTTGTTCAAGATGTATCTGGGTTAAATAATTTTCAACCAGAAATGAGTGGCACTTCACAGACATGCCTCCTCATCCAGAGCGTATTTTTAATTGCATTATTGCAAGTATAAGAAGTCAGGAGAGATGATAGTTTAATTTTGTGTGTGTGAGGTTTTGGGCACAGAACAAGAATGTCCAGGCTGTGAACTGCTTCTGCCTGCTTTCCCATGTGACCAACATGTACAGAGACAGCATTTTCTATTTCCTTGCTAGCTTGGTTGGACAAGTAAGGAGTTAGGTGCGTTATTGTTTGGTATTTTGTTGCTAGAGGTTTTCAATTTCTTTGTTAGGGACTGTCCTGTGTTCCTTCGGTGCTTACCTGTGTCAGGTTTTCTTGTGTTCGTTGCCTGCAGTACAGCTAAGTAGAAAGCTGTAGTGCTGTATCGTGGAGAGTGGTAAGATTCAGGATCTAAGCACTGTATCAAATAAGATTTATCATCATTCCTCAGCCACCGTTAGTTTAAACCATTACTCGAAACTGAAGATACAAGACCTCTTTTTGAAGTATGGATACCTGCTTATGTGGCAGGCCACATATTTTTATTATTATCCTTTTACACAAATACTAGAAATTCTTGGGCAGAATGATTGAAGTTGTACTTATTCCCATTAGCGCCTGTCAACTTTGTTGATAGATACATACCTGCAGTACAAAATGCAGAATGGAAAGATGCAGCTCAAAACTATTTGTTTTTCTTTCTTGAAGGCCATATGTTAAGCACTTCTCTTTATATATTTTGTTTAGTTTGTTTTGAGTGTTATGTAGAAAGTAGTGAAAGATTTTTGTGAAAGAAAAAGTGGGGAGGCTACTTCGTGCCTCTAACAAAATTGCAGTACTTGTGTTGGTCTTTGGGGTCTTTAGTCTATAAAAAATTGACTTTCTTCTGGCAGTAGTTGAACTGCCAGATTGGAAATAAATATTGCAATCATCATCCTAGAGCATTTGTGGGTGTTTAAATTTTACTGAACGCGAGTCACTGAGCACTTTGAAACTGAACACTGAAATTTTGAGCTCCGTGTAGTGGTCACTGCATAATATTTTATACATCTTTAATGAAAGCTTAGTAATGTGTATGTTCTTCACACCTCTCAGGCTTTTCCATTGAACTAAAAATGTTCGGGAGTAAATTGGTATAATCAAGCTACACATTTTTGGTCTCTTTTCAGGTGACCAGCCCTGCAATTTTCTCTTTAGACTTAGAAGAGAATCCTCAATGAACATTAGAGATTTTACCTTTTCTGGTTGTATTTTTTTTGGGGGGGGGGGGTGATGGTGCAGGTTGTTTTGGTTTGATTTAATTTTTTTTCTGTTGTTTTTTTTTTCCTTTCATTGTTTTGGGACTGTTCTATTTTTACAACCCAGTAATAGCTCTTTAGGCTGGATGAACCAGCAAGGACGTTAAACATCCACAGATCATTTAGTTTACATCTCTCATGGAGATGAGATAGAAAGCCCAGAGTATCAGTTTGTACTGAACAGTGTGAGTTTTGTGTATACTCAAACAGGTGTGGTTTTTACATACTTTTGTTAGCACAGAAATTCTAAAACAGTTATGTCAGAAACTTAAGTTAGTATGAATTAAGAGGCTTATATGATGTTTCCATATTCATTGACATTGCCAGTCCTAATGCTGATTTGCCTTGAAGCAAGATCAGAGGTCTTCTGTCTGCAACCTTTCCTCTGAGTCCACTGGGAAACAAGACTGACATTTTTCTCTTCTGGAATGTAGATATAAGCCACCACTGATTGTAACAGGATAGCTGGGATTGCATCTGCGTATGTCTCTGTCAGTGCTATTGTGAGCTGACACTCATAGAAGTCTTAAGTAGCCAATAATTTGGCACTTCACTGTTTTGGAAGTGGGATCTCTACTGCTGTGAGGAGTCAACGTGCAAATTGCTGTGAATGGCATGGCCTGGAATGCTGGTCTAGAGCTTTTTGGCCTTGTGCATCTAAAAATCATCAGTTCAAGAAGGTACTTGCTGATGTGCTGTTCACGTGTATTTGTTAGAATCATAGGTAATCCATTGCTCTATTAATTCCTTATTCTGTGTAATCCCTCTGCTACTTGAGAGTGAGGATTTCAATTACTTCATCACTTGAACTTTCATCTGGAGTACTCTTTTCTGGTGCTCTGCCTATTATTTCTGTTCTAAAGCCTTGCATGGTGTTGAATGACTTCTTAGTAGGTCCATACCACAATCATCCAATATCTAGTATAAAGTAATACAAAGAAAGGCCACGAGGATACCCACTGATCATAGATAGCCACAATATCTTTTATGAACATCTTTAGAAGAAGTTAGGCAAACAATCAAACCATTTGATTTTTGGATAGTATTTTTTTCTTGAATCTCAATTCTGAAGAAGCATTTGGCTTGTAAAATGCTTTAAGAAATGCAAAAACTTTGGTGCTTCTTGTGAGTCTGTGTTCTGATAGAAGAGAAGTCATCATTTCACAAAAAGTATTTCTCTGTCCAGTATTAGAATCAGGTACAACTGCAAAGCTGCTATGAGTGGCTAGACCTTGACCTAAAATAATGATCTGCTGCTGCTTCTGCTGACCTAGATCTTGTGGTTACCACTGGGCTTGATACCAGATATTAAACCATGATGGGGAAGTCATAGGATCTTTAAGTTTATCTAATGTAGTCCACTTATCTTCTTATCCTTCTGGCCTCCCCTCCAGTACTTTCCTTTTGTCAGTTGCTTGGTTTTGTCCCCAGGCACAATTCTGTGCCAAAATACCAATAAAACTTATGAATTGCATGTCAAGAAGTTGTAATTAAATACTTATGAACTGGAAGGAAAACTACTGAAAATATTTAAGGTCATTCCTTATGGAGTGGATCATTAAAATCAGAAGCAGTTTTAGAACTTTGGAGATGATGGTTTTAGAAGTTTAATTTCATTTTTTAGCTTCCTCCTGTATTAATTTTATGCAGAATAGTCTTACCGCTTCTGTCTACTCCTTCAAATTCTTTGTTTGGCCAAAACACTTCTGGTAGTTACATCATGAATCTGTTATCCTGTGATAATTTCTTCTGGTTTCTGTTTCTCCCTATTCTTCCTGCTTAGGCATTCTAGATTTTAAAAAATCATTACTTTAAAAAAAAGCACCACTCCTTTTAACCTAGAAATTCTTGTGCCTTTCTTTAGGCCACACTCTATAGTGATCGCTGGTTTTCTCTGCCAAAACTTTAATAGGTTCTTGCTCACAGTTTGCCGTGGTAACATCTGGTTCCTAGGTGCTGCTTTAGTCTTCTCTCTGACACAGGTTTTGGTCTAGGGTGTTTTTATTACATGAAAGGGCAGGAATCAGCAGGGTTGCATTTTGTGGTATAAAATTTCCTGTTTAGAGGAAATTATTACAGGCAGTTGGGGATGAATTCATCATCAAGTTTTATATTGAGTTTCATAAGTTTCATTTAAAGAAATCTCATACATTTGTTGGAAAATCAGTCATGTTACAAATGCTCTGTGTACTTGGCAGTCTGAACTGCAAATTTAATTACAGATTTTCAGTTGAACTGCTGGTGAATGCTTTGGTAATGTGTATTCTTTATAAGTCAACTCAGTTGCAATGAGTCACCTGCTCTTGTAACGTGAATGTCTTTCATTGATGTGTCCATCAGAAAGCTGAGACTTGTAAGGCCACATATTAAGAAGATCTTAGAATGTAATATACACTTTTTTTCGCATTCCTTTCCTCCATTGCATTACCCAGCACTGTATAGAACATTATTTTATTGATTTCCTCATTGATGTTTGCTGTAAGCTTATATGATGCACACTTTGATGTTATATGTTTTGCTGTGGAGGTACGTGATACTGTGACTGTGCACTCTCTATATGAGATGATTTATTTGTCACCGCAGTAACAGAACACTCTGCAAGAAGCTGATTTAGCCAGAAAATGAGTATGTGTAACCAGCAGCTAATTTTACAGAAGTCCAGGAGGGAAGCTTATGCTGGGTTCCTGCATTTCCATTTCTGTAGGGTGGAACTATCAAAAAGCTAATTGTTTCATCAAAATCCTTATGCTGGATTCATTAAGTTCCACTTTCGTCCGCTGAGAGTGTGTGGGCAACTTGATATTCATAAAGCCTTTATTAACATTTATAATTACATTTTATACTGCTACATAACTTGTTCTTACTTTTCATGAGATTTTTATTGTCCTTGTACATTTGTTTACTGTGGTCTTAATTTTGTAAATCTTATAGAAGGTACTGAAGAACCTTACATAAATAACATAAGAGGCTTTTTTATTGATTTTTATCCTTGTTTGACACATTTTCCTTTTAAGCAACTAAATCTATATATTTCAGATGTTTTTGAGACTTGGCAGAGATCTAGATTTAATAGATTCTGAGTTTAGTAAAGATTCTTTCTTAATATAAGGGGCGTATATGAAAAAATACTGGCATTTCACATTACATTTTCAATATTGATCAAGTCAACATGCTCTCTTGACCATATTGATTGATTCTGATTAACTACCTTAGCTCTCAGTACTTGATTACTTTTATGGCAAGTTACACATTAGTCAAAAAATTTTCTTTTTATAGAAGGCCTTATCCACTTAAGGTAAATTTTTATGACAACAATGTTGTCCCTCAGTCTCTTACCAGACTTGTATAAAAGATTAGCATAATCTAGTTATAATGAAAATCTGACCTGCTTTTGCCTTCCTTCCTAAATGGCTGAGGGGATAAAAGCATTCTTAGGTGACACAGATGAGCAGTTGTCTTACTTCTTGAAAGAAGAAAAAAAATCTATCAAAAAACTGTTTGGATAATACCATAGGCAATTTGAAGTTCTTGGAGCTCAAAAGAGAGCTCCATTGATCATTTACCAACACGCTGTGAAATCAGTTTTCTGTAAAACATTGGTGTTTGTTGCATAGGCTTTTACCTATGCTAATTCTACTATAAGTACTCCTGTAATGCTAAGTAGGTACTTAAGTGTCATACTGACTACAGGTATTTCCTTGAGACGTCTTCCTGGTAAGACCTGTAGCTTTCAGTCTCCTGTTTCTTTTTAGCTCTTGTTTGTTATGTATAAGTGCCAGTTAAAGAGAAGAAAAAAGGAAGGAAGGAAGGAAGGAAGGAAGGAAGGAAGGAAGGAAGGAAGGAAGGAAGGAAGGAAGGAAGGAAGGAAGGAAGGAAGGAAGGAAGGAAGGAAGGAAGGAAGGAAGGAAGGAAGGAAGGAAGGAAGGAAGGAAGGAAGGAAGGAAGGAAGGAAGGAAGGAAGGAAGGAAGGAAGGAAGGAAGGAAGGAAGGAAGGAAGGAAGGAAGGAAGGAAGGAAGGAAGGAAGGAAGGAAGGAAGGAAGGAAGGAAGGAAGGAAGGAAGGAAGGAAGGAAGGAAGGAAGGAAGGAAGGAAGGAAGGAAGGAAGGAAGGAAGGAAGGAAGGAAGGAAGGAAGGAAGGAAGGAAGGAAGGAAGGAAGGAAGGAAGGAAGGAAGGAAGGAAGGAAGGAAGGAAGGAAGGAAGGAAGGAAGGAAGGAAGGAAGGAAGGGAGGAAGGAAGGGAGGGAGGGAGGGAGGGAGGGAGGAAGTGTGACATTTGAAACATTTATATTAACTTTGTTGTTCATATGTCACAGTAAATTGCCTATAAAATATTTTTTCTTAAAAATTTAGGACTGATAAAGTTTTAGCTTGTACATTCTAGATTTATTTTATATCATATGCGGTTTTAGACGTTGGTTCCTACAGGTAAATATAGAATCAAGTTATCCAATGCAAATGCTTTTTTTTGTGAAGGAATGTTACAGATAAAAGCCTTTTTTTAAATTCTGTATTTTGTTAAAAGAGGTATTCGAGCTTTAAAATTCTGTTTTTCTAAGTATTAGAATAAGAAATACATGGTATGACCAGAACGGTACGGAGACTGCAATTAAAAAATGATGCTGAAGAAGAGATGTTTGTTGCCATACCCTGCTACTGCACATATGAGTAGTGTATTATGCTAATTTAATGTTTTACATTACTTATTCAGCTACTCTAACCCATCTTTGCTTTTGTCACTATCCAATGCAGTAATAGACCTGGACAATTTTATTACCATTTGTTAAATATCAGTCGAGTTGAATGACCCAGTTGCTAGGCAATTTTTAAACAGATTTTTCAGGTGGGACTGAATTTTAGTACTCTGGTAGCCAAGAAATAATTTTTCGGTGCTAAAAAATCCAAATGGTTCTATTGCAATTTTCTTCCAACCCTCTAACATTTAACACACCAACACTGGAATTGTCAATCTATGAGACTGCTGCAACAACCAGGCAGCCCCTTTCAGAGGCGAAGAAATCATGTTAAAAATGAGCAAAAAACCCCTCAAAGACAGATGCTTTGCTAAGACCTGATGCTTGTAAGGGCTGTCAGGCTGAGCTATAGTTTGCCGTGTCTCCTGTCTTTACCAGTGTCCAACAGCAGATAGTTGTGGGTGGTTGTCAGGCTCAATAAATGTGTAGAGTGTACTGTCTTTGAACCACTGATTGGTGAGAGCCAAGACTTCCTGAACCTCAGCCTTAGGGACAGAGAGAAGGGAGGAGAGCACAGAGTTCATGAAGATTTCAAGGGTATTGTGAAGATGTGTATGCAAGGAGGAAGATTCACTCTGTCTGGTCACTCTTCATCCTCTTTTTTTTTTTGTTCTAATTCCACAGCATCTTTTTTGAAGGGGTGATTGGAATCTCAGCTAGTAGTCAGCAATGTTTTTTGTTCAGTTTGTACAAGCGTACATGATTCTTGCCATTACCTCTTATATCAGGGACTGGACTTGACTGAGTGAGGTGAAATTGGTGCCATGTATCTTGGATTCACTAAGATTTTTAATGCTGCTTGAAATTGCATTCTCAGGAGGAAGCCATGGTTTAATGAAACTGCTTTGAAATGAGATTGACATTTCACTGTCAATATAGGTGAGTCAACTAAATGGTATTCCTTTTTTATCAGCATTTTCACTAATGATCCAGATGATGGAATGGAGAGACACATTCCCTTTACAGAGAGTACCAAGCTAGAGCTGAAGCTGGTAGACAGAATTAGGAGTCAACATAACCTTAGCAAATTGTACATGATAATCTGAAAATATAGAATGTAATTCACTACAGGCAGTTGGAAAGTTCTATACTTGGCCAGGCATAATTAACTGCATAAATACACGTCAGTGACCTGCCATAGTAGAGGAGGCAAGGAATGGTACTGGATCATAGCTGAGCATGTCAAGAGTGTCATGATGTGCTAAGCAGGCATGCACTAAGTTCAGCTGTAGAACAGAAATGCACCTTCCTGAAAAGTAATCCTCCCATGTTTTCCAGCCCAGGAAGGTCTGTGCTGATCAATTAAGGTGCAATATGATGTCCAGTTTAAGCATTGTACTTCAAGACAAATTTGGACATTTACAAGGAGACTAGACAAGAGTGGTAACAAAGATCAGAAGTCTAGAAAACATGAAATTCTGCAAAAGATTGGATGAAATACAGCTATTATTCTAAGGAAAGGAGACTGAAGGGGAATGTTACAGTTCTCAAATATTATACACGAATGCGGAATGGGATGATCCTGTAGTGGATAGGATAAGAAATAATGGACTTAAACTGAAAAGGGGAAGATTCTAGATAGAAACCAGAAGGAACTTTCTAATAGTAAGACTAATGAAGCATTGAAATAGCCATGGATGGTATTCCTGGCCTTTGAAACTAGATAAGGTAACAATTCTGCCATACTACTGTTGGGGATGACAGAGGTAGAAGTGATTCTGTTTTGGGGTGAGATAGCCTAGATTTTTGTTTTTCATAGAATCGTAGGATATCCTGAGTTGGAAGAAAGCCACAAGGATCATTGAGATGATCTCCTGTCCCTTCATAAGACAACCCGAAAATTCACACCAAGTATCTGAGGGTGTTGTCTAAATGCTTCTTGAGTTTTTCAGCTTGGCGCCGTGACTACTTCCCTGGGGAGCTGTTCCAATGCTCCACTGCCTTATAAGTGAATAACATTTTCCTAGTATCCAAGCTAAACCTCCCCGACACATCTTCCTGCCATTCTCTCGGGTCCTATCATTGGTCATCAGAGAGAAGAGATCAGCGCCTGCTCCTCATCCCCTTGTGAGGAAGCTGTAGACCATGATGAGGTCTTCCCTCAGTCTCTTCTTCTCCAGGCTGAACAGACCAAGTGACTTCAGCTGCTCCTCATGTGGCTTCCCCTCTAAACCCTTCATCAGCTTTGTGGCCCTCCTCTGGATGCTCTCCAGCAGCTTTTTATCCTTTTTATATATACGGTACCAGAATGTGTTTTTAAAATTTCTTTCCTGTTAAATCTTTGCCTTTTTGACCATGAGTGAGTAACTGGCATTCACAGGATCTCTTTGATTGCTTTTGAATAGTGATAGCCTTGTAGATATTCTTATGTTTTACTCACTGTATGTACCTTTATATTTTCAGTATTGAAGTATATCTATAATTTTACCACTAAATGCAGCCAGTGTCCTATGTGCTTCTTTGTGGTCAGCTTTAGTTTTGATTGATTTCATTAACATAATATTGTGTTTTATGCATAACATGTCATTATCATTTTCTACTTTATGCATATATTGCACACCAGAATTGCTTTTGGATTCTCCAATATCTTTCTTATGTCCATTGCTAAATTTGAAGGCTGAAGTATTTCAGGTAAAAATCTCTATTGGGAGGCCCAAGAGGAAGTAAGAAAACTGCTGGAGACCTTTGATGATCAGAGATACTCTGCATGTAAGATCTTGGGTCCAGGGAACTTGGCTGTTACATTTTAATTACGTTTATTATTAATTTATATTAGTCTGGGTTTGTGAAAGGTTATAGCTACAGTCTGAGTAATTTCCTGAAAAAAAAAGGATGTGAACAAATTCAAGACATAATTTTAAGATTTTTGTCATAGACAAAGTAGGAAAGGTCACAATGCTTTTTTTCACATTTCTCTTCCTCCAATTCTCAAGGTGTTTTTCTTTTAGAAGAGATTAGCAGATTCTACTCATCTAAGAAAGCTGTAAGATTTTTATTAAGTGTTGGGATCAGTATCAAGGATTAGGTCAAGAATAAACAACCATAAGGTTTTTCTTCACAGAGAGATTGATAATCAGAAATAATGAGCAATCAAATTTTAACTAAATATTTTGTGAGCCTTCATGCAGTTTTGCCTGTTACTGTGAAAATCTCTGTGATCTCTTGAAAGACCAGTTCTTTCCTCTGTATTAAAACAAGCAGGGGATGTGCTCCTGCAGTGTATGTGTAGTTTTTCATTTTTATTAAGACTGCATAGTTTCAGGTCAGCAATGAGGCTCCTTATTCTGGTGGCAGATTATACCCTTCCACTTAGTCTGAAAGAACCTAATATTCATGGTAGGGAAGTTCTGGCTTCACCCCCTGCTGCTGGTGCTCAAGTTTGAGACTAAGAAGTGACCTAAAGCCTTCTTAAAAATCGAGAAATTTATCAGCTGGAGATAAATCAGCAGACACTCTTCCTGTGGCAACAGGATTTTAAATGGGGAATTTATCTTTGAGTGCAAGCAGTGCCCCAAGTCATAATGAAGAAAATTGTGATTAATTACAAAACGAGCATCATATACTTAATGGATAATGTCACATCTTTGGACTTCAGTATCTACTAGTCTGTGCTGCTGTGGATCAGGACTCCATTGTCACAACAAAGCGACTGCTTTTAATTTCAGGAGTTTTTTGCTCCCTTAGTCTGGGCTGCTTTCCTGTTTTAGTTCTTTATGCATCTATCTTTTAAATTCAGCATATGTAATTTTTATAAAGCTATTTAAGAGGGGATTAGTTTAAACAAAAGACAAGGCTGCTACTGAAGCTACACATTATTTCAAAGACATTGAAATAGAAGTGGAAAAATGGACAACCTTCAAAGTATCTGTAGTTAAACAGGAAATATTTTGGGATTCAAAAGTTAATAGGTGTGAAAACCCGCCTATCACTTTGCTTGTGCAATCAGACTTTAAAATGAATCAGTTTGCCATTCATAACTGATTATATTAAAGAGATCATAAATATTTAACCACTTGAATTCATGTTCTGGCCAAAAATATTTAGCGAATGTAAAGTGGATTTCTGTGGTAATTTTCTAAGGCTGTCTAACTTAATGTCCTTTCTGTGACTTCAGTTTCATTTAGTAAATAAAAGCGAATATTTATGCCTCTTGAACACCTTACTCCCACTTATATTGGCCTTTAAAGAAAACCATCAAGTTACTTAGATTTAGGTGTCAAATTTGGTTCTTGGTGCAGGATACTGGAAATATGTATTATAGTATTTGTATTACACGTATTTATAGAATATTGTATTATGTATTGTTACATATTATAGAATCATAGAGTCATAGAATAGTTTGGGCTGGAAGGGACCTTAAAGATGATCCAGTTCCAGCCCCCTGCCATAGGCAGGGACACCTTCCAGTGGATCAGGTTGCTCAAAGGCCCATCCAACTTGACCTTGAACTCCTCCAGGGAAGAGGTAGTCATGACTTCCATGATCAGCCTGGTCCAGTGCTTCACCACCCGCACAGTAAAGGATTTCTTCCTAATATCAAATCTCAATCTGCCCTCTTCCGGTTTAAAACCCTTCCCCCACATCCTAGGCCCTGCACTCCTAATAGAAAGCCTCTGCCCTGCTTTCCTGTAGGCTCCCTTTAAGTAATGAAAAGCTGCTATAAGATCTCCATAGAGCCTTCTCTTCTCTAGGCTAAACAAACCTGAACTATCCTCATATGAGAGATGTTCCAGCCCTCTGGTAATCTATTGGTGATCTGTGTGTGAATTCTGTTTGTCAAAAAAAAATAAAAATCCAACCCCCTTATCATTTATAAGTAAGATTCAGGTTTTTACCACTTGTTTTCATGCTATACTATCAATTCTTATTTTCTATGTGATAAAATTCTATCTTACTTTGTAGTCAATATTATTTTAAAAAACAACAAATCTGTATGTGAATTTCTAATTCTTAAATAAACCTTTTGGAGGGAATAAGCATACCAATGTGTATTTCGGTACTGAGCAGCATCTGAAAACCTGAATATATAAATAGAAATATTTTTTGTCTGTCTAATATTGGAGGATATCTCTGATTTTTAACTTAGGCTGATTTTATTACTTAAGAATGAAACCTTTCCTGCTGATTGTATTTTAATTAATCAGTTTCCAAGCTGTTTGTATTCACAGTCATGGCTGAAAATTTTCAATTAAAACCAACAATAACAACAAAACTTGAATGCACAGAGGAATATTAAATTAGAGAGGATGCCATCCAGGAAATGTAAATCTTCCTAGTTATTCTTAAAAGGCACACTGATCTATTTATCTTCCCAAAAAGAAACATTTCCTGCAATTCAGTGTGTGTAATCCCTGTCTTAATTTCACATAAATACTTCCAAGAAGACATTTGCTGTTTTAAACTCATCTTTCCTAATTGCTGATGTTGTCAAGATGTTTAAGATGTTTGTTACGCTTTACAGAGTTTCTTGATAGCTAACAACCTAACAGTTGAAGCAAAAGTATCTTACTTTTTCTTCACAAATTAATAACTTCAAATATTCTGTTAATATATTTCAGAACATAGTCACTCTATTTGTGTCCTGTGTGAGTGCTGAGATAAGAGTGGTGAGATTGTTCTTCCAAGTTTTTCTTGAAGTTGTGGATTAGTTCTCAATAGTTCAGCATGCATTAATATAATTTTTGATTCTGGATGTTGCATTTTTCTATGTTAGAAACAATCTGACCAATCAGCTGAAAAGAATTACTCAGCAAACTTGAAATGGTTTGTGTTGAAATGCAGGTTTTTTTGTTTTTATGGTAAAGCACAGTTATTTCAAGGGTATCCTAATTTTTGGATTTTCAGAGCGCTAGCCTGAATTATATGCACTGAGCAGTTCTTTTCTTCTTCCTTGGGTGAGGTGATTTTAGAGAATGTAAAAATGAGGGTATAAATGGAATGGTGTCAAGTGAAGTCTAATGACCTAATTAAATCTAACCTGCATTTAGCTGCTAAAGGCATACAGGTAACTGGCACTATGTAATGTAGAAGTGATCATATTTCCAAGAGAGTATTCCGCAGTATATGTTCCGTATTTTTTCCTTCCTGTTCAGATATTAAAAGCAAACAAAAAATGGACCTCCAAAAATCTTCAACAACATGTGTTAGCCATGTGGCTTTGTATATCTTTCTCCTATGTGTACTTGTAAAACCTCTTTCCACCTTTCTGACAATTAGTCAACACAGTACATCACATTTATTATATTTGGCCTTAAATTTAATGGAAAACTAGTTTACTTTACAGAGGCCTTTTAAGTACTAACTGTTTTACTTAATAAATGGTACTAAGTAGTTATGAATTAAGGCTGACATTTAATTTTCATTCCTTAATGCTATTACTCAGGAAACACCTTCTAGTTAGTGCTCTATCATGAAAACTTGTGTGTACCAAAAGGGTTTGCATGTTTTTTTATTAGAGAACTTGAGGTCAAAGGCAGTAAGATGAAGTAGAAAAATGGAATAAAAGAGCAAAACCAGCTTGCAGGAAAATCTTCCTTGAACTTTTAAATGTAGTTTTATAATGGATAAAAATAAAATCTGAACAGATTGACCTGTACTATATTTAAGAAATTTCATTTTTTCCTCATACCATTATTATATTTTAAATGTCAAGCTGACCAAAGAAAATTGCCTTGAAAATTGCCAAGATTTACATATTGAGTGGAGAAAGTGCAAGATCATCATTTTTTGTTAGCCAAATCCCAAGCATTATCTAAACATTGAAGTAATACAATCAATCTTTGCATAAAGGCTGACTAAGATTTTATTATTATGCATGATAAGCCATTTGTGATCAGACAGTAGTTAGTACTAGGAGGCAAAATATGCTTGATTTTAAATTCACAGTAATTGGCCATAGTGGACTTTGCACTAGTTTAACTCAACCAGTTTGTGACTAAGATAAATTAAGTAGGCCAAGCTAAAACCCAGTATGGTTATGGTCTGTTGGTGTAGCAGAATCAACATCTGCAAGTTGTAGACTGATGTTAATGATGGACCAGTGCCTCTGCCTGAAAAAAATCCCCTTGGAGCTGCAGAGGGCAAAGCAGCCGTGTTTGTGGAAGAGGAAGTTCAGAATCAGCATCGGTTCTGGCAGTGAATCTTTCTAGTACAGATCTGGTCTCAAATACAGTTTTATAACAATACCGAGTACACAGGATCAGTTTGTACTAGGTGTTTATATCTCTTTTATTCCTTCAAGAACCTCTGGTGACACCTCCAAAATTTCAAATATTAGAAACAAAGAAACATTTTGGTTTCAAGCACCGGCTGAGCACATCGTTCTTTTGTCCTTGTGGATAATTTTTCTAGATAAAAATGTATAGAATTTGCATAGATAGATAAATCTTAGCAAAACATGTTCAGTTGTGTCGAATTATGTTTTATAGTGATTAAACAGCAAAATCACCTTTTGTTAGCTCCTTACAAAATGTACCTAGGTTAATGTTACAGTATATCAATATAATTCCCTTTTAATTTATAAGACTCTTTTCTATAGCAACTCAGAACTGTGCACTTCGTAAAAAAAAAAAGCAAAATTAGTTTTGTTTCTTACTTGATAGTGATGTTCATATGGTTTACAGCTAATAGGGAAAATGAGATGTTAACTAGAAAACAGTGCAGGAGATGCGTTCATATTTAACTGCAACTTTAATCACTTAACATGATAAATAATAATAAAAAAAATGGAATTAATTATATGTCATTGTATTTAAGAGAAAAGTACACAAACAATACCCAGCCGAAGTACAAATATGCTCCTTGAAACAGCAGTCAGAAGGGTACTTAACCTAATGGGCAGTTTTTCAAGTGGCAGAGTGGAAGAATTTTTTATGTTTAATTTCACTAAATGATTATTCTTTTAATACTTTGCTCTGCTTTCGCTGTGGTGCTTAACAAACATTACCGTGTGGATAATAATTTAATATTTTCGTTCCCAATCTCTAGAGTCTCCTAGGTTGTACTACATATAATGTTTTTACATGCTGTTACACATTCCTTATCATAAAACTGCCTGAAACTTTCCATATTGTACATGCAGATGTATTCATTTACTGCAAATTCCTACTGACTCAATGCATTGCTCTGAAGATGAAGAAATTAAACAGCATCCTTGAAGACTGCATTGAGTAGTTTTCAATATGTCTGGAAGTGTTTGCAGAGAATGACCATTCTTTTATTTAGCAATAGTTAGCGACAGAAAAAAACTGTTACTGAATAGTTGCATTCTCTTCTGTAACTGTTAAGTTGGGGAATTTTGGCATTTTGGAAAGGTTTTACTTTTCATAATTAAAGAAATCACAGTTAAGAGGTGCTTATTAGGAAGCTGACTGAGGAAAAAATCAACTTTTAAAAAAATTTTTAGCAGTAATAACCCACTGAGATAACTGGTGTAAAAATGTAATATCGAATTGTATATTTTTAAGGATGACATCCTTAGTAAATAGCTTATTGTTAAAAATACAACCTGAAGTCCATGTACTTTAATATTCATTAATACCTTTGTTGTATAATAGAAAGCTTATTTTGAGTGCCTTTGCTTGTGCTGGAATGAGTTGAAAGCCCAACTCAATGTCTCTTTCTGTGTTTCTGACATAACGCCTTCTCTTTGGCACCTGCTGTTCTGTTCTGCCAATTGCCACTTACCACTGGGAATATACATATTAGATTCTTTTCTTTTACATCTCTAAGATGTAAAAGCTGTCATTGCCAGCTGGGGTCATTTATTTCTCCTCAAATTTTGTTCTTTCCTTTCCATATGGTTAGGTTAAATCCACAGTTATTGTTACTGTGCTACTATTCAGAAAACTGATGATGATTGTGGTAATGGTAAGAGACAGTGGATTAGGAAGGGCTATTTCACTTGCGTCAGGAGGGGAAAACAGTCTGATCTCTTTACCATGGAGGGAACACACAACACCAGACTCAGTTTTCAGGTAGGCAGACAAATGCCTAGTCCTGTGGTGATTAGAAAGGTTTAGGTACCATATGCAGTGAGATAATTAGGTGTATTACTCATGGTTTTGTTGAAAGAAACAATGAAGAAATTGTTAATGTCTTCTCAACTAGATCTGTCTGTAGAGTGCGTGGGATAGAAGTAACTGTTAGATCTGTGTGGGATGATGTTGCTGGTCCCTGTTTTTCTGACAAAAATCAAGATTAGCAGAAGGAATACAGAAATGGTTTTAATTCCTGACAGATCCTGGGAGAAAGCTAGTCCTGTGTTGACCAGAGGTGGCTTCTTTAAAGGTCCTCTTTTGCCAGGTCTAGAGTTCTGTCTCAGACTAGGCTGGTTGAATTAGAAAGCTGTGCTGCCATGGCAGGTCCCCAGTGATGGCAGTCTAAAATCAAATTAAATATGTTTGTGTCCCAGCATAGCACAGCACCCTTCTAATGCGTGGAATATGCTCCACTGAAGAGTACTATTCCCCCTTAGCCCAAACAGTTGAGGTGGTTGTTCTCTAGTGGCAGATGCATGATACGTATGACCATTAAAAGACAAGATTGAGTTTCACTTTCCCTAATAGTGGTTAAGTTGAAACCTCAATCAGTTGGTATTAAAAAAGGAAAAATAAAACAAACCACAAAAAAAACAAAGCAACCTTTCAACAAAGTCTCTTGCACAATTTGTAATAACACTGTTATATTCTTCTTCTATTTTTTAGGATAGATTTCTTTCTTGTATTGTTGTGCAAAAGATTTGGGAAGTGTTTTGTCAAGGGAACAGAACTTGACTGTGAACAAAATACAGGTTTTTCATTTTCAGCCTCTGTAAAATGTGTACGGGACAGGTGAACTACAAAGCAGGTTAAAAACTGGCTGGACTTCTGGACTTCAAATGTGGTGGTCAAAGACCAATGGCCAATAATTGTCAGTAGTGTTTTACGGGACTTAGTGTCAAGTTGATATTGTTTAATGTTTTGTTACTGGTTTGGACAACAGGGTGAAATGCATATAATAATGAACAAATTTCCAGAAAACGCCAGTTTGGGAGGAAGGTTGATACGCTCAAAAGCTACAGAGTCGCTGAACGACCTGAGTTGGAAGGGGTTCACAAGATGTTGCTATGCAGGAATTCAAGTCCTTATCTCATGTTGAAGTGGGCCGTGCTTTGATGAGCTAAAGACCTCCAGAGGTCCCTTCCAGGCAAAATTAACTTAAGATGATGTGTTTAACAACATGGTTTTTGAGTTTTAAGTTATCAAAGGAGATTTTATACAGTGTGTGAAATGTGCAAAATAAGCAACCTAAAAAAGCACCATTCAAAGAATGCTCTCTTCTGTCTTTTTGAGTGAGAATTTATAGGCCTTCTGTATTTACAGTCTCTGCAGTGTTTTCTTCACAGTTCATAATGTAAGCATGACTGCAATTGCATAATAGAGGAGTGGCTTTTAATGCTGTTGTGTTATTCTTTCAAGACTGCATTTCAAATTACTTATGAACTGAAACAATTCACAAACTAGAAGTGCAAGACTGAAACAATTATTTCCTTCTGCCTGTGTACTTGCACCTATTGTGGAGGTTGTGATCACCATGGAATCAGTAGCTGGAGGTGAAATGCGTCAACATCTGAAAATTCATGATCAGAAATAGTACTATGTTCAGTCTCTATAATTCATAGAATCATAGAATGGTTTCAGTTGGAAGGGTCCTTAAAGCTCATTCAGTTCCAACCCCCTGCCATGGGCAGGGACACCTTCCACTGGATCAGGTTGGTCAAAGCCTCTTCCAACCTGGCCTTGAACACCTCCAGGGATGGGGCATCCGTGATTTCTCTGAGCAATCTGTGCCAGTGTCTCACCAACCTCATCTGGTCTGACTGAGATCATACTTTTTTGTGGAGTTATGATTTCATTTAAATAAATTTGGCTTGGATAGGGGTTGAATTAACATATTAATAATATTGGCTCTAAGCTGTCCACATTTTGCCTTAAAGATATTTGTACAGTCTTCTTGGAAAGAAAAGATGTTCTTCATTTTTGATAGTCATTTTAAATAATTTTCTGCATTTTTTTCTTTATTAAAAAAATTGACTTGAAGAATAAGTTAATTTCATTATTCTTCCTACTACTTGAAATAGAACTTCCAGAAAATTAAATCATATCCATTTTGGGGGGATTTTGATTTAATCTGTGATAGAAGTAGAGTTTAAGATTGTTTGCTTCTGTTTTCTGCTGTACTTTATGGGAAAGGTTTTTATTAAAAAAAGATATATTACATTTTACAGAGAAACTGGAGTTCTAACTCACTATGTGTGTGAAGTATTTTGCTTCCTTCACTTCCAGTGCTTCACATTAACTGAAACTGAAACTTCTGGGAAACTTTTGTTAGGTTTTTAGTGATGAATAGGATTATTTTAAGTGCTGTTTAGGGGAGTTCACAAACAGCAGCAGTTGCTCTATCAACTGATGATGGAGGACACTTCCAGCATCTCCTCTTTGGCCAGTGGAGCCCTGGGGAGATCCGTCTGCTATGGAATGCTATCTGCCTTTAGGGTTGCCTGCTATATTAGTTTAGTATTCAGTTAAGGAGTTTTAAAATCATCTTAATATTTTAGGCATTGGGGAAAAAAAAACACACAAAAAGAGACAGTATTACAACTTCTATTCTAGATGCAATATCTGTTAAGTCGGGAAATAAAACTATCCCACTCCCTCCCAAGCCCTCCCCAACATATATAACCTCAGAATGAGTTAGAACAAGCTGTAGAACCTTTCTAAGGGAATTGCCATCACTCTTTTGCCTTTTTTTTTTTTTTAATTTTCTCCTGGCCAATACAACTATTGCCTGCTTTTGAATTGACTTCCTTTGCAAATTAAATCTTAAATAACGCTGCCTTTAAGGTTGTTAACAGATTTTTAAAATGAAAAATAGTGTCAAGAAGAGCATACATTAAATATCAACTAAGAATTTAGCTTTGTAAGGTCTATGCTCTTTATAGAGGCAAGTCTTATGCCAATACAGTAATACAGCACAAACTGCACTAAACCCAAGGATTTTGCAAGTAGCCTGGTCTACTGTTCCTCTAGTGTGGTGCGCCCTCATGTGCTTCAATGAAATATCTTCCTTCAATGAGCCAGACACCCTTTGCATTTGTTGTCTATTCTGCTAAAGGACTGGGAGAAATAAAGTCTGTTAGGTAAAAGAGAGGTAGTTTGACACCAAGTAGATTTTTGGTATTTTTTGTGTTGTAGTGCTCTCAAATGGTTTGATACTTGGAGATGAATACAAATAGAGCAGCTTTTGGTTCTGACTCAACAACAGATGTTTGCATTTTGCTAGTCTTGTTTTTTTGATATTTTGAGTAGCCACTTACCAACATTTAGGACAAAGTGGTTAATACTGATAACTGTAAGTATGGGAATGGAAACTTATTTGTGTATTTTCTCCCACATAATATATAATGCCAGTAGCCTTTTAATTTTGATACCATTTGAGTACCACAAAACTTAATTTTGTGATAATACATACCTAGCTACTCTACATATATCACATCATACTTGTTATGCATTTGTAAGCTTGACTATTATTTCTGTATTCAGTTTAGGTAGAATTAGAACTAATGAGGTGTTATTTTTATTTTTTATTTCTCATAAATCGCATATATTGTTAGCAGCTTTTCTTGAAGTCTTCATATTCTTACAGCAAATTGAATATGATAATGAAGTTTCTTCTTCTTATGAAAGTAGTGTAACAAATTTTCACCCCAAATTAAAAAATGATAGAATTGTAGAAAAACAGGAAAATGCTTTTATGGCATGAATTACATTTACTATTTTAATTAACAAGGAAACCTAATGATTCAGTAGGGGTCTTGCACTAATAATAACCTATGAACTGTGAGAAGGTAAATAGAGCCACTGAGTGCAAAAAATCACTTTGTCCTAAATTACTGCTCAGTTGTTGCTAAGACAGTTGGACACTGCACTGAAAGTTAACATTTCTGTCAGCTTTAGTGTCACTACCACTTAACGTGTGTTTACTGATTGTTGGGTAGACTTTAGGTTTCTGGATTTTTTTAGCTGAGGTAAGATAAAACATGTTTTATTGTTTAAGGGAATGTTTTGTGAATTGTAGCTTGTTAACCACTGGTGAGTTGTGTAGAGATGATCATTTGGAACTAACTAACTTGCCTTTGCTGGCTTCAGTGTTTTAAGTTTGTACATGGATTATGTGATGTTGTCTCACTAGGACAATGGCAAGCAAAAGGAAGTTGGTCACAAGATCACAAGAACAAAATATTGGTATCTTCAAATGTTACTCGCATTAAAATTCAGTCTATGCTATATAAACCCCATAAGCATTCTTGATTTATAGCTTTGGAAGACTCAAAGGTGTGGAGAAGCCCGGTAATTTTAGGCACCCAGCTCCTGGAGTGTAATTCATGACTTGTTGAAATTATCATGCTTGACTCTGAGCTTACAGAGGGGACCTTATGTCATGTAGACAACAAGTTTGCTTGGAGTTACTCTTAAGTCCTCCTTCAAGGTGGGGAAATAACTCATTGTTCTCTTTTCAAACCCACTTTTCAACCACTGTAGTGTTGCAGCCCTTCCATAATATTCTAGATGTTAAGGTATTCACCCATGAAGGAAGAAAATTTGGTACATTTCTCTCCTGAGCCAGAGCTGTCCTTCAAGCACACATTTCTTACACCTACAGGACAATGCGGTACTCATCAGTTCATAGCCCGGTCTCGAAGCTATGTAAGGTATTCATCCTGCTAAAATTATGTCATTATGTGGGGAAGATTCTTGTTCATCTATCCATTTTAGCATAGTTATCAGTATTCATATCCATAATGAAATTGATGACAGAATGTCATCATGTTTAATGCTAATCATAAACTTTAATTTTTGAAATGGTGCAGCCTGACTTGCTTGGTGCAACCTCAAAAACTGAAATAATGGGAACCTGTCTGTTTCATACTGGCTTTGGCAGTTGCACATGAGTGGGAGCAAGCCCTTTTGTGCAATTAAAAGAGTCACAGTGAATTAGAAATAGAGGAACATCTTAGAATTTGACTTTTATATTTTACTTGCATTGAAGGCCTTGAGCAGATTTTTTAGGAGTCAGAGTAAGCCAATGGTTTTGTTGAAGATTGTTTTCTCAAAGTGATAGTAATCTGTTGTGCACCCAAATAAAAGCCTGTTTAAGTTTTCTAGCTTGGCAAAAGCTGGAATTACAAAAAACTTCTAACAAGGTACTAGAAACCTGTATTCAGAAAGGAGATTATTTAGTTCTTATAAACAGCTTTTGCAATCCTAAGAGCACAGAGACAGGGAGGGTATGTTGTAATTAATGTTTCTGTTCCAGCTACCAATACCATGAGATGGTTGTAGTCCCAGTGACATTACCAGTTGCTAAGTATCCACACCGTAGTGTGGCACCACCATAAAAGACACTAATTGGCATTTTTTCGGTCAGGCTTTCCATGGAGGTTGAATGAGCTGTAACAATTGAACAACTGTTTCTGTATCTGTAGGGCTTTTCCTAGAGTCTCAGTTGAGTCAAGCTGACTGGGTGGTGTGGGGAACCTTGAGTCATGTAAATGGTAAAGTGAATCCATAGGAATCTTTAGGAGAATAAATCTGGTATCTTTATTGAGTGGGATGTTAAGGCATTCTGTTTTTCCTATTTGCCACATAACTCATTATGTGATGGGGTTATAAGAAAAGAAACAGGAATTCTTATTGGCTTTCTAAGTAACATCACGGTAGTTTAGTGCTGATTAATGGTAGAGCTTTGTCACAACAGGAGACGTTAAAAATTTTGGCTCTTAATTTATTACAAATTAGAGGTAAAATGTATTAGGGGAGGTGTTTTATTATTTTAACTTATATTGAATCTTGTTTCAGTTGTGAGCGAGGCAGTGAAAACATATTGCAGGGTTGCGTGTCTGTTGTATAACAGATAATTTTTCAGGAAGATTTGTAGGAGGAAAATAAGTGTGATAGGGTTTTTTATTATTTTTTCTTGCTTTTGTTACAAGAACAAGTACTAGGAAGTTCTATAGAGAATTACTACTTGCTGAAGAACTTTAAAATACTTGCTGGAGAAGTTTAAAAATGCCTTATATAGTTCATTCACATTGGCTGGGATATAAGCCTCTTCCATGGTGTGAACACTGATAAGAAGAATATAAATTAACAGTAACGTTGCTATCACTAAATTACATCCTAAAGGTACATCATGGAGACAGAATAGAAATATGCAAATTTGTTCAGGAATTTGTATTTGGCAGTGGAAATGTGAATCAGAGCATCTAACTGTCCTCAAGCGAGATCGGATTAAAATATATTGACTCTAATCAGTGTTGCCTGAGTTACCTATGTATTTTGCATCCAAAAGGTAGGGTGTCACTGGCATTTTTTAACATCATAGTTAATAATTTATACATTGGAGAATACTCTGCTTATTTATTGTTTCATCTAACCAGCAGGTGTTTGCAGACACTGAAGGTAGCTGGAAGGAGTGCAAAAAGACTGGGTTAAACCACCAAAATTTGGGGGGGATAGTGAAAGTTCTATTTGTCAGTGAAAATTCAAGTACCTATATGTAACATAAAATACTCCAGTTTTATGAATTAGGTAGACAGCTGGTGCTAATTGTGTAGAAATAATTAGAAGAGTTAATTATGTAAGCTGTTATGATTTATGGGCTAAGGATGGGGCAAATTACTTGAGTTAATAGAGGAAATTGAAGAACTATTGTTATAAAAAAACCCAGCTATATTGGGGACTGAATCATGTTCAGCAGAACATCTGTGTTCACAGTTATAGGTGTAAAAAGGAAAAAAATCCCAGTTCTTTGTGTAGTGCTAGAGAATAAGCACAATATGGAATAACTGCTTCTCAGTTTTGTATGTGAATGGAGAAGTAGTAGCTGTTGAGAGTACTTTCTACTGTGTTTTACTCAATAATATCTTGTAGTTGTATCAGTATTACCTAATAAGCTACAGCTGAAAGCCATATTGTAAAATAAGTTTGTGATGTGTAGAGTCTGGAATATATAAAGCAAAGTCCGATATGTTTTTGCTCTGGTTCTGGGTGGTCAAAGTGAAGAGGTCATGAATGCTCAAGTCTGCACTCCATTCTGAGCAAGGAATCGAATCTGATCTTCCTCCAGCCACGCCAGTACTTTAACTCACAAGGCAATCTGTTTCTCCCCAAAGTATTTTGAAAGGTCTCTGTTTCATCCTGCTGCCGGAGGGAATAAAAAAAGAAAGTCCAATTCTGAGACAGTTTAGAAAATGAAGTTCTTGTTTCCAGACAGGCGTAGTGATTTTTTTTCTTTAATGAAACAAACTTCTTGTGGAAACAGGAGGATTTTAAAAAGCAACGCTCAAGGGAACACCATTAGTATAACCAGTGAGGCAATAAGATTGCATTCAAGTGGAAGGGTAGCCTTATATTTAGAAGTAAAAGGACCCTTACACTAAAATGTCAGGACTATCTGTTCAGGTCATTGAGTGTTTCCTGCAGCTGGGTAATATATGAGTGTATGAGAGGAGAGGAATAACTTGTATCTGTTCACATTCAAGAAATGCCACTGGGAAGAACAAGTAATATTTACTTTAAAATAGAAGAGACATGGGAGAATACTGATTTTTTTTTCAGATAATTTATGATCTGTCAGAGAAAACTTTTGCATTGATTTCATCAGTCACAATCAAACCAAAGTTTTGTTTGAATCCGTATGTGTGAATGGTTTTCATAATGTACATTTTTGAAGCCTCATTTGATTTACCTGCTTTGCTTTATTAAAAACCAGCAAAGAAATAAATGCTGTACACCATCTGAAAATCTCCAACAGCCTCTGTCATTGATATTTAAGTCATAGAATCACAGACTCATAGAATGATTTGGGTTGGAAGGGACCTTTAGAGATCATCTGATCCAGTCCCCCTGCCATAAGCAGGGACATATTCCACTGCATCAGGCTGCTCAAAGCCACATCCAGCCTGGCCTTGAACACCTCCAGGTATGGGTCATCCATGACTTCTCTGGGCAACCTGTGCCAGTGCCTCACCATCCTCATACTAAAGAAGTTTTTCCTAATCTTAATCTTCCCTCTTTCAGTTTAAAGCCATTACCCTTCATCCTATCACTGCATGCACTTGTGAAAAGTCCCTCCCGAGCTTTCCTGTTGCCCACTTTAGGTATTGAAAGGCTGCAATAAGGTCTCCCTGGAGCCTTTTCCTCTCTAGGCTGAAGAAACCCAAATCTCTCAATGTTTCTTCTTAGGAGAAGTGTTCCATCCCTCTGATCATCTTCATGGCCTCCTTTGGACCATCTCCAGTAGGTATATGTCTGTCTTGTGCTGGAGATCCCAAAGCAGGATGCAACACTTCTGGTGAGGTCTTGCAATAGTGGAATAGAATCACCTCCCTCTAGCTGCTTGCTGCACTTCTCATGCAGCCTAGGGATTTCTAGGTTTGAATCACAAATTGGAATTTCATATCTAATATTTCATCCACCAGTATCCCCAAGACCTTCCATGAAGGACTACTCTCAATCTCTTCATCTCCTAGTCTGTACTGAAAAAATAATAACAAGGCAACAAACCTAAGTGAGTGAGTGATCAGTGACAAACCATAACGATTATTAGTACGACTAAAAAAAAAGCATATCAATATTTTCATCTAAAATTGTTAAAATCAGTATATTTTGTAATGTGGTTGTGGAAAATCTGGATAACTAATGCAATTCAAGCTGATACTGAGGAAAGAGAGGTGGGAAGTATTAAAATTCTTAAACTTTTGGCCCATGCATTTCACAAATCTGTAAGAAAGACAGTTTCATTCACAAAGCCAGGAATGTTTTTCTGTGAGCTGTAGCTGCTGACTAGGGATTAATTTGATGACTATGTGATCCAGGTCTATCCCCTTTCACTTCTGGCATCCCTGCCCGCACATGACCTCTACAATAGGGAAATCCATGCTAATAGAATTTTCTGCCTTTAGCAAAGACATCCTCACCTTTCTTTTGTGCTACTGCAGCTATGTAAGGAAGACATAATTCAGGATGGGACTGAGCTATTAATTAGTGAAGTTCCGGTTTTCCAACAGAGATCTGTTCTGGAACTGTGTGAAGCTTCTTTAATAAAATAAGAGAGCAATGTTCCCTAGTGTGATCGTAAAGCCAGGATCATTACAGGATTGCCAAATGAGTTTATGGTAATTATCAAGTGATATATTTGATATCTATACAGAATTTTGGGTGAGGTCTGCATTAATTAGTAACAGAAGCTGATAGAGACATTCTTTCCTTTATACCAGCATAGGTGGAATAAGATATTTAAACCAAACCAGTTAACTTTAAAGCCCTGCCAGTAAACTGAGCTATGTTCTTGTCTTGTCTTTTTTCCTTTTTAACAAAAAAAGAAAATTGGGTTAAAATCGGGTAGACGCTTCTGAAAACTCAAGCATAGTGTTAATAAGATAGCACTTTTTTCACTTTCTACCACACAATTTATATGAAGTTATAGGCTGATAGATGGCTTTTTAAAAAGGTGAAAGTAGCTAATATGCCATGGGTCTGTCTGTCACTGTTACAAAAATTCTTTCTCTCCCATTCCTCTCCCCTAATAGAGCTGACTTTTCTGAATGGTACTTCTAATTTTGGAAGAGAATGCTTTCTTAGCATTTCAAACTAGTAATTTAATGTAGTTTAAAAGAAGCTCATGTAACGTGGGCAAAATTGCAAGATTCCTGATTTTATGAGTGTTTTTCTTACTGTAAGTTCTGTGTATTATGCAGAACCCAACCTTTTAGTGCAAAGACTTGAATCTGGAATGGACCTTTCGCAAGTGAAAGTCCTAACTCCACACTGAGAGTCATTCCTCTCCTTGCTTACTGCCTTTGGTCCTATGAGTATTATATCTCTTGCTGCATGATGGTCCAACTTCATTTAGAGCGAAGAAAACCATTCTAATTCATTGACTCTAACACTGTTGTGGGAAGTGGGAGATCTCCTTTGTATCAGGAGGGTCCAAACTTCTACTTTCTTTTGTTCTTTTCATTAGGCTATCATATTAAAGTTTACAACATATTTTAGGGGACCTTGAGTAAAATACGCTTTATAAATTAAAATTGTTACAATTGTGCAAATCATTCAATGAGTTTTTCCTTATAACCAATTTGAAGCTCTCTTGTTTCAACTTCTACCTGTCTTTCTTGTATTGGAGACCCCAAAACTGGACGCAATATTCAAGATGTGCCAGGGTGTGCTGCTGACAGCTTACTGTACGTGAAGGCCCATTAGGTCCCTTGAAGCAGATTTGTACCTCAGCCAGCCAGTCAGTCCCTCCCCTGTCTTACTACCACAGGTTCCTCCTTTACTGGTGCAGTACTTTGCACTTGTCCTTATTGACTTTCATGGTGTTCCTCTGAATGTCACCCTGGTCGTTGAGTGTGTCAATATTCACAATCCGTCAGCTTGATGAGGGTGTGTTCCATTGCTGGCACCTGATCATCTCTATCCCTAACATGGAAATTAAGTCATCTAAAAATAAGTACAGAGGAACTATAATCACTGTAAGATTCTTTCAGTAGTACAATATGTCCGTGATAGTTTTCTCTGACTCAATACATAAGGAAGATGACCATGAATGTTCAATAGAATAAGGTACTCGTCTTTCTAGGCATAGCAGTAACACTTAGAGCAGGACATGGTACAAGACTAGGAAATTTCATTATATCCTTTGAAAATATTTACACTTTGGAAAGACTGCATACACTCTTTGTGTCTGCTCTCAATGCTTCATTTATTGTCTTTGTCGCTTCAGTGCCCAAAGACTTTCTCATTCACTCAGAAATTGAGCTGCTAATCAAGTTGGTGGCACTTGAAGTTTTTAGACTTTTTGCTATGCGTATAAATTCCCATTGTCTAGTTTTGATACGTCAGTTACTTTTTGAAACTATACCTTTGAAATAGTCATGTTAAGCCTTGTCATTCTGTTTATGTTTACCCCTATACTTGCAATTGTTAAATTCAGAATGTGGAGATTTTTTTGAAGGACGTATTTATATGTGCAAATTATAATTTATGCCAGGATTTTCAATTTATACTTTTGTTAAAAGTAACTGAAAGATGCATATGTTAAATTAAATCTGGGTGCAGTGTGTGTTTGCTTTTCTTAAGGAAAGTAACCTCTAGTGTTTGTTTCTGGACTGTCTCTGAAACAAATGAATAGTATTATTTTGATCGAATTAGTTTGAGACCCTGATTGAACACAGTAATTAGTTTTATCTATTAAGTTCATTTAAATGGATACCATATGGAATAATTTTCCAAATGGATTGGAGTATCTGGAATAAAGAAATGAAATTAAATCATAGATATGAACTGTGATGTGTACAAAATCAGAGACTTGAGTGGCAACACTGAGAGTAGAATAAGTGACTTATTCAGTATTTATTTCACTTAATTTAGCCATCTAACACATATTTGTTTGTTCTCAATCTTATTTTCTAGGTTCCCTTCATCAGCAGAAACTGCCTTATCTGTAGGCACAGATTTGTAATATTCTATGACAACTGCGGTCCCTGTTCCCATTCACTGACTGCATTAGTTCAGATATTGTACATTTCACTAATTGTATGTTTTTAGTAATTGTGGATGCACAAGCTGGAAAAGTGGGCCTGTGTGAACTTCATGAGCTTCAACAAGACCAAAGTGCAAGGAATACAACTAGGTCAGGGCAATCCTCAGTTTCAGTGCAGGTTGGGGGATGATGTGGTTGAGAGCAACCCTGTGGAGAAGGACCTGGAGGTACTGTTGGGTGAAAAGTTGGACATAAGCCAACAATGTCTGCTTGCAGCCCAGGAAGTCAACTGTATCCTGGGCTGCATCAAAAATGGGTGGCCAGCAGGTCGAGGGAGGTGATTCTGCCACTCTGCTCAGTTCTCGTGAGACCTCACAGGGAGTGAGCATCCAGCTCTGGAGCCCTTGGCACAAAAGTGACATAGGTCTGTTGGAGCTGGTCCATAGGAAAGCCACAAAAATGATCAGAGGGCTGGAGCACTTCTCCTACAAGAACAGGCTGAAGGAGTTGGGGTTGTTCAGTCTGGAGAAGAGAAGACTCCGGGTAGACTTTAGAGCAGCTTTCCAGTACTGAAAAGGGGCTACAGGAAAGATGAGGAGGGACATTTTATCAAGGCCTGTTGTGACAGGACAAGGGGTAATGGTAAAATAAGGTAAAATAAGGGAGGAGAGATTTAGACTACATATAAGGAAGAAATTTTTTACACTGAGGGTGGTGAAACATCGGCACAGGTTCCTCAGGGAAGTAGTAGAGGCCCCATCCCTGGAAACATTCCAAGTCAGGTTGGATGGGGCTCTGAGCATCTGGTTGAAGATGTCCCTGCTCACTCCAGGGGGGTTGGACTGGATGAGCTGTAAATATCCCTTCCAACACAGAGCATTCTACGATTCTGTGGTTCTATGATCTGTGTAACATTTTTGTAGTAAAGTTAGGTGAAAAGAATCCCACCTGATAATTGAATTGTGCACAGAAGGAGCAGGCTTGCAGATTTATAATCCAGTAACAGTGATTTTGATGATTTTTAATGTGAAACTAAAATTTTAGGGTACTAGTAGAAGTCTGCAGTCCAGCTAATTTCTGTGTCTTCACAGGGCTTAAGCAGTTCTAATAGCTACAAATTCCGTGTCATTATGCTATTTTAAGTTTTTTTTTAACTAATGCCCCCAGCATCGACCTAGTAGACATCTATGCAATAATCTGATTTGACTTAATTTATTGACCACCTTTTCTTTACTTCCGGTCTTTTCCCTCTATTTACGATTTTGCAGTCGAGTTCTAGTTTGTTCAATAAGTCCAAATAATTAAGATCAAGTTCTGACATTTTTCACTTCATCTTTGGGTCTCCTGTGTGAGTTTTGGCATGCGCTTAAACAATTTTATTGCCTGCTGTATGTGAAAGCTTTTCTTAGTCATCCTCATGATGTACAGGACAAATCATTCCATTTGCTAAACCTGAGTGTAGGTTACAGAGGTAGCGTAATTTATTTATTTATTTCTAAAATTCTAAAATGTTTAAATAGACAGTGATCAACCACAAAAGGATATTCAGGTAATTTCATGAAGAATAATTTCAAGGAAAAACTAATAAAAAAAAAATTTCTAAATATAAATACTGGAAAAAAACCCCAGAATATTGCCTTCCTGTACCCAGGCAGACTCCTTCCTGAAAGAAAGCTCTGAAATACATTTTTTTCACCCAATACATCCATGCCTATACATATGGTGTTTTCAAGCCCTGATAACCTCTTCTTAAAAAAAAAAGTTTCCATAGTCTATAATTTTTAGATGTGATTTAGCAACAAAATAAGTAGCTGAAAGAGGAAAAAGCCCCATAGCACTAACAGGATGACACAAGGCTCTTTGGTCACAACTGTATCAAGCATGTTGTCATGCTTTGTATAATAGGAATGACAGTGGATTTTTAGCCTTTGTTTTTGGAATCTTTTGCAGTGCACTGTCTTTATTGCAAAGGTTTTTATTTTCTTATGGTAAACTTCTGGGTTAGCACATTCATCTGTCACTTCCGCTGCCCTGGTTTTTACCCTGGTTCGTGTGAATTACATCCCTCCGTATTACATATCCTTTGCTGTTTTTTCACATTCCTGGATTTTTTTTTTTGCTGTTTAACACCTGATGATATCCAATTCAGTATTCCTGTTTTAACAAAAGGCAGCCTTTTATATCAGCAAAAAGCTGTGGCATACACTGTGCCATGTTGTTGTGCTTTGTGGTTAAGATTCTGGTCAGTTTATCGACAACTCAACAAGGAATTCCTCTAGGGGGTTTTACAAGCATGGAAGCAGATTCACTTTCTTTTTAAATACTGGAGAGAAAGTGGGATCATTTCGCTGTCTGCTGTTGTCTTATGCCGGTGTATTATAAATAAACTGTTTTAACCTGTATAATCTTTTCTATTCATTCCTTACTGTCCGGAAAGCAACCACAATGTTTTTGTTTCCACTTGAATGTACAGAAACTGACAGTACTTACCTGGAGGGATATTTGCTTTGTGAGTAGTTTCTGACCCACATGTGTTAGGTTTTCGTTTTGTTGGCCTATTCATTTTTTTTTTAAATGAAAACCAGACAGAAATGATGCTTTAGCACCAATGCCCCTCCATACCCATTTCTTCTCTTTTTCTCCTTTACTGCTTGACTGCAATTTGCTTAGCTCAGACTAAATAGAAGTCAAAAGGAAAAAACTTGTATAAAATGTGTCTTACCTTGATTTGGATTTTAAACTTTAAATGTTTTTTATTCAGTATGCGTGACCATTATATCGTTTCAAGGATGAAGACAGTAGTGGGGGTACTGATTTATGTCACCGTCTGTTGTGCTGTTTGTAGTTGAAGATCGATTCAAACTGACAAAACCTTGCTTTTCTTTTCCAAAGGTAACCACGCTTGTTAACACAAGCAATAAAGGTCCATCTGGTAAAAAGAAAGGACGCTCTAAGAAGGCTCATGTCTTGGCTGCTTCAGTAGAGCAGGCCACTCAAAACTTTTTGGAAAAAGGAGATCAAATTGCTAAAGAGAGCCAGGATCTGAAGGAGGAATTGGTTGCTGCTGTAGAGGATGTACGCAAACAAGGTAAGTGGAACAAAATGCTTAATTGGGGAGCTGCTTTATTTGATGCTTTTCAAGATTTTTTCCAAAACAACTGTATCTGCTGCTCTGATAACGTAATTTGAACTGTGTCCTATGTTACAGTATATCCGCAGTATAGCGTAAAAGTATTAAAATAGCTGTACTTTTATGGATGGCGATGAGTATAAAGAATGTTCTAGCTTTATTTAAAACATGTGGGTTTTTTCCTTTTAGTTGTTCTGTCTCCAGAGAGTGAAATCAGCCCTGCTGCCCAGTGCCAAAGCTTATTGTGTAATTTTCAACTTGCTTTTTTTTCTACTGTGTAACAAAATGACATGATTTTTCACTTAGTTAAATTTAAGCACTAGTTTAAAGCCTGTGGATGCAAATACAGGATTGGGATTATGGTGTAAACGTTTCTGAAAAATCTAACAATTCTAATAATTATAATAATCTTGCAATTATCAACCAAATAGTATAGAGATAGCGAATTATGTGTGGCTTCAAGTATATTTTGAAATAAATACAGAGATTATAGAAATCTGAAAGCATATAAATAAGAGGAATATTAAATCAATTTTTTTCTGGGTGTTGTTGATAAGGTAAATGTTAGCATAAGTCCACACACTGCATATGGCAGTTTCAAAATAGGCAGTGTTACAAAAAAATTGCCTAGCTAGGCATGGGACTCAGGCATGGAATAATAACATTTTCTGTATTGACAGAAATCATCCTGGGTTTGCATGATTTTGTATTTAAAATATAAATGGGTGTTGTAAAAAAAATGACTTACAAATAAGGCTTTGAAGTTTTAGAACTATCATGGATATCAATGATATCATGGATATCAACTGACGGTTTTCCTTCTAAAAGTAAAATGTATGTCAGATGCTTTCAAGTTTACATGTGTGGTAGGGGGAAAATATTTTTTCAATGTATTCTCACAAGAAAACTTTTCCCTTTTATTGAGTTTTATTATAATTGTCTTTATTGCAGCAGATTTAAGTACATTTCGTTTTTTTCCATTGTAAATCCTATAAGCTAAAGAGACCATCTGCCAGTATTATCAGCCCTGGCTTTTAGAACAAGACTGGCAGATTTCCAACTGAGATTTAGAAAGGAGTTTAAAAGACTTAAGCATAAAATACTGATTTTCAGTGAGTTATTCCCCCATTGCTCATACGATGTTTTTTTCAGTTTGTGAAATTTAGATTCCATGATCATAAGAGCAGGCTGAGTTAAAATCTTGTATACATAGACACTGATAAATGAATATTCCAGTCTGCTCTGTCCTGAGGCTGTTTTTCCTTCTAGCCACTGCGTGAATATTTGGTTGAACTCTCTTCTTGTTCCTATATGTTTTGGGGGTTTTTAAGTCGAGTATTTACTGTGTGCTCTATGTAGAGTTTTATGCCAGTATTCTGGTGGGGTTTGGTTTGGTTTGCTTACATTATTTATCTGCTTACATCATCTTCAGTGCTGATGTGAGTGCCCGTGTTCCCTCTGATTTATAGCTCTCTGCCTTTGTGGTTGTGATGCTCCCTCAGATTTGCAAGCTTCTATGAAGGAGCCTTCTACTGAGTCTGAGCCATCAGCCTAAACTGTTGCATGATCCCTGATCCAGGCAAATATCCTACATAGTATGAAAGAAGATGGCCCCAAGCTGCACCAGGGGAGGTTCAGATTAGATGTCAGGAAAAATTCTTCACCAGAAGGGTTCCCAGGCACTGGAAGAGGCTGCCCGGGTGGCTGAGTCATCATCTGTGGAAGTATTTAAAAGACAGGTAGACGAGGTGCTCAGGGGTGTGGTTTGGCAGCGGACAGGTACGGTTACACTCAGTGATCTCAAAAAGTCTTTTCCAACCAGATGATTCTATGATTCTATGACATTCATTAGCATGGTATCAGAGCTTATTATCTGTCTTTATCATTAGAGCTTTCTATTAGTTAACAGTGATTGCTTTGTAGATTTTTGCTTTGTAAAGCTAGGAACATCTGAGAGAACTTGCTGTGGAGAGCTTTGGTTTTCTTCTTGATTGAATTTCTGGCTTTTTTATTGATAATAAGCCTTTTATTTTTTTTTTTTTAATCTGTATTTCAAAAGAACAACAAGGATTCAGGAGAAAACAGTATTACGCAGAATGATACAGACCTATTCACCTTTTGTCAACACTGCAGGCTGGGAAAAAAAGTCTGTCAGAAAAAGGGAGCAGCTTTTTTGGGTCTGTACAACATGAGTCCATAATTAAGAGAGCAGGAGACACCAAGCACCATTATTAGCCACGTAAACCAGACCAGCCTTGGTGCAATGTGAAGTGATATATTGAGCTCAGTGACATAAAGAGCTGGATGAATGAACTTGAGGCTGTGTCTTGCCAGTTGATTTTCTGGCAAAATTCCAGCTTGGAGAACGTCTCCTGTACTTAGAGCTGTTTCTGGTGTGCTCCTCATTCCCTGCCCTGTATTTCTTTATACTATTATAGGCTACTATAGATGCTTGTTGCAGTTCACCCTGGAGAGTTTTTTCCATTGATAGAAATGAAACGAATGTACTGTATCATTTGCAAAATACTTGAGACTGAATATGAATGCAAAGAATATATACACCTTTAAGATACTTGTTACTTTAATAATATGGAAGGATAAAATATGTTTTGATAGTGGTATGAAACTGATGTTTGACGGTTTTGATTTACAAAGATGAGTTAAAAAAAGCAAACAATTGAGAGCAAGAAGATAGAATTTTTATTTTTTTTAAATTTCACATAATCTTATGAAAATGAGTCAGTATTTTATGTATAAAACTCATACGTGTGTATCTATTAGTGTATGTGTGTATCCCATAATAATTCCATAATAGGAATACTTTGATCTTGTAGTTCTTAAAAATGTCAAAGTACTGAAAATAAGCTTTAGTTCAAAACCAATTAAGTGAAATTATCCAATTGCTATGACATTGAATGCTTTGTTGTGTGGGTATTTGTTCCTGTGTTGTAATAGGTCTCTCAGATGGAGGATAATTGAGACCTGGGAAATACTGATGTTCATGTCCTCTTACTTTAGAGGTGAGGGAAAGCAATCAGTCTTCTGCATATTAAAGTTTTGGGCGGAGTGAGATTTTCATATACTTTTGGTTACAATTACCCTAAGCAAAGACGAAGAAATTCAGGGAAGGGAAGAAGAACTCATAGAAATAAGAAATACTGTCTGGGTGCGGGAACAGAGGGGTACGTTCTCAATCCATATGTTTTTAAGTGCTATTGGTCCCCTATTGATCATTACAGAAGAAGGAAATTCCCTGCGGAGGAGACATTCAGGTTGTGATTACATAAAAATCTACAAAGATCTGCTAGTCCATTGGGCTCAGGTCTGATTCAATTTATTAAGAAACAGTGTAGGGTGCCGAGGAAAGCAAGACAAGGAAATAAATTATATGTATGCAAATTTGTTCTGTATATTAAATGATTTTGGCAGTGTCTGTCTTGTAGGTATATGCTAGTGACTGTCTGATTTTAATAAAATTTTCCTAGAAGTTTTCTGGCATATAGCTAAAACTTCCATTAAAAACTTAATTTAGTCTAGCAGTTGGTTGTTTGCTTTAATTTTTTCCTTTTCAACCAGAGTGGGTACAGCTTCACAACATAAACTGAAATTTATACTTCTGTCAAGGGACAGAGAATAGCCATTGATGTTTTTTGTGCAGTGTAAAGTTGAGACACATAATTTTTTGCTCGTGCAGATTTATGCATGTTACATAAAAAGAATGTGGTACTTGTACTCTGACTGTCAGCAAGTTTGCAAGTATCCTGGAGGTGTTCAAAAAGTGTGTAGACATGACACTTCGGGACATGATTTAGCAGGTACAATAATGTTAGGATGTCGGATGGACTGGATGATCTTAGAGGCCTTTTCCAACATTAATGATTCCATGAATCTATGTTTCTATGATCTGACAAGCTTTTACTTTAGCTTTCTTGGTAACTTTTTTCTCTCTGATGTAACATAATAAAAAGAAATATTTTTAATGCTTTACCTTAATGCTTTTAACTACCTAGTTTTTAATACTTTTTAAATAAAGATTTTAAATGAAGCCTTATGGTAGTTTTCTCTCCTGTCTTCAGTTACTGTGGGAGAAAAGCAAAGAATCTGTATATCTTAGGTGTGGGAGCAAACTCCAAAATATATATACACAAGATGCCAGATCTTTTTATAAAAATTTATAATGCTACTTAAACTCTTCTGGTTTCAATGACAGCAGTATGACATGGAGAGAACCTGATTCTGTGTCATTTCTAATATCACATGCACTGTCACTTAAAATTGTCTCAGTCTTTTGTTCCTGCTCAACAATTTGCCAAATACACACCATTCTTTGAGTATTAAAACAGTACCCCAGTTCAACTGGCAGTTTGCATTTTAGGAGACCTTTCCTGATTTGTACAATTTGCTTTCAGTTAAACCTTGTTAGACCGACAGTTTCTTCCTAAACCCCAGTCCTTGCAGTGCCATGTTGTCTCAAGTCTTCAAGACTTGCTGCCTGGAGGTCTTGACTTTCCTGACTGAAGCTGAAAGTCTCTGCTCAGATTTTGCATTCCTTAAAACTTTTCCACTCTCTTTAGATTTTTGTTTTCTGTGCTCTAATACAATCAGTTTTCCTTTTTAACTGCCTTGAAGAGAACCCCTATCAGCCATCTCCATTTCGTGAGGAGTCTGTGCTGCTCTCGTCTGTACTCCTTCTCCTTTTCACTCTCCTTTTCTTTGCTACCTTCATGCAGTCATACACTTATATTGCCTTCCTTGCAATTCAGAGCCTGAAAATTCCCCTATCTCATAGTGTCTTTACATATCCCTTTCCACATTAACCCTTTTTACTTCCGTCTTTCTCATACCCCAGTTCTGTATTAACATAATTTCCTTCTTGTTTCTTATTTTCAGTCATATTTTTGTGATGCAAAGTGAAAAAAAAAAATCAAATGTTTTTTTCCTGATCTCTTTTTACTCTATTTTATGGACTTAATGCACTTTTTTTTGTTGTTGTTGTCCTTTTCTTTACCAGCACATTACACCAATCTAAATCCTTCTGTAAGTCTGGATACCTTCTTCACGCTGTTCTGTTAATGCATCCTTCTGAATATGCTTATTTTTAACCATTGTCTTCCTTTTTGCTCCAGATTTCCTTCCTTTCTCTCACTGAAGCATTCCTAGTAAGTCTTATTTACATTTATGTCCAGGATGTGAACATCATCTTACATAGCATGTTACGCTGATGCTGCAGATGTACTCACTTAGCATAGTCATCAGCAACAGACTTTCCAGGAAACCCAATTCTAAAGAAGCAGCCAAACAAGAACAGAAAAAAAAAAAGGAAAAAGAAACAGGAAAGGAAGTAAAGGCATGTACCCATTAGCATCTAAAAGCATTCCTGGGTTAGTTTGGGCTTAACATTAAAAGTTACATTTAAAATATTAAAAATATCCTTTGCTGAATACATTACACCTTGGTTCATTTGATTAATAAGAATTCAACTAATGGATGTAGGCTTGCTCTTGCTTTCTCTCTGCTAGTTCTTCAGCATTTTTCCTGGTTTGTAAAATATATGGAGGTGGAGAAGCCATTAAAAGACTTGTCACAATATAGCTGTCACTTTCTGTGGGAAAGTAGGAAATTCTTTCATAGAGAAAGCAAATGATGAAATATCTAATTTCTGCATCTGTTTTCAGCTCTGAGTCCCAGTGACAGGACTCAAAAAGAAGAGTTGATCTGCAATTGAAGGTATTTAAAGGTATCTCTTACTGTAATAACTGAGTGCTGATTACTTCAGGGCTTCAGAGTCTTTGTGGCTGGTTGTTAAACCCTGAGTCTGAGCCTGTAGGATATTGGTTTTGAATCTCGCAAGCATTGAGGAGGAATACTAGAGTCTTTGAAAGAAAATAATACATTAGACATTAATATTTTATTGATTAGAACTTGTCTACATAACCTATTTCTTATGTCGCTTAGAGGCTAGAGAAATCTTTTTTAAAATAGAAATTATCTGGTATTTTCATTTAAACCTATGTTCTCCCTAAGTTTATTTATAATACTCCTCAGTGAAGCTTGTTAGAACTTATCTTTCTTTTGCTTAGAGAAGTTAGTGACTGCTATTTCTAAATAGAGAAGAAAGTATTTATAGGAGTATAGAAAGAAATTACTGCAAAGCAGTTATTTGAACATCCATTTCTGAAAGATGAAGTAAGACTTGTGGTCAGTCCTGCTTAATCGGAGAATGAGTCTTGGTCTGCACTTTGGAAAAACCTATGTGTGTAATAAGCATGTTTTCTGTTTTGCCAATAATATTTAAGATGAGGTAGAATCATAGAATGGTTTGGGTTGGAAGGGACCTTAAAGCTCATCCGGTTCCAACCCTCCTGCCATGGGCAGGGACTCCTTCCACTAGGTCAGGTTCCTCAAAGTCCCACCCAACCTGGTCTTGAACACCTCCAGGTACTCTACAACTTGCTTTTTTCCAGTCTCTCCGTTGGCTTATGCCTGTCCAACATGAAGCTTTGAGCATTAAGATTTGAAGTCATAGTTAGCAAGTCACTGAAGCTGTGGCCTGAAAACTCTTTCTTGTTATTCAAAAATATTCATAAACTATTTTGTGTTGCTTGTTACATTGGGAAGGAATTTCAATTGTTATTCATGTTTGCAGTGTTCATCCTAAGAAATACAGCATGCTAAATGTCATTCTATGCAAATACTTTAATGCTAGCTCTTTCAGACCCTTTTCAAATCCATAATTATCTTTCAGCTCGGAATTTAGCTTCTGAAAGACATTAAAGTTCCTCTTCTATAGTGATTTAAAACACTTCTGATGAAAGAGCAGACATTGTACAGAATCTGAAAGAGTTATTGTACAAATAGCTAGTGTTAGGGATTCCCAGATCCAGCAGTGAGGCTGCTGCAGCTCCATAGCCAAGGTCCAAGCAGTAACGAGGCTGAGCATTTATTCCCAGTAGCATATGCACAAAAAGATGCATATACAACTGATACAGCTCTGGAGAAGACTCGGGGGAGACTGTTTACCAGCATTCCAGTACCTGAAGGGTGCCTACAAGAAAGCTGGGGAAGGACTTTTTCAAGGGTCTATAGTGATAGGACAAGGAGAATGGCTTTAAATTGGAAAGGGGAAAATTAAATTAGACACTAGGAAGAAATTCTTCACGATGAGGATGGTGAGACATATATATATATTTTTACAAGGCTGACCACGGAAATCAGATGCTTAGCGCTCAAACAAATCCAACAACACCAAATGTTTTACCCTTTTCCCCTCTCTGGCTGATTAGGAGTGAAGGTCTGTTAGTGGGAAATACCTATATTTGTGTGCTGTAACATAGATCTCTGGGTTTAGCATTTCAGTCTGTCCCTTTACTGACCCCTGTATCCTGGTCTCTCCAGTTGCCTCACCCCCAAAGACACACAGAGACACAAACTCATGGAAGCAATTGTCTCAGTTGACTTCTGGACACTGTCTCCCCAGCAGCTGGAAATCAGAAATCTGGCCAAAGGCAAGACCAGACAACTGCACTGACCAACATTTTGTTCACACATGGCTGGCCCATTTTATCCTCTTATGCCTCTTTTTTTCCATGTTTATTCCTCCCAGATCATCTCAGTCTTTCCTTTCAGCAACTTCATTTCCTTTTCTAAACATCCAATTACATCTTGTGCAATGCTAAAATGCTCTTCCCCTGGATGCCATAATGATTCCTTTATCTTTGAGCAGGAAGCTAAAAACAGAGAAAAATGAAATGCGTACAGATGATTTTTCGTACATATCCTTAATGATTTAGTCTGGTATCAGGTCTCGATATGATGATGATACTGGTTCTTGGTAAAGCCACCAGACTGAGAGCCTGTGCTTATTCTCTGCACCATTTTCAAAAAATTTATTCTGTTTAAAGCCTTGGCTGGAGCTTTTCTAGTATTCATTTCACTTTTCAGTGTTTTGTTTAAGCTCATGTTTGTTTAAATTTATTAAAGTGACTTACATCTCTGAGAAATGTTTGTTAAAAAGTGGTTGACATTTAATATATTGCCCAAACATGACAGTTTGAGACAGATTTTAAAAAAGGATGGTGATATATGTTTGAAAAATTATATAAATTAGTATATAAGGTGATTTTTCCTTTTTCATACTGTGATTATTTATATTGTTTTTCTTGAAGATGTCATTACTATCATGACTAGCAGGGAAGAAAGAAATTGCTTTAAAATGTCAACTTCTGACAATTGTCAAAAATTAAATTATACTCACAAATTAAAAGTTATAGAAAGAGTGTGTATTCCAGAAGTATTTGACTTCCATTCTAAAAGCAAATCTTAAAATTACTCTTTATTCCTTTAGAAGCAATATTTCTGTCAAGAAAGGTTTTATTTGAGAAAGGATTGCAGCTACACACCACAGTTACGAAAAAATTTATCAAGGGATTGTAACTAGGGCATATTTTTCAGTAAATATTTTACTCTACCACCCATCACAGGGGTATTAGTATGCATGAAATTTCTGAATTCAGGTCAAATGTGGAAAATAGTGTTACTGGTATTTGAACAAAAAAAGTAAAATTGGGTCTTACAAATTGGAAGAGGTTCCTTAGGCAGTTTGCTTGCCTTGTTCTGTCTTCCAGCAATAATTCCCAAACTGGGAAGGCTTAGTCCACAGGCAGTAATCCCCAGTAGTATTAAACGTAGAGCCTTTTCAATTAAGTTTTGAGAAAACCATGTACAATGTTCTGCAGGAAGATTTTCCAGCATGCATGAAATCTGTATTTAAGTCCTCTCTGTGTGCAATTCAATATAGAGATTTGAATTGAAGTCTCTGACCCCTCAGAAGAAGGCTGTTACTGTAAAGCTGTAGAGCACCATGGGATGAGCATCTCAGCCTCTCCTTTTGAAGCTGTTCTAATTTTTGTGCTAGTGAGACATCATCTGGATCTAAGTGCTTGAAATCATATTGATTCATTGGGCATAAATTCTGAACTGAATTTCTTTTTGTTCAGCCCAACATTAAAAAAAAAAAGGAAGAAAAAGAATTAATTCACCCTTTGAACTGGAATATCAGTTATTTTACAGCCTCAGTCAGACTAAAAGTATTTTGGTGAAAGATTTATTTCAGCTTGGCAACAGAGGGAGCTCAGATAACTGCGTGTAGGTGCCCTCTAAAACTTCCATTGAAGTTTTTCATGGAAGTTTTCAACAAAGCAAGGGTAAGGTGGGTTTCACTAGCAATAGACAGGGTTAGGGACGCTGGGTATGAGGATGACCTGGAACACTGTGGAGACACTGTCTTGGAAATGTAAATTGGGAAATAGTCCGCCCAAGGCAGAAAGTCAAGAAGTTGAGCTTGAGATTTGGTCATTACTTTATGCTTCAGTTGGCACTGCTTTGAGTGGAGAGCTGGTGGACAATATGGGATGTGTTACAAAGCCAGTCTTCACCCAAGGGGAAAGGCAGGTTTCCTCCTGCAGCACCACTTGTGTCCTGTCCCATTGCCTCCGCCTCTCCAGTCCTTCCGCCCTCGCTGTGCTGAATGATGAAAAGAGGATTTTCAGTCTTTTGAGAACTGTAGATGGAAAATTTCAAGAGTAATGATTACACAGAAAAGAAGTTACTAACAAGCTCATTAAAAAGATTTTTGTTCTGTTGAGTAAGTGTGGTAAGTGAGGCGGTAAATTATATTTTCAATTCAAAAAAGCAAAGGGATTTTGTTCAGAATGTAGTGGTTAAATACACTTGTAACTCTAAAAATTGAGAACTGTGATTTCTGATCTGTATTACCAGGATTATTTCTGCTACTTACCCCGTCAAAATTAATGAGAAAGATATAAGCAGTCCTTGGAGCAATATACTTTATCTAGGAATCTTCCTTCTACCCTCCTCTCTCCTCCCTCCTCCTTACCTAAAGTATGTTTCTTTCTGTGTTCTTCATTTTTGACTGCGTTTTCCATGACAGCCATCCATCTTTAAAAGCAGTTGTGAAGAAGCTTCATTCTTCCATACAGATTAGGCTTTAATTTTGGATGTGGCTTCAGAATTCGGTAGTCGATGGAAGAAGCAATAAAAAATGACAGCATGAAAGTTTGAAATATAGGTTCTAATGTCTGAATCCTATAAGGTGCTTCATCCATATATAAAACACTTTATTGTCTTTCCATTTACCATTTTGAATACATCTTTGTCTGGAGTACATTTTTCACATATCACAAATGCCAGTGTTCTGAGTAATACTTCACAGAGTGAGAGATTATAAAATGCTATAATCAAATGACGTGCACTGCTTTCCTCTGAGAAGTATCAGGTTATAATATTCTGATCACCGGCTATCTTATTTTCTCTGTTTTATTCTCTTAATCAGAGACAAATAATTTCTAAACCTTAAGTCTGCAAGGTCTTATGTCTGCTGTTTATATGTGAAAGCTGGAAGAGAATGTTCTGTAGTGTCTATAGAATTTAAAATTATTTTTATAACTACTAAAAATAAAAATCTAGACTCTCCACTAATTTTGATTTGTGGTGTTTGCAAATCTCATTCATCCATAATCGTTTCAAATTTGAGTTTCAGAACTGTGTTTGGCCTTTTTTTCATGTTTGTTTTAAGTGCAGATAATTCAGTTTAATCCCCTGTTTATATTATTATGTGATTTCTACAGTATTTGACAAAACATACGTTGTTTTTCTTCACAAAAAATTATGAACTCTATCTTCCTTTCACCTGTGCCTTCTGGATCTCATGGTTTTAGATCACTCAATTTCATTGCTTTGATCATGCTGTTATTTTATGGCTAACTTGCTGGATATGATTGTCTGCAAACATATGCCTGCATTAAGCTACTATTCAGTTAATCTTACTACATTTCCCACTGGCTGAAGCAGTTTCCATTTTCTCCTCTTATTTGTCTTGTATTGTTCTCCTTCCCTATTGCTTCTACACCTTCCGTGCAGAAAAGCCCTCTTTGTTCTGAGTCTGTGTAGCTATTAGAAAAAAGTACTGTTCAAGTCTGTGCTTTATAGACACCTGGGCATGGCCGAAATTATATTGACTTTATAGCGTAACACTGAAGGAAAAGGAAGTATGAGTAAATTCCTCAGGAGTAATATATGCTTATAATTACAGTTTCACAGTCAAAGAGGTTCTGGAATAACCCAGACATGGTGATAACAGAGGCAGAAGGGGGTGGGGAGCTGTAGGATAAGTCTCTGTTGATGATGAATACTAGAGGACTGTGTGCTGTGATTGTAGGAGGAAGCAAGTAGCTAGAGGTGATGATCTAGGTATCCTTCCAGTGCTGTGTTTCTGTCCTGCATATAATAGAATCTGGTTGAACATAAGGATGATATGTGGTACTTAAAAAGTCATTGTGGTCTGTTTTTCATTCATATACAAATGATATCTTGAAGCTGCATGGTAGAATAAATTTTTTATTTTCTTTGTTCATTTGCCCTTATTTTTACTTTCCTTTCCATGTTTCCCTCTTTTTTTTTCCATGCACTTTGGCTGCAATTCCAGTTAGCTCTAAATGTGCTCAGTTAAGTAGTGGAGATGTTTTATCTAGGGTAGAAGAGAAATCTCTATGGACTGACACAACTGCTGACAAGTGCATCAAATAGATACACCTGATGATTTATTATCCCCGCTAATTAATCACTGTTTTTACATGTCTCACGTTTTTTAATATGCTTCCACAGTGACACCTATACTTGCAGCTCTCATGAGTGGTTGTCTTTTACTCATTAAGAATCTAACAATATTCATATATTGTCTATGAACCTTTTGTTATGTGCAATACTAGGGAGTTGGGCTAGATGATGTGTAAAGGTCTCTTCCAACCCAAAGCATTCTATGATTCTATGATTCTATAAGTATCCAAACCATAGTGATCTTCCATTCTGTGTGTTGATGGTGGTCCCTGGCTTGGCTTTGTGTTTTGATCTCTGCACCAGAGTGTAATTTCACAGTATGAAGTTTCAGTATCTCTTGATCCCTCTGCACAGAAGCTCTTGCAGTTTTGAAATATTCATGCATATGTTCTATTAACACCTGTATAATAAATGAATTCTGACTTAAAGTGCCAATAATCGGGGGGGGGGGGGGGGGGGGGCATTAAAAGTTTTCCAACTCAATTTTAGAATTTTTTTTAATGTAATTCCTAATTTTTGAAAGATAAGCTTGATTTTCATGCAGATTGGTGTTTTGGCATGATTTGAGAAATCCTAGAGAAATCTTTTACAGTGTAAGAATAACTGCATTGGGTCTCAGATAAATAATGTGTGCAGATGTGCAGATTATGTAAACAGGTAGTAGAAGTGAAATAACAATTCTTTAAAAGTGCTGTTGTGCCTTCTGTTTTTTTAATGTAAGCAGCAAGTCCTCTCCTTTGTATTCTTTCTTGTCTTCATTCTTATTTTCTTATTGTAGGCCTTTACATCAAACTTTCCCTGTGCTAGTGACTCTCTTTGGTATGTTTTTCTCCTTTTTCATGCTATCTCATACTGAAGTGCCTTTTTCAATTTTTGCATTTTTAATTATCCTGTTATTTTTCTGTCTTGACCACAACCCCCTAAATTCTCCAATATTAACATACCTATTCTCTTAATCCCAGTCAGGGTGTTGTGGAAAGGCTTTCTTTTAGCTTTGTTTTTTCCCCAGTTTTTTAACAATGATGTCAAAAATGTGCTGAATACCTCTATAATAATCTGCCCATTTCCTTTATTTCATGCTCATCAGAAAGCTGGGTGATCAGCAAGGAGCAATATATCTTGCTATGTTAATCCCAGGCTAGAATGTTCTTGGAAACATGCTCTGTTCCATGCCGGAGGTCCCTGTTTCTCTTCCTGCTTCTGTCAAGTCATTCACAGATAAGAACCAAATATGAGGAAAAGCATAAATTAGCAGGGATACAAAATGACCCCTGAAAATATCTTAATGAGCTGATCAATCCACTCGACTTGATAAGCCTCACCATCAGTCCTACCCACCTCCTCATGGCGCTTCCCATGAGATGACAGTGTAACCTGCTGTTCCTTCTATTTTCAAAGCTCGATGGGAATTTTTGATGCCACTTGCCTGAAAATATCAACCCTTTGAAACTGAAGCTTATCTCAAAAAATATCGATTTCAGCTAAACTTTTAATTGGGCAGTTTCTTTATGTGATAATAGAGAATCACAGAAGGGATTCTAATTATGATTTTGAACTTAGTTCACAGTGCCTAGGGCGTAGATATAATCTACCCACTAACTTGCTTGGCTGTGCGGTGTTTATAAGCCTCTTCAAGCCCCAGAACGAAAATAATTTCCGGAATAATGGAATTCGTCTGTGTAATGGAGAATGCAGCAGTAGTTTTCTTAGTACTTCCTTTTCTGTGACTGGTAGAAAGATGTCTGTGCTTTTCAAATGTTCATCTTTTCTACAACTGATACATTGCACTCAAATTTATTACTCAGAATTCTCTTTGTAATTCATAAATTTTTATGCAGAAACCTATTAAATGATTAAATTCTTTAAGTACTAGGACTAGTTGAAAGTTTTTTACTTTGTCAGTTACATTCATTTTAGTACTATTTTACAATAATTATTTTAATAAATTTACTATGCAAAGTTCACCAAAAAGGTGGCAACTTTTTCTTGCAATTGTCTCTGTAGTTATTTGAATTTTTTTTTCTTGTTTATGTAATGAAATATTTTATTTGTTTTGAATGTGTCTCTTGTCCCAGTTCTGCAGCTATCTGGTAAAGAAAAAACCCTTCTTATTTTAAATTGGAAATCTCAAATTTTTAGAATAAACATAGAAGTTGTGGAGAAGCTACTAACTGAAAAAAAGAAAACACAGACTTCCTGCTGTGCTGAATCATGTGTCCCATTATCTTGCTGCATGGCTGAAATCTATTCTGCTTTGTGCTGATTGTTGGAAGACAGTCCTGCCAATTTCAGTACCTGAACTACTCAAACAAGCATGTCCAGGTTTCCTTGGAAAAGGTATTCTGGTATTAGGTTCACTTCCAGCTGGAGTGTGAGAGTGAACTAGCTTGTGTATAGCCTTGGACAATCAGGTTTATTAGACCATTGGATCAAAGCAAGGAGAGAGCAAATTCGGCAACACAGATGCTACTTAGAGATAGAAAGAAACATGTTCCTCTTTTTCTCTAGAGCACTGAGGTTCAGCTGCATGACTTTTGCCAGGGTAAAAATAAGGCCCTGTTATAATTCAGTTGAGTTTGAGTTTTTAAATTTGCTTGTGTGTTTATTGATATCCTGTTCCCTGGCACCACTCACAATGTTGAACATCTAAAATGTTCATATTGGTGTTCATGAACTCTGTGGGTCAGTGAAGGCTAGTCAGTTGTTTAGTTTATCCTGAAGGATGTTGAACTACAGAGTAGCTGAGAGCTGCAGACAAGGCAGAATTAAAAATCTTAATGTATTCTCACGTCCAAAACAATTTACTTTTGAATTGAAATTTAATTAATGTTTTATTGTACTTAAGTGACTTATCATTGATGTTTCAAATGCACTATTAATCTGACTGTTAATTAGAAAAATCCTTTCTAAAATGTAACATTTGTGAAATAATTGTTTTAGATAGTCATGTATATGTGGCTAAATATCTTTAAGTTTTGTATTCTTAGTATTTTATTGTCCCTGAGGAAGGAAGTAGTTGGGTTAATTAAAATTACATATTTTAATGGTCTATGAAGCCAAGGAGATAGTGTGCTATGGGGTCTAAATGTGAATTGAATCTAAAATGCATACTTTAAGGATAGCCTTTTGTGCTTTAAAATACATAGTGATTCATCTTCCATCATTCCATCTAAATGTCAAACATAAAGTGAGTCAAATTTAAGTGAACTAGATTGTCTGTGTAATCTGTATAATTCCAGAGACATGCAGTTCTAGTAGCTGAAATGTAATGGGAAAAGATCAGGCTAGGTCATATATGGCCTTTTCTGGCATTGAAATCTATAAATATGATGAGAACAGTGGTCATTCTTTCTCAGATGGAGAACAAAATCCCAACTGCAGGTGAAAGGGGAAATGAGTTTAGGGGACATAGTAGTAAAAGTTTAGAAGAAAAGTATTAGGGAAGAGGAGATGAAGAGGCTTTGGGAATTCTGAATAGTTTTTTTTTATATTTAGTAAGTATGCACTGTTCTTAAGTATGAAAACACAAATTAATTCCCAAATTTCAGCTAATTATAATATGATGCCAAACAGAGATTACTACTGACATAAACTATTTTCAGTTATGGACAAAGTGCTGTAAAGATTTTAAAGTGCTGTAAACAAAATGTGGTGTTTTAAGTTATGGACTAAGTAATCAATATGGAATGGACAGTGGGTGGTCCTGCTGTATTTGTTGAGTTTCTAGACAAGTGCAAAGGAGATAAAATTGCAGATCTTTGCATTGTGAAGGATTTGGTTTTGGCTTTTTTAATAATAAGACAGCATCCATAAGCAAAGGATTAAAATGCAGCTTACATTATTTAAGTATACCCTATCAACAATTATGTGTTGTTCAGATCTATCATATTATGATTTAGTGCCATCAGCACTGTTCTGTATGGAATCTGCAACTCAGTTTGGGTCTATACATTATTATAATTTAGAATACTTTCATAAATATGCTTTTGCTCTAATTGAAAGGAGAACACCAAAATAATGAGGTCATGGATCATTTTCATGTCTTTTTAATCTTGTACGTGAACAAAAGGCAAAATCTAAAAGAGATTGATCAGTTAGACCCTAGCTTTATGAAGGTTCTTCCATTTGAGAATTGCTCACGAATGGTGCATACGATCAAGCTGTTGTTGTTTCCTCTATTATTTCCAGGCATTGGGAGTACTGTGAGCATCCCTTACTGATCATAGGGCTTCTCTAGGTTGCTGTTTTGTACCCACCACCTTCTGTCTTTTAATAAACACTTCAAGGCTTTGGAAAAATGACATTTCCTCAGTGTAGTAACCATTAAGAGCTTTAGTCCATTACCCCTTAAGGAAGGATAGATGGAGTAGGTCCCCCAGTTAAATCCTATCAGAACAAGCTAAGTGGTTTGTTAGCGATGTAGGGAGACAGTAGCTGTAGGTTTGAACTTTCTCAAGCTAATGAGATCCCAGAACCTAAATAATAATTTTGAACACATCTTTTGGTGCAGGAAAGTGGCTTGTTGTGTGGCTGTTCTCATGTTCACAGAAACGTGGAATGGTTGAGGTTGGAAGGGACCTCCAGAAGTCGTTTTGTCACTGTGCTCAAGCAAGATGACCTAGAGCTGGTTGCCCAAGTCTGTGTCCAGATGGCTTTTGAAAAACTCCATAACCTTTCAGGGCAACCTGTTCCAGTGTTCAGTCACCCTCACAGTAAAAGAAGAGTGTTTCCTTCATGTTCAGAGGGACCCTCCTGTGTTTCATTTTGTGCTTATTGCCCCTTGTCCTGTCACTGGACATCACTGGAAAGAGACTGACTCTGCCCTCTTTGCAGCTTCCATTCAGGTGTTTATATACCTTGATAAGATCCCCCCAAGCCTTCTCTTCTCCAGGCCTAACACTCCCAGCTTTCTCAGCCTTTTTTTCATAGTAGAGATGCTCCAGTCCTTTCATCATCGTTGTGGCCTTTCACTGAACTCTCTCCAGTTTGTCCATGTCTCTTGTACTGTGGAGCCCAGCACTGGACACAGAGCTCCAGGTGTGACCTCACCAGCACTGAGCAGACAAGAAGAATCATCTCCCTCACCCTCCTGACAATGCTACAAAGAAGGCCAATGGTATCCCAGGCTGCGCTGGGCAAAAATAAAGGAATTCTAAAAGAAATAAAAGGCTTAGATCCATTTTGCATGAGGGTGCAAGGGCATGAAGTGTTGTCCAGCTATGAGTCCTAGTTTCACACAAACAGCAGTTCTACCAGTAATAATGAGAATTCAGGAACTAAGCTGGATTTCAGTGTTGAGGGATTTTGGGGGGTGGGTAGAGGTTTTGGTTATTTCTTGGTTTTGAGGCAGTTTTTGTTTTCTTTTTATGATGAACATTTCTTAATATGGCTACTAGGGGCTTTCTCTACTGAATATTCTAGTTTTTTTAAAATCACCTTCTGACCCAACTAAGACTCTTCAATTTAAATCTAAATGCATGCTGTTTTCTCAAAGCAAGGTTCCACAGAATTTTGTGTGTAGGTCTTACTGAGAAAATGGCTGGCACTCTGTGTCTAAGAAAAAAGGCGTATATCAGGTGAAGAATTTCTCGGAACTGCAAATGATATCTCTTGAGCATTGCAGTTCTTATCACGTGTATTCCAGGAACATAATTGTTTCATAGGGCTGCTAAAATGGTTATAGGAATGAATATTCCATGCAATAAGAAGAGACTGAAGTAGTGCCTTTCATCTGTCATGGCTCATTGCAAATTGCATGAAACAAAAAAGGCACAATGAAGAAATACAGTGGAAGAAGAATACTTACTTAAATTGAAGGACAAATGGGGCATGAGGAGAAATGAATATAAATTATCTATAAATACAGTCAGCATGGAATTAAAGTGTCTCGAATGAAAAAAGCCTGTCAGATTCTGGAGTACATATCGGAATGAGTTTCCTGCTTCCAGTAGGTTTAATTGGGGTTAAAATGTCTGAGCTGTTTCTAAGATGGAAGCTTGATAAATTTGTGAGTGTAGTTATTATCATATTAAGATTATTATTAATTATATTATGACATGACTGTCTGCAGTGGCAAGGAAGCAGACCTGATGGCTCAAGATGTCTGTGTTTCTGGCGCTGACCTAATTTTCAGTGACAGTAATTTAATATAGATCATGGGATATGATCTATATTGAAATGAATTTGGAAGGAAATGGATAACTGAAAGGAGTGTTAGCTTTTTCCAGATAAAAAGGTTTAACTAAAAAATAACTTGACTAGCTCTAACCTTCTATATTACTGTTGGTCTAAGAGTATCATAGTTTCATAGAATCATAGAATGACCTGAATTGGAAGGGACCAACAAAAATCATTGAGTCCAACTCCTATCCCTGCATAGGACAACCCCAACATTCACACTGTGTGTCTGAGGGCATTGTCCAAATGCTTCTTGAATATTGTCAGTCGTTTGATGCCATTACTGTACAAGGATTGGCACCGAAGTAGGCAGTCCTTCCGGTAGTGGATGGCTTTCTAGGTAATTAGATTTTAAGTGTGAAATACTAGTTTTTATAAGGTTTAAAGAACCCGGATTGCCCAGAGAAATTGTGGCTGCCCCATCCCTGGAGGTGTTCAAGGTCAGGTTGGATGAAGCTTTGAGCAACCTGATCCAGTGGAAGGTGTCCCTGCTCTTGACAGGGGCCTTGGAACTGGATGATCTTTGGGGTCCCGGGGTCCCTTCCAACCCAAATCAACCAGTCTGTGATTCTACAAACCCCTTGTGAACTTTTATATTAATAATGCTTTCATTTCTTTATTTATTTATATCTGTTTAATACTTTCTACTTAATTATTTGAGAAGATTTAATTCACCTAACTTTAGCTTTCTAATGTTAAATAATTATTCCAAGCTTTTTAAACTGTTGTTTCAACACTCTGTATTTTCTTTCTATCCATCAGTTTTAATTTTCAAATACATGTGCCAGTTATATTCCCTTGTATAGTGAATCCTAAGAAGGTAATTTTACTGCCTGCTTTCCTCATGCCACTGGCCAATTACCAAATATTATTTTCTGCTTTCATAGTTCAATATAAGTATTTATCTGAAGCCACAGACTGATAATTTGGCAGAAAAATTGTAAACGCTCCTCAGAAGTAAAACAGAAGTTAAAAAATTTATAGGCATTTGATTCCAAAATCCAAAACTTTCTTTGGCTGCCATTTCATCTCATCTTGGATATACCTAAAGTGCAAGTACTTTCACATACAAAAGCTTTATTGCGGGATGCTCAGAATCAGTTCTATCTCATCTGAGTCCAACCTAGAGCTTACATAAGGGAGAGCTTTGCTTGACTTTTCATGCAGTTGCATGCATCCTCTTGGTTCCAACAGCTGGATTTGCTCCAAGAGTGCATATTGGCTCAAACTTTCTTCAAAAACCTGTGATAGCTGTTTTTGTTTAGTAAATAACCAAAGGAAAGATCATGCCTTCCCATTTTTAACACTGATTGGATGAATGCAGTTGTCCACATTCTTGCTCAAATTCCCAGATTTGGAGCTTTAAATCTAACCTTCACTCAAATGCTAGACTAAGCTGTTCTGCGTCACTCTCAGCCTCCTATTCACACGGAATATTTTAAATCATAGACTCAAAACCAATAATATTAAAAAAAATCATGGGAATTTCTTTCCAAATTTTTAGCATGCTCTCAGCCAAGAGATTTTTTTTCCCAATAACTGTTTGATTTAAAGTATGTGTCAGAAAGATATTTGTGGCTTCAGAGTTCCTTGCTCCTAGTTTTGATGATTTTTGGCAGCTGGGTAATATACATGGGAACGTAGGTACAGCAAACTGTGGTCCTCCTTGTTTCTCTGCAGAGACCAGGTACCTCTAACTTCAACTCTGTGATGCTGAGAAATATTTAGAAATTTGTTTTGTTGTCTCTTTCTCTGACAATGATTATTTGTTCTTTATCTTTTCAGTAAACTTTTGAGAATATTGGAAATCTTATGAAAGTCTAAAAAAATGCAACCTTAGAAATGAGCCATTTGAATTTTTCTACTAAACTTTTATATATTATATTATATATTATTAGCTTATCAACCAAGATACACTGTACGCAAATCATGATAAGAACATGTAGTCCTAATGGTAATATAATAAGGAAAAGAGTTGTGATGGGAGTAATTCATTGTAAGCTTCTCCTCAGCCGTTTGGATTGTGTTGTGGGAAGTTATGCCATTTGGCATTTTTTTGGGGTTTTCTTGTAATGATCCTAAAAACAATTCATGTATGCTTTGATTTCATATTAGGAGTATTTTCTTTCAGAATTTCTACATTGGAGACAAACAAGATTTTTTTTTTTTGTTTAATGGCAAAGTTTGGGTTAATATAAAATCTCATTCAAATTCGTGCTTGCTCCTCTTTCAGCCTGTTTTGCATCATTATTAATCTCTTAGTAACCCCTTATATGTTTAAATGGTTGTCTAGTATCAATCTATGAAATCAGCAACTGCAGAAAGAAGAAAACAAAACAAAAAGTCAGACTTGTTTTCTCACCAAGGGCAAGGCAGGTGCAATCAAACCTTCTCTTTACCACTGGCTGTCTGGTCGGGCAATACATGGAGAGCCTCGACAAGGCACAGCACATGCTGTTCCTGCCAGACTCAAAAATGTCATGGAGAAAATACAATGGAGTGTTTTTTCAGGTAGTGCAGTAGCAAGATAGGTGAAAATTAATATAAGCTTATTAATTCGGCTGCAGAGACATATTTTTTATTATATGAATAAATAAAAGGCAGTTTGAAAAGAAGGTCATAATAAACTTAAATATAGAACCTCCTGAAAATTTAATATGCATTTGGAGAATGCTGAATTTTTAAAAAAACAACTTGGAGATGGAGCTTTCTTTCAGCAAAGAATAGCAGTATAAAGAAAGCCAAGTCTTAAATCGTCTTAAAAAACGGGTTTTGCTTGGCATAGCCACAACATTATTCCAGGTAATACTTTGATGGGATTGTGTTCTGTAGCTGGACTGGCTTGTTTTAAATGCTTTTAACGAGTCTATACAGCAGAATGCAACACATTTTGGAGATACCCAAGCCAGTCTGAAGTTAGTAAAGCTGTGTAACAGAAAGGCAGCCCTGTGCAGCTACATTAGTTTGGATCTTGAGTCATCAGCACGGCATAGTCTCACCTATTTAGAACTGGTTCTGAGGAAGTCTTTTCAGCTGGTACATGACAGTGTGCAGATACAGCTAAGTGCGTTTGACCATGGGTTTAGAGGTTTCCCTAGTGGGTTGTTCTCCATAGCCTTTCGAAGACCTTTAAAATACACGTGTTTTTCTCCTCAATTGGATTATTAGTATTATTTAAAGCATAATTTTCCTTCCCATTTCTTAAATTCTGAAGGAAGATGATGCATTTTTGCTTCATTATTTTTCATCTGACACTGTTAAGAAGTTAGGTGATACTAGAATGAAGGTAGATAGCAGGGGTTGCATGTTTTCCTTGTTGCTTAGAATAACATCCTGTTAGATCATAATTTTTAAGATTGTGGCTCATTAAAAACATTCTAATAACCCTTTGAATTGGTCAACTTTTCTGGGGACCTCAGCATTAATATTTTTACTTAGATATTTTAGTCATGATGTCAGAATAATGCTTATAGTTTATAAGTACAAATATTTACATTTTAGTTTTAATGACAGGTCTGGGTTCCTGTTCCTATATCTGTAACCATATTATTTTGCGAACAACTTCTGAAATACAAATGCATTGTTCTGTTTTTCAGATGATTAGTGAAAAACTTACTTTTAAGGTGTCTGGAACTGATTTGGAAAATTATGGCCTAATATAAGTTCTACATTTCTGTGTGTTCCATGTGCTATATTATTGCTTATCTGGTAGTTAGAGGAAAATAACTGTCCTATGGTGGAAGTCTCTTCGCTGTCTTCTGTGAGTCACATATGAAAGAAAAAGATACGTGCCATTCTTTTTCAGTTAAACTATTAGTTTATTTGACTTCCAGTGGTGTGCTGTTTATTTTTCTTTCATTAAGTTTTTCTTACATATCAGAATTTACCTGATCTCCTTGTGATGTTAACCACATTTCTGTATAATATAATGTAACCTTTGTTAGTGGCATCTTGCCTCTTTCTCTGAATGCATCGTGCTGTCCCTGGCTCAACCTTTCTTTTCCGTCAGATATTTCCTTCAGCTTCTCCCTGTCCTCCTTTTGCTACCTTTAATCTTACTACTTTAAAGATACTATTTCCTTTAGTAGTTGAAAATTATTAGATCTCAGCTTTACAGAAAGAACTCAAGCCCTTTCTGTGCTGGTAGCTTTAAGTAGTGTTTATTCTTCCTTAATACTTCCATCTGCTTAAAAGAAGTAATGTTAGTTCTTAAAATTCTTAATTTAGTTACCAATTACCATGTTGAATAAGATCCTTGTTGGTGGAATTCAACAGGCACCAGCATGTTTCAGTTGTTACACAAGAGAGTATTTAGCTCTGTCTGTAGAGAGGCAGTTTGGGATGGTGAGTAGGTAGCGTGAGCAGAGACTGGGCAGTAAAGTCGTAGCAGCAGTAGTCACAAAGGGAATCGTGGCTGGGGGGGGAATCTTTGAGAGGAGTGATAGCTCTTCCAGGTGGAGGAGAGCAGAGTAAGTGTCTGAGAAACAAGGCAAGGACTTGGAGGTGATAAAAGCTCCATCCCTGGAAACGTTCAAGGTCACTCTGGATGGCTCTGAGCAACCTGATGCGCTTGAAGGTCTCCCTACTCACTACAGGGGAGGATCGGTCTGGATGACTTTTAAAGATCTTCTCCAACCCAGACTATTCTGTGATTCTATGATTTGACTGGGGAGAAGCAGCGAAGAAGGAAGTAATTGGAAGGCAGAATTATAGAGAAATGCAGTTGGGATGATACTATTGGGGTGCTCTGTCCCATCCTCCCTACCAATACAGGTGAATTCTGTATTTCTGTAACAGATGCTGCTATTTCTCATGTGTTGTGCTGATTGCACTCAGCAGTCTGTCTCAGTGTTTTAGTTTCCTTTTTAGTTGCTACAGGTGACTGCTCTAGAAAAGAATATTTGGGAACAAACAAAAAAAGGCAGAGAATATAAAGGCTCCACGTGTTCTAAAAAATATTTCTCTTGAGCTTTCTCTTCCTTCCCAGCAGCAGTGAGTTTATTTAGTGATTTTTTGTACTTTCTGTAAAAAAAAATACATGTGTAAAACATATCTTTAATTACCTTTTTTTTTTTTTTTTTTTTCAATTCTAGGAGAAACAATGAGAATTGCCTCTTCGGAGTTTGCCGATGACCCGTGCTCCTCAGTGAAACGGGGCACCATGGTCCGGGCTGCTCGCGCCTTGCTTTCTGCTGTCACCCGCTTGCTCATCCTGGCTGATATGGCTGATGTCATGAGGCTTCTATCACATCTGAAAATCGTATGTGTTTTTAATATTTTGTATTGGCTTTCTGTGTTTCGTGAACAGGGAACAAATCAGTAACGGATGTCACTGTTTATGTTTCTTACTTTACTTCACTGGTTTTCTTAATGTGCTGGATATGAAAGAGGAGATAACAAGTTTCTACATTAGTCTTTATCATTTTCTGATTTTGGTGAAATTATTTTTTGGAGAAATAAAGTAGAAATTGTTAGATATCTTCAGTAACTGGACTAATACTACTGTGAAGCAACTCTTGGAACTGACCTCCACTTTGGTTTATCAGCTCAGGACTTGTAGAGTATTGCGATCTTGTGGCAGAGTTTAGGTACTACAGTTGTTCTACTTTTTTTCCTATGCTCGGCTTCTGGATGTATCAGGAGATTGAATCTTTAATTTGGAGCAAGACAATAGTGTCTAATCACTCATCAAAGAGGGAAAAATAATAAAGAGGAATTAAAGATTGCCAGATAGTTTAGCAAGGATCTGTATTCAGGACTGCCACCATTCACACTTTTATACAGGAATATTAAAATGCCTTGCAGTTGAATTATAGGAAAATATGGATTGTTTTTTTCTATTTTAATTTTACTGCATAAACAAACAAAAACCTCTGAAACAAAACAAAAATTTTGCAGAAACTCATACACAGACTATTTAAAACATGGTCCGTGTGGGAGCAGTAGTGGGGATGGAGATTTACCTCTTTTTAATAACTATCCAAAAAAAAATTATTTTATTTTATTTTTTTCTATGTCTTTTTAAAAATGTAACTGTACAGAGGTACCACATTCTGGGAAAACAATGAAAAGCCTTCAATGTGCAAACTGTGCAGATAAGCTAAATAGTTTGAAAACAGTTTTCAAAATGAAAAAGGCAGATTTTTCTGCACAGCTTCTAGTGAGCTCTGCTCTAATGAACAGAATGCTGCTCTTGTAATTGTCAGTGCATGGCTCTGCTAATGTGCACTGTAAGCATTGTCTCTCTCGAATATGCATTTAATTTTTCCCCACTATAATACTCTATAAAACTGTAATTCAAAAAGCATTTTGCTAGTGAGACTAACGCTTTAGTATTATAAACAACAGATTTCTCTAAACATGATTTAAATTCAGATTGAAGCTCTTTCGTAGGTGATGAAAAATATTGTTCTCACATCTGAGATGTCTTCCTTCTGTTAGAGCAGTTTGCTATGTTTTTTAAAACACAAATGTTCAATACAGTTTTGTAAGTGGGTGTATTTACTTACACAGTTTGCACCCTGGATTTGCAAGGGCAGCCAATGGCAATGTGGTTTGTAATCTCTGCCTATGTCATATGTTATTATAGATCCTGTTTCCAAGAAGCGAGGCATCTCTGTTTTTTTTAGCAAAATTCAAATTAAGAATCTTAAATTAGATTTTTTTGTTTCAGGTTAAAAAGGATGATTTATTTCTGAGGATTGACAGTGTAAATATTTTTAACTTACCATTTTGCAGTGCAAACTAGTTTTAGATGAATAAACTGGGGAAGGAAAAGTGTATAATTTACAACATTGACAAAGGGACGGCTCTTGTATTCACTCAAAGGTAGCATTTAAAGGCTGGTGTAAATTAGTCATAAAATTAATAAACTGAATTCATTCTACGTGTCACAGTTGTGCAACTTATTTATACTGAAATAGAACACTTCTAACATAACAACTATGGATTTATTTTCCTATAGAAATGTATGAGTTTGCTATTCTACTTCCCTGTAATTCGTAGATATTCTTAAATCTGCAGTAAGGAGGTGAAGGCTCACAATAAAAATATGCACTTATACTGGTAGGAAAATTTCGTTAGAGCAACACAAATGATATAAAAAAAAGCAGGTTCTGCACATAATTATGCCTTCCTAAATTCATTAGACATCAGCTACTGCTTAAGTTATGGATTCGCAGTGGCATTTGGACAGTGAGCGTCAAACCTCTGTTCTTCTACAGGAGTGTGTCCCCGTCAGAATTAGCTGTTCCACTCCACAGGGAAAATTTGTTGTTGAAAACTTATGCTCATTTTTCTCAATCAAAGCAATAGGTTTTAGAAAGAAGGTTGAGTAGAAACTTTTCAGTTCTCCATCTTTTTATTTGGAGTTGTGTTTTTATCTTGTGAGGGAGAGAAATAGAACTTGGAATTCTCACCTAGTTACAGGAAAATTTCCTTTTCGTATTGTATGAAAAAAAACCCATTTTATCCCTTCAGGTATTTTTTTCTTGGTAAAGCTTCACAATAGATTTGATAGATTAACTTGTTGCTATAACTGGGGTTTTATATCTCTGCTTGTTAGGTATAGCATGACTGAGTAACTGCAGGTATGTTTTCTTTGGTAGATTATTTTCTGAAGTTTAAAGTAACTGAAAGAGGAAAGCTGAGGGCTAAGAAAAAGTAATTAATAAATATATTCTGGTTGAACTTCATTTATTTCACAAAGATTCTGTATTTTGGACATATCGGGGTAAATGAAAATCTTAATGGTAAGTCAGTTTCCTTTTTAAAAATAATTTTTATCCTGAATTAATAATTTTTGTTTTCCCACAAAATCTATACCACACAGTAAGAACATATTAACGTATTTTGTCTTAAATGCCACAAATATTCAAAATTTCATTTAATAGGCGTGAGTGGAGAAATGAATATAGTTATACTTTTTACATTAGTTTTACATAGTACTAAAGTACATTATATGGAAAGTATCACAGTATCACAAGTTTGGAAAAGACCTCTGAGATCATCTAGTCCAACCTATGACCCAACACTACCATCCACTCGTCATTTAAACCATGGCACTAAGTGCTTCCTCGAATCTGTTTTTAAACACCTCCAGGGATAGTGACTCCACCAGTAATGCAGAATGGCAATCAGATAGCTTCTCTATTAATAAATCTACTTAAAGTTAGTGGGACTGTCATTAAAGACACTGTACAATGATGAACATAAAAGTTACATTCAGTCCATATAACAGAGAGTCTTGGGTAGATTACTTATAGACTTTGTCAACAATGGCACCTGGGTTAAAATTATAACACAGTTGATACATTTTGTTCTAGGTAGAGGAAGCACTAGAAGCAGTGAAAAATGCAACAAATGAGCAAGATTTAGCAAATCGCTTTAAAGAATTTGGAAAAGAGATGGTAAAATTGAACTATGTAGCTGCTAGACGACAACAGGTGAGTACATTTTCAAGCAGGGGTTGAGAAAGGCTTGATTCTGAAGATCTTATGTTTTTAAATCCAAGTCTGGTTTAAAATGTACAATAAGTAATTGCTGTGTCTTGGCCTATGGTTTAATTCCATTGAGTTTTTTTTTAATGTGGTGAAGTTTTTCAAACATGTTATTTCTTTAAGAATATTTTCCAAGTGGCTTCAATTAATAACAGAATGAAGGGTGAAAAGGCAAGTGATTCAGGCGGATAAGGATAGTTTTCATTTGATTATTATTCCCATTTAATTCTAACCTATGCTGATTTGAGGTCACTCTGACAGCTGGTAAAGCACGAGCTCTTGGTAGTCTAGTATAGTTCAAATTAGGAAGAACAGAAATCTGCTTTGTGTTTAAAACCATCATTATGAATTTTCAGATAGTTAGAAGACCCAAGTCGTATATTCATTCATTACTAAGGCAGATGGAAAAAAGACCAGAAAGTCAAAATAACATTAATTCAATACTTACAATTATACAAATTTGCAATAAAGATAACTTCCTCCTGAACAGTGAAGAGTCCCGGCAGTGCTGACACTCTGCAGCTGTGTAAGCTCTTTCCAAGGTCAGTTGTGTTTGGATACCACCAGTCATTCAGAGATGTGTAACTCTGTATAGCATAGCACACAAGATTTCCCATATTCGTCTGTCCCTTTGCTTTATTTTCTGCATTACAGTAATGACAATTAACTTCTGAATCACTGTTGTATTTTTTTAATGAAATAGAACATTTTCAGAATTATATTGAAATTAAATAAATTAAAAATGTAAAATCTAGTCGCTGTCTGAACAGTGCTATTCTGTCTGTTCAGACACTTTCCTTGTGGAAATATAGCTACAGATATGGGAAAAAGATAAAAACGTGAAAGCTGTTGAAGATACATGTCTCAATTTATTATTGGAGGTCTGAAAAGATAACAGAAAGTCTTAGTTATAAAACTTTTAAAATTTTCTTCTTAAGGTGCATTTTTAGAATTCCAGTAACATTTCACATATATAAATGGAAAATCTTGACAACTTACTGCTTAGATGTTCATACATTTTCCTTTCATCTCTTCCATTTTGTAGCCTGATGAAGTTTTTAGGAACTTAATTCTCTCTGAAAACTCTTATCTGATTCTATGATTCTATGATTCTGTGTCTGTCAATGGGCAGAACCTTTAAATGCAGAATATCTGGATTCTTTTTTAACATAGATTCTGTGTGAACTTAAGTAAACTGTTCAGCTCTCCACAGTTCTTTGTTCATAACTTTAAAATAGAGGTAATAATGTTTTGTTATTCTTTATGAATAGCGTTAGGTCTACTTTACCTAATGTTTGAAAGACGTCCATGGACAGTGTGCTGTAACCTGTAATTAAATAAATTCATGGATTAAATAACAAATATACAGTGTCATCTTGTTCTCGTAAAACGTACAATATCTGATGCTTGTTGTCAAGGAAACAAAGTATATGTCATAGAAACAAACACTAAATGATATGAGGAACAGAGCAAAATATGAAAGGAAGGCTAAAAATAAGGAGAGAAATATTTATTAGTTCTTTAAAGAGCTAAAAACCTTATTCATCAATGTAATATTTTTGGTTTATTTTTTTTAAAAGGTCTATCTTATGATGACTTTATGAAGGACATACATATAGTACTTCCAAAAATATGGCACTTAGTGCAACAGATTGTTGCACTCATGTTGTCTTTATGGAATCCACAGATTGAATCCAGAGTAATTTTGTATGTGTGTGTCTTTGAATAAGGGAATCATATAGACTCTTTGTAAGAAGTTAAAGTGAGCAGAATGTAACAGTTGTAGCTATGCAGAAGGAATGGACTTTCTTGGGCAGGGTTTTTATGGTAGATTCTGTCATTGATTCCATCTCTACAGGATCGCTCAATGGTGTCTATGCATGGATACTTCAGCTGTATGTGCAGTACATTCTAACACAAAACTTTTCATTTTTAACTATAAAAATCATGTGGTTTTGTATAGGAACTGAAAGATCCTCACTGCAGGGATGAAATGGCTGCAGCTCGAGGTGCTCTGAAGAAGAATGCCACTATGTTATATACTGCATCCCAAGCATTTCTCCGCCACCCTGACGTTGCGGCTACTCGGGCCAACAGAGACTACGTCTTCAAGCAAGTACAAGAAGCAATTGCTGGTATCTCCAATGCTGCCCAGGCCACCTCGCCCACTGATGAGAACAAGGGGCACACTGGCATAGGAGAGCTTGCTGCTGCATTAAATGAATTTGATGTAAGTATCAGACGTGTATGGAAAATGAAGTGTTTCTCCATGCATTCTACAGCGCTTTTAAGTAACTGGTTCTTGAACAGGACTCAATTTCCCTTTTCATTCAGGTCCATTTCCTCAGACTTCACAGGCAAAGTGCAGACATTGACTTGTGTTATTTTTAATGAGGAATTGTTGTTTGCTGCTAATGCAGTTGAATTGTAAGGAGTTATTTGTGCTCATATCCAGTGGCAGTAAAAGAGAGAAAAAAGTCCTCTTTTGACCTAGTGTTCTTGAAAAATCTAGCTAAGTAGTTCTAAATAATGCAAAATCTGGTCAATCTGTCAGTTTAGTTCTGTTACCAAGATCTGTGATTGGTTGAATGGTAAATTCCTGATTGTCTAACAAGTCAGGAAGTCAAGATGATAAAATAAAGACTATGATAGAGCTGAGCATCCTGGCAGCATTAACATTCAAGTCGAATCATGAATTATGTTAATCAAAGATATGGAAGAAGAATCTTCAAAGCACAGTTGATAATGATCACTGCAAGCAAAGTGCTGAATTCCAGCAATAGCTACAGTTTTGCTTATGCAACTTTCTTAACCACTATCTGTTTAACTGTTAATTTCATTGTCAATGCCTGTGAAATATGAAAAAAAAACCCTTAATTGCGGACCGTACCTGAACATATTTTCCTCTTTCATTCTGAGTTTAGGTAAGTGTTTGTTAAAAATATTATTGGGGAATTGTGTTCTTTTCAATTTGATTAGTACACAAGGTTACAGTATATGCATCCGTCACACACAATCAGGAACTACTCAATCCTGCTGTATTTAGAGCTAAAAATGGAGGTGTAGGGCAACTGGTTCATCACATATCATGTTGGACTGTGCTTGTCTTCTGTCATTCAGTCTATTTTGGAGATGGCAGTGGAAAGGGAAAATATCATAGGACCAAGGGAAGCTCCAGGACTAAGATATTGAAAAGAGGCAAAGAATGAATATACAAATAATAGCAAAAAGGAAAAGGGTTTGGAAATGGAAACATGGCAGAAAAAAAATGTGTGGATAGATGTAGGAAGAGACAAGCAAAGAGGGCAAAACCGTTCAGAACTATTGCGGGAACAAGAGATTGGCTCCAGTTCCACCACACTTTTTAAGTAAATGAAAGACTGCAGCCTGCATCAACTCTATTGGTATTTTCATCAATATCTATATTTCTAGATTGATAGTTTTTACTATCTAATGTAAAATTCTTGTTGGTCAAGGAATTCTGCATGGTTTTCAGGGCCTTCTTGGCTTGCAGGTCCCTTATTGGTAAGAATAATATCTGTTTGGTCTGATTGTACTCTGGCTTTTGTGTGGGACTTTGCGTGTTATGGACAGCAGAGGTTTGACAAACAGTAAGAGAAAACATGTGACTTCTTAGTCTGAAACTGATGATGCTGCTGCTCTCTGGAAAAGGCTTCCATTCAATCCAAAGAGAGGCATTGTGTTTAGTGAAAGTAAATTTAGGGAAGACTATGCGAGACATCTGATATTGTCCCCTGCCTCTTCGTGAGACTATTTGTTCATCATTTCTCTTCTCAGGTAAAGTCTTTTCCACTTTCTGTGATGTTGCAGGCATCATGAATGCCTACAGGAGATGTATATCCATAACATTATGTTCTGTTCACAGTTATGTATAGAAAAACAACCTTTGTAATGTTAAGAAACTAAATGAAAACTTCCTCTGCTGACTTACTGAGGATAAAAAGATTGAAACTATTGTTTTATCTGCTTTCTAACCATATTTCCTGGTTTGCCTCACTGCTTAGCTATTGAATGGGATTTATTCACATCTAATTCTGCAACAGAGATGACATTCTCTGAACTCCAGGGAAAGATGGAATTTATATCTGTGGTGGTGGGTTGATTGTGAATTTATCCTTTTATAAGCAAGAAAGCAAGAAAAGTTACCAGACTAGTGAAATTATGTCATGGGTAGAAAGATGTTTGAGAAAAAGGATTGTTCTTTATGTCGGTAATATTACTTCAGCAAGGGAAAGGAAATTTACGTTTTCTAGTGAAAATAATTTTACCGTATATATATTTTAGAGTATCAGTCATGTTGACTAGGATATATTTTTATTTGGTATGAAGTGCATACTAAACATTGCATTATATGACAAGATAATTCTTCTATATTAAAAATGTTACATTTTTTTCCGTAATATTTAACAACTGACAGCCTTAATTATTAGAGATTTCTGAGTCAGCATTTTGTGGCTTAATGCTTCAAAAAACTGCATTGTAAATAATCTGAAAGCTTTCTCAATTAAAATTTCATCATATGTAATATAAATACTTAATCTGCCTATTTTAACCACTTCAACTAGTGTGTTTAAAAAGGTCATGCTAATTGTAATACTGCATACAATGGTCACTTGTGGTATAAAGTCACCTGTTAGAACTAACAACTAGAAACAAAGTTTCGGAAAGATAAAAATACTTGTCATTCATTGCTTCTCAGAGATAATTTATGTAGAAATGGGGAGAGTTCACCAATCTGTTTCTTACTAGATTTGTTGCTTTAAAATACTGGTTGATGTTGATTGATTGATTAAAAAAGTATGTGTTTAATGCCTCATTTTTAGTCCTTTAACTTATCGAATTATAGAATGGTTTGGGTTGGAAGGGATCTTGAAGATCATCCAATTCCAATGCCCCTGCCATGGGCCGGGACACCTCCCACTGGATCAGGTTGCTCAAAGCTCCATCCAGCCTGGCCTTGAATATCTCCAGGGATAGGACAGCCATGACTTCCCTGGGCAACCTGTGCCAGTGCCTCACCACCCTCACAGGAAAACATTTCTTACTAATATCTCATCTAAATGTCCCATCTCCCCTCTTTCAGTTTAAAACCATCCCTCCTTATCCTATTCCTTCTCTCCCTGATAAAGAACTCCTCCTCATCTTTCCTTTAGTCCTGTTTAAATACTGGAAGGCTGCTCTAAGGCCTCCATGGAGCCTTCTCTTCTCCAAGTTAAACAAGCCCAACTCTCTCAGCCTCTCCTCGTGTGTTCCTGATTTAATTTTAGATAATTTAATTCTAGATATTTCTCATTTTATTAGTAATGTATCAGTAAAATTTGTTATATATAATGCTCATTAAATATTTCTAGGTTCTTACAGCAACTAAAGATGCAACTTGATTACTCCTTTCATGGAACTTGTTCATATTTAGGCAAGTTACAGAGAGAGGTTTGTTTCAGTTGGTTCGGGCATTTGGAGAGGTTTGTGTCACTTATTGTCATTTCTGAAGATATTCTGATTGTGCTGACGAAATAGTAATTTCAGTCTGATAAGTCTACATAGATAAGTCTCAGCCTCATGATCAGAGAACTGCTGTGTTGTCATATGTTGAGTGTTGTGGGTTTGATTCATCTGGCCATTGTGTCGTGTACCGGAGACAGGACCAACACATCAAACTGGAGTGCAAAGGGGAGGTAGGTAGAAAGACAGTAAAATTACTAAGGGTAAATAAATAGAGTGAGAAGGAGGAGGAGATCAGTGTGAGATGAAAACCAAGGTGAAGATAGGTGACATCAATGGGTGGGCAACTGGAAAGAGATAAAAGTATATGTGTGATAGGGATATAAAAATACATATATATATATGTATAAAGTAATGGGATAAATAGATATCGAGTGGGTATCTGCAACAGCAAGGGCTGTAGGCAGGTGGGTGGGGGACATATTCAGCCTCTCCTGAATGGAGAGGGGGGCAGTAACAAACAGAAATAATATTTATTGGGCATTGGGGATCTCTAATTAGGAGAGTGCCTCCTTTCAGAATATGTATTGAGATTGGCATTTCTTGGTTTGTAGAAATGTAGCTGTGTTAGTGAGATGCACTCACAGAACTTTAGAAGTGTTGACCACTGTGGAAATTTAGATTCTAGGGGTCTGAAGCAGGACACCCTTAAATATTTAAAATCTTAAACAATTCTAAATATTTTATCTTAGATTTTGATATTAAAAATGAGGTAATAATTCTTGTACAGTACAGCGAGGGTAGATGTAACAGTTCTATAGCTGTAAAAATGTTTACTATGCATGCAACATAGACCCATAAGAAAAGAGTATTTCTGTGTTTGGAGCAAGGCTAAGATTGTCTACAATAAATTATAGGTCAAGGATAAAATAAAGAAGTAATGCCTGTGACTTAGAAAGGAGGGAGAAGAGATATCTAAAGGAAAAAAAACACCAAAAAACCTGCTTTCCATTGCTATTAAAAGCAAATGTCTCTTGTCATTTGTATTACTAATGAATCTGCTTAGCTGACGTTTTCCTGGAGTTTTGTGTTTGTGTGTGTATATAATTTGGCAAGTTATGTATATATCAGTGGAATAAAATGATATTGTATTTGTTAAAATGTATATATAGTCCTTACTCTTCGATTTGTGTTAATCCAAACAGACACACTCTACACTTGATTTTATTTTAATACTCCAGTGATTTGTTTTGGTGCATGTGTACACAGCCGTTTGTCTTTTCAGTTGCATACCAGCAACATTGATCCATGTTACATCTTGAACTGCTGTGCCTATTTGTCATCCCTTTGCTCTCCAATTTCAAAATCTTGTGGAGTCTTGAAAGAATATGAAAATAATTTGGTTTATAATGGAATAGATCTGATTGATTGAGAAGTGAAATAGGTGGTTAAAATTATTTTTGTTACACGAGGTATTTCTGTATTTGGGGTAGGTCCCAAGGTACTGAAAATGTACCATGTTTTGCTATGAGGATTTGAACAGAAAAATTTCAGGCAGTTTAACCCAATGTTTAATAATTTTTCTTGAACACTGCAATTCTAGTATTTGGAGGATGACTGCATAACCATGCTTCAAAAACTTCCATTCAGTACTGAGATACTTTGACACTTTGTGTGCTCCTTGGATCTCCCTTGAGTGGGGGAAAAGTCACAAACTAGTCGGTCCTTACAAATGAAGAAAATAATGCACAACAGCACAATGCTGTGTTTTACATTATACCTAAAAACTTTACATTGTTGCAGGAAAATATGTTTACAGATGCTGAACTGAGCTTTCAAGAGCGGAATAAACAGAGTAAATGGTGCACTTTCCTGCCCACTACAAGTCCTTCTGTGCTTTTTGGTTTTGGTTTTTTTTTTTTTCCCCTCAGAATTTTCCATGCAGAACGGGAGTAGTTTAGCACAGGCAAAAAAGCTTTAGCACAGGCAAAGTTAGGGATGAGACTGGGGAGCGCAGAGCAGAGATCCCCTTGGTGGGCCTTGTGAGAATGAGAAGGGGGAGTGATTACACACTGGCTTCATCTGCGCTTTCTCTCTGCCTCCTATCATTTTGAGAGGAGAAGGAGCAGAACAGTGGTTTTAAACTAAGAGAAGGTGGTTTCAAAGTAGAAGGAAGAAATTTTTTACTTGTGAGGGTGGTGAAACACTGGCACAGGTTGCCCAGAGAGGTGGGAGATGCCCCATCCCTGAAAACATTCAAAGTCATGTTGGCCAGGGCTCTGGGGGGGGGAGGGGGGGGGGTCGGGTTGGACTAGATGGCCTTTAAAGGTCCTTCCGAAACCAAACTATTCTATGTTTCAAAAGTGTTTTAATCACCTGTTTCAGAAGTTCATTCGACTTTTAATGTTAGTAGTTGGCTTTATGATGTATTACAGTTAATGTTTTATCTGTGGTTGTTTTATCTATGTGAATATATATATTATTGTGGAAATGTAAGCTTCAGAGTATAAGGGAAATGACAGAGTACTGGCAATGGCAGGATTTTGGTGTCAAATGCATAGCAGAAATATATCCTCTGTAAAGAGAGGCACCCTTCCTTACCAGCAGTTAACACCTTATTACCTTCATTCCCCTTTAGCAGTGAGTGGTGCAGCCAGTCTCTCTTGGCTGTATTTGAGCACCATCTAGTGGCATTCTTCATTTTTATTTTTCCCCCTGAAGTACTCCTGTGTAGTAAATTGGTATTGTAAAAAGATTTAGCAATCAAAAATACTGCTTGTGAGTTTATCATACCACATTACTACCACTTGTTTTAATCATAAAAAAGTATTATGCCAACACACGAGGTGCTTTGTGTGTTTTCCTGTCAAATACATTTGATCTGTAGTAGGGCAGTAACCAGTTTATTTGCAAAGGAGGTTTTGTAATGAACGTTCGTCCAAACAAATTGGTTAAAGGCGATCAAAACACACAAAGGGAACATATTTTAAAAAAATCCTAATTGACATTTCTGTAGAGAAATATGTTTTCTGTAGCGATAGAATTATACTGTTATTATTCATTTTATTACAGATTGCTTATGTTGCCATTAATAATAAGTCTGGATATCTTAAATTTTAAGTAAAAAATGTGTAACCTGGCAACATTTTAATATATAATAGCTCTAAAATAACACTAAGTTGAACTTTCCAATTTGACTACACTTGGTGATATTGTATGTTTATTTAGCATGTCTGAGATGCTTAGATAACTCAGCTATGTGATAGGTGACACAATCAATATTTGAGAGAAACAGTACCTCCATTTACATTTAGAGAAGAGAGTCAGGAAGGTGCTGCTGGAGGGCTGTGGAGGTGGGGGCTGTTGCTGCTCCGGCAGCTCCTTGCTGTGCACTTCAGTCTGAGTGTGATATTTATCAAACTTGTGTGAGTTTAGCTCTCCCTCTGCCCCAAAAGGAAAGATAGTTACTTATTTCTCTGAACTATTAGTTTTCTATTCTTTTAACATGTCTTTAACCATCTCTTGAAAGCTGTGGTGCTGGATCATGACAAGCAGGACGGCATTTTTGGGAGCTGGAAAAAGCAGAAGGAGGACCCTCCTTCTCCCTGTGGCACTGCACAGTCACACTCAGTCTTTCTCCAGATCACACCTGTGTGGAACAGCTGTGAAATGCAGCACGGTGACAAGCAAAAACATTTGATTTATCACTAAAGAGGAACTAACTAGCCTTGTTAGCACTTTGGGGGACGCTGACATACATAAACCAAGCCTGTGAGCACACTGCATTTGTTTTCATGGTAGTGCTGGCACTTTTGACACAGAAATACATTGAACACTCTTATTTACGCAGTCTTGTCTTCCAGGTTGTTCTGAAAAAACCTGTGTCTCAGCATATTTGGTGCTCCTTTTACCCAAAGGCAGTTTTTCAGACTGCCTTGTGGTTGTGGCATTGTTTATTTAAGATATCTATCAATTTGAGTTTTTAATGGCATTTGCCACAGAGTTTTTGGTTCCCTCTTCTGACATACAGTTCACTTTGCAGTGACATTTGTCTTAAAAATTTTATTTTCACTGTGCTAAATCACTGAGAAGCTTGTTAGGAAATGGTCTCTGCTCTGGAGGTTTTACATGCTAAATAGATGAATTAATAAAGTGTAAAAGGAGAAAGAGAAGAAAGAAGGTATCATTTGTCCAGAGTCACACGACAGATTAATACAAGAGTCAGTCAATAAAGGACCTGTAAAGCCCTAAATTCCAATTAAGTGTCTCTACGCCGCTTATATGGTACGTAATATATCACCAGAGTTTACTGGGATTGTCTTATATCTAAGTTTTTTGTAAAACTCCGTTATACAGAAGTTTCTTTCTTGAAAGCTATTTTTATTCTATCTAGGATAATTATATAATAATAGATGCTGCTTTATCAGTTTTATGCTGCTAGATTTTCTTCTCTGAATGCTTTTCAAACTTGTGTGGGTTTTTTTTTCCACATAGCTTCTCATATTAAATTCACAACTGTATTATTCGGCACTCAAAAATGGTTTTTCTGTCTTTTAAAGTCTGAAAAATCAATACAACTTTCTTTCCACAGCCCTATAGAAGAGCATGAAGTGTTTCTTGGACTTTTTGTTTGCTGGGTTTTGGCTTTTTTTTTTTTTTTCCCCATGTGTTTTCTAATCAATGCTTTTGAAATGTTCCTTTTCTTAAATGAGAAGGTTGTTTCCCATTAGAACAGAACGAGCTGATATTGGACTTAATTTATATGATTTGATAGTTTCTTTGAAAATTCACTTTAACTCAATTACAAGAGGAAATAACTTGTTTAATTATTTTGTGTATTTTAAAGAACAGAGCACAGTAAATTGTTTAAAGGGCTCAGTAAAGTCCATCATTATTTTAGTCATCTTTTTACACAATAGAAGAATTTAAGAAGCACAAGGAAATATTAAATTCCTTCTTGTTCATCTGTCAGTGATTGAATGGGAGGTAATTGAATGGGGAGTTATAGAAAGGAATTACTTGCATGAAGGTGACAATACAATGCATGTCTGTAGGGTATGTGGTTATTTTCAATATATTCCTCTGAGGTGCGAATGATTTGTCTGATATTTTAAATTTCAGGAGTGGTGCCCTACAGTTTTTTGGTGGTTTTGATAGTTTATTCCTGTTAAAACAAGATAAATATAACTTATAACACTGATTAATAAAAGAGGCCTATTTTCTGAAAGTTTTTGTGCTTTATAAAATATTGCAACCAGTATAAACACACCTTTATATAATTTTGGTGAAGTGGGGCCTACAAGAGAAAATCATTAACTGTAATATGTTTTGCGAAGGTATTATCACAAGTTTAATACTTTTAAAATATGTCTCCAATTCTTTTCAAATTAATTTTCTTCGACATTTTTCAGCAACTTGAAGGCAAAAATAATATATGTTCATAGCAAAGATACAGTTTACACTGCAGCTGTAAAGAGGCTTATAATTTTAAGGCCTGAGTTATAATGTCAATCCTTGATTTATGACTGTAATGTTAGTTAACTAATTAGAAATATAAAAAGGTTCTAATTCATTTACATTCATCATTCTTTAACTACCTATCAAGAAGTGATGGTAACTTGAGACTTTAGAAGGAATTTATTAAGCCAGATTTCCTGGTAACTTTTTTCCTTCCTTCCAAGAAGACGTTGTTTCCTTTTTAACATAATGTTAATATGTGTGAAAACTTTATATGTGTCAGTAGCATAGCCTGAAGTTGCATTTTGCTACTCAGGTTTCTTTGAAAAGGAGTAAAACCTTTCATAAACAAAAAATACTGTCCCTGTGAGAACTGAATCGAGGGCTGTCGTGTAGCAGGGTCTCATCTCCATTCTCTTTTTCCCAAAGCTCAAAAAACTTGTAGTTCTGAGATTTTGAGAAACGTTTAGAGTTTAAAATAAACTTATAAAATATCATTTATTTATAACCACTTGTCAAATAGTAACTACATAATTATTTATTATATTTTAAACAATGCATAGTTGTTTTATTTCTTTATTTAGAATCTACAAGGTTTTAATTCCCATCAGTGAGTTTTTGCTATAAAGGTGAATTAAGAGAGGCACGAAAGTTTGTTCTGGTGAGTTTGGTGCATTTTTTGTGATAGTTAATAGATTTGATGTTCCTGGTGGACAACAAATTCAACCTGAGTCAGCAGTGCACCCTTACAGCTGAGCAAGTCATGCACCTAGGAGCCTGCATTAATAAGACTGTAGTCAGTAGGTCAAGATGAGTGATTATTACCCCCATATTTGGCACCTATGAAACTTCATCAGACTTTCCAGATCCATTTTGTGCCTTCCAAGTACAAGGAAGACTGACAGACTTAAAACAGATCCAGCAGAGACCTCAAGATGATGAGAGGTCTTCCAGGATATGACAAATCAGGAGGGGCTGGCAGAGCTGGGACTGCAGAATAAGAGGCTTTGAGGAGGAATCTTGGTGTCTTCAACAGCCTAGTAGGATGGTGTAGAGAAAAAGGAGCTAGAGTCTGCTTTGATGTTCGTGGTATTGGAATAAGAGGCAACTGGCACAAGCAGATTGAAGGAAAATTCTGTTTGGGTATTGGGGAGGAAAAAACCCCACACCATGAACATGATTCAAACACTGAAAGAAGGGGCAGAGAGATTTGGAAGATCTCCAAGGACAGGGATTTCATCTTGGTGGGATGAATCATTGAGCAACCTGTCTGAAGTTGACTCTGCGTTAAAGAGTCATTTAAAGTAGATGACCTCAAGAAGTCTATTCCAACCTAAAATATTCTGTGATTCTGAGCATTTTATTAATAGACTATACCAAATAAATATTTAACTTCTTAAGCCTAAAAATCCATTATGATCAAAAATTTTTGTAGGATATGGATGAAAAATTACTGAATGCAGTTGGTACAAACTAGAACACAGGAAATCCCACCTGAATATCAGGAAAGAGATTCTTTACTGTGAAGGTACGAGAGCACTGGAACATGCTGCCCAGAGAGGTGCTTTCCTGTGAAGTCTGCTCAAGATAAACCTTCTTTAACAGGGGCTTTGGACTGGATGAGCACCAGAGGTCCCTTCAAACCCCTAATCTCCTGTGATTCTAAGAGTGCAACTCAGTGGCTTTTGTTCTTCATGAGTTAAGATATAATGGTCATAAAGATCTCTTTTACACTAAGAAAAGCTGGTTTAAATCAGTTATACCCTCTCAATGACACACTTTGTTTTTTAAAATGTAAATGGTATTTGTGTGTAGTCTGTACAGGGTTTCCTAAATTTATTCATGGAGCATGATATAACTGCTTTTCAGTTATAAGAGATATTTGATATATAGATTGTTCATACTTAAGGCTTTAAAAAATGGAAATATTCAAGGAATACCTTCTTGGTAGGTCCTTCAGTCTCACAGATGACTGTGGAGTGCACTGTCTTCAAAAGCCTCTAAGAAGAAAAGTGTGATTCTTGACTTGCTGAGGGCTTAAGATCTGGCGTTTGAAATTTGCTGTGTAGGTAGAGAACCTTCCACCTATGAATATAAGGAAGAGGAGGAGACCTGAGATGTTAATGGAAGAATGGATTTTCTTGCTGTAACTGAAACACAAAAATTTCAATGGTGCTGTATGGATGTTGTTTGATCAAGCTGATGGTTGACAAAAGATTTTAACAAGTAGAACATATGAAGTCAGAAGTCCTCTACTATTTACAAAGGAGGACCTTTTTCATTGTCATTTAAGAAAAAACTACCATGCCTATTAGCATTATTGTTTTATGGTCATCTATTTAAAAAAAACACAACCAAATTTGAGTAAGGAAACACGGAAAATAATCTGAAACATGCAGCTAATTGTTTTGATAACTTTTACAAATAGCAGAATTTTCTAAGATAATTAATTTGATACAATTTCAGTCTTGGTACTATTGAATTAAATTTGCTGCTGTGAAGATGAATTTATACAGCTGATTTCTGAAAATCCCAATGCTTGTGGGCAAAATTATGTGGTACAGAAAAACACAGCTACATAAATATTCATAAACCTAGGTCTTAGAGAAGTCATTTCTAATTTAGATGCTTGTAAATCTGCTCTGCTTACTGCTGTGGAACATAGACCCTCGAAGAGACATCTGAGACATTATTTCACATTCTGGGTAATGCTGCATTTATTTCTGCTAAGTCAGCAATTCTTGGAGCTGGATTCTGTTTTTCCCTTTTATTAAATATTGAGTCTTCATAAATTTCCTGACATAATTGTATTTGTTGCATTTTGGCTGCTCTACATTCAGTGAAATTATAGATTCTCAGGGCTTGATCTTTTTCTGTGTAGTAATGAGAGTTGTGTTTTTTTGCATGTAGAGCTAATTGGAAGTTCTATTGAGAAGAATATCTTTTATAAAAAGAAAATCTGTTCACTTGGGATCAGAATTTAGCCTAGATAAGTTCATTTGAACATGTTCCAATTCATATTAAATGGACAGTTTTAAACACTAAAGGCAGATGTTGGTTATGTATTTTATCAATAGTTCCTCATTTACATTTTAATATATTGTGTTGGTTTATTTTTTTAAATTATCTGTATCATTTATCTTGCACTTGTTGATTGCTCTTCGATATTAAAGGCAATAGTCTACTCATAATATTATCAAAATGTTGTGAAAATTAAAATGCTTCATTAACAAAAAATCCAATATGCTTTGAAATACATGTTTATTAGAAAACAGAATGCTTTAAACTTTTTCAGATCTGCCTCTTGTATTTCGATTTCATGAATTATTTTCTTTTAAAGCTCATATAAGTACACATCTCACAGCATTTTTACATAACATGCAATTATGAAACTTTTTTGCATGACTGCAGCAAAGTTACTGAATTACACAGTGTTGCTAGTGCACCTGTAAGTGGTAGCAGGCAATTATTCCTTTTGTATTTGTTAGCTTGAAATACAAAGGAAGAAAAGCAAGTCAGAATATAATCTAGTGATGACTCGATCCTCAAAATATTTGATAAGGTTCTATGCTTATAGGGGTAGAATCTATGTAGTTTACCCCTATTTGATATTTGGTAATAAGTTTGTTGTGTAAAATACACTAGTGTTTAGTAGTGATCATGGTTTAAGAATGAAAATGTCTCTAATAGAAAACAGGACTTGAAAATATTTTTTTTTCTGGTGGAATAAAGATATTTTCCTAGAGTAGTATTCTATTTGACAAATTAATAACTTTTTTAGGCTGTCTTCCTGTAGTGCTCTCTGTTTAGTTAGATAGTCCAGCACTTTTTCCTAATTAAAAAAAAAACACCGAAAAGCTTTCAAAAGCCTTTAGGAAAAGGGTTTTAAGAGATGCACTACATAATGGGAATCAGAGTAATTTCACATTTTTGTTAAGGTTTGATTATCTAATAATTGCTTTCTTAATGACAGATTCCTCTGGTTTTTTCATTTAATATTGAGGTAATCTGGTAGCATTTTAGCAGTGTAGTCTACTAATAAAAATAATCAAAATGATGGAATTAGTTAATAGAGAATATTCCAGTTTTTCCGCAGTCATAAATAATTTGCACCTTTCATATGAATATAAAAGAATTTTTCAGAAGATTGAAGAAGGACTGATATTAGTTTACTTTGAGATGAAATATATACCTATATTATACAGAGGTAAAGAGACACACACACATATTGTGTGCATACTACATTGGATTGTGTCGCTTTGTTTTTTGCTATGTGCTTCCCAAATACAATTTCGAACCAGTTTTCTTGCTGTCGATGGTAGTCGTTTATAACTATAGGTTGTGAATTATTTCTATATAGAATTACTTTTAGTTATTGGGATTTCAGAGCTAGCAGAAATTTGTGTAATATTGATTTTGCAGGAATTAGGTAGATGATTTATACGAAAGACTAAAAACCAAGTGAAGCCACTGAAGTAAGAGGAATATCAAAGGCCTATATATGCTCCTAATTTTCGTGTTCGCCTTTTGTTTTTTTAGAACAAAATTATTTTAGACCCAATGACTTTCAGTGAGGCCCGCTTCAGACCATCTCTTGAGGAACGGCTGGAGAGTATCATCAGTGGAGCAGCGCTGATGGCAGACTCGTCATGCACGCGGGATGACCGCCGGGAGAGAATCGTAGCCGAGTGCAACGCCGTGCGGCAGGCCCTGCAGGATCTGCTCAGCGAGTATATGAATAACGTAAGTTATATGCTCTTACTCTTGGCTTCCTTTTCAGTAGATGATTGAACCTTTCGGAGGCTTTGCTGTGACTGTAATAGTTAACAAAAACAATGATATGTCTTTCTACCGTGAGTAAAGATGCTATTTGAATTAGTTTTTATGGTATGCTTTTTGAATTGTTTTACTTTTTAATAGATTGCAAATGTTCACAGAAATGTTTTCTACTTGCAGAGGACCCCATGCTCCCCATAGCTTTTAGCATTGAACTTTCTTATTATGAAGTAAACATCCAGCAAGTGTTCCTGTTATGTAAAATGCTTTTTTTTAATGCAAACTAAAGGCAAGCAATATAAGTGAGAAATGGCTTTGGAATTTTTGTCCTAATGGAAGTGAATACAGTTCATTTGCAACATGATTTCCACTGTTCAGGGTTGATGGCAGTGTTTATTTATTAGGTGTTACCTTTAGATACCAATGTGAGGTTGTCTGTCTGACCATTGAAGGTTTTCACGTGCTGTTGGATCTATTAAATATTCAATTGCCATGAAAGTAGTGAACAGTGAACACTAGTGCTGTTCACACAGAGACATATGCAGGTTCTTGGATTCATCTATCTGTGCAGGGGTTCAGCAGGTGTTAAATTGTTCAGTGTGATATTAACCTTTGTTCTGTATAAGTTATCCTGGAAAATTTTCTCTGCCTAACATTGCATATTGAACCTCAGAAGTACTACCACTGTGCTCTTAGGAGGATGTGTGCAAAAGTTTTAAACAGCCCATTTTAAAATGGTGATTAATTGTTGATAACTTTGAATTTATTTTTAGTTGATTTTTTTATTTGAATAGGAATATTTTAATTATTTATTTGAATTTATTGTTGAGAACAGATTTTTCCCATCTAAAAGTATGGTACCAGCCATTTGAAACAAGCAGTCATTATACCTATGAATGCCATTCTGTGACACTCTGGACAGTGGGTTTTAAGACTACCAGAAATTTTTACTTTCTCTGCTTTATATGACTGGATTTTTACACTCTCTGCTTCATATGATCAGAAATGTTTGCATCCTATGCTTTACTGTTTCTTGTATATCACTGCTACCAGACTATCACCTTATGAAGGGATAATTGAAAGCTTCTTGTTAATGAAAGTGAAGTCTGTGCTGTTATGTTACAGGTTAGAAGTTATCAGAGAGCATTAAATAAGGAGTGATGATACTGTGGTGGAAGAGGACTTGCTGGATTGCTTCATATAGAATCTTGCTTTCTAGAATTAGTAGTTAAGTGTATCGTTAAAGGTCTTTTGGAAAACTTTGAGAACTGATGGATTGTAGTGCTTCTTTTTAAGTACACAGGTTTTTGGTAAGAATGCAGTTTGCCTTCAGACCAGAAAAATTCTTGTTTTATTTCTGACCACATTTACAGAGGAAGATTTTTGACTGACCGTAGGTTTTTATGACCATACTAAAGGTACCTAACATAGTTTCATGGTTTTTATTTAAGAACACAATGGTGTGAGCATCTGTTTTTGTTGTTACAATGATATGGGTTTGAATGTCTTCCTCCTTTTTTTTGGTTTTGTGTTTTTTTTCCTTTTCTAAGTAGTCTTAGAGGCACAATTGCTATATTTTTTTTATTCTCCTGCTTTGTATTTGACTATAATCAATTTAAGCTATTTTTTACGGCTAAATACTTCTAAATTAAACACAACTAATGTGGTAGAATTAGAGAAGGATACTACATTACATTGTTTTCTAAGCTGATCTTAGCAAATACAAGAGATGAGATTCAGTTTACAGAGTAATGCACGTGACAAGGTTTCTGTATATAGGTACAAACAGGTAAACTAGGGACCCCAATTCATTTGTTTTAAGATAGATGTCTAGTGCCAATTAAAACTACTAGTTTGAATAGTCAGGTGCTCATTTGAACAGAGACTCCTTAATCTCCTACTCACAAGCATTTGAATCTTCCATGCGTCTTGTGTTGTACCTGCCAGCCCCACTTCCATGTCCATTATGCGCTAGGGAAGAACACATGTCCAGACTCCTACTTTTATTAAGTCATTTGAACCTCAGTTGCTTAAACTCCTGTTATAATTGATGAAGAGCAGATTAATACTGGAGATCAGATCAGTACAGCCAAGGGAACCTGAAGAGCCATTCAGATGACTGAGTGTTATAATCTAAAATGAGATTGGTTAAATAACTCTAGAGTCCTCTGACTGTATTGACAAAATCCCCACTAACTAGAGTAGAAGATTCGATACCTAACTTGTAGGCAGCTCCCGTTTAGGCATCTATGAACAAACTGAGTTTCACCCAATTGTCTGCCCTGGCAGAATTTGCTTTAGTATTTAATCATTTGCTCGAAACCTGGGGATGGATTTTCCTGGGTTCTTAATAATTCTAAGCATGTTCATTATGACAAAAGATTGTGTTTAGGAAGTTTTTTAAAAGCTTAGATGAATTTCAAAAGGCTAAACTGAAAAGCATACACTAACCATGACATGATGATTAGTCTGATTGAGGGTTGGCTAAACTGTGGGGGCTTTGAGACGATTTGGTCAAGATAAACATCTTTGAATCTTATGCCCTTATAGCCTTAAACCACTGCAATCCTGCTCTTACTTAAAAGCTTGTGAAAATAATTAGACATCAGTGGTTTGAGGGTTTCGCTATTTGATGATATCTGGAAAATGGTGGATCAGTTTTTGGCTGACGATTGCTGATCAAATATGCATACTGCCTTTAATGCTTGCCATGAGATGCAAAGAATATAGAACAAATTAAATATTTTCTGGTCATATTTAAAGGACACAGACAGTGGTGGGTATTGGCAATGTGCTGTACAGTTGATATCAGTTCAATCCTTCTTCAGCTTAAAATTGGGTTTTTTACGTATCTACTTCTATGATTTATGTTCAGAGGGGTGTTTCTTTTTGTGTAAAAGAATATTTCTGGTGTTTGCTATATTTACTATATTCCTATTTACATATTGGATATTTACACTGCAAAGTCCCATACAAATTGACTGTGTTTTATTTTGTGTCTTATATTTAATTTTCATAGAATCTAGATAAAATATTGAGTGCGAAAGAACATACTCAGAATGGAGGCATTGTTTTTGAAGCTTCACTGATCTTTTGCTTTTGCTCTGGTGGGTGGTATTGCAGGTGTGAATCGGAAATGGGAAGGTTTTCAGGCAGTTGTACAGCTACGTGAGGTACAAGGTTGGCTATGCGATGCTGCGTACTTTCGAGCATTTCAAGTGATGACTGCTGAAGGTGATACAGGAAGAAAAAAGGGCTTTCCCAGATTTTGTGTGCAAGAAAGGGAAATAGCTTCCAGCTGAACAATGTAGGAACTTCCACCTTTTAAGTAGTGCAAGATGTATAAGAAAACCTCCCCCGCCTGCAGACATCCCCGCTGTGCCCACCTCTATTTTAGAAAGTTCCCTGTAGAGAGGCTTGTGTCTTGTCTTCTGTGCTCCTGCGGGGCTTTTAAAGTACAGCCATTGATTCTCCTGATATATTCTCTGCACCTGAGATCTCTTTTGTCACTAGTTGCTTTACCTGACTTTTATGGGTCAATATGCTCTGCTACATAGGAAGGGAAGATTTAACACAGATAACGATGTCGTTTTCCCCATGTGTCTGCCCAGTTTCTGTGTATCCCTCACGGATTAACTTATAGATAAAGATTTTCTTAGTTATATGCTGGGGTAAAATATCTTTGTGTATTATCCATGGTTTTACGTAACTAAGTTAAAGGTGTTTTGCAATTCAGAGAACTTGGTGAGCAGATGCCACAGATAATCTCATCATTCGATGAGGTGAGGACAAGGTTGGTGAAACAAAGCTTCAAGATGCGAGGTATAGGGATACAATTTTTTTTAAGAACGGGACATATATCTACTTATAAAATGTTGGTTACCAAAGAAAAATATGAAAAGAAGTTATGTAAAGAGTAGAATTGGGCAAATTTCAATGCAGATTAGTAAAAGAAATGCTGCTTTGCAGTTGTGTTCTCTTATGATATGCAGGTTTTAGAAAAAGTGACCGAAATGTATTTAGAGAACTGTGAAAAAAACATGATTGGAAAGGTGTGTTTTGGTTCCTTCTCCTGAGTGAACGCTGGTTTGTTCCATTTCCTATGTGTCAAATAAGATTTTTTTTCCAAGATATTTTTACAAATATTCAGCTGTTCTGGTCTTAGCTCAGAGGTTATTTAAACAATTATTTTTGTGGGAAATTTTTGAGTTATTATTGCTGCAGGAAAATTAGTCCCTAGTTTCTTTAGCAGTTCTGTGAATAATTATGCATTTGTACAGTCTGTTGCATTGGCTGGAGGCTCACAGTACATAAACCCTCTGCAAGAACTTCTCTGGAGATTCAATATAAGTTCTTTCATTATTATTTGTATCTCTGGTAATATATATTAGTTTCATTTGTCTTATCAGTAACTCTGTCAAAATATTTTCCTAGCATGGTGTCTATTATTTCTATGCTGAACTCAGCTGAGCTTTAAAATCTTTTATTTCTAGGAAGCAAACACAGGAGGAATCTCAGTCTGCTGGGTCATAGGACTTTTTTTTCCATCTCTCACGGAAAAAAATGATAGGTTTTTTTTTCATATTCTTATGTATATATGATAATGCCCATCACATTATTAAAAATAAAATTACATTTCTGGAATTCTAACCTACAGAGAAATGAATACAGCTCCATGGAACTTCTTAATACAATTGTTTTCTCTTTGTGGAAATGAAAAAAAATATTTAATGGGTATTTAGTTCTGATTGTGGTTTAGTTTTCTGCTGATTTACTCTCCTGGACCCTTCGTGAGTTCTATTGTAGGCCGTCAGGTAGCAAAAATCCCAGAAACTTGGGAGTTCTAGCTCTTATACTCTTGGGTTAGAAGTACACTGCCAAACTTATATAACCCAGTGCTGGGCACCCTTTGTAGTAAGCATCAGGGTGCTGCTATACCAATGTCTGATTAAGATAAGAAAGGAAGAAAATTATATCTTCAGGAAAATATGCTTTAAAATGGATGCTTTGAATTTCATTTGAGATCAGTGGCTTCTGTGCCAAGCAGAGAAAGACTGAATTTTGGTTATTGGGGCAGAACACAGTTGATGAGTGAGTAATCCATGACTGTTAAAAATCTCTGTGATCACTTAATTCATCACTTAAATCACAATAATTCATGTCTGCCTTTGAGAAGGCATTTCCTATCTGGTTCAAATACAGTTATCTTCTTAAAACTTTGAGCTTATTTTTAATCCAGCCTCATTCTTGTGTCTTCATTTTCCTCTCACCTAGTGCTTCTGCTGCCAGCCACAGCCAACGTTTCAGAAGAGCCTGGGGTTTGTTTTTATTATAATTGGGGTTTGGTACAAAGAATATTTCTATGTTTCCAAGTGAAATGAGCTATCTTTTATGAAGTCCTTGTATCACTACTGAGGATTTAATGTATAGACTTGGGGACCCAAGGGCTGCAGGCTAGGCATTTTTTTTGTTGTTATTTGACTGGTATTTCATATGAATGACATTGCTTAGTGTTTGCTCTTTGTAATCTTGTTCTCTAAAATTCGTACCCATTCCTGATGTCTGTACACTGTAATTGAGATGCCATAGGCTCTAATTCCTGTTTCCTACAGAGAAGAGAATGCCATATCTTCAAAATGCAAAACAGAGGAAGAATAAAGAAGAAAGTCTACAGGCAGTTTTACTTCACAAATGTATCACTAAAAATATTGAATTGCTCAAAGTAAAATTGTAGTACTGTGGTACATAAAAATGGTATTTCTTTAATAGGCAGCTGAAGTTCTTGTGCTTGATTGGAGAATGAAAGAGCATGATAGCAAATGAAAATCCATGAAATCTCAATATATTGTCAGCTTCCATATTTAACATCTCCAACTGAATTTATATTTAAGAGAAAAGTAATGGTTTGTGCATACATTTTAGTTCTCATGCTGACTTGCATAAAGTTAGTCTGGATTGACAATCTGAGTGACAAGAGATTGACTGCTGGGTCATCAGGGTTGGCTGATATAGGCATGACTGACTCAGCAGAAGAGTTTTTCCATTGGTACTGTTGTTGAATTCCTAGCTTTCTGAATAATATTTAGAGGACAATGGCTTGTTTAAAGCTTCCTAGTCTATTTCAAGATGGAGATAAGCTACTTTGCTATTCATGTTTCTGTTTTAGAGGCTATATGAGCAGTTTTGTCTTTCCTAACTTGGAAGAAATAAGTGGAAATACAGTAGTTATGACTGAAGGAATAGGATGTATTCCCAAATGGGCAAATACTTTAAAATGTCCACAGCCTTGCTTCTCAGTCAGATTAAGTTTCTTTGCATTTATGCGTCCCTTCTGTTTGCCTCAGCTTCTCATCACTGTACGTAAATCACTAAGTATGCTATCTACAATCTAACTTGAGCCAGCTTTTAAGGAACCTTCTCCCTCTTCTTTTCCAGTGTTTTTTATAACTTAACAAAAATGCGCCACTTACAATTGCACAAATGAGTTTTGATGTGTTTGTTCATTCCTGTATTTTCTAGTTTTGCAAGACCATGTTCAATGTTTGTTTTGTATTTCATAGTGGGTCCAGAGAATCACACTGATATTTTCCATCAGAAATAGAAGAAGTAGGACTTTAAGACTTGGAAATTACAAATGCACTAACAATTTGTCTTGACTTCGGGTTCTGGTGCTTGTAAATTTACACAACCATATAGTGTTTCATCTATTTGGACCAGCAGGTTTTTAAATTTACTAAATTAATATTTGTAGGAGGAAATTCTGAACCATAGGGCTGATAGCTCTTCCCTGCTGGTGTCCTCTGGAGCGTTTTATAGGTGCCTCCTATATGTTGCTTATCTTTAAAGGCAGATCATGATATGTCATGAGTAAAGCTTTGTATTTTTTGTTAAAATGTAGAGAAATCACATAAGGTTTTTTGAATCTAAGGTTAAACTGCTGTATTAGGTTGTAAGATGTTTCTGTCAAGATATTTCCCTCCTAATTAGTGTGGAAATTTTCTAGAATGCCAGTGAATCTGATCAAGTGCCTGTGTGTGAGGACTTATTTTCTCACTTTATTTATACCTCTAGACAATTAATTAAGACCAATAATTGAAAGGTTGGGGAAAAAAAGGCCTAAATCAGGATACATTCCAATACCTCAAAGAATTCTTTTCCTTATTAGCACTTTATTATTATTCCATTATTAAGTAAACTACACTGCTAATGATCTGTTTAAATCTATGTTATTGGAAACAATTCATTTAATATTTCTGTAACTTATGGAGTGAAGGTGAGCTTCCTCGCAAACATTACAGCAGGCTTATGTATGTAGACTCGTCCAATACTTTTTCCTCTGTAGATGGTGGATCATGAAGCTAACAGGCTTTCCAACATAACTTCCAAAACATGTTAGATGACAGGGCGGCAGGTATTTTATCCCATTTATGGGGGTAAAAACTCTATAGACATTAATGTCTCAGAATAGTTTCTGAGTAATATTTTGCAAAGCAAACCACCTCATGTAGATCTGGTAAGATATGAAGGAGCTCCTTCTTATAACTTCCATGTTTATCCTATTTATTCCACTTAATAGTCCTGTTGGTGCTACTTTGGATGCTGTGATTGGGACTCTTATCTGAACCACTTGGTTCTCAGCTGCTGATGATAATTCTTTGAGATCTTTCTGTATTTTATATCCCACAAATTATTCTCTTATTGGAAATTCGTAGAGATGCCTAACAGAAAGCAAGCCAAGGATCAGTATGATCTTTCATCAGGGCTGTGCTCTGTACACAAAAATTGAGCTTTAAAAACTAATATATTGTGTGGCATCCTAAAATCCTTCTTCTAATCCAGGTAGTATTAGATGATAATATTGCCCAAGAAGATCATGTGCTCTTTGTTGCTAGATGTTTTTAAAGAGTAGGTAAGAGGAATGACAGAGGGAAGTAGTCATGGCACCAAGCCTGACAATATTCCAGAAGCTTTTGGACCATGTCCTCAGACACACGATGTGAGTGTTGGGGTTGTCCTATGCAGGGACAGGAGTTGATCTCGATGATCCTTGTGGGTTCCTTCCAACTGAGATCATTCTGTGATTCTATGAAATATATCTGGTCCCGTTTTGGAGAAGAAGGTTCGACTAAGTGACAAAGGCTGTGTTTTTTCTAATGTTATGATTTTATGTTTAAGATACACACACAGAGATCTGGGTTAAGAGATAGAATACCTTTTCAAAGGCTTTCTCAGTCTTTTGTTTATTATTTTTTTGTCTCTGAAACACCTTTCCAATGACCATATTTTTTGGGGTGTTGTTGTTTGGTTTTAGTCACTAATATAGAAATGAGAAAGAGAACTCCTACTTCCTTTCTCAAAATTATGTGAATTGAAAAGAGTTATTCTGAATCCCGTCTGAAAGAGACAAAGATAAAAGGCTTATGTTTTTTTTTTAAAGTGTATGCAGTTATATGACAGTATGTATAGGCTCATAAAATATTTAGGAAACCTGTGAGAAATTAAGTACAAGAAGATGAAAGAAAAGATTAATATAATTGACACAAAGTTTTGAGCACACATAGGATATATCAAAATTCTTTCTGATATCTTGTCTAGGTTTCATTACAATTTATTCAAACTGCTGGTTTACATTTTATATAATTTTTGGCATTTCAAGAAGTATTAAAGATCATTCTTATGCATTTTATTTTCAGCTACTATAGTTTGTAAGAAAGATTGAAAATTATATATATTTTCAGAAAACGATACCTGTATATAGTAGTAAATATAACTTTGTTTATGATGATAATAAATTATCATGTGACTTAAGTTTGGGGAAATATTAAAATATGTTTTTGTTAGTGGTGGTAAAGTTTAATTTTCTTCATTGTTTTTTGCTTCCTGGGTCCCAGTGTATCTTATACAGATTTTTACAATTAAGACTCTTCTTTGTTTCAGTGGGATTTGGTCACAAGATTAAATATTTTACCCAATTTATTATATCAATAGTCCCATTTCCTTAGGGTCACAAGGACTAACAACTTCAAATCCACCAGTGCAGCCAGAAATATTGTATCTTCCATGTCACTCTTGACATCTTTTTGTTCACGTAAAAAATTAAAAGCATTAGCTCCCTCAACTTCTACGTATTATATTGAATAATTGTTTTATTCATGTCTTGTATCATCTTTTTAAATCATTAGTATTTCTAATATAGTCTAAACTTTTCTCACATTTTTTTACTCTAGATTTTCCACTTTTCTCCTATCTTTGCCTTTAAAGTACTGAATGCCTAATCAGAAAACACTGTTTATTCCATATGTAAATTTAAATGTTTCAGTCTCATAACAAATGTAAATATTCAGGAGAAGTCCATACTTTATATTTCTCCTTTCTTTACTGTTTATCACAGTAGGAAGGAATCACTAGCAGCTTTACCTGGAGGTAAAGTTATTTGCCCTTTATCACTGATTTTGTATGGTTATATAATGCTTAGTCTTTCTGGGCCTCTGTTACTCCAACATCAAAATTGAGGTCATGTCAGTTTTAATTCAGTAAAGGTTAAGTGTCTTGAAGGTTCCATGGAAAAAGATATCTGCAATACTATTGCAATATTTGTATAATTATAGTGTTTGACTGTTGGAGGGTTTGCGTAATGTCTGTGTCTTCAAAGACAGGATTTCTCTGAATTTAATTTCTTCCTCTTTAGAGACAACCTGAATCTCCTTAGCTCGTATACTGATTTTTTGCTATAACTAGGCAAATAATTTCATTGGTTTGCCTAATGAACTGGAAACTGAGTGAAGAGTGACACAGGACAGAATGAGGTGGGCACAATGATCATGAGGAAGATTACATGGGATTTTATTTTTTGGTTTCTAAGCAACAACCCAAACTGCTTTCTGTTAAAAGAAGGGGGCTGGAGCATTGCTTTTATGAGGAGAGACTGAGTGAGCTCCATTTGTTGAGCCTGGAAAGACTGAGAGGGGACTTTATCAGTATCTAAGGGGTGGGTGTCAGGAGGATGGGGCCAGACTCTTCTCAATGGTGCCTGGTGATGGGACAAGGGACAATGGATACAAACAGGAACACAGAAAGTGTCACCCAAACATGTTGAAAGCCTTCTTTCCTGTGAGGGTGATGGAGCACTGGAATGGACTGCCCAGGGAGGGTGTGGAGTCTCCTTCTCTGTAGATATTCAGAACCTGTGTAATCTCCTGTAAGTCACCCTACTTGAGCAGAGGGGTTGGACTGGATGATCTCCAGAGGTTCTTTCCAATCTCAATCATTCTGTGATTCAGTGAAAATGTGATATTAGTTTCCTACATGCCACAGTCTGGAATGAATAAATGATATATTAAGTGAACCCCAAGTTTGTCAATACTTTCTCCAGCAAACTTACCTTTTTTGGCAAATGTATTTGTTGTTTCTCTTTATACTACCTCATGTACCTAAATATGCAGTCAAAATGTCTGGCTATACTTCTAGTGCCTTATCATAGTTATGTGCTCGTTTTAGACTCAATGCATTCAGATAAAAAATGTTGATTTTATTAAAACAAACAAACAAACAAACAACAAAACAAAAAAAAAAGCATTACATTTTCTTCCAGTGATTTTCATATTTTAGTTCATTTCATTTTGCATTAATTAGTCTTGGTTTTTTCCTAAAATGTGTTCTCTCAGGAGTAATGACTTCTGCATCAGTGCTTTTAATATGCTGGAAGGCATTACCTTAATGTTTGCAAGACTTAGGCTATCTGAAAATAGTATTATTAAAGCTATTTGTTCACCTGTAGAAAAGTCCTTTATCAATCTTGTGCATATAGTATGATTCATAACTTCTATAATTTTTCTTTGTACTGAAGTTAGCATTTATGGGTCATTAATTTGTTGTTTTCCCATGTCTGCAAGTCAATGTCAGTATCAGAGAAGTTTTGAATGCATTTTATTCTGTACCAATAAGAATATGATTATTAGCCGTATGTGCACCTGCTTGTGGTATGTATGTATCTTACTTTCAATATTTACACAGTCCAGATTAACATTGTTGTGCTTTGTATTCTTTTGGATGCAGAGAAAAATATTCTCAATGCATTTAGACTTATTGAGAATGCATCAAAATATAATAAGCACCTGCTGAAATTAGTGAATTTCAGAAAAATCTTCTGGATACTACATTATGTTTTTTATTTGGTTAAGGATGGGGATTTTTTTTTTTGGTATGCATAATGTGTCCAGATTGTGGTAATCCTGTGGAAAACCTGAAGGCAGCAATATAAACATAAAGGGTAAATTAGCTATGCACTTGTATTTCTTCTATATATTATTCTGCAGATGAGCAGAGGAGGGAGTAGCTGTAAGCAGGCTCGAGCTCTATAAGGCTGCAAGTAGCTGTCAGTGATGTATTGTTAAGTGCATGTTTGCCTTGGTTTAGGAAATAAGTCTATATAATTCCTCTTGAGCGTTGTAAAAATCTGACATAGCCCACTCTATTAACTTCACGATATACATTAAGTCAGCTCTGAGCACTTTGCAGTCTTTCTTTGTACTCATGATCAGAGGGCTGAACCCCTCTTCTGTGAAGAAAGGCTGAGAGAGTTGAGGTTGTTCACCCTGGAGAAGAGAAGGCTCTAGCGAGACTTTATTGCAGCCTTTCAATACTTAAAGGGGACTGACAAGGAAGATGGGAACAGAGTATTTAGCAGGACCTGTTGCAATAGGGAAGAGGGTAATGATTTCAAACTAGAAGAGGGGAGATTCAGAGTAGGTGTAGTGAAGTTTTTCAGCTGAGGTTGGTAAGACACTGGCGCAGGTTGCCCAGGAAGATGGTAGATGCCCCATCCCTGAAAACATTCAAGGTCAGGTTAGACAGGGCTCTGAGCAGCCTGATCTGGTTGGAGATGTCCCTCGTTATTGCAGGAGAGGGTTGGACTAAATGACCTTTAAAGATTCCTTCCAACCCAAACCTTTTTATGATTCTATGATTCATTAAAAAATATGGTAGAAAGTCATGTTGAAATAAGGGAAGGACAGAGGATATGAAGTGAAATTTGTCCCATTTAGTATATTAGATCATAATTTCCGTTTTCAAGAATAACCTTTACCACAGGCAAAGGTCAAAACTCTTTTCATATTAGTAGTGCCATTACAGTATTTACACTTTTTTTAGCCATCAAAACTACAAAACTAGAAAATTGTAGTGTGTGTAAACCTGCAGTTTGTGTGTCCTGCATTGGTTTGTATTATTTGCTTTTTGTTTCCACAAGGAATTTTTTTTAGAATGAAAACAAGGCAAGTCAGTGATGAGGAATTCAATGTGATTTAGGGAATTCTCGTCCGAAATGAAGGTATTAGATGTCCAGAAGAGGGCACACTTGCACACTAGAAATGTTTTGTGCATCACTAAAGAGCTCTATGCCGATGTGGTATACCTGTAATCAGAGAAAATGAGATAATATAGAAAATGAAGAGGCTACCTTATTATTAGTTACTGGATCTTTAGAAGAAAGAATACATTCAAAAAGTTATTGGATGGTGGTGTTGTAGTTTAATGAATTTAATCTTGTCTGTATGGTATTATAATATTATGTTAAATTATAAAATGCTATTTTAAATTAATTTTAACTATCAACTAGAAATCACGTGTAAAGTTCTGCTTGCATTTTGAAAGGCATTGATGTTTTTATTTTGGTAAGAAATTTGTCATGGAAGGAGTATAAGCCTCCCCTGCCCTTTCTGAAATTATTTCTTGATGCAGATGTATGATACAGAGATCAAGAACATATGCATCATAATATGAGCTAATTAACAGTGAAATATATGATAATAGGAAATGAGATATATTAGCGTTCAGTGGGATTTGAGATTTGAACTGATAGGTTATCTTCTGACTTCCAAAATACAGTATAGTTCCAAGGACAGATGTGTCTTGTGATGCGGTAGTTTGTCTCTTATTCCAGAATTGTGTATTAGCCAGACATCGGGGACATATTTTTATATATTTTTATTATGATTTATGTATTTCTGCTTGAGAAATGAAAGATCAGAAACACCTCTCTGCGGTAATCAGTTCTCTGGAACTTAGTGAAACAGTAGGAAGGAAAGAGGATTGTTTTGTTTCTTTTAAGATGACTGAGCCTGAGGAATAAGTACTTTCCACTTGGTTTAGATTCTTTTGCGTATTTTAAATATTGGTCCAGTTTTCATATCATGTAATAGCATTTGGAAACTTTGTCAGAACCCTTCCTTTTACTACATATTGCAACTGTTTTAAAATATTTTAGCATGTATTTGACTTGAACAGAATGAAATGAAACTTTCTAAATTTCAGTTATCTCTAATAAAGCTGTAAGCTTTCCTGCTTTATAAACTACGATTAAGTTTAAGGTGAGATTTTGGCCACACATATTCACAAAACATATGTTATATTGGGGTTTTTTTTGTGTTTATCAGATTATTTAACTTGTACAATACCTTGATGAATTCTTTCATTTGTTAAGCAATTATTTAAAAAAGAAAAAAAAATAATCCTAGAACAGTGACAGCCCAGGTGGATGCATTATGATTGTCATTATTCATTAACTTTGCAATGGAATTTATACATTTCAGTGTAAAATCAGAGAACCCAAAAATATAATTCTGTAGCTTTAAGTGGACAATGACTGAGCTCTTTCTGATATGTTCTAAAATACCTTGGGGCATGATGAGTAGTAATGTAGTTACTATAAGGCTGTCAAATGAATTGCCAGATTGTATTTGAATCCTGGGGTCAGATAAATTAGATTTTAATTGGGTTTTAAGGGTAAGCTGAATCTGTAGATAAAGTAGAATTAACCAGAAACATAATAAGGTAATGAAACCTTTGGTTCTCTTAAAGCTATTGTGTTAAACACCATGCAGTCTTTTGTTGAAACCAGACATCATGGTAGAGTAGAAAGAGGTTGACAGTGATAGGTAAGATGAACAGTGCTATCTTACATAATCACCTAAACCCATAAAAAGATAACCACATTATCTGGAGCACCGTAAACCGAAGAAACGGGAGAAAATTGCCTTAGTTGTATTTTATTTTAGCAGTTTAAAGGGAAAGAAAGCAAATAAAGAGAAAGTCCAAAACTGAGTTTTCCCAGGCTGGTGAAATTTACTGACGCCACTAAACAGTGTGGTTTTTTGTTTCTGAAAGAGCAGAACAGAAACTGCTGCAATGTGAAAGGCAGAACGTTTGCTTTGTATATTTCTTTTCTCTATGAATTAGCATATGATGCTTTTCCTCAGTGAAATTCTTATTTTTATGAGATGCATGACATTTTTATGGTAACTTCCTTTTGTCATCAGTGTAGGCACATTCAGATGATGAAAATTTTACAAGTGTTACACAAGTTAAACACCTGAACTCATTTGTTATTCCCCTATTTATCTGTAAACGTATTTTTGTTTATTAAAGCGGTGCAGTATGTTTAATGACTAAAAGGCTTGTAATGCAAACTTTTTTTTCATAAATAAAAACAGGGGTCTATATCATGAACAAAACTCTTTAATTGCAGTAGATATCCAAAAAAAGTAAGTTTTTATTATTTTTTAAATTGCTTACGTCAATCATAAATATGTTTGTTCATTACAGAATTATGTCCTATTCTATGACTGGTAGGTGAGCACAAACCCTTATGCCCTTATGCAGTACTTTTGCTTTCTGCATATAGGATGAGGACTATAGAGCCAAATCCCATGGTTATCACTGAAAAGTCATTAATCGTTACACAAACACATAAGAAATTCAGTCGGGAGTATAAAATGCCTGACTTCCAGTATATGGATATACCCAGGAAGGCAGTAAGGCTAACTCTTAAGATTTAAAACTTAATTATATGTGTTGTTAGATTTGGGTCTTGGGTTTTATGGGAGCTGGTTCATCCTGGTGTGTTCTGCATGGATAGCCATCACATGATTAATCCAAACATTTGATTTTAAGTGTTTTGTCAGTGTGAATTTCAATTAAATTTATGAAATCAGATGTTTAAAAAAACAGCATAAAGAAATTCATGTTTTGCAATTTTGTGTCATGGTTTAACTAGAGAAATACATTTTGAAGCAGAAATATATAGACTTTTTTCTTTTTTTCTTTTTTTATTTTTTCTCAGAAGCTATTGAGAAGATTTGTTTAAAGAAAACTGCCCGAACCTTTGATGAACATTTTTGTTTCCTCTCCTTTCAATATAAATTACTAAATAGATGAATGAATAAATAAAAGCTGTGCCTGGTTGTGAGTGTGTAAGACTAGACTTCCACGGTAGATCTGCATCCAACCATTTGTATGTACCAAACAATAAAACTTGAAGGATCATTAGCTTGGAATGACCCAACTGTGTTTTATGCATAGGGGTTATTTCTTTACTAATGAGCCACTAAGCCAGATGGCTAACCCCACAGTCCTCTAACTGCATTAGTGTGATTTAGATTTTTAGGCAAATTGCTTTTGTTTTCTTTTTTTTTTCTTTTTTACAGACAGGATCTAGAGCAACAGCTTTTTCTAGAACTGCATAAAACAAGTATTTTGCCTTAAAAGATAAAAGGCTAATTTGACTCTGCACTTCATAGGGTTTTATATCAATTTCTAAGAGTTGTTCTGGTTGTAGTGGTGAGAGTCTGTTAGATACTCTCCTCCCCGGAAAATGTTTTGGTAGAAAGTTATTTTGATTGTCTTTATCTGTATTGGATGCTTCAATAGGCAATTAATCAAACCTATACTTATTGCCCCATAGCTAAGCACATATGAAAATACTTACATATAAAATGTAAAAGAAGAATATTTCTGCACATGTGACAGCACAAGAATAATGTTTACTTTTTAATGTGCATTTTCTTATAGAATTTTTGCTTGTCTTTATGAATTTAAGATATTTCAGGTGATCAGGATGAGGAATGATTGCTTGTTTGAATATGGATTCATATTGCTCAAGAAATCATTTTCAGATCTGTAATCAAGGAACCAGGACACTGTGGATTCCCCTATATCAGTTGAAAGAGATTGATAACTCAAAGCATACTGTATTTTACGTGACCTGGATTACTTTCTGTGAATGCTTTTCTGTCAGCATTAGATAAATCGTACACAAGGGAAGTGCAGAAATTACATAAAAATCTCTGTAGAGAACAGCCCTAAAGAGAGGAGTACTTAAAGGAGGGAAGTTTATGAAAGACAGTGTCAGCAAGATACTTTTGAAAATGTGTTTCAAACATAATCTGCACAAGAGCACCCGTGGTCCTTTTGGCAATCCCACATTTGAAGGAAATTTTAATGTAGGATAGAATCATAGAATCATTTGATTGGAAAAGACCTTCGAGATCATTGAGTCCAACCATACAAAATTGTTAATGTCTGTTGCTGTTAATAACTTCATATGGTGATTTGCTCATATCTTATGTGAGTTTGTTACATATAGGTATGTATATGGGTTCTTAGCAGTGAAAATTGCTCTTATCTTCAAAGAAAGTGGGACAAGAGCACAAAATGGAATAAACCTTTATGTGGCCTAGTATCTTTTCTCGGATAATAGTCACGGGAGATGACTAAACATCAGTGTAAGAACCTGACTAACGTACTGTGATTGTGATTCTTCTTAGCAAAATATATTATCTTAGCCTCCAGCAATTTATGGTTCAGGGATTTCCTGAAGCAAAAGTGATATTTACTGTTTAAAACCAAATAATCTAGGATCCTAACTTAAACAGCCTGTAGAGAATTCAGGTTTTAAGGGATTTACACAAGTCTCTAGAACAGCCCTTCTGTGTAATTTTGACTCTTTTTTTAACCCTTTTATTCCCCTCTAGAGTTTTGCAAGATATTTCATCCAGGATTAGTTAGAAAGGGGAGAGCTTGAATCAATAAGTAAAGGAGAGATGTGAAAATTGTTACACTTTGGAAGTTTAATTTGTAGATATTTTAAAACATTTTTGAATGATATTTTGTAGACATGATCAACTTTAACCTGCAGTCATTTTCATTTTGAATACTGAAACAAAACTGAACATGCCACGTCCTGTCTTTTAAATGTATTCAACCTAGTACATTGAGATTTGCTTGCTTAATTTCCACCTGCTACTGTTTTCCTGCTACACCTGCCTCTCGCTAGTGCCGGTAACTTCCAAAATAATGTGATTTCCTGCTGTGGGAAATCTGCCTCAAATTAGTTGTGAAGATACAGATGGTCAGGAACCCTGTAGTCTTACTATGTGCATCCGAAATGACCTGCGGTAAAAGAAGATCTGATAGAAAGTACAGCGTCTCCAGGGTAGCTGTGTTAGTGGTAAAATGCAGACAGCCGATGCATTTTCTTTGTTAGAAAGTAAATCAGTAAATTTTTGCCTCAGTAAAAGGGTTGTTCTGTAAGCAATCAAAGTCAGAAATGGGGAAAAAAATGAGCAAGATAACTTTCTTTGGAGAGGAAGAATGAAATCGGTGTCAAAACATGAGAAAAATTAACAAATTTTAGATGTGGGAGTGCAAGAAAATCTTAACACTGTCGTGATTGGTCAGTGCTCCGACCTCCTGCCTACGAGAACTAGAACAGGGGTCATTTTTTGATGGAGACTCTAATCACAGTGAAAATGAAGAGGTGCTTTTCTATTTTATCCTGATTTAAGCTCCTGTTACTATGAGTTCACATTTGACAATGTATTTGGTGAGGGGTGGGGGGGGAGGGAAGGGAGGCAGTCTTAAATTTTCAGCTTCTGTCTCTCTTAGCCAAAGACAAAGGAAGCCTCTCACTGACTATTAAGTGTTAGGAAAAGTTATATTCAAGTCTATCATTGCTTTTGAGAGTTATTTGTGAAGGTGAAACTTTTACTTTCTAATTGAGAATCTGAATCTGGTCTCCACCTCACACCTTAATTTCCAGTCTGGAAAATGTGGTTTTTTTTTTCTTTCAACTTGCCAGACCGACAGAATGACAATAATATAACTTTTTTTTATGAAACTGTATGATTGAATGTTTATGAAAACTAAAGTGCATTCCATTCACTAAGGAGTGGTTACATTTTACTGCCATGTGAGCAAAATTATAATAAAATGATAGAATGTCATATGCTGTATTCATTTTTATTTGTTAATAACAAATTCAAAATGATAAATACTTTTCCTTCTGTAAAATTCTTACTGATTCTCTTGAGATTTCAGGAGCACTGTAAATGTAATTTGCAGTTCTTTACAATTATAGTATAAATAGACCAGGTCTAATGGGAGTCTGCCTATTTGATTTCCAAATTTGCATCACTTAAAATCCAATCAGACCAACTGTTCAGATTTTTATTACATATGAAATACACGAATGGGTTCAAGGCCATGCTATGTATAGCAAATACATACCTTGTTTTACAGCATGGATTATCTAACTTGTTACTTAGTGTGTGGTTCGACCTTCAGCCCACAAAGACTGCTTAGTGACTTCTTGAATTGTTACTATATTAAATCCTTCGATTTTTAGTAACTGGTGTTTTATAGGCCAGCAGATTGCATTTGATTTTGTGAATTTGCTGTAACATATTGAGTTTAACAGGTTTATGCAGGAATGTAAAGCAAAAATAATACAGCAGGCGCTTGGAGTTTTAGAACAGAAGAGCAATAGGCTTGCAGATGGTTGATACTGATAATGACATTGAATAATTTAGTGTGGAAGGTAATCTGGTTTTGACAGAATACGTTAATGTTTAGCCAATGCATACAGGTGTTTGGATAGTGATCTGCATGCTGTGAGCTAAGGCAGACCAGAGTGATTGTCTGAAGTGCAGCATTAAAATCTCACTGACTATGGTTAAAGGACAATCTGTTCAAAGTGCTGTAAAATAGATACAGAAGACCCTGAGTACTGCAGTTGTTAATTGAGAAATGTTTATTTAATGCTTTCTTTATAATTGTATGTTCATTACAGGGTGGATCTAATAAAAAAAGGAGGAAGAAAATAGCAATCAGAATAAGAGATTTCTCTCTTGTTCATGTCTATTATTTCAAAACATGGCCTCTACCTTTTTCATCGAAATTCATGATGAAATATTATGATCTTTTTGGTGTGACACCATCTTTAAAATATAGTAGACACAACGTTAATCTTGGTAGTTGAGAATTAGAGAGAGACAGGCTAATAACCTACAGCTAGTATTTAGATGAGCTGGCAGGAGCTCTCTGGGTTGCATATGCTTGGATGTATATGCAGTCCAGTAACAAGTTGTGTCACATTTTTGCAGTTGTCACACATATGAAAACACACACAGAGTCACAGACAGTGCTGATTTATTTCAGCTTGAAGTCAGTTTACCATCATTATTATTTTTGTTAACTGATATGTCTGGAAGAGAGTAATTGATTCTCCCCAACTCTTCAATGAAATGTAATACATTTCTCTAAAATCCATATTAATGAAGGTCACAAATCCATTTACTTTAAGGAGTATTCAGGATTACATTGGATAATGAGTATGTAACTTGAATGATGTGCATCAACCTTACTGAATTTAGGCTTGATATTTTGTCAGATAATTCCTAAATAATTTTTGCCTTGGCAAGAAAGAACCTATTAGTTTGAATATTTGGAAATAGAATAGAATAGAATAGAATAGAATAGAATAGAATAGAATAGAATAGAATAGAATAGAATAGAATAGAATAGAATAGAATAGAATAGAATAGAATAGAATAGAATAGAATAGAATAGGCCAGACCAAGTAAAAGCATATTATTAAACACTGACAGGTTTGGGACATTGACCACCTCTCTAGAAAGCCTCTTCCGGTGTTTGCCCACCTTCAAGCTACAAAGTTGAGGAGCAAAACTGTTCCACTGTCAATGTGTAGTAAATGGTAATACTTTCAGTACCCAGCTGCAGCACTTGAGTCATGCGTCATCTCTTGCCAGCCATGAATGTGTGCCTGACTGTACTATGTGATCAGCAGCAGAGGTGAGATAATCCAAATTTCCATTTTTCAGCAGAAACAAGGCACAAGGAGCTTGCTGATGGAGCTATTAAGGTTTGGCTTCAGATGGAGCCTTGCGTAGGCTGGATCCTTTTCACGACCACTCAAGCACTGCTTGAGTCCCTGGCTGACTGTCACTATTGAATCCAAATAAGAATTTGATGAAAGAAAGGGAACGAACTTTCACTATTGCATAGGATAGGGGTTAAATTGAGTTAAACTTGCTGCTTTCTGTGTCTTTTGTCTTGTCTATCCACAAAGGCTATAGCTATCATATTGTCTGAAAGAAACTAACACTAAAGCCAAATGAGGAGAATTTCTGTTGAACGGTTGAAGTTTTTCAATATCATAGGAAATTGAAAACTAGGGGATATAAAGGGAAGAAACCTTAATACAGTTAGCACTCACTATTTTTATAAAATAAACTGTAAGTATTATGAATGCCAAGAATAGCCTAACCATCATATTGATTTTATAATGTTGTTCCTGACTCCAGTATTGTGTCACTGCACTCCAGTGCAGTGACATTTCATTACACCCATTGGAACTATTATAACTGAAGTGCAACACCAGCTGATGGAAATGAAATTAATTCTATCTTCAGTAATAAAGAAATGACGTCCACAAAGAACAGAATACAAACCAGTTTTCTAGTTTTATAACTTTCAGTTGAAATAAGCTATAAATAAAAAGTAGGTATTTGTTATAGCAGTTCTTCTTGTATATCAGCTAACAATCGGATAACCTAATTTTGATTCTCAAAAAAAGTTCCAAAAATAAGTGCATCTCCAACCACACTACTATGAAATTTTTATTCTACAAAATATTTAACAAAGTTTCTTAAATATCTTCATATTTTTCATGATAGACACATGAACCCCTCCCCTCTACTTTGTTGTAGAAAGCATAAATCTGACCCTACTTTGATGCTTACACAATTATAGAGTGCCTGGGAATTTCAAGTCCTTGAAGTGCTAAACATTTAAGCAACATAAAAAATTACTTTGGATAGGAAATTCATCCTGTTGTTATGAGTCACTGACTGATAGTTTATTTAAAAGAAATAAATAAAAATCCCTGACCTAAAAAGAAATACACACTCTATATATTCGCAATCATAAGGTTGAAATATTGCTGCCTGCACATCTATCAAGTTACTGAGAGCATTTTGACTCTTAAAGCATTCATAATTCATCTATTGTCCTAGCGTATATTATCTTGACTTTTTCCAGTTTCTATCTTAGTATTTCTTAGTGTCTTTAGCAACCTGTTACTCTGTGAACAGATAGCAGGTTCATATTTTTGGAACCCCAGGCATGTTTTGGCTTGCATAAGAGGCGGAAAAATGAGAACGGAAGAAGGATAACTTAAAAGGGATCTGAAGCTAGAAAGATGGGGAAATATGAAGAAAAATAAAAGAATACATTTTAATTGGAGAGAAAAGTTAACTAGCAGTGAGAATGCTGCAAATCTTGCACAAGAAAATTTTTATAAACAGCATGAAATATTTCTGCTGGTTGTGGAGTTGGTTAGCAATGAGGCCTGTGACGAGTGGTGTCATTTGTTCATTGTCTTAAGACCTTTTTATTTTTAATAAAGAACTAAAAAAAGGCACAACAAAAAACAACCAACCAAAGAATCACCCACCTGCATTTAGTTTCATCCCTCCTTTAGACCAAAGACTTTGTGTGTCAGGGAATGCGGTTTTCCCACTGTAACTGTCATAACTGTGGAAAATGAAAGTAACAAAGGGTTGTGAAAGAAGTGTGATGACTTCTTGAAACCTCAAAATGAGGCCAGCAGCTTGACATTTACATACATTCTGACATATATATGTGTGTGTGTGTGTATAAATGTGCATTTTATGTGTTTTATCTCATTCAGACCCTGGACAGACAAGGAGTGGGTAGAGACAGAGGTACAGGATGAAGCCTCTGAAGGTATTAGGCTTAAGTACCTATTTTTTTAGTACTTAAACAGGTTTTTACAAGAGCCTTTATGGTACAAGACTGAAATGAGCTCCTGTGTTAGGGTACGTTATTCAATGCTCCAAAATTAGCAATGTGAAGCAAACGTCCCAGTAAAGGCAATGAGGTCCTTGATCTAGAGACATTTCTGGTCTGGCTTCATTGTTTTCTAAAAAGAAAATAAAAATTACTGTCTTCACCTGTATTCCTCATTACTCTTAAACACGGTGTTTACCCTTGACTAACAGCATGATCTTCCAGGTCACCGACATAGGGAGGAGAAGCCCATGGCTTCCTTATTGACCTTTTATCTGAATACCAGGTGAAAGAAGTTTATTATTTGATTCTGGACATGCAGATCGTCACAGGAAATTTTGCTTTCTTTGTTTTGTTTGATTCCAAAGGCCTTTACAAAGTTATTTATTATGGCTCATCTGATTCATAACATCCTGCTAAGGGGTGCTATAATTGCATTTTGTGAGTTGAAAGAAGGGGAAAGCTTACCTCCTTTGTGGGTTCGTCATAACCTCATGCAAAAAGAATTAAAGTGCTATACTACAAGAGGATGGGACTTCCTAAAAAATATGGGGTGATTATAGTGCCCAATCCTTCAGTCCATCTTCGTAGCATTATTTTGGGTTTTCTTCCATAGCTTTTTTTGAACTGCAAACCATAATTAAGAGAGAAGTAAGAAGGCAGGTGTTTCATTTTGTGATATGTTATTGCAGAAGAAATTATATAGTATACGCGTGTCGTGCTGTATATAGGGTACGATGCATAAGGACATATTTTAGCTAATCTGGTGAGGTTTGGGAAAACAAAGTACTAAAATCTGTCTTTTTCATTTCATTAAATTCCTCTTGTGGTAGAAGGACAAGCTCAGAGTAGCTAAATGACCTTTTGAAAGAGTTATTAAGAATTCAGTACAATTCTTACCATTTTCATCCCGATCTTGATGTCTGTATTACTCTTAGTAGAGTCATTTTCATTTCCCTGTCTCCTTTCCAAATTTTCTGACATATAACTGACAAGATCTACCTGGAACATAATGCTTGAAGACCCCAGTTGAAAGGGAGCAGAACAACCCTGACACTGGGATATGAAATGCAACCTTTGCCTGTCACTTTATGATATGAAAGTGTGTCTGGCACCTGTGGTCTTATTTCTCTGAGGGGGATGGTGAAAAGTGTAGTTGAAATAAGTTACAAACTGATTTGATTTTGCTTTGTAATGGTCCTTTTTTTTATGCCTCATATCTTAAATTTTATGTTTTTCTAGGAACTTACGATTTCCTCCAGATTCTAGAAATAATATTTCTTCCTATTGTTCTGTATATGTTTTCTTAAATAGGTAAAGGGACACAAGTAGGTCATGTCTATTGGCAAAACCTGGTTTCTTACTGCCCTGATTAAAGCATTTCCAATGAGTTCTTCTAAAATGCTGTTCTGTGGACAGAGGTTATTCAGTGGTGGTGGGGAAATCGGTATCTGCTTTTCATTGTTACTGTTGTTGTACCAGGGTGGCTGACAGACATAATATGCGGGTTTACCAGCCCACAAACATTGCATGCTTTATTGAGCTGGTAAGGGGAATTTTTTTTGGTTAAACATGTCTTGGACTTGGCAATGAATATAAAGAAGAGGAAGCAGGGCAATCCCCAAGGAAATCTACATCTATGGGAAGAGCTGATCTTCTAGCTGGGGAAGAGCTGATCTTCCAGTTGGTGGTTTACTTACTGAGTTGCTACGTATCACCTGTAATTCCTAGCAGGAAACTAAGGAGGTATGGTAAATTCTCCCTCTGTATCTACTTCCTTGTCTTGTGAAGTGAGGAGTTTTGACATTTAACAAGAGTATCAATTTATCTCCAAGAGTGCATTGGCAATTGAAAAGGGTTGCCCCAAAAGTTTATTCACTCTCCATCCATGGAGCTTCTCAAGACCAGACTGGATAAAGCTCAGAGCACCCTGGTTTGGACTTGTGCCAAACCCTACTTGGAGCAAGAGGTTGGACTAGGTGACCTCTGAAGTTCCTTCCAGACCGATTTTTTTTATGATGCCAAAATAATTAAGGGAGTTTGCCCACAGTGACAGCATGTTTGACATTCCGATACATTTCCAGCTGACAGCAGTTTGTATTTCTGGAATTTTGCACAGTGTGGTAATGTTCTTTGAATTCTTTGACCAGCACCTTGTGAGTTGTGTTTCCAGTTAACCTAATTAAAACACATTGACTATCAGATAAACTATGCTCAAATGGTAAAATGAAACATATTTTAAAATATGATTTCTGAGAATATAGGCTTTTCTTGTTCATTTTTTGTGATGCAAGCCTTTAAAAAACATTAAAAATATTTTAAATAAAAGATAACTAAATCTTCAAAATTATCATATAAAGGAAAACAAATGGAAGGAGTGTTCTAATCCCATGTAAAAAAGGCTTCCAGTTTAAAATCAGTGGGCTTTTAAAAAGTTCTATCCAGTATATCCTATTTGTCGTTCCCAAGTTATTTTCTAAGGTAGTCAGGTTTTTGAAATAAAAGCAGACATAGGTTGCCCTGGAAAGGAGTGTGATCTTTGTTAAGAGACCAATTCACATTTTGTTATTGTAAAGAATTTACTGAAACTTAATTTATTGGTAATTTGCTGTTTGTTGGCATGTTGTCAGACTGTCACCAGTTTTAACTTCATGGATAAGCCACAGTAACATACCTTTAAATCATGCTATTATTTTCTACCAGTATAGATTTAATTATTAAAGGAGATACTATTGGTAATTAATCGTTTAAATATTAATACAGGAGAGGTTCATTTAGGAACAGAAAAATCCTGAAGCATTCTGTGTATATCATCTATTGGAGATTATGAGAGGTCTGCACGTTCTGTGCAAGGATGAGAGGAATTAGCACCTTTTAAAATACATTCAGAGATATATAATAGCAATAATACAGTTGTGCCTGCTTTTGTCCTCTGTAACAAGCCACACTGATAAGATTTGACTGAAGCCATGGTGTTGAATAGAACATTTGATTTTCAAATAATGGTAAGGAATAAGAACTTTCTAATTCTGTGTTCATAATTTCATGTTTTTATTCCAAAAGGCAGTATTTTTGGCCAGTCCAGGCTCTAAGCAAAGACCCCTGTACTTTGCTATTCCTTTGATTTTTCTTCTTTGTGAGGGTGATGATGTGACTGATGATTAGTAATGTCATTTAATTGCTCCTCTCTGCTTCCTCGCAACTTGAATGTGTGGCCAGGAGGGAGAAAAGTAGTTACATCCTCTACTTGAAGAGGATCAGAATCCTAGCCTCCTGTCTTATAGTTCAGTGTGCTAACCAGGAGCCTGGCTGTTGTGGAGGGAACTGAAAGTACCTTTCACTTTTGTATTTAAACTAGTTTAATTCAGTAGAAAGTTTGCATATGTGTGTGTCATGGGCCGGGGATTGTTTCCAGCAATATTTGCTGGTTGTTTACATCTTTTGTTCTTATTTTTCCTTTTTCAGTATGTGTTCTGTTCTTGATTTTTATTGGAGGGAAAAAAAATTGCATTTTTACAGACTTTTAAACACAAATTAATACATGAATATTATGCTCTGCTTTCTGGATGAATCTTTTAAATCCATATTCAGTGTGGTAATAGAAATCACAAATTCTTAGTTCACCTCTTTGTCCCTTGGCTTTGTGGGAAAACATGTATCCTTGTATGGATCTCAACATGTTTACAATACTTTTCACTCCAAGACAATAACTGTTACCCCGACTTCTAAGGTAGACACTTCAGGTGAATACTAAGGCATAACAATTATGTTATTCAGTGGGTAATTGAAATGTGGGGAAGGCAGAGGAATTCTTTCTTTGTTGCCTTTACCAAGGTGAAGGTAAGTGACATTCAGCAGTATGTGACTGATTTGTTGCTCACAGTCTTGTCTTTTACTATATGAGTTTGGAAAAAATCTGTCTGTTGTAAATGCAGTGGGACATTAAAATTCTGCATGTCTTTAGGGAGACACTCTATTCAATTTTTTAATGTGTAACTAATTTCTCTTTTAAAAATTATTGATCAGTGTAGAGATTAAAATAAATACAAGCATTTAGGATTTTTTTTCCTTCAGGGTTATAGCATGGAAATGTAAACAACCTGGAATAGATCTGGGTTCTCAGAAATGAGGTCACCTTGGCAACAAAATCTTCTGTTGTTTGAAAGAAGCTGATCAGTGATTTGGCAGAGGAAAAGAATGATAATAGGGGTCTCTGAGCCATTTCCTCTCTTTTTGGTCCTCTTCTGCTGTAAAAGATGTTGGTAAGGTGCTTGTACCACAAGCTGGATGAGGCTTCTGCCTTTCCTCAGTGCATACAAACTCTCAGACCACCAAAGGGAGTTAGTGAAGCCCCAGGAGGGATAGGATATATTCAGCTTTTCTACTGATCTCTAACAGCTTGGGTTTTATTCAATGACTAAAACTGATGATGTGTTTGGAATTATGTAGAACATTTCTGTTTATTCCCATGTACTTGCTTGCTCTATCATGCTTATCCTGGAGGATTAGCCTGAAGCCCACGAGGTCCCCATTTTCAGTGGTATTCTAGGGAATGAATGAGTACAATTGTGTGGTGGGTACATGAGGACTGGAGAGTCAGGACTGATTCCTGGGGGTAGGTAGCTGGCCTACCAACTTACAGGAAGAAGTCATGTACAGTACCTCAATCTTCACAGATTTAAAGTTTACTTTTAGATTTTACATTTTTTAAATTTAATTTTAAATTTACTACCCAAAATCTATTTTTTTACCATAAAAGCTTATAGCATTTTGATTGGATCTTCTAACTTTTGAACTTGATTTCTGTGATGTATCTTCTGAATCATTTACAGGGGCAACTTCTAGATGTGAAAACATAATTGAATCTTCTCCCAGCTTAGGTGGACAGGGAAACTTTCTATGCTTGCTTTATTTGTTTGCTCTTGCCTTTCTCTGACACCCTTTTCATAGAATCTTCCGGTTGGAAAAGACCATGGAGATGACCAAGTCTAACCATACCCATCTTTTGCTAAACCATGTCCTTCAAAAACTCATTTACCTGTTTTTTAAACACCTCCAGGGATAGTGACTCAACTACCTCCCTGGGAAGCCTCTGCCAGTGCCTGACCACACTTTCGGTAACAAAATGCTTCCTAATATCTAGTCTGAACCTCCCCTGGCGTAACTTATGGACAACTTATTGCTTGTATCACTTTTACATCTCTCTGCTAATTAGTCGTCTACCATTGCATTTGCCTGCACGTTTTTAAATTTCTTACTGTGATGTGCTTTGTTTTTTTTGGCAGGATAAGGCAGGGAGGATTTGAAATATTTAACCCAACTCAAGTCTTCTTTGCATAGCATATTTGAGCAAAATGTAATCGTGTGAGTTGTGCTAGGTGTCACAGTAGATCTAATGATCCTCTTTGGCTTTGCGTTCTATTGACCAGTGGATCAATAGAAAAACAGTATGTATTTACTTGATGGGGTATTAGCCTGTTTCCTCACCCAGAAAACCATTTCTGCTATTGTCAATAGGGCTTACAGTTTACAATGAACTCTGTAATGCCACGATGGAAATTATATAAGAATAACAGGCTCAGTCTTGCTATGCATTTTGCCTTAGGAAAGAAACATTTGAGTCAAAACAGCTCTTCTGGTTTGAGCTAAGGCAGAATTAATTTTTTAACTTCTCAGCTAAGCCTTGTCTAAGTAGCTTCATTTTCTGGAAGTTATCTACATGTTTTCAGAGAGTATCTGTCTCCAGAAGTGATAATACTTAAAATCTATGATTATCACCAAAGTAATGGAGCACTGGTATGCAGAAAGGTCATTGCTTATATCTGTCCCTATGCGGATGAGGCTCATCCTCAAGTTGATGAAATGACATTAAGTCAAAGGGACAAAAAAGGGTGGAACCTGCATGGAAGGGTGGACAGGACCGGTGACCCAAAAAGACCAACAAAGTATTCCATTCCATATATGTCATACTTGATATAAAACTGAGGGATCATGAGGATCAAGTGCTCTTCTTCAGTGGGGTCATAACTGCCCACTTTTCAATGCTGATCGGGCTGGGGTGAATTGGGGTCTAAATTGTGATATCAGGTAAAGGAGTTATTGTATAAAAATTTGCCATAGAATCTCTGGAATGAAGTTCAGTGCCAAAAGAGGAATTTCAGGATACAGAAGTATGGTCCATATTAGTCCTATTTTTGTTGGATTCTCAGCCATTTTAGTGAACGTGTTTGTTATTGGAAAAGGCAATGAGAGCCTCTGGAAATGCCTTATCTCTTTCTATATAGAATGGACATCATGTTGAGGTGTTAGACACCAAAATCATTAGTTCTTGGCAACTAGTTAATAAATCAACAAGAAGAGAGAAGACTGTTTCTCCTGTCATTCTTAGGGACCAGGCATCGTTCAATACATTGCTACTGGACAGTTGATTTGCAATGGTTGCCAAAACCTGTTAAAAAGGATAAAAAGTTCTACCCTTCAACTAAAAATTTTCATACATAAAAAAGTATTTGTTGTTAGTTACAAGAAAATTCAATTGGGTAACATGTTTAGAAATGATATGGAGAATTTTTATATATACTGATAGATATAGAGCTAAGTGCAAATCATAAAACTCCCAAGAAACAGTTTTAATAAACTCACACCTGCATGATTCAATAACAAAGAAAATGTGTTCCATAAAAAAAAGACATTATTTAAAAAATGGAAGTCAAGATGCTAATGAGGAAAATGGATAACTGAAAGGTAAATTGTGTGTAACACCACAGCAAGACATGAGTAACATATTGCTTAGGGCAAGGTGATTTCAAATATACCAGAAGAAGGAAATCTGTCTGTGACAATAAATGAGTTATGGTATAAAAGAAGTTCTGAATGCATTTAAACTTATTTCTAATATTGCATGCTCAGGGAGGTTCCCATGTCAGGGCTGTTCTTCACAGTGGATAAACTGATGGAAGTGTCTCAAGTTGAAATATCAGTAGAAGAGATGGCATTATATTAAACGACAATGCATTAAAGTAAGCCATAAGCATGAAAATGTCTAAAAAGACCCTACTGGTGAAATTGTTGAATTGATAACTATGATTTTTTACGCTTGCCTAATTAGACACTGGTGCTAGAAGAGAGAAAGGTGGCAAATATGATTCAGCTTTAAAGAGAGACCTGAAGAGTAGGTGGCAGAACCTAGGACTTGCAAGTCTCACTATCATGTAACACATTAAACGTGTATATATAAATGATTTAGAAGAAGTGTAAGTAATAAAGTAATGAAGCTTACAGGTAGTACACCATAGTTTAGAACAATTAGGATGGCATTGTACAGAGGGGCTCAACAGAAGGGAAGTAACTCAGTGGTGGTAAATTCAGTGGTGCAGAAATGCATCGGGTGATTAAAGAGAAGAACACCAAATATCCAGTCATGGTTCCAAACTCTACTTTAGCTGTTGTCATTCAGACCAGGACAGCAGAGAGGAAGGGGAGAAGACTTGAACTCATTGAGGATGCTTGTGTGAAAACGTCAGCTCAGTGACCCCAAAAGGCAGATGAACTAGGAATTACTGGTGAGGAAAGTAACAGCAGTGTGGTAAATGTCTTGTGTCCATTATATAAATTCATTGTACAGCTATATTTTGAATATTAAATGTAGTTATATATATATATATTAAGCAGAACAGACAAGGTTCAAGGAAGATAACGATTAGAAATACAGAGATGATTATGAAAAGGAAAAAGAAATTATTCTTCATCTTACTCAAGGGATGATCAAAGGGAGAGATTGTAGGAGATCTGATAAAACTGAGAATGTTATGGCAAAAGAAAACTGGGAAAGATTATTCATATTGTACAATAAAGAAATAGAGAAAAGTTTAAGAAATCAGATTTAAAGCAAACAAGTAATTTCTTTTGCTATATAGAGTTCTTTACCTCTAAATGTTTTGAATGCAGTCATTTTTTAAATTATTTCAAAGGTAGATGATGTAAATACATAGACAATAAAACGTTTGGTAATATCTAATCCTGATGGTCCTCTATAATCACTTAAAGAATTTCTACTTTGCATAAAGCTGACATTGTAGATTGAAAGAGCAAATCTTAGTGTAAAGTGGGCTTGTAATTCGTTGCATGTCTTGCTAGTTATTTTCAATTCCCCACTGGTTTAGCCTTTTTTTTTCCATCTACAAAACATTGTATACATGATATTTAGACTATCTTATAAACTTTTTAGATTCCTTGTGTTAGGTTTAACTCATTAGTAGATTCTGTAGCTGATATATTGTCTTTAGGAGGAACAACTGGAAGATTCTGAGGGGTTTTTTTTTGTCATTTGCAAGTGTCAAAATGATCGATTTTATTTTACTTTGCATATATTTTGCAAGTGGAGCACTTTGCAAAAAATATTATAAAACCAAGTATGTATGGAAGGATATCAAAACATATTTGAGACCACAAGATGTAAAATGCCGGTTTCACTGTATTTCTTTTTAAAAATCTATATTTCATGTCAATTGATTGTATTTAGTGAAAATATCCACTGAATCCTGCAAGTCAATAAACAACAGTGTCATGGCTTTAAATGCCGATAATCAGATATTTGTTATTAATATATATTCACAAGTTAAAGGTTCCATATTTATTAGATTATAATAAATAATCTCATCTGGTAAAGCATGGCTTGAACAAAGGAGTTCAGATTAGACAGGATTTGGAAAATAGAGACAGTGTGGCAGGTGAAAAAACGGGAAATTCAGCGCTTTATGGAGCACTGTAGAAGGCATAAAACTTAATACCCAATCAGAACAGTAATTCAGCACTTTAAAGTTTAATTTTTACTTTTTTTTTTAATGAGCCACATGCTACAACATTGTTAATGAATAACCTCTGTGATTTAATTTTATAGTTTTAATTATAAATGCTTGTTGTAATCTTTATCTTTTAAATATATGGAAAGTTTCACAAAGTAACTTCCTGTTAAAGATTAAAGAAAAGTTGTTTTTATCAAGTTCAGCAGAAAAACTGATCTGAAAACCAAGCTTGTCAATCCCTAAAATTATCAACAAGGGAAATTTGGTCTAATTTCAAATGTGTGAGGTTTTGTCTTTCATAAAATATGCTTTCTTGCACCATAAGAATTTGATTTTATGATTCAGAGAGTTTAGTGAATGCAAGTCAACTGTTCTTTTACTTTTTTCTCATATTTCGATTCCTGCCTTATTCTAAAAAAATCCCCCAAAACCCCAACAACTGCAGCACTGCTTCACTACTTCTGTGAGCTGAGCAATGCCATTCCTTAGAACTGGTCTACGTTTTATTTCACGGTGATCTAAAGTGCTACAACTACGCAAAATGAACCTCTGTATTCACTTGATTTGATAAATAGAAAATGTTATATAGACTGTAACAGCCACACAGCTAGTTAGAGTTAATGGTGAATGTAAAGCAGACCTGCTTTTATCAACAGAAAACACTGCCTCAGTGTTTCCAAAGAGTGGGAACTTCATCTTTTTGTGGGAATTTGTAAGTATTGTTAGATACTCACATATTTTTTTCCTATTTATTCTATTAAACCAAGTATGATTTTGAGTATTTTGATATATATTTGATGGATTTATTTTAATCAAAGATGCGGTTAATAGTCTTGAAATTTTGAGTCTGCTGAAAGCATATACAATTGTGTATACATGCAAGTCACTTGGTAATATACAGTTTTTTTCCTATTTTTACCTTATTACTTATTATTAATTTTCCCTCTCTTGCATTGTGTTTAAAATATTTTTTGAGTTTTCTGGGGTATCGTAAAGTAGTGTCGATCAGGAGATAGGTAATCCTACTGAAAGTATGAAAATAATACACCCTCAGTAGGAACAATGTCACAAGATCCCACTAATCTGTATTAGAAAGCACAATTTTTGAGAAGATGGCTGATTTTATAAGTAGTACTTGTCAAAATCTGAATGAAGAGACTTTGCTTATCTAATACTGTCTGTTATCTTCAATGATTCAAGGTGTTTTCTCTTCACGTTTTTTTTGCTGTTGTTTGACGGAGTTTTTAATGATTTATTTTAGCAGCTAATACAACATTAAGCATTTGAAACTGGCCAAAATTTTGAACACCTAATTTTTCTACTATGTTAGTGGATCATTCTGCTTTCTTTTTCTTTTATAAAAAGTAATATTTGGATGCAGGAGCACTGGAATGGGACAATGAATACACAATCTATTTTGTTGTGGTTTTATTTCATAAAGTGTTATAAATGTTTGAAGTCCTTTAATTAGTACGTAAAATTTTCACCATCAGATTTCCACATTACTATCCCAGAACTTCTTTGGGTTTAATCAGTATTTTTGCTCTAGTTTCTTGTTGGTGTAAATAAATCCTTCATTTGAGCCATCTACAGGTACAGAATATAGATAATTAAGGGGACTGGCAAAAGATAGTTGAACACACTCTTCAGGATCCTGTAGAATGTGATGTGTGGAGAGAGAATATTGATCTCTTGAGGTCAATATCAAACTTCCATGGTATTCCGTGAGGCAAAAATTTCACTTATCATACCTGGTTTACATATAACTACACGCAGCCATTTCATCATTATGAATCTGAGAATTATTGCATCCTACGTACTGGTAGTGCATATATTGTAGTGATAATGTGGATTCATTATAAGTAACTAAATGAAATACTGCTATGATCCTCATTTGTAGACCTTTGGCATTTATTACAGTTGAATATTTTCTTGAATTTTACATCATACTGAGAGCTGCCTGATTCCTTTTGACCTTGAGCAACACAACCCAGTGGAAAGTGTCTCTGCCCGTGGCAGGGCGTTGGAGCTGGACTTTAAGATCTCTTCCAACCCAAACCATTCTGTGATTATAAGTGGCTTGAATTCTATTTTTGTGGCAGTGACAACATGAACATAAACTGGAAACGAAAGATGACTTTGGCAAGAAAATCTGAAATTTATTTGATTCTTATCAGATTTTCTTAGGAAAGTAAAATAATTTACCTTCACATTGCAGTATTTATCTCTTGAAGTTGAAAAGGAAAACAAGAAGCCTGTCTCTACTCATGTTGTTTTTCTTTTAAAAAAAAGGAAACTACTTATAAGGATTTCCATTGAAATGAACTACTCAGATTCACTTTTTCAAGAGTGCAATAGTGGATGAAATTACTCATTACAGAGTGTTACAAAAAGCCTATTTTTTTAAGTATTGTTATTGAGACAAAATTACTTTTACCGCACAATTTACTTATTGAAAATTGGCCAAAACCAAATATGAGATTACTTTACATCTCTTGTTGTCTCTGTTACCAAACTGTAGGACCTAATAATTTTCTATAAGCAAAGATGCAAACTCTGGCTTGCTGAATCACTAAGTCAGAATTGCTTGAAGGATCCTGTAGAGGTAGTGTTGGAATTTTTTTCTTGTTTAATAATAGGTGGTATTTGTTTTCTAGCTACAGAAAAATATACTACATTTTAGAGGCCCCATCTTAAGAGATGGTAGTGCCCATTCTGAAAAAAAGACAGACATATGTATGCCTTCTACCAGATATCCTGTATCCATGGTAATCACTTGGATGCTGATCTACACAAATATGGGAGGGATATTCATGAAATTAAGGGAACAATACAACAGGATCTGGATTGTTCCTTCTTGCAAAATCAAACAAAAAGAAAAAAAAAAAGACAAAACCTAGACAATCACAACATTGAAGTTACTCTGCTTTTACTTCATTCTATAGTGTAATGCATAGAGAAGGAAGGAGTACTGTCAAGCAATATGCATTGGAATCATACTGAGATGTTATTCTAAAATGTATGTAGAAATAGAGAACAAAATTAGTAGGTGCTATCACTGAGCTGTTTTAACAGCTGTCTGCAGAGGAAAATGTACTATTCACTCATGAATAATTGCAACTTTTATCCATGGTTCACTGTAATTTTACTTACTGTTTTCAGGTATGCAGTAATTAATGGATAGTTATTTCTTTGTAAATGCATCATGGATAAAACCTTCAAGTACTTATTATGGTGTTGTTAATCCTTTCCAATAACATCAAAAATTTCGTTTTGCTCTGTGAAGGACATTTAATGAGATACTAATGCACCGAGATGATTCAAGAGGCAACAATTAGATCCTAGCTCCTGTTTGTTAATGAGGGAACTGCTTCTCTGAGGTAGATAATATATTGGGTCTGTAATAGTTAACAAATACCTTCAGTTAACACTAAACTCTTAATTAAATGTGATTGTGCCTATAGTGGCAGAAAGAGCTCTTACCATGCTGATTACATCACTTGCTACATTAAGTTCATTAGAAACATTAAGCAGTGAATAAAGGCCAAAGCAGATGAATCAATTTTAATGAATGATGAATGTTACTAGGACCATTTGTTAAGCAAGGAGGAATAATAGTTACAAAGAATGTTTTTCTTCTTCTTCTGTGGTCTGCCAAAATATGTACATTCCTAGTGGCTTATTTTTGTGTTTTTTTTTTTTTTTTAAATTTAATTATTAATTCATCTTACTGCCTTAGGAAAAAATCCTAACTAGAACTCAAAATCATGTAATATTTTCATTTCCTTCAAAATTGCCAAGGATAAACATGTATGTCAGTACTTCTATGACAGAAATATCATGAAAGAACAAAAGATTGTTGCTAAATATAATATACTTATATCAACCTACTCTTAAGTGAAATATTTTTAGGGAAACCTTAAAGAAGAGGAGGAACATAGGGCTATGCAACAAGGTCAGAGGCTGGCTTTGGAATCAAGGGCTCTTCAGAAAATCCAGTACTAGTTGCTTCTTTTCAGGTATAAGAGAAGAAATCCACCATGAATGCCCAAGTAGATATCAACAGCATCATCTCAACAGCATAAAGGTGGAGGATATCTATTGTATCCCGAATTTCAACAATTTTAGATGATATATGCTATTATCAACATTCTCAGTTCCAAAGGCCTCATTTTCATTTTGAACCTCAGTGTATCCTCCACCTACTGAAAGCAAACAAGCGAACAAACAAACTACCCAAATCATCAAAGTTAGCTTGATAGAATGAGTTTGAATTGGCTTAAATTGGAAGGGGGAAGATTTAGATTAGACGTTAGGAAGAAAGTCTTCACGATGAGGGTGGTGAGGCCCTGGCACAGGGTGCCCAGAGAAGTTGTGGATGCCCCATCCCTGGGGCTGTTCAAGGCCAGGTTGGGGATGGGGTTTTGAGCACCCTGATCCAGTGGGAGGTGCCCCAATGGGGGTTGGAACTGGGTAATCTTTAAGGTCCCTTCCAACTAAAACCATTCTATGATTCATTCTTCACTGATATCACAGAATTCTTGAGGTTGGAAGGCACTTTGGAAATCCTCTAGTTCCACCCCTCTACTCAGAACAGGACCAACTAGTCCAGATTTCCCAAGTCCATTTCTTGTAGAGCTTCAAACAGCTCCATTATCTTCCAAAATGTTTCCTTCTAAATGCATTATTGTGCAGTCCTTCTGCCAACTACTTACAGATTGTTATTTCTTCGTGAGAATAGGTTAACACTGTTGGATTATATATACTCTTTAATTCCTGTTCTGCTTGACTCTCAGTCTTTTATGGAGTTGTTCTGTCCTGCCTTTTTACTTCATCATCATTTCAGTGTCCTAGTTTTGCAATCCTTTTCCCATCTATTGACTGTAATTTCAGTTGATACTGGAGTTTGTGAAACTCTTTCCTTAGGCTAAATCAGGTAAGAAATGAGAGCACGCTAAGTAGAAGGAATAAATCATGCTTACAAACAACTACTGCCAGCTGTAAGAGTGCAAGTCCTTTGGCATTTACTGTTCCTGATCTTGATATTTACTATTACTGATGCAGATTTTGGTATCCGTATTATCTAATAATATTTAATGAAGTAGTTTTGTTGTTTCTCAGAAACACAACCATGCCTGTATCTGAAGGAGGGGGCTACAGTTTTAAAAACTTAAAGAGAAAAGACAGGAACTTGAATAACTCTTTCTCTTGCCTTATATAATATTTTCCCTAACCAGAATTCACCTGTGTAAGCAAGTTTAGGGAAGACTGTGACTTTGTCTGGAAAATGTTTCAAGGGTATGAGGCTTTTTGTATAGAGAAGTTGCCTCACACAACTTGGGTGCTGCCAAAGGTTGTAACTTATAATTTAAAACCAGTAACATCGTAGTTTTGTATAAACTTGGTGTTGAGAATATTGAAGCATTTTGTTAATCTTTCAATTGAATTGATAAACAGTCATAGTGGCTTTTCTAGTTATGGAAGTGTCACATTCATGTCAAAGATATATCTGCATATTTAAGAAGAAAGATTTTGAGTGACTTTACAGTTCTATATTCATTTCAAAGTAATGGAGTGGAGAACACATAAATAAATGTCATCTAGAAATATTCTGATTTTTATAATGATTGTACTGAGCTTTGTTGCTCGCTTTTCTTTATATGCTTCATTACATAAATAGTTTTGCCATTTTTTACAGGATTACAAAGAGAATAAAATACTTTAGGAACTAAACAAAGGTGTCAAACAATGAAATGTGAACTTCTTCAGGGATTTGCACATTTCTGCGCTATCATCTTCAGTATTTACAGAATGAGCCAGGCAGTCCTTTCTTAGACAACTTTTCAGAGCCAACAACTGAAAGCATTTGAAATGATCAAGACAAGAATTACAAAGAAGCAGTAAAACTCAAAATCTAAATTAAGGTAAACAAAGAAAAAAAAGAGAAACAGTGTTTGAGTTGTTTTTTTGGTGACCTACCATTTCCCTATTAGTAATGAAACAGTTTTAGTTCTGTAAGACTCAATTTTATCTGATTTTAGACGGAACACTTCCAACAGTTACATACTATTGATTTGTACATTCAGATACTTTAATTATCTTCACGTGCAGAGAATTTGACGGTTTTATGCTCAACCTATTATAAGTTTTGATCTTGATCATTAGGTATATCTAGCAATCAAATGGTCTTTGTTTTCAGGATGAGAGAAGTTTAAAAAACCCACTTAACAACTGTATCTACGTTTTTCTCTCATAAAAAAAACCTAGAGCCTTTTATTAAAGACTGTTTTGTAGTCACAAAGCTATATTCTTTGCCTCCTCTTTTTGACTGTCAGCTTTCTGTCCCCTTGAAGGTTGCAATGCTAAAGTTATTACAGGCAAATACATCAAATGGCTTGTCAAGTTATACTGATTCCCTTTCTAATCTCACTGCAAGCTTTCACCTCATCAGAGGTCCAGGAAGGTTGTGAAATGAAATTCAACATTTAAAGGAAACTTCTTACAAATACAGAAAAGAGTCTGTGGTTCAGAGCCTTTTTTTCTTCTATGCATACTGCAGTATTTACATATTATCCCAAGGGGAGGGAGTGAAATCAAAATATTAAGTAGTATCAAATAATAAACCATATTTTTTCCTACTTTCATTTTAATGCAATTTCTTCCTGTGAATAAAATATAAGAGCTCTCTATAAAAATATGTAAATCACACTCCATTCCTTCTTCAGTCTTTTTGGTATTTTGGGGAAAAGATATAAAGTCTAGAAACATATAATTTTCAGGCCTTTAGTAAATAGGGTTTTTTTCCTGACAAAAATTCAGGAAGGTACTGACCTGCTAATTATAAAATCTGCTACTTTCTTAATTTTTCTGATCTTTTACTTTTCTCAGTTTTTTATTTTCAGTTTAAATGAGTACTGCCACCTAATTAAAATTAAATATACTACTTTAATTACCTTCTGCTGTAGGTGTGAAAATAAGCGAGCAGTTATCATAGCTATTTCACCAAATGCTGCAACATCAAATTTCTGACCCTTCCACTATCAGACAGAGCTGTTCAGCTGCAACGATTTCTTAGTGTTGTTGAGTAGTTCTAATTATTGCCTTCTGTGAATTCTATATTTTGAACTTTGTGCTCTGGACTGTCTTGTTCACAACTAAGAAATAACAAGTGCCTTCATCAAAATGCAATGAATTCTCTGACATTTTGAAATAACTGCTAGAACCAGCTGGGGGACAGATAATAATTGCCATTCAAATATATCTGTTTTGCTTTGTTTCCTTCGTGCTTCACTGATCTCCTCTGCAGTGAAGTTCCTAAACTCTTAAGTAGGAGCAAACATTTGGGAGGAAATCAATTCTGTTTAATTAGGTAATGTCTCACTGAAATTTTTTTCACCTGGATGCTGATGGAGAAGTTTGCCTTAAAATGGCACCTGCGGTTCCCTTTGTTAAAGGAAGGGCAATTCTTAAAACATATCAAGCTCTGTATGTTAGATCCCCTATCTTCCATTGACAGTCTGAGAAATGGAGAGAAAGATGGTAAGAGAAACCTTCTGTATCAATTCTATCTCAAAATGAAGAGAAGGGTTTTGTATTGTGTTGAAGTCTGTTTGATTTAAATCTGGGGGAGAGAAAAGGGCTGAATGTGCAATATTTCATCACACCCAAAACCACGCAGTTGTTTTCTTCAAAATAGATATCTTCGAAGCTAAAGTGTGGTGCTTTATAGCCTAGCAGTCTGGGAAATGGGCTCTCTAGAGAGCAAGAAAAAAAAAAGGAAGGTGTTCCTTAAAGCGTTGAGAGCTGGGAAAATGGTGTTTCTAGAGAGAAAAAGGACATAACTATAGCATCAAGGATGCTTAAAAATAGTTGGTTTTCCATCTTCAGCAGGTCTGGATGGGCACTGCATCTATTGTGTGGGGAATGAGATCCATAAAATGTTCAGAAAGTTCAAGGATTGACTCAGGAGAAGAATAGAAGGTTGAAGCAGTTGGTTCATTGCTGCCAATTCTATGTAGTAAGAATCCTGTGCATATCTATCCTGCATCCTGAAACTGCACTGGATTTGGGAAAAGACTTCCATATTGGTTAATTAGAATACGTTGAACTGTTCTATATTTTATTGGCCTGCACTTTGTTGTTTTGATTTAGCAGATGCACATAAGTAGGTGTCCCATTGCTTCTGGTGAAGCAACTCACAGACAAACGAAAGCAGCTCTCCAACAATGAACCATATGCAAACTGCCTTATGAACCATTGTCAAGGTCCTGGGGAAAATTGCATGATAGCAAACCTGCTTTAGTATTTATGCAGCACAAATACCTATCGAATTGATTTATTTGGTGGTATTTTTAACTTATTCTGAGGTACATTTGACAATCTGAAATACTGTCTAAACAAATAGAAAAAGTCATAAACATATTTTTATTTTTCCTCATTACCAGAGATTATAATCTTGCTTCAAAACAGTGAGTGGGATCTTATACCTGTTTTTTTTAGGCTTGAAGGCCAAAAAATTTGATCAGAATTGCACCTTCTTTAAACTAGTAAAGAATTTCTAATATGTGCAAATCTTTTTTCACTTCATTCTTCTTCGTGAACTGAGAAACAGAGTTTTTTTCTCTTAATGAGAATTTTTTTTTCTGTCTGCTATTTGTAAGAACAGTATAGGCATATTGTCTCCTTAGTCTTCATTATACCTCCTCTGCTCTAATGTAGGCTTCACCTGTATTTTAATATAATCACAGATTTGTTTAGTGCTGCTATAAATAAGAAGTGTGCTAGCAACTCTCAGTGATTCAGAAAGTTCTTGTTATATTGCCTTTATACATTATTTTGACTTAATCTCAGTGATATTTATTAATATGTACTATATGTACACATTCTCAAAATGGAAACATAGACATTCTAGTAACTTTGTTCTATCACCTGTCTCTGAAATACTCTTTAAAATACTGGCGAAGTTTTATGAATGGCATAAAAATTTGCAAAGGTAGTGAATAATGTTATCCTTATTCTGCAAATGTTTTCATGACACTACATTGCAGGCTTGCCTCCTATATTAATTTCTTATTATAAATATACTAACTTCTTATTTAAGGCGCAAAGAATGGTTTTTTTGCTCAATGAAATTTTTTCAGGTCAGCACATACAGAAGACAGTTGATTGTGCTTGTGCTGGATAATCAGGAGCATGTAGTCAATTGTGGGGTTTTTTAATATTATTTTTCTACTCTTAATGATTGAAGCGTTTCTAATTTGTTGTGTTCCCTATATAGTTGGTGAGAGATGTTATAGTAATTGAAGTAGGTGTCGCGGTTTAATTTTGGTTAAGTCGAAGGAGGAAATGGCAATGTTTTGAAGAATGTTCCTTTTTAAGTATTTGCCAGAGAATGCATTGCATCCTTGTATTAGTGTGCCACTGAAATGATGCATTCCAGAATGCAATCTGTTCTTGGCTGGTTAGTGACACAGACTTTCTTTCTGATCTATATTTTTCCCTACATCAATATTTATGCTGCAGTTTGACATAGTGGTGGGGGAGGCGATAAGGGGGGAAGAGAATGAGAGGCCCATCCATTGGTAGAAACAGTCACTATTTGCAAAAACAGTCACTATTCATGAAGACAAGTAAATTTCTGGTCCTGCACTGTGGATCGAGAGAGAATGGAACAAAGACAAGATTTTCATTATCTCTGTGCTGAGCATGACAGGGGGATGAAGGACTTGCAGGGGGTTCAGGAGGAGCACCAGCTGCAGTGACCTGCAGAGACTTAGCACTGAAAAGTAATACAGTTCTTAAAATATAATACTGTGTTAAGTGATGCAAGATAGCTAGATATTTTCCCCTCTTGTTGAGTACATCAGCAAGAAAAGTATTATATGAGTCTTTAATTGGATCCAGTCTTTGTTTCCTTATCCCACTAGGGCTGTATAGCTTGTAGAACCTAAAGGAACTTTACATTAAAGAGTGCTTTATATCATCTTAGTTGTGCAGTAAGGGCAAGCAAGAGAGAGGCCAGAATGTGTATCTAGCTTTTAACTGCCTATGCATGGACCCGAGGATATAGTTGAGGGCCATTGCTATAGCTTTCTTTTTTTTTCACCATGTGAACTTTCTTCCTCTGGAAACTTAGTAGAAAAGTGATTATGAAGTTGCTCTGTGGTTTTGTGCCCTCCACCAATTTATCTAGCAAAAGCAAAAATCTTTGAAGACAATCCGTGCAGTCTTTGAAGACTGTAGCCTAGCTTACTACCTTTTTCATTTTATCAAAATCAAAGAAAAAAAATACAGCATTGTGTAGTGCAATTGCATCATTTTGTAATGATTGAGTAGCTAAATTGGAATCAGATGGTAAATTTCATTTTGATAAAAAAAAAAAACCCAAAACGAGTAAGCTTTATTTTTAATGCCATAGTATTTTAAAAATAAATGTTGAGATTAATTCAGAAATTAATTGGGAATATAATTCAAAGAATCTCGGGTAATCTAGTTCATTCCTGTTTTCTCCAGGCCCTCAATTATGGGTAGATTACTTCTGACAAAGGAAACGCTGGATTTTCTGATGTGTAACAACAATGTGTGTGGAGTTGAGAGTTTAAACTCGGAATGGGGAGAAGCCAATATATTAACTTATGCATATAAATTGACTCTAAAAGTGGTTATTTTCATTTTTTTTAACCCTGATATGTTTCGCGATACTTGTATGTAGAAATAGGATTTAACCTTGGTGTTTAAGGAAGTACTCCTCGGCAATACAGGCAATGTTAATACAAGGATTTCTTCTATAACCAAATATGGCTGTTCCATTTCTTTTGTCTAAGATTGTTTTCACATTTATGCTTTGTCTATTTGACTTTCAAAGAGAATTAGGAAGGAAGTCTATATTTAAGATTTTAGAATCTCTGTACATTTTAACAAGGCTTAAATATATCATTCTGCTAAACACTGTGGGGAAAAGGCCAACTGAAAGCACTAATTGCCAGCCACTTTTTTTAGAATGGCAGAATTATTTTTGCCTGCAATAATTCTGAGCAGTTTGCTTTGCTATTGTTGGAACGTGTTTGACTACCAGTTGTTAAATGAGCTTGTATCATTTTTAGAGTGGGAGAAGAACATCTGAAAAAGGAATTGGAGTATATTTATTTTCAATAGGCAGATTAGTCTGTCACATATACCCCTAAGAATAATTTCTAATAGACAGCCTTCACGTGTTTTTTGAAATTAGCAGCTTTAACCTCCCTGAGTGTAGTTTTCCTTTATAAATTCCTTTTGGAACATTTTGGGTTTCCCTGAATGTTGGTTTTCCCTGCTTTTCTTTGTGTTTACTTTATTGTTATGTATTCCCAGTTCTGATTTTTTTTTTCTTTTTAATCTCACTTAAATATAAGAGTGTGAGAATGTCCAGTTGGTCCATGTATTTGCAAATGCCCTTATATTAAACTCATTTTTATTGCAAGAGGTTATCTTCCTTTTTTTTAAATTCTATGGGATATCATTCATTTTCTTTATAACACCCGAAGAGCATGATGGACCAAATTAATTCTTTCTAGTCTCAGAGAGAATTTGTTTGCCTTTCTGGTTTAAAATAATCCAACATGAATGTCTTCCCTGGTGGACACATCCATCCTCATCACTGAATCCGTTGTCATAGCTTTATGAGGCGTCAGGTAGGAATCACATCGCATAAAGATTCTTGTACGTGGGTGCTGGGTGTCTAGGGCTGAAACATAACTGTTCTTGCTGTTAATAGGTATTTAGCCTTCTCTCACTCTTAGCTGTTTACTCCTTTTCTGATAGGAGTATGGATTTCTTCGGCCTGCATCTTATTTGAGGAATGATTCTAGCAGCTAGATCACGCTGCTGGAGTCTGTATTCCCAGCCCTAAAGGACACATGTGCTGTTTGTCTCTTTGGAATTTGATACAGTAATGTGTTGGCAAGTGAGAAATAGTATTGCATTGTGTTGGGAAATAGTGTTTTAAAATTAATGTTTAAATAAATGAGCAGAGAACTGATGGATCTGCATAAGTGAAAGTCTGAGTGCCAAGGGAATAGAGAGAAATGAATATCAAAAACTACTGAGCATCCAGAAAGGAAAGGGCTTGAGATTGTTCTCAATCCAGAATAATTATTTATTCCAGTTATTTACATTTATAAAGTGTTACATCTGTCATGCAAGAAGACCTTTATGATGTCATGTCCAGAAAAGGCAAACCAACCAGCAGAGTCCAGCTCCATACGTGTGTGGATGGATTTGTATTATTATTTCATTAATATTTTTTCCTGTCCATTCTGAGCCAGTCTGTGTGACATCAGATCAAAATGACTAAAATTCAAACCATTGATCTAGACAAGCAAACACTTAAACGTTAGTTTCCAGTGTAACTTGTCATGAGGAAGATGCTGATTTAGTGCCCAGAAGTTTAGGTGACAGCGTTGGAAAGAAAACAATAAAAACCAGTGGACAGTAAAGGAATTCATCTTGCAAACGAGGAATGGGATCTGGAGAAAGTGCTGCCAAGTGTCTGAGAAGAATGACACATGGATCAACAGAAAAATAGAGAGTGGATCTGTATAATGCAGACTCCTGGGTGCAAAAATTGAAATTTTTGAAAATAAGCTGTATTAAATTTAGAGATATTCATTAATAAACAGAGGAGCCAATACATCTGTATGTTAGACAAAGAAACATTCATCTTCTGAAATGCTGTTCTTACCTTGCAATTAAATTCTGCTTTATTTTTTGAAAAGAAGAAAGTTTTGTTTAGTGGAAATTTATTCTGTTACAGATTGCTAAAGGAAAAGAGTTTATCGGCTTCAATCCAAAATCCTTAATGTTACTTCTAACTGTGACTATTTCCAAGTAAGAGCGATAAAACTGTGTAGTTCCATCTCCAGTGAAGTATCATTAGAGGGCAAGGTGACCTGAAAGATTTTAAAATTAAACATATTACTTAAATTGCAAAACCTCTGTAAACAAGCAAAGTGAGGAAAATAAAGCATCAAACCTGAAAAGAAACATAGGTGTACATTACTGATTAAGAAACATATATCATATATTTTACATTCTGAAATATAATTCAATTTAGCCTTACATCATATTTTTCCATATAAAAGTACCTGTTGTCACTTGGCTGAGTATTTACTGGGGCAAAACAATGAAATTAGTCACAAAAAGTCTATTACATATGAGATAGGTTGCTCAAATTAGAAGAACTGTTTTATGAACTTTAAATAGGTGGTTAGATATGTAATAGAAAGCCAGTATGCTTATTTTTCTGGAAACAAATCAAGTGATATATCATATTTGCTTTTAAACTTTTTGGCACACACATTCCAGATTTATTTTATTAATAAGAAATCTTCATGTCAATAGGTTAATTATGTAAGCAGTCATAGACATGGGATGGAAATCTGTCATTAAAAATGTCCATTTTTCTAACATTTATCATTTTCTTATAAAGGTCTGTTTTGAACTTATCAGCAGAACTTTGATATTGGAAAAAAGGTTTGGAGTTATTTGTGTAAACTCCCTGTGAATCGAAATATTACTTAAGGATTAATAAATGTTCTTTCTTGTATTTGAAGACCCAAATATATACAAGAATTCTGTTAAGTTTTCGAGATGAACAAAAAATTACAAAACTCAGATTGGAAAAGACCCTTAAGATCATCCAGTCCAACCGTAAACCTAGAACTGCCAAGTCCATCTCTGAATTTTGCCCCCAAGCACCATATCTACACTTTTTAAAATACTTCCAGGGATGGTGACTCAACTGCTTCCCTGGGCAGCCTGTTCCAATGTTTGACAAACCTCTCGGAGAAGAAATTTTTCCTAATATGTCCCATGGTGCAATTTGAAGCCATTCCCTCTTATCCTTTCACTTGTTACTTGGGAGAATTGATCAGCACCCACTGGAATACAACCTGCTTTCAAGTATTACAGTATCACAAGGTTGGAAAGGACCTCTGAGATCAAGTCCAACCTATAACCTAACACTAACACCAACACTAACACCAACCATCATCTAAACCATGGCACTCAGTGCCTCATCCAGTCTCCCTTTTAAACACCTCCAGGGTCGGTGACTCCACCACCTCCCTGGGCAGCCCATTCCAATGGCCAATCACCCTTTCAGTGAAGAATTTCTTCCTCACATCAAGTCTAAACTTTCCCTGACGAAGCTTAAGCCCATGCCCTCTGGTTCTGCCACTGGTCACCTGAGAGAAGAGAGTGAGCCAGGGGTGCCCGCGGGATCGAACCCCCGCCGGGGCAGGAACTCGAGAAGTTTTGCAAATCACCGAAGGAACCGGCTGGGCTAAAGCTGGCCCACAAGTAGTTGTAGAGAGTGGTAAGGCCTCTCCTCAGTCTCCTTTCCTCCAGGATTTTAGATGTGACCTTACCAATGCCACCTACAGGGGGACAATCGCTTCCCCCCTCCTGCCAGCCACACCATTTCTGATATAATCCAGGATGTTGTTGGCCATCTTGGCCACCTTGGCACTCTGTTGATTTGTATTCACCCCCAGGTCCTTTTCATCCAGGCAGCTTTCCAGCCCACTCCTCCCCAAGCCTGTTGCGCTGCATGGGATTGCTGAGACTCACGTGCAGGACACTTAGCCTTGTTGAATCTCATACAGTTGGCCTTGGTCCATGGATCCAGCCTGTTCAGATCCCTCTGCAGGGCCTTCCTGCCCTCCAGTAGATCAACACTTCCACCCAACTTGGTGTTGTCTGTAAACTGACTGAGGGAGCACTCAAACCCCTCATCCAGTTCATTGAGAAAGATATTAAACAGAATCAGCCCCAATACTGAGCCCTGGGGAACAGCACTTGTGACCAACTACCAACTGGATTGAACTCCATTCCCCACAGCTCTGTATGCCTGGCCACACATCTAGTTTTCCTACTCAGCAAACAGTATATCTGTCCAAGACGTGAGCTGCCAGTTCTTCTAGGAGAATGCTGTGAGAAACATGCCAAAGACTTTAGTAAAGTCTAGGTAGACAATACCCACAGACTTTCCATCATCACTTTGTCACCTTGTCATGGAAGGTGATCATATTAGTCAGTCGAGACCTAACTTTCATGAACCTGTCCTGACTGGGCCTGATCACCTGGTTGTCCTGTACGTGTGATATGATGTCACTCAAGATGATCTGCTCGATAACATTCCCCTGCACCAAGGTCAGGCTGATAGGTCTGTAATTCCCTGGATCCTGCTTCCTTGCTTATTCCTTTTGAAGAGTTTATGGACAGCCATTGCAGCACTCCAGATCTGTAAGTAATGCCACCATGTTTCCATGATGGCAAATATATCATTTTTTTTCCCTACAGCACAATGGCTTCCAGCTCTTCCTTTTGGTGGTGTCTGAACCTGTGTATTTGTTACCTGAACTTACTGGAATATTCTTTTTTTCTTTTATTCCTCTGAAAATAGACAGTACTCTAAATGTCAGTGTAGCAGCGTTTACCAGATTTGGAATACAGAAACAAGAAATGAAAAGAGGAGTCTTGCAGCAAAGTCCTCTGTCTGAAGACGGGACAAAAGAACTTAAAGAACTTTAAAGTCAGTGTCTAGAAGAAAAGCTTTAGGGTGAGTTGGATTAGCTTTGCTGTAAACAATTTTAAGATAAAATAAAAAAGCAAGCAATGCAGTGATTTGGGTGTATTTATCTGCTGTAACACTGAAAGTTGTGTTTAAAGGTTAAGAATTCTTATATGAATTCTTAAAAATTTTAGGAAGGTACTACTCTGCAATCTTTTGAAATGAAACACATCACTAAAATGAAATATTACAATCATTTTACATTCAATGTATTAATTGTGGCATGTTTTGTGTTACTGTTCTCACTAAGAAAAAAAAAAGCCCTAATCATTCTCTTTTACTTAATTTGAGTTTGTATGTCTCCCACCTTCCATTTTCACAGGAAATATATTAACCAAAATAGAGGGGCTGTGGGAAGGAAAGCTTAGATTTAGTGAAATTCCAAATGTAAAGGTCTCATAGTTTGAGTCCACAAATGGTAGGTTCTCTTCTTAATTTACATTGTCGTACACATCTCTATTCCTTTTTAAGAGTTATATTGAATACATATAGTCTGTCCTTGATAACATGAAAGAGTGGGGAATGTCTAGTATTGATCTGTGGGTTCTTCAGGATATTTTTTTTAAATTACAAAGAATTAATTTTCGTTAAATTCTAAATTATTTGTAGCATAAAGTCTCAGTTACCTTTGTAGAGCATCCACCACGTTCTTGAGCTGTGGCAATTGCAGCATGGTTGCAGATTTCCTTTCCAAACTAATAAACTATTGAAGGAGAACTCTGTGCTTTGAGAAGGGTTAAAAAAATGCAGAATATGCTCCTACAAGTGGATTTCTTGATTTTTTTTTAAGTTTGGATGCAAAACTCCATTTATTCTTAACTGTAGATTTGCAACTTTCTGACATAATATAAAGGTTTATATTTAAAAAAAAAATGTAGTTGAGAGGTTATTCTGAAGGTATAAAATAAGCCCTAACACTTAAGAACTCTAGTTAAACTATTTAACTTTTGCTCTCCAATGGATTTTACTTTCTTACTTTCTTTCCCTCTAGTTTATTAACATTATAATTTTAGAACTGTTATTCTCAGTTTAAATGTTTATGAAGATGAGCTTACAAATAGCTGCTAGCTATTAAATCTTCGCAATTGCATAATGAGTTATTGTCCTGATTCTTGCATCATTCTGTGAGGGATATATGATTTTTTTTAACCATCGTCTCTCAAAATTTCATGTAAAAAAAGAAATACGCAAAGGATATTTAATCTTTTCTTTTGCTGTCATTGCCATGGAAACATTAAAAGTAAGAGGAACTGTAGGAAGAAGATGAAAAGATAGAGACAAAGAAGGGGATACAGAACAGTAAAGAAAAAAAGAAGGCATGTGACAGTACATTAAGCTGTTAGGTATTGTTTTGATTCCAAAATTCTGTTCTATTTGGAAAAGCTATACTTTTTAGACCTGAAATGTGGGTTATTTTGATCAATTTGTATAAAAATAAATATGTTTTTAGCATTCTGTAAAAATGCTAAAATCCCCCACTTCTACTGATGTTCTGATGTTTTCATAGTATTATAAGTCTGATAATGGTAGAGATTTATGGCTGTGTTTCATTACGCTAGGATGAATCCTTCTGGGCTAGGATGTGCATTCTGTTTTCTTGTCTACGTTGGACCATTGCCCAGACCCTTTGGAAAAAGGACCTTCCTGATAAGGTAGAGATGTTGCTGATGTCTGGATCCTTAAATGTAATTTGGTCCGAAGGATTTAATTTTATCGTTTTCTTTCTCCGATGCGTGGATCTAATCCAATTGTATCTGGATTCACTTACTATGAATAGGACAATTTCTTCCCAATCAGCCACTCCTCCTTTTTTTTTTTTTTTCTGCGTTCAGCCAGTCACTAATCTATCAGTCCTGTCTTTATATTTGTATGTTATCAAGTTCCAGTAGGTGGCAGCCCTGCATCATTGTGTGTGGATTTTGTAGCGTGAATAAAACTTACTGAGCATTGCTAATGGCTTCTTTTGCAAAACTATTTGCAATAATTCTGAGGTTCTCATCCCTTTCATTTCTGTGATTTACCACTTGAAGAGTACAGTGTTCCAAAATCTCCATTCTATATATATTTTGTCATATGATGACGTCTGCTATTATGTTCTATAGTAAAATGTATATCAGTTCTTTTTTGTTGTTGTTGTTGCTGGATTCTGTTCTTCAAGCCCTTAGAATGGATTAACTCTGAAACACATGTGGTGATTATATTGTTTTAAACTGATAAAGCTATGCTGTGTACAAATTCTCTGGTTTATTTTTACTAAATAGATGTTACGTTACTTGCCGACACGATTTTGGTTTTGGCAATTGTGATCTTGTTTGTGTAGTCCAGTTCTGTGTGGGAATGAAGTAGGATGTTGTGGGAAGTTAGATTGGCATGGATGTGTCTACATCACCTCTCCAGTACTGTCTTCATAATCTGATATAGTAACAGGTCTCCCACTGCATCTGTTTTTCCTGTTTACTCCTATCTATTAAGCAAACTTTCATTTTATCCATTTTCAAAGATGTTCTGGACAGAACCTGGTAATGTGGTAATTTCTCCTGCCAAAGCAGAAACAATAAATTTAGTGATAATCTATTTATAAGAATTGTGGTGTTAAGCATTTTTAAACCAGAAGTGCAGATCCGTGCAACATTATTTTACTCTTCTACATACTAATCCTATCAATCTTATTTGGGTTCTGTAATGAGAACCTGTTCCTTCAACTGAGGAAGAGCACAAGACAGAAAAATCCAGCTTTCTGGATAAAGTACTGGTATGAATGCCATGAAGCTGTTATTTTCTGGACCTACTCATACATATGTTACTGTTGCAGCCCTTTAAATAGTGTTGGTGTTGCTAAGCAATATTCAAATCATTTAAAGATATTTCGAAAGCGATGAATACCTGCTAACAGTACTTTGGGCTATAGTATATGATTTACTACTGAACTGTATTCATACATTTTTCTCTGTTTTTCCCCTTTTTATTGTTGGCGGTTTTTTGGCTCCAAGAATTTAACCTTTAAAAGTAGGTAACCTACAAGAATTGAAGTGAGTGAGTTAGAGGAGTACTAGTGAGGAGAGTTGGGGAGCAAGGTTCACAAATGGGAATGTTCTGCTCATTAGTACACATTTTCTACTGTTCTGCTCCCTGAATTTGAAAAATTTAGCTAGTGGAGATGAGAATTGCCAGACAGTGTGTTGTTGCCTGGCAGCCTATAGAAATCATATGAAGCTACATGAGGCTGCCTGACCTAAGTGAAATAGATATTTTTGCCCCTTTCTTCTTTCTGTTGATTCCTGAAAGAGCTGCTGAAATGCTATCTGGATATATCACTAAAAATTTCTTCAGTGAAGGGACATATATAGATACCAGTATATTTTTAGAGATGATGCATTTATATTTTAGTTAAGGTAGTATATTTTTTAATTCTTAGTTGAAAATGAAAGAAGATATACTCATAAAGAAAGGCTTTGTTGCAGTTTCTAATGTTAACTAGTTGTCAATAATATAAGTAACCTATGGATACTTTAGCTGTCTGTGTGTTGCATAGGTTATATTTCTCTCTAGACCTAAGACTTGGCTATTTTTTCTTTTATTTGAAAGGCATTGTAGTCTTTTCTCTTAAATGAATTAAATCCCTGCAGTAAATCATCCTCAATAAATCTTTAGGGTTTTTTCCTCACCTTAATTTTTAGAATCAAGCTTATACTAATAGCAAAACAGTGAAATTGTTACTTCAGTATGCTGCGTGTGAATCTTCTGCACATCAGTGCAGCATGTTAAAGCAGGGTTTAAATAGGTATTTTTGGGTATATATGAGTTCCTCTTTATATTAGCTAGTTCTGTTAAGGAGAGAAAAACAGCACTGAGTTTTAAATTTGTAGAAGTTTTTTATTAGCTTAGTGGACCTATTTCTTTCTTCTTTTTTTTTTTTTTTTTCTTATTGGATCTTGAAGAAATCATTTCCCCAAGAGATGACAGTTTAAAAGTCTGGTGGTTTACTGGTGTGATATAGAATGTTTACACTGGGTCACCATTACAGGTAATGATGATGACAACAGAGTTTATAACAGAACGAAGTAGGTAACAACACCATAGTTCAGAGCTCCGTTATTGTAGGTGCCTTACAGACTAATTGGTGTAGTGTTTTTAGGAGGTGATTAATGAGTTCTCTAAAACAATCTGCAAATCTCAGAATGCTTTAACAAATTGCAAGTTAACAAACAATGCACAAAAGAATTAGAAAAATATTTGAAAGTCTAGAATATATGTTAAATAGAAATCTTCTCAACCAAAAAATATTTGAGATAGTTGGTGTTATATTTCAATGCAGTTTGCCTCAGTGTAGCTGCCTTATGCTTTCTCATACAGAAAGAGAACTAATATGTTTCGTGATAAGCTATTATGCTCTTCAGATGTTATCTGACTTGTTCTTCTGTGTTTTAAAGTCAAAGATGCTTTATAGTCAAAGCTACTCAAGATAACAATTCTGGATGGTGCTTGTTTCTTTCCACTACTGATCTCTGGTTTGCTCTCTCTTCTCAGGTCTGTTTTTCCATGAGTAGTAAGTTTGAGCTGCACCTTGCTTGGTTGCAGAGGCTTTAATTCGTGTGGTCCTTTATTATAAACTGCATTTAAAAAAAAGCCTGCATTATAAACTTTCATCTTTCTCTTGGTATTTGTAAAAATATTGTGACACTTCTGTTTTTAACTTTACAGAGTACATGGTCAGATAATCTGATCCTAAGCTCTTCATTAAACACGTTTCAACAGGCAACATTTTGAGATCCAGAGTGTCACCCAGAAATTAAATAATGCCAACTGATAAATTTAAAAATACCAAACATCTGAACTGAAATGTTTGACCTTTTGGCACAATGTGATGATAATTCTGCCTTGAGGTAGTGTATTTAAATGCAAGTCCTTCATAAGCAATTGAGCTCATAAAATGAAATGTTTGGCTATTATCTTTCATTATTCCTTTTGCAATTCTCTAATAAACACACATGAGATAACATCTTCGGCAGCAGTGGTAGCTATGCTCTTTCTTGATGTCCAGAATCAATATCTAACTTTTCCCACCATACAAATCCAACTTTAGGGCATGGATCTATAATGGGATTTTATTTGGGGTTTTAGGGCTTTCAGGGATGGATTTGTTTTTATAAGAACGTTTACGTGGACAGTTCTAACCTCTGATCCATTTCTTGGTGAAATACGCTGGTGTCCAGCTTTTAAGTAGTAAGGAGGCTTTGCTTTTTCTGATATTAACATAACCCAAAAACTTATGTATCAGCAGAGTTTGAACTTAATGACCAGTCCGCTATAGAATTTGATTTTGTTTTTTTTCTCTCCAAAACCTGCTGTTATATTTACTTTTGTTTCTACAAATTCTAATTGCTAAAAAAAAGAAGTTATTATTTCAAATATCCTGGTTTAGAATTCTTATGACTCTGTTTTTTACAGTTCGTACCCCCTGAATCTAGGATTTTACAAACCTTGTAAAATCTTGCACTTGTCTGGATTTCTCCTGTTGCTATTACACTATGCAACTTACTAATGTAGGCACAGCAGTAATGGACAAAAGTCACAAGAAAATCATCTCCCTCAAGAAAAACGTTGAGTCTAATATCTGATGGGGAAACTGGTTCTGGAGGACATACTGTGTGTTCAGTAGCCACGTTTGAATACCCGTTCTGACATCTTAAAAAAACTTCAAAAGAAGTAATTAAAAAAAAAAAATCCATCCTGCTTTGAGGTCAATTCATGTCATGAAACAGGGCCATTACAGAGAAATACAGCTGTCCTTGTGATTAGGTAACTACTTTAATGACTAAAAAAAATAATTTCTATAAAATAAGGGTTTGACTGTGCTAAGAAGAGAAATAAAAGCTGCTCCTGCCACCAGTAACCTTGCTATTTCTATATTCAGGTGCTGGTATCCCAAGAGTTGTCCTAATCTGTTTACATTAAAGTCCTCTTCTTGATTTACAGTTTTCCAAACTGTGTAGCTTCAGAGCATAATTTGGGGAAAGTATTTGAAAATCTTTTCAATGAGTGAGTCCCTGTCAATGACTCAGTATTTCATGTCAGCATTGCCAATGAATCCCATTCGTGAGTCTTTGAAATGCTAAAATTACCTAACACCAGGTCCTCAGAGGAGCTTGCTGATCTTATCGTGTTGTGAATATTCCGGTGCTTATGTCACCCATAGGTTTTGAGTTGTCCTGCCAGGCATGTCTATTATTTCATGCTAGCTGAGGGGGCAGTTACCTTTACAATGCTGCCAGATATTCTGAGTGTATCACAGGTGATAAGGCTTTTCCTTTTATAGCCTTGCAACAGTGTAAGAATCCTGACTCCTGACACTATTTTGAGATAAAAGGAGGATGTTTTCTTTTTGTGCAGAACTCCTATCTGTTTCAGTTGAGCAAAGCCCTATTACAGTACTTTTAACTATCAGTGACAAAGAAACTTCTGGTTTGTGTATCTGCATCATGGATACTAATGAGCCATATAACACTGCACATTTATTACTAACTCTGAAGTGATTGATCATTTTCATCATGTGTGGATAATTATTACCCTAAATAGAATTCCTAATATCATGACAACTCTCACAGCCCCCTCAAATTGATTCACTCATGTAACTATGGCAGCTTCTTGTTATATTGTGCTGCAAAGATTGTCTGATTAAGAAGTAAGAAATTATGATTTATTTAAATAATTGAAGTCAATGTACCTAACAAGGAAAGTTAATGCTGTCTTAGAAGTTCCCACTGTGAGCTCTCTTCTCAATAGCATAAGAGTTGTAGGATCATAGAACGCTTTGAGTTGAAAGGGACCTTTACAGGTCATCTAGTCCAACAAGTTAAAGTTGCTTGCAGCCCCATCCAACCCAGCGTTGAATATTTCCAGGGATGAGACCTCCACTACCTCCCTGAGCAACCTGCACCAGTGTTTCACCATCCTCACTGTAAAACATTTCTTCCTTATTGTGAGTCTAAACTACCCTCCCTTGGTTTAAAACCATTACGCCTTGTCTGGTTTTCCTAATAACGTTAGGGTTTTTTCCCATCAACATCAGCACATAGAATTGATGTTTATGAACAGCCATTGCTATACTAATAGGGAATCAGAGATGGATGGAAGGAACCAGTGGATGTTATCTGGTTCAAATCGGCTCAAAGCAAAGCTACTTTCCATGTTAGATTGGGTTGGTGAGGGTCTTGTCCTCTCACGCTGTCTTCAAGGGTGGACACTCCACAGTCTCTTTGGACAGCCTTAGTTTAGCAATATCTTAGGCTTTTCCTGGGCATCAGTCAAGCTCAGTTTGAGGTGACAGGGTGAATTTACCTACTGGAGGTTTGCATAGAGTGTGAGTGGGTTGCCTGGCTCTGCATGTGCTTCAAAATTTGGCACAGTCCTTTCCAGGGCAGTGTTGCCCCTGTCCATAATGGGAATCTGCGAAAAATAACTTTGTTTTCTAAATTTTCCATTAAATTATCTGTTTTTATTTTGATGAAAATTATATAAACTGTGCATTTCCGTTAAGGTAATTTTTTTTCTGAAGTAATCAGTAAAGAGAGAGAGTAAAATATTTGTACATAAAATGAAAGAGGCATTTTGCCATAAGGTTGAACCAAGTAATATATAAATAGCAGGCCCTGCTATTCCATGCTGTAGTTCAGACTGGGTTTTGTATACCGACTATGGGTTAGCAATAGTAAACTGATAATACACTTGATTGCCATAATTAAAAGCATTTGATTACATCAGCTTGGAACATTTTCTGTGATAGGATTAAAATCGCATTGGAACACATTCAGCAGTTTTACACTTCAATAATATACAATATGGAATGAAAACCTGGCAGCAGCCTGATGAGTTCAATGTTGCATGCAAGAGTAAAGAGTAAGCACAATTAGAGTGTTTCAGAAGCAGTGGACAAGTAATGCATTTCAACAAAATTTTGCTTTTGTCTTTGCTTAGTCTTCAAAATGAAGCTTTAGATTTCCAAGTGCATCTTGTAATGCATTCAAGGTTATTTTAATAGATATTTTTAAAACTGTTCAAAGATCAGGGTATGTGCTTTATTATTTGTACATGCTTGGAACTTTAAATGAAATGCTTAGCTGAGTTCTTTTCTTCACTTAAACATCTTATTCTATTTGTTTCCTGTATAATTTCTTTCCTTTCTTGTTTTCAAAGCCTGATGTATATTACTTTTTTTTGACTATTTTTTTCTTTTTTTTTTTTTTTTTTCTTTTTAAATCTCCCATTCTTTCTCTCTTCCACTGTCCTGGATTAGCCCCCTGGCCAGGTCAGCAGCTAAACTGGGCAGTTGTCTCAATTCCTCACTCCACAGTGAAAGGGAAATGAGAGAGAGAAACCTACAGGCTGGGAACTAAAGCTACAAGGATTTTAATGAAACAGTAATAATAAAAAGGAAAATAATATTAATAAGAAAATCATGTATGCAAGCATATAAAACCAAATCAAACTTCCCTGATGAATAATACATCTCCACTGATGCTGCAGGGCAGGCACAGAGAAAGTCAGAAAGATCAGAAGCAGAACGATGGACAAGGTCCTCACTGGACATCACCCACTGAAGAGGAAGGCTTAACCTTTGTGGTCCCAAAGCTTTATACTGAGTATAACATATGGAATTGAATACATTATCAGTCAGTTATGGATCACCATTCCTTCTGCTCCTCCCTGTAGGTGTGACTCTTTTTCTGCCTTTTGACTTAAGGCATTCCACTGATTCTAGGACTGTCTTGATATACATAGGAGTAACTATAAGCAATGTCCTCTCTACACACCAATGCCCCATTTTCTCTTCTAGAGGCAGACACTGTCCGAAAAACGTGTTGGTAACTTTCAGAAACTGAAGTTACTTAGAAGAGGTTTAGCCGAAAAGTTAGAGAATTGGTTCTGCTTTAGCTCAAACCAGAACATCTACTGGGAGTTTTTCAGTCTTTGGTTTTCATTAGTTTCCTTCTCCTCAGTACAGAAAGCTTCCATACTGATTTCACTAAAAGCACATTCTTTGAAAGTGCCTTTCTTCTAAGTTAAAACTCTAAGGGAGATTTTCCTCTTTTGTCAGTTTGTTTCCTCTGCTCCTTCACTGCTATCAGGTTGTCTGTTAGGCTTTATTATGTGCAAATGCCCCACTACTTGGAGAAGAAACAATGGAAAGAAAAGGAAGTGTTGAATGGAACCTTAAGGGTGATCAAAAACTGAAACATCATGGAAAGGGTAAGAAGGCATAGAAGATAAACTGTGCTATCAGCAAGCAAAGAGTAGAATGGTGCAGAACTTCCATAACAGTAAAATAATAGACTTTTTTTTCTGTATTGCTGAGTTATTTGTTTGTCTCTATTTCCTGAATTTTTAAAATTTGTGGTGCAGTGTGTATTTGTATGTTTTGTTGGTAATAAGCAACATACGCTTATTTGTTGAACATTGAAGTAACAATTTAACACATTTCAATAAATCTGTTACTTATATTTTTGAATATTCATCAGCAAAATTCTTATCTGCAGAATGAGGGTTAACTTCTTCGTGTAGCTTGACTAGTATAAATCAACTTCAGCCTTACCGAAAGTGTAAGGTCTCAAAGTGCTATCTTGTCAATCTCAAGATTTCATCTAAAAAAAAATCACTGATAAGATTGTATCAAAACTGAAGAATTTCCTTGTGCCTTTGTAGTGACAAAGTCACAGCACCAAAAAAGTGATAGAATAGGCTTCTCTTGGCAATAATTTTGCTTTACAAAACTGACAATAGCAAAATAAAATTCATGTTACCCTGGGGTAATGCAAGACTCTGGTGTAAGAGAGAAAAACTTGTTTGTGTCATAGGAACAGACCTGTAGGAAAAAGTGCAATGATAGGATGAAGGAGTTGGTTTTGAGGTCCCCATGTTGGATCATACCCATTTCAGAGAGGGTCATGATTATTTAGGTCTAGTCTGAACTCATGGCATGAAGACCAAGCAGTGGCTGGATCACACCGCTTGGTTTAGTTTTATCTGGAATGAAGCCAGTCTGTGTATCTGAAGCCCACACCGTGGGATTAAAAACAGTACAGTAAACTGGAGCCAACAGAGGCACAACCCTAAAATCAAAGAATCACAGAATGGTTTGGGTTGGAAGGGATCCTAAGGACCATGTAGTTCCAGCCCTGCTGTTGAGGGCAGGGGCACCTCCCACTGGATCAGGTTGCTCAAAACCTTATCCAACCTGCCTTTGCACACCTCCAGGGAAAATGTAGATGTGGAGTTACTCTTGGTTCCCAGGTTGTTTCTCTGTGGAGTTTTATCTATAAAGAGACATCTGGGCAGATAAATCTCCACTCCAACTTTGGAGTCATGTATCTTAACTCTGTTCCTCCAGTTAAACATTTTTCTCTTCACTGTCATGTTATGACTCGTAGTTTCTGCCTGGTGCTCATGAATCAAATCATTGTAATTTTCAAAAGAATTCTCAAATAATATGGAATTCTAAGTGCCAGGTGTTGTTTCTTATATGTTCAAATAACATGATTACATTTAAAACAGCTGTCACTACACCACTAAAAAATTGAAAATACTAAAAAAAGTCAGTGTTATTGCTCATAATTTGATTTACTGCATTTTTTATCCCTTTTCTTGTAGGTGGTAATCTTTTCCAAAATTAAATGAAATACTCTACTTTGTCACAGGAGTATATGTACTGGAAAAAATCACTTTCTTGGGATTGATGAATAATTATTTTTCCATCTTAACCAGAGAATTTAATTGCACTAACAAAATATTGAAATTTTATGACGTATGTATTTACTTGTAGTGCTTTGGATTTTTATTATTGTATTTGCTTGAAAAAACATGTTTCGGTCATACAGTAGTTTATTTCATTAAATGAGTATGATTTTTTGAGAACTTATGCCACCACCACCAGCAGACATGGTCTGTATCAATTCAAACATTCAAAACTAATTTGCTGTTTTCCATATCATAATCAAGACCTTGTATGTCATTCTTACTCATTGAAAAGTTTAATTAAACCGGAGTGAATTTAAGGTTCACTTATATACAGAATGTTAGGTAACCTAAAATGAAAACTTATAGGGATATAATTAACAGAGTTCTCTCACACAGACTATGACGACTTATATTTGATGCATCACTATTTGTTTATAGGCTGAAAAGATGATAGTGGTTGAATCTTTTTAACATTTTTATAATTTGTTCAGTGTTCCACTGCACAACGAGTACAAAAGTGATCGAGATTGTCCAAATCACTGTGAATTTGATGTCAAAGTTGGTAAAATAATATCAATGCAAGACAGCTTTGAAAGGGAGAGTTAGAGTGGAAAATGCCAATGGAATTTTTGGGTTTAGTTTTCACTGTTTCTCATAGGAGAGATGCGGAAAAAAGCCCTTCATGCTCCCAAGAAAAACTCATGTTTTGGTAACTTTGTGCCATGTGTCTGTGACCTTTGCTGTTGAAACTTTGGTTCCTACTTAGTAAGATCATAGGAGTTTTATATGAACCTTATAAAATCTATCTACTTGCGTGCACCAACACATGAGCCAGGAGCGTCCCACAGAAGTAAACTAGCCTGTGCTAGAAAACTGAGAGCCATGTCTGGCAAATGTTTAAGAGCACATCCACAATGATAAATTAAGCAGAAAATATTTGCTTATCAGCTAAGTCAAAGGTAAAACCAAAACTCAGACAAGGAGATAGTTTTGCTTTTCGAAAGAGAGAAAGTCATGCAAAGTACTGTTTTCTTTTTTTTTTTTTTTTTGCCAGCTATTAGAAGGGAAGGGGCTAAATATTCTTCTTTTATTTTTAAGAAGAAAAAAATACACTTTATTTTTTTTTTTTAAATAAACTTACAAAGACAGAAATGAGATTTTGGGAAAAAAAAAAGTAACGCTGAGGCACAACTGTTGTAAGTGCGTCAGACCAGTAGACCTTTAGCTCACCATTCTGGTGTTGATATTTGCCATTAGCAGATGCTCCAGCAAAGAGTGCAAGCATCAATGACAGCGGGAAAGCGTGGGGTGAGTTTTTCACTGCTATATCCTCCCAGTTTCCACACAGCTATGATTTAGAAACTTCCTGAGCTGAAATTAGCATCTGAATCACTATTTTAATAGCCATCAATGGCCTGTAATCCACCTATTTTTCTAAAGACTTACTGAACCCACTCATATGTTTGAGCTTCCCTACAAAGAGTTTCTGAAACTAATTAGATATTGTATGAAACAGTAATTATTGTTGTTCCTCTTAAATGTCCTACCTAATTATCCTATTTTAGGACTCCTAATGTTTTGATTAGTATCCAAGTTACGAAATAATGGTCTCTCCCTTTTTGCACTTTTACTGAATTGATGACCATTTTTTTTGTTTAGAACCTAAACCTCTGCATCTAGGACTCTCTCAAGAGAATCTAAGCCCTCAAATATATGTTTTACTTTGTAATTTTATTCTTAAAGAAAGAATACCCTGGTCTTACAATGTGTATATGATTATCTTTTTAACCTATCCTTTTTCATAAAATGTTTAGTAACTTAGTGCTGTTTAATAATTTGATTTAAAAAATGTAGAGGCAGTGTTCATATTCAACTGAATATCTCTGAAGAACGATGTTGTGATAAGTCATGCAGTACAGCTTATTAACCTTAGGTGGACAGTTAGAGAATTGCTTTGCGTCTTCACAGAATTGAAAAGAACGAGGTCAAATCCAAATCTATACAGCGCTCGCTTTCAGCCAAATGTTTTGTAATTATTTTTTTTTCTTAGAATTGGCTGTGCTGTTAGGAGGAAAATGGTGCCAGACTGGAGTGGTGAGTGTCCACAGTGGGTATCTACTTTGGTGTTCACAGCCGCCAGTGGCAGCACTGAAATACGACATGAGGAGTTTATGCTGGTGTTACACAGTTTATTATCTTTTGGTGACCTTTGGCTGACAGTTAGCTACAGCTGAATAATATTGACAAATCAGGGTGGATCAGTTTAATTTGTTTTTAATACAATTTGCTAATTACTCTGGAAATTAGATTTTCGGGAGATTTCATTGTTGTGTTGGAAAAAGGATATTGAGGAAGGAATCGAAAACTTGCAGCAATAAGCACAATGCCTTAATTTTAGGCTATTTCTGTAAAACATTACTGCCATTTTAACAACAAACAAGGGATCAAAATAAGAAGTGGATGCTTGGGAAAAAATGAGAAAGAGTAATAAAGTTACAGCGAGCTGTTTAATGGGATGTGATGATGGGGAAAATAAGTTTGCAGATTTGACATGCGTTCTCTTCACTTTGCCTAGATTCATTTGCGATGTTAGTCACATTCCTTAGATTTCCTTAATCCATGTGTACTTTCTTAGAGGGAAGAACTTTAATGTTGCCCATCACATGTTAATTTGTAATGTATTAAGGTAATTTGCTTTTGCTAGCATTGTAGAAATAATTATGGTAGTGTAAAATGAGTTACTAGTCTTCCCAAATTAATTGAAGAATAAATAGATTAATCATGAGTGGGAAGGAGTCTAACACAATTTTAATATGGAAGGGCAAAATGGGATTATTTGGAACATGCTGTCTTTTATTCTCCTTCTGTTAAAAAAACCTGTTCCATCATGTGAATGGATTTTCCATTTGTGTAGTTGCGAAGAAGATGAGGTCAAGGAAAACAGCCTCCTTGTGAGTGACTGTGTCGTGCAGTGCCTTGAGTTTCAATCATCAGGAAGATAAGTGAGTGGAAAGAGTTCATAGGCAATGATCACTCAGTAGTATGCCACACATAATGATAAAGACAGGCTGTGCTTTAAAAATACATAAATATATAAGTTAAAACCTTAACAAGATGAGAGTATCTAATCTGTATCAGAGAGACTGTCATGAGAAGGGCAGGCAGGAGTGAGAGGTAAAGAGAAAGGTTTGGGGGTACTTCTGGAAGCTTTGCATGGGCGAGATGCTTTCACTAGTCCTGTCTCTGACGTAGAAAAGTAAAGATATGAGGTGTCCAAGGCTTCAGTCTGTCCCTATTGCTCAAGTGATAGGAATCTCCTTTCAATCTATTGCCTTAAATAAGATATGGACTGCTCATAGCAAATTGTTGCCAGTGTGTTAACTTGCGAAAATGGGTATAGATCCATAGATTTGATTCTTTTTGTGTGCTAAGTACTCAGGTTTTCTATCACATTATTTTGCTGTAAGTAGAGAAAAGTACATGGCGATTTAATATTTTTGGAGACTTGTTTTGATTTCAGATAATCAAACAGGCTCATTAGATCACTGAATTTCACAGAAACATTTTGTCTAATCAAGGTCTTGGAGGATGGATGATTTAGAGATATCAGATCTTTTCTTGTGAAATGTGATCAAACTGAGATATATGGTATATTAAGGTGCTTGTACAATCACAAGCATCATTTTGCCATTTTAAATAATGCAAACAGAAATCTGAAAATGTGTAAATTAATTGGAAAGGCAATAGGCAATGGAAAGTAAATGGGATAGTTGAGTTTTCAATTAGTTGAACTTTTCTCATTAATGAGGTAAGATAAAACCTGAAAAAAAGAAAGCCGTCACAGGCTGTTTGTTCTGGAACAGGGTCTAGACAGAACAGACAGCATCATAGGCTTTTTCTTAAACTGTTTTTTAAATCATTATCATTTTCTTCTGGTATAGTTTATCAATACCATGCTGCATACTACTGTCAGACTGTGAAAGCCTGGAGGATGACCCGATGCTATTTTGTACTTTGAGGCTGTGTGTTGCAGAGAAAAAAAAAAGCACAAGCAGCTCTGGACAAACAAATCTGCTTTTGTTATTATAGCAGATATGACACAATGTTCTTGGACATTTAATTTTAAATCATAGTTAGTTATGTTATTGAGGCTTTGAATGGTTCATCAGCTTGTGTGGTAAGATGTTAAGTAGCTTAAGATATATTGCACTACTTCTGAAGTTCTTGGTTAATGATCTGCTTTAAAATGAACTTTGAAGCTATGAGAAAGAAATTAGACCCATGCAACAGACATGAGTGTTATCAGAAGTAAACTCTGAAACTTTCTTTTGGAGCCTATCTTAAGACAATTCAAGACTAACAGCTAATTCAGGTAGTGTGATACCAAGTGGTGGCTTACTGCTATTTGCAGAGGTGTGTTACAGGCTGTTAGGTTTCCTCTAAATAAGTAATTTTTATAGTATTTTAAGGCAGCCTCGGAAATGAAATTGGATAGTTCCTAAATTGTCAAAGGATGTCGGGGCTTCAGAAATGTTATTTATAGTATCAGTGTTCTGACCTGCCTCTTACCTGAAATTATTTATGGAGCATTCCCAAGATGGATTGCATTTGCCAAGAATAAAGTTCTTATGCCTTAGACCCCTGCATTCTTTATCCGCACTTATGTTACAAAACTTTATTTCTCTTCCATAAACAAGGCTTGTTCCAGATACTGGGCACTTCTGAATGTTGTCTTATGGGAAACATCTGACCTGTAATCTTTCTTCGTACTTTTGAGCCTCTTCCACAGGTCTCTCTTCCTTTTCACCTTGGCAAAACCAGGAAGCGTGTGTACGCAGAGCGCGTGTGATCAGTAAGGAGGGTGTTATATATATGAATTATTAGAAGATGTACATTAAAAAATAGTTAAAATTATTTTAGTGACTTGGTGACTGAATATGCAGGGCTATATGTTCTCCTTTGAACATGAGAACTGTTGACAACAGAAGAGCAAAAGTACCTTATGATTCTTTTCCCCCTAGAATCATCTCTCAGAAACAGAGACAGATTTGTTCTGAAAAATACTGAATATTCTAGAACCTGAGCAGGAGTGATGTGTATGTTATCTGGGGCTCTGCATCACTGAACAGCCGGTCACACAAACGCTGTGGTTTGTTCTTTGATGTAATTCATTTCCTTCCTTCCCTTCTTCTGTACCACAAACAGCCCATCTGTTAAAGTGAGTAGATTGTAGACAGCATTTTAACTTTTGCTATGTGAAGTATTTTTGATGTTTCCTGTAGAAATATGAGGCTCTCATAAATCTGCAATGTGCTGATTCTCTGCAGTGAAGGAAATTTATTTTTCCTCTACATGTGAGAGTTGAAAAACTATAGCTCAGTATAAATAATGACAAAGATTCTTTCTGATTTTCTCCTTTTTGGAAAAATATTCCAAGACAAGAACTATCATAAGCCATTTGCTGTTGCCAGGTGATCTTGTTCTTTTCAACTTTGATTTCTTTTTGAGGAAGGTGGCAGATAAATTGGATTTTTCTTGTTCGTTGGTTGTCTGCATTATGGCCTCATCTTAGATAGCCGACACCTTCATTGCTGAGTTACGAACAGATAATAGAATCAAAACATCTTGTTACTCTTTATAAATGATGATACTTGTAATATAATTATGCTACCAAAGTAGACCATAATAATTTAGATTGTTAGTAACATGAGTATTATTTATGTTTTACAAGGTTTAGGTATTTTTGTTTTATTAAACCTAAAGTTTGTATTGAGTCTTCGATGTAAAGTAGGGAGAGCTTCCAGTAGGAGTAACCAGCAACATATATAAGATACTTGAGTCTGAATAATTGGTGGCTTTTGCCTGACTGATCCAATTTGCAGTGGTGTGCGTATGCATTGGCTTGGTCCCAGTGAGGATCTTGGTTCTTTAGATTGTTGTAAATGCAGCTTCTGTGAAACTACTGAGGATGGACACACAACAACACATTGAACACTGCTTCATAACCACAATCCCTTCTTTTGTATTCCTGAAGTAAGATAAGATTTTGTAAAGCCATATGGAAATGGAAATATAAATTCTAAATATTTATGTTTCTTCTCATTTCTCACAAATTTCTATTTCTCAATCAAAAACCAAAATTTCCCTCAAAGCAGGCATTTGCTATAGGCACCTGGACATGATCAGTTTGCCATCCCACAGATGATAAATAGGAGCAGGATGAATAGTTTTATCTCTTTTGGTTTGTGCACAGTAGTATAATGGAATATCTGCTACTAAGTCAATCTTTTTTCATGGCTATTTTCTTTAATAAGCCTTTAATAGTGTATTTCTGGGGTTTGTTTATTTTCAGATAAGAGCTTTCAGATAAGCTTTTTGGTTTTCTTGACTTTCTCTAAAAATTTACCACATCAGCAAGGGAGTTTTTTAAATGTGGTTATTTCAGATAAACATCATAGATTTGTTACAACATTGTGCTGCTGTTCTTAACTGTACTTTTCTGCCATATGTTTTCAAGCATCTTGGTACTGTATTTTGTGAAGGTAATAGTTAAATTTATAGGATTAACATTTCACCACATACAATATTGTTATTTTTAAGTCTTACTTTAACACTGCCATATTTATTCATTTTTACTGGTTGTTCTTTCCATCCTTACTCTTGTCATGACAGCAATAGTCAGAACATCACTGCTATAAACTAAGTCAGATTGTAAACGACTTTGAGTGGTTACTGTAGAATAATATGTCTTGAAAAAGTTTTTTTTGTATTCCTTAATTACCAAAGAGAATTTAGAGTCTTTTGATTTTGTATTATGAGTTGTACCAACTGTGAGATTGCCAGGTCGCAAAATTGAAGTTAATATGGGATTAAAACCCACACCTGTTTTATAATATTTTAAAGATGATTCTCTTTCCAATGTGACTAAAAGACTGAATTGTCAAGCTTCCTAACATGAATGCTTTTTCATAAGCAGCTCTGCATTTAGGCATTGGACTAGATGACCCTCAAAGATCAATTCCAACCCAAACTGTTCTATATTTCTATGATACATAATGCCATCTTATAGAGCTCATAGGCTACTGTATTATCAATCTGTGACAGATTAATAAAATATTTATTTTTTTAAATTGGTGATGGTGATGATGATTAATTATAGGTGTGCGACGTATAACTTTAAAAAAGACAAGCTTTTTTTTAATTTTTACACCAGTTGTTATATGTACGTTGAAACCTACCCTGTTAAAACCCTTTTTTGCTTTGTTTATGGATTGTCATCTTCTTGACTGTAGATGACAGCCCAAAATGACTGCAGCTTACTACTGTTCTTGTTTTTCTCTGAAGTTGTATTATTACCCTTGTAGTTCATTGTCTCCTTTCATTTTATGCAATTGCAATAAGAAACATAATTACAGTGGAATACACATTTTTTCATTATCTAGAGTAGAAATATTTAAGTTTCAACTTTTTAGGCTATTTGGTAGTGAGAACCTAGTAAATCAGTCCAGAAGTCTCATCCTTCTTTCCCACGGAGCAATATAAGGCAACCAAAACAAAGAGTATACATTTATAGTGGCTTTAAGAAAAAATGTCTAGGTGTAACCATAAATTTTCTACATTTATGTTTTGTATTAAACCTCACTATGATTTAGAAATATGTGGTTGCTACAATTAATTGGTACATTTGAGAAGTTGGGTTTGTAAAATGTAAAGAAGATGTAGTTAACTAAAAAGTAAATAGCATAAATCAGAAACCCTTTAATGCAGACATGTATAGTGTGGCATATTTTACATGAATATTACTACTTTAGAAACAGAGCATGAAAGCAATAAAACCAGTATATTACTATTTTAGAACTTAGCAGTACCAGAGGCTGAAGAATTAGAATCTTATTAAAATCATATTCCTAATTATAAGACCCATAACAAACAGACTTCAAATTGCTTTTTATTTCACTATTTGGTTTTGGTATTTGCAGCAGAGATGTTTCCTCCTACACTTTTTTTCTGCCATTTAATAAAGACTGGGGAATAAATGTATCAGTTTGTAGCATCTTGTAAACTGATGTCTATTAAGATTAGATTTCAGGGAGAATTGCGCTGAGAAATTGTAGAAGTCTTTTCTTTTTTTTCCCCTTTCCTTCAGAAAGTTTTCATAGCTATATCTTGCTATAAGATACATAGGAAAGCTATAACAAATCAAATAAAATGTATTTTTTTTAGTTTACATACTTTTTTCCTCAATATTCACATCTTATTCAAAAACTGATTTACATATATTCAGAATCAGAGGATGGCTTGGGTTGGAAGCGACCTTAAAGATCAGCCAGTTCCAGGCAGGAATGTCTTCTACTGGATCAGGTTGTTCAAAGCCCATCCAGCCTGGCCTTGAACACATTCAGGGATGGGGCATCCACAGATTCTCTAGGCAACCCGTGCCAGTGCCTCACCACTCTCACAGTGAAAAATTTATTCTTAATATCTCATCTAAATGTACCCTCTTTCATCTTAAAACCATTACCCCTTGTCCTAACACTACATTCCCTTGGATACTTGCATGGAATGTATGTTGTAAAAGTTAATTAAAACTCTAAGGCATGATCTTTATCCAAAAAGACTTGTGTAGAAAGAACTTTTCATGATTGAAATTATTTAAAATGTCCTTAAGGAATTACAGGGTTTACTGATTTTCAGTTTAAAATTGTGAATCCAATACCAAACTTCAGCTCATTTATTGCAACACAGGCTAATTTACTGTAAAACTTAAAGAAAACATTAGGTCGCTCTTTTCTAAATCTTATTCAACTACAAATGTCTGTGGAAGAACCTGTACTAAATTATTTCCTTAGTCAAAGGAGACATTGTGCATGTGGTCTGTTCAGGTGTCATTTAGAATTGCCTCTTGCTCAGTTTCATGTTTCTTGAATGTAAGGGAGTCATTCAGTTTAGCTAGGAATCCAGTAGGTAATTTATATTATATATATGTTTCTTTGTCCATTCAGAAGCTCATAATGTTTTATCAGTACCCTGTGAAAAAGGGATGAAGAAATCATTTCAGTTCCTAGTACATTGGATGTTCAAACATAGGCTGAGCAGGATCATAGAGAATTACGTGTTTAGAGTTACCAGGGAAAGCCAAGATGAAGAAGGATGTGGGATCAAACTAGATATAACGAAGAAATCTTTTACGACGGTGGTGAAACACCAGAGAGATGATAGATACTCTATTCCTAAAAACATTCAAGATCAAATTGGATGGGGCCCTGATCAACCTGATCTGCTGGAATGTGACTCTGCTCATTGCAGGGGGGTTGGAGTAGATGACACTTAAAGGTCCTTTCCAACCTGAAACATTCTGTGATTGTATGATCTTTCTAAAGAGAAGTCCATGAAACACAAATAGAGCTTGAAGTTAACGAGCATCACCAAGTGTGTGTGAAACAAGTGGTACTCGGTAACATTTCGTGACTTTCTCTGTTGATGCCCCCAAACTCTTGAGACAGTGTATATGCACTGAAGCTCTTGGATATCCAACTCTGGATACTTGCAATTTCTGTGGTGCACTGCTTTTGTGATAGTTCTGGGAAGCATGGTTACAAAAGCCTTGCAAATTTAAAAATATCAATATTACAAAAATGAAAACTGCTTACTTCAGTAGGGCAGTGTTTCACTCACTGTCACTGCTGATTTGAAGTTTTAGGTAGAGGATAATAAAAGAGTTTTTATTTTTTCTTCCTCTAGTCACGGTTTCTGACAAAGTCAGAACTGATGGAATATGCCATTAAGAAAGAAAGAAAAGTAAAAAGAACAAACAGAACTACTGCTTTGTTTCATTCTTTTTTTAGTTGTGTGACATGGAATTTTTTGTTGTGTTTTTGAGCTGAGGGAGGAAGACATGTTCTATCATTTTTTTCTCTTTTTCCGTCTGCTGATTATATTTGATATGTGTTCTTTTTTTTTTCCCTTTTAATCTCATTACTTGTGTACAACTGCATTCTCGTTAAGAAGACCTTCTATTTGATTAACTAAGCCATTGCTTATTTGATTCTTTAATGTATGTTTTCTTTGGGCATTTCTACCTGCCCTCAGAAGTCCCTGACTCCAGGCTAGACTTTGTTTGCTTTTGGAACTATTTTAGCTCTGATCTACATAAACAACTTTTTTACTATTTTCTATGATTAAACTAAGACAATTTAGCCAATAGATGTTTACCTGTGATTATCTGTGTCTGTGGGACTGTTTTCGTTATTCAAGACTGTATGGCTGTATAAGATACAAAATAAATCTTTCCCAGTTAACCTTGCCAACCCTTCAGCCAAGTGCGATAAAGCACCTATGCTGTAGAGATTCAAATATTAGAAAATGTATAATGTAATATTAGACTATGAAATATATTGATTTCTACCATGTCATTTTCCCATTTATTGTTACAGTCTCTGCAGACAGCTAATAAACCTAAGAAACAATAGAAGGAAAAGTAGTATTCTCTCCTTCATCATGTTAGTTGTCTGCGAGATGATGGGACTTGCCTGATGAAACGTAGAGGCCTGCACTATTATAGTGGTGCTTTACATAACAACAGAAAAGAGAAAAGGAGTCAGAGAGTATTCTTTTTCTTCACTTAGGGCTTTATCCAGAACCAATTAAAATCCAGTTAAATCACTGAAGTACAACATGCACATTTAAAAACAGGAAAGTTGATTGGAAACTGGTGAGGTCAGCAAAGCTACTTGAAACTGTATTTGCATTCTTTTATCAAACTGATAAAGTTTTCAGTTGCTTGTATTCACACAAACAACTAGTTCGATCTGCAGATAACTTCAAAGTCAAGCTCATGATTAGGGAGGAGATTCATGGTGCTCTGCCTTGCTTAAATCACTGAAGCAAAATTTTCTTTCAAGCAGGGAGCAGGCTCAAACCAAAATTGTGCCTTTCAGCAAGCGTTTATCATGATAAAGAGAAATATCTTGTAACTGAGTGCTTGAATACCAGTTCTATGTGTGCAAGGAAACTAGGGTGAGGGAGAGAGTATGTTGAACTACTTTAATCTTTGCTTCAGCAAATCCATGCACCTTGCGGGTGCATTTTCATTCATCTTTGTGCTACCTGCTATTTTACTTCTCTGCTTGCAATGATTTATATTATATATAATAATGTAATTGTTTAATTTATTGGTAATTTTTATGTATTCAAAATTTGTACTCAAGTTTCTGTGGAAACTGATACACTTTTAGCAATAGGAGGTTTTGAAAATATTTCTAAGAAAAGGCAAAACTATTGTTATGTTTATTTCTAATATTTAACAGTTTTTGTCACTCTTCTGCTCTTGAACAGAGTAGTTGCAGTGGAATGGCAGAAAGTTATAATTTTAACCTAAAAGAGCATGCTATATTGAAAGTAACTTCAAAGCTATGATTAAATGTACTTAAAATAATTAGTTTCAAAGCATTCTAATTCCTAGCAGTGTTTGAAGAATTCAGCATCTAATGAAGTAAAATAAATTACACACCACTTTGTTCATTGAATAACCAATTTTCTTCTCCTAACCACCATTTATCAGCAGAGCCTTTCACTAGAGAACTCAGCTCTCCTTTAAATATACTCAGACCCCAGCACACTCTACATTCCCCCTCCCACATATACAATGAGCCTGATTATAACACCTTCATTGGATTATAATGTGTGAAAACTACTACTAGTCTACTTCGGATTAAAAGTTGTATCAAGATGAAAGAAATGCTCAGTACATGCTCTGTAATGCTTTGCCTTAAAGAACTCTTGTTAGTCTTGATGACAGGAAAAGGGACTAACTGGTGCATATAGCCTCGCTTTCTTGCTTTATGTATGAGATCTGAAACACGAAAAAAAATGAGACTAAACCTGTAACTCTTTTATTGAACAAATTAAGAAAATCAACTGCGATCACCTTTAAAAAAGTAGTTCCCTTCTGAGTTGACACAGAGCTGCATATGATGCTGCCAAAATTAAAAGCAATTCTTCAGATAATGTTCTGATAGGCTGTTGAGGATCTCCATTTTTGCTTTTATATCTTCTACTAAAAAAGAATGAGTTCCTTTAAGCACCAACTTATCTTTGGGATCTCTTCACCGTAACTCTCAGTCAATAATTGAAATTTCTGTTGTGTATGTCTTAATTTTCACAGTAAACTTGATGTTAACTCGCTCTTTGCTCTTGCACACCAACATCTTCTGACTAAGGGTAATAAAGGGTCTATATGCGGCTGCTCGTGCTGAGTGAAGCAATTAAGTTGTGCTTTGTCTCACTGTTACAGGTTAGAAAATGTTCTATAACCATCTCTCTGTCTCTCCCCTCCCACTCTTGTTTCCTGATCCATAGGGTTAGTCTTGGGGATTTTTTGTGTCAGGCCTCATATATTTCAAGTACAATGAAAAAGTAAATTTACTGGACATTTTGTAGCAATTATAAATGATTTACAGTACAAGTAATGAGCTCTTCTGCCTCTTTTCCCTTTGGAAATACAAAAGACTGAACTGAATCTGTAGGACTGGGAGAATCCAGCAAGCAGGAAATCCCTGATGCCATTGGGACTTCAAAAGCACACCATAAATAAAAACATAAAAAAAAAAAAGGAGAAAGAGATCTCATTGATCCCTAGCAAGTCTGAAGTTGTTCATATCCTTTAGTAGGGTTTAAGCAGACATTTTAGAGATAGATATATCATAGTCTAAATACAGATATCTTCATAATTACATTTATATTACCAGATATAACCAAGAAAGATAGAGGCAGTAGAGTAATTATGAGACAAATCAGTGAAACTTTGTAAATTCAAATTGAAAGCAACACTCCTTACATTGCTTGCTGTCATTCTGTGTTTATTATTCATTCTGTGTTGATTATTCAAAGTGGCTTATTTATTGAAGAAATCCCAGCAATAAAATAAATAGTTTACCCACTCTTCACTGAGGACATGAAGGCTTAGAGCTATAATTTCTTTTAAAATTGTAATAGATGGTCTTTGTGGATCCTGGTTTTTATTTGGTATTATTATTATTGTAACAGTGTGTGGATATAAAAAGAAAAGTAGTCTGATAAAGTTGTTCTTATTTTACTTTGAAAGCTTTGATTTCTCTTTGTTACTGTGCAGAAGTTTTAGGACTATGCTAGGCTATTCCATGACCATACTAGAGCATACTTTTGTTTTATTTTTTACTTCCTGTATAGAAAATACATTCTGGTCTGCTTGTACTGAATTACCATAAGTATATTTATATTTATATATCACAACCTTTGCATGTGGAGGCTGTTGCCTCTGTATTCCTAGCTCTGAAAAAAACTGTGGGACTAGACTCTTGCCTTTGCTTCCCCTCCCTGTAATTCAATATGTCCAATGAATTGTATAACTAATTTGGAAAACATTCTCTAATAACATTCCTATGAATTTATGAAAACATAGAACAGCATAGGCAACAGAAGGTGTCTTGGAAAAATATACATCCATAGAATATGTGGAGTGATGGTTCCCTAGAATGCTTTCCCAGGCTGTGCTAAATCACAGCTTGTAAAGTAAGATAAGACTGAAAATGAAAATACATTTGTCAAAAAGTTAGTGGGAAAGTTTTATTTCCAGTACTTCCTTGTGTAGATATTAAAAATGTGCATATAATGTGCAAGGTTCAGAGCTGTTATGGTTGACTACTATTATTCTTTCTTAATTTTTTTTGGTAAGTAAATTCAAATTTGTGTCAGGATGCATAAACAATGTTTGCATTGCTTTATTTCTAAGGTGGTTCCATACATGTATTTTTCAAAATGGAGACATATAACATATATTCATGCTGATAATGTCATATTTGGAACGTTTAAGCAAATTCACCTTTGTATTTCCAGAAGTTCAATTTTTTTGCTGTTATATCTGCTTTTTTTCCAGTACAAAATATACCTTTATTGAAAGGCATAGATCATAAAAATACAGTGGGTATTTTTATATGCTCTAAAATGGAAAGTATTTTCAAATATCTTACTCCCTTTGCTATTTTTAACATATTCACAAAATTTTATTTTGCAAGAGTCAATAGATTCTTTTGTTTCATTGAGTTATCTAGCAGCATCACAAACAAGTTATGAAGAACTTAAGAAGTTAAAATGAATAAAAAAAATATTTTGGTGTGTGTGATCTTGCTTTATGTACAGAGATGTGTTCAAGGTTATAAGTTTACAATACTGAACTCTGGTTTGCTCCTGTTTTTCTGCTTTTTGGTGTTAAAGCTGATATGAGCTGTGCCACTTAATGCTCCACTGGAAGGTGCCAAATTGATCTGTTGTAGTAATTAGAATTATGTGAGAGTATGCCCAGGAAGGGAAAGAAAAAATTCTTTGCTGCTGAAGCTAAGCCATTTGTGCTTGCTGCTGAAGCAGAAAGATATCGAGATACTCTTTTCCCCAAACTGGCTTCCTGCTATGCCAGTTTTTATTGTGCCCACAGCAGAAAATGGGGAACATCCATTAGTTTGATGATGGGTACCAACTGTTCTGTAGTTTCTAGATTTATTTTGAAAACTACATTTTTAAGAAAGATGTTATAACCTGCATCACCCTCACTCCCAGAAAATTAGAGAGCTTATGAATTCCACCAGGTCCTGCAGTCTGGGAGCTCTGGACTTCCGGTTATCTTTTCAGATAACTTTCCTCAGAGAACAGGAAAGAGCCAGTTAGATGGGACCCAGTCGATCTATCAGTGATGTTAAAACAGTCTCCCTGGCTATTTAAATCTATATAAATCAGCATTTTCAACAGAAAACTGGGCTCAAACCATAGACAAATTATGGGTTTAATACTATTAAAAAAACCATAACTGCATGAAATGAACCCTTAAAATTTTTCTGCTCAAGGTACATAATATATATTTCTAAAAGTGCTTTTTACTTCCTAATTACGCAGAGCTTTGGGCTCCTATTTCTACTTTTATCTTCTTTGCTTCCAATATAATTTTTCTGGTTTTGGTATGTTGCTATTTTTCCCCAAAGGAATGATATTTGCTGTAGTATTGATTTATGCAGCATTGACAGAAGGTTGAAAAAAATGTTAGGCAACTATAGAATAGCCCTTTTAGCCTGGTCTTTCCTGGTCATCAGCCCCTTTGAGAGTCTGGACACGTATATTTTAAATCTGGATGCTTCTTCAGCTCAGTTGCTTCCTTCTGTAGTTATTTCACTCTTTCCAGATCTACTTACAGGCTCTGAACATGCCCTTTGGAGGTCAGCAGATGATGGTGGTGAGGCTGAGAGCATTGTCATTGGTTTAGGGCTGCTCTCTTGGGTCTGGGGTTCATATAGGGAATAAGAGACAAGAACTTATTTTTCTTATGCAGCTGGGAAATACCAGCTAGAGGTATGGGGTTTGTTGGAAGAGCTGGTCCAGTTTCATTTACAAAATAATGGCCAACAGCTAATGATTCAAAGAAAGGCAAATACATAAATCTGTTTTCAGCGTTTTATTTACAGTTTTCTTCTTGTATAGGTAAAAAGAGACTGTCCTTAACTCCTTCAGTAATGTTACAAAATTAATGATTGTTTTAGCATATATAGGAGTAAACACAAGTATTGGCTATGTGAATGGAGTTACGGGATTTTTTATTCTTTTCTACTTCAAAGGCAAGTCCTGCTTGTCACTCTGCTGTTGAATTTTGCAGAAAGATCAGCATTTGCAGTTGGCAGATTAAAATCTAACAACACTGGAGTTGTTCAAGGCAAACATCAAAATTAATAACCTGTGAAGGTTACAGGCCGTCTTGTTACTGTAAATCAGATAGCTATCCTGAATTCCTGAATTTGTACTGTAGATCACAGGAACATAAGCAAAAATACTTTGAGAGGTCACCTTATCTTAAAGGAAGAACAGCTGAAATAATATGTATGTATATGCATGGAAATAATATACTATTGAGTATATGCATATAGAGTCTCAAAACTGGCTGTCTTGTCTATATGATAGCTTTGCCTCAGGTTATTGTTCAGCTTGACCTTGGATATTTGTATAATCACCAAGACACCAAGTATAGACATTTTTAACTAATGCAGGGTCTAGTGATAACAGCAAATGTCTTTGTCAATATCTGGAGTATTATGTTATGGCTCCTGTAACTCTTTGAACAGATAAGGTGAAAGATGTGGAAAATCAAAAAAACAGTAGGCCGTAAATGGTAGAGGGACATTAATAATTAAATGCATTACAATTTGAGAAAAAACAAGTACAGCAATTCTTAATGATATCTCCAATGGACCATATAAGTCGATGAATTTCAAGTTCAATCATTTGTGCTAAACAAGTTTAAAATGGCTAAAAGACTGACTATATTTTAATGTACTATAAAGGAATTAAAAGCCTCCAGCAGTCCATAAAATATCATCTTTCAGTTCTGAACGCAGTGCCCATTACCACAGAAAGATTTAGACAATCATAGGGCAATAACTAACTCTGTAGGGCTCTGTAATTGCTAATGTAATTGTATAACTGAGGTTTACCCAGTTTAAATTCCACTGTTGCCTGTTCCTTTAGGAAGAAATAGTTTCTCATTCTTTAAAGAGGTACTATATTTTATAGCATTATATTTACTTAATTTATTTAATATACAGCTAAATTGTCTAATTACTAGTGACATGTGGTATCCAGAATGTAGTTTATTAAAAGGAAAATGCCACATTCATTTACTTTGCTTATCTACACATTTGCAAGTAATTGACAATAAAAAGTGATTACTTTTATATGTTTCATTCTAGTATTGCAGTTTAACCCCGTGACTGTCAGGATTTTGCTGATACATGGTGCATTGTATTTTTGCTGTGTTGTACTGTTTCAACACTCTCAGCTCATCAATGTATTTGTCTGTACTCCCAATAGTAATTTAATCAGGTAAAACCCATCAGCAGCAAGATAGCCAAATCATCTGATCATCTCTATGTTGAAAAGGAACGTGGGTTTTTTTTGGTTGAAATAAATGTTTTTAGAATTGAATTTTAAGTCTTAGATTCAGATGAGTTAACGTTTATCTGAGTGGGACAGCTTGTGTTATCGGGGAGTTCTACCATTTCCTGCCACAGCCATCACATTTCAACCGTAAAAGAGATGACTGCAGTGCCCTATACGGATGTTGCACAAATGTTTTTGCATCCTTTAGGTCAAGAGTACCTACTATGTGCCCATAGCTGAAAAACTACGCGTGAGACAATGGACTCCTGTTGGTGGAAGTCCAGAAAGGACAAAGAACATTTCAATAGTGAGGTGAACGTAATGGTGGAACTAGGCAATCCACTGTCCTTCCTCTTCCTTCTCTCTGATGCCATATTTTTCTCTCTTTCTTTTGTGCAGAACATTGTGCTTGCCTTTAAAAAGAGGAACGCTTTTCAAGTCCTGTTCTAATTGTCTCTTTTTAACATCAGAAACTGACATACTAGATAAGCAGCAAAGAAAGGATTTTGCTTGCAAGTATGTTAGGAGCAACAGAAAGTGGGAAGGAGGGAGTCTGGAAAAGTGAGAAAAGTTGCTTTTGTGTTTTTGTTTTTAATTATTATTTTTTTTTTTAAAAAAAATCACTTTGGCTGCCGGGCATCACATTCTCAGCAGCAGCAGAGGCACTGCAGTTGTCATGCTTAGAAGGCAGCTATGGCATTGATAATCTTGCTTTCATGTTTCAGCAGTTATATTTGCAACTATAAATGACAGTACCTCTTTTTAATATCGTTTAAAATAAAACCTAGAATTCTGTAGACATTGATGGGAATCATGTGGGAAGTATTGCTACTTGCCATGAAAATATGGCTTTGTTAATCTTATGGTAAGAAACGGATTGAGATAACTTGAACAGAATAATGTGGTGTATTTACTTTTTTTTTATTGCTAATGAGTGTGATTTGAAAAACATGGTCAGTTTTGGAATGGCAGGTCTTCTGCTCCTGATATAGTAGGCTTTATACAGAATGAAGCTTCATGTCAAGACCAAAGGAGAAAATCGGTTATGCTAAAGAGGAAAATGGGTGTTAGAACCTGTGGATCATCAAGTAATGTGCATAGCACATGTATTTTCTTACAGCATAATGAGGATTGGAGCTGTGTCTTAACACAGTTGAGGAAGGGTAGGCAGCAATGTTTGCTGTACCAAAAGCAGGAAGCAGGACTAAGAATTTTGCCAAGTGATACTAAATTGAGATATAGTGACCATAAGGACTTTTTAAAGGTGAGAAGAACAAAGACAAAATAGACAAACTACGTGTTTTAGACTCATAGATAAACAGACTTTGTGAAAGCAAAGCATCTATTAGTCAAATACAGAAATAATGAATGAAACTGTTTATTACATGCAGAATGTATGCTTGTGTCTGAGTGTGAAATGTGGACGAATAAATTACAAATAATTGGAATCTAAACCAGATTTTTTCGTAACGTGAAAATAAAGCTACAGCTGAGTGCATCCTCCTAAAACTCAGAGCAGAAGGAGAGTGGGAACAGAAGAACATGATTAATCTCTAACAGTAAACTCTTTTCTTGTCACTCTGAATGTTTTGAATCAAAGGAAATCATGTGTCAGATGTTGAGTTTGAACTAAATGAATTACAAAAAATGCATGATTTGATGGAGTCAGTAAAAACTACTGATTGCTGATACCTGGTCACACAAAATGTCTCTCTTCACTTGTCTTTGACATTGAATGGCTCAATCCTTCTGTGATTCTCTTAGCTTACTTAAAATTTTTAAAAATGCTTGGCTTTAAAAGAGAAAGAAATGGAATATTTTGGAATTACTTGGCTTTAAAAGTGAGATCCTATGAATTAGTATTCTATTGCTATAATTATTTTTAGGATTTTGCCTTTGAGGAACAAACTTAGAACAGCCATAACTTCAATCCTGTAACATCAATTGATAGTCATCTATTTGCACAGGTTAAATTATTATTGCTATCAGAAACTGAAGTATAGGAAAGAGCCACTGCAAAAATGTGGATTCATCCAGACAGTGTCAAAGAAATGCTAGAGCTTCAACTCTATGTTGTAAAAATTTAGGAATTCATCAGCTTTGAATATGAATGCCTTTACATTTCCTTGACCTACTCCAGATGGGTGGATGTTATAGTGTGTTCTTTTCTTAAAAACAAAACAAAACACATGTGAGAGAGTCGGCCAGCAAGAGGTGAATCCCTGATCATATCTGTAACTGTTATATGTGGTGCACTTTGTGTTTCTGGGGAGTCAGATTGTCCTCAGTGCAATTGCACTAGGTTATGCTGTCAAACCAAGTCAGGTATTATAACATCACCAGGTGATGGTGATTATACAGTTAAGTGCTTATGGGGAAGAATCAATGGGGAAGGCCAACAAGGCAGATATCATGGTGAGGAGTCTGTTACAGACCACCCAACTAGGGTGAAGGGAGATGAATTATTCTATAAACAGCTGGGAGAATCCTCATGAATGCTAGCCCTTGTCCTCATGGGGGAATTCAACCTACCAGCTGTCTGCTGGACGTAAAATGCATTTGAGAGGAAACAGTCTATGTCAGGGATGTCAACTCACACTGCACAGGTGACTGGTGCTGGCAGGAGCGCAGGGACAAGAAGCTCGATGCTGCTACCAGGTAGAAACATGGGAGCTGGCTGGATAAAACAAGGTGGAGGGCTGGATTCGTCCCGCCGGCCATGAGTTTGACTCGCCTAGTCTAGGAGATTCCTGGAGTGCGTGATAACTTCCTGACTCAGCTGGTGAGGGAGCCAACCAGGGGAGGAGCTGTTGAAGCATGTCCAGAGAAGGGCAACAAAGCTGGTGAAGGGTATGGAGCACAGGTTTACAAGGAATAGCTGAGGGCAGTTTACTCTGGAGAAGAGAAAGCTAGAGAGAGACCTCTGTAACTACCTGAAATGAGGTTGTAGTGAGGTGGGTGTTGTCCTGTTCTCCCAAGTAACAAGAGATAGGCCGAGAGGAAATATCCTCAATTTCCACAGGGGAGGTTTAGATGAGATATTAGAAGTTTCTTCTCTGAATGGATTGTCAAGCATTGGAACAGGCTGCCCAGGGAAGTGGTGGAGTTACCATCCTTAGAGGTATTTAAAAGATGTGTAGATGTGGTAGTTAGGCACATGGTTTAGTGGTGGGCTTGGCAGTGTTACTTCCATGGTGGGACTGGATGATCTTAAAGGTCTTTTTCCAACCTAAATGATTCTATGGTTCTATATCCCGCAAGACATCTTGACTGTTTAGCTTGCAAATATATCTCATTGAACTGCATGTTTAGACTTATAAACAAAAGCTTCATTATATTTTTAATGTGATGAAATCAGTTTGGGGGGAAAAAAAACGCTTATTGCTGTCTCTCATAATGGACTCTGTCTTCCTGTGAGCCAGGAGAAATGTGAAGAAAAAGGGGCAAAAGTGCTCACCAACTAAACCCTTCCTGGAAACTCTGCCTAACAAAAATGAAACATGAATGTAAGTGTGAATTGAAAGAAATTGAACTCCGTATTGCATGTAAAGAGCCCATTTGTGGTACTAGAGTAAATTAATTCTAGCCTTGTCTCTTTTCTTCTTTCTGCATTGCTGAGCACTTCAGAGAGTCAGTGTCAAAAGCTATGTCAGCCTGATAAAATATTGTTGTGTATTTCAAAGCCAACACAAAATTATACTGCCGTTTTCTTGTCTCCAAAATCATGGAGGTATACTTGGAGATATACTTAGAAATACTGTTTTGCCCAAGAGGTTAACTGAATGCTGCAAGAGTCTATATTATTGCTGAAGTTGCCAGGATTTTTTTTTATAAGAAGAAAATGTGCTGCAGCACATTCTCCATACTCGGACAGAAGACTGAGTGAGAGTGAAGTCAGGATAAATCCTCTGGTTTGCTTATAGATTGCATTGTGGAAAGGAAACTTAGAATAGCGGATACCCCATAAAGTAGAAAACTAGTTTCATGTGCCACAGTAAAAGGTTTGAGTATGGTGTGTCTCTCTTCTGTTTTCTTAAATTGCTTTTATAGGATATTCATTATTACCCTAATAGCTTATTGTGCGTAAGAAAATTGCTTTAATGAGTAACAGGTAATGATCTACTCCTTGATTTCACATGGCCTGAAGCATATGCTGCAGTACAAACAGGACTTAAAAGGTCTCTGCTACAGTTTTCTGCCTTTGCGATCTCTTCTTAGCATTTGTCCTCTTAGTAGTAAAGTTGTATCATTCTACTCTACTGCTGCTTTTGTGATAGATGCCATAATTTCACTAAACAACAGCAGGAATGGGGTGTCTATATATGTGTATCAGGTGTCCTCTTAAAGTGTCTCTCTCTGCAAATTTCATAACTGAATAAAAACAGAAGGCATGTTAGAAAGCTATAGCATTTCTGCCCTGGAGTACATTTCTTTCTTCTTGTAAGATAACAGGCTATAAGTAAATGGTATCTGTATTTTAATGGGCTTAAATGAATAAAAGAAACTACTGTGTTCCTTTTGTGATAGCTGAAGACCTTCTTCCAAATTCTGTAATTTAAAGGTCTTTCTGCTGAACCTTTTGACTATGGCCTGTGAAGCGGAAAGCAAACATCATGGATTGAGTAAGAGGAGTTGTGTGGCAAGGCAGGGTCCTCTCCTGTAATCTGTAATTACAGGGATTCTTATTTCATGTTGGTATCATCTTTTAATTTGCATTCACTGAGCATGGGCTTACTGGCAGCACAGAATGACAAAGCCTACTGTGCCTGGTCTGGCAGTTGTGGTGTCTTCTACAGACCTTGAAGTGCTGTCAGCTGACTGTAATGTTGGGAATGGGATGGGTTACAATGTCCACTATGCAATGTGTCCTCCTGCCTTCCTATAGGTGGTTATTTCTAACTGGATATCCAATAAGCAACTATCTCCCTGTAATACTGAACAGGGGGAGAGTTAACAGTGACTGTTGTGTAGGACTTGAAGCAGTGATGACTGACCTTAATGCTTGCTCTATTTTTTGATCTCTCTCATGACTTTGCTAAAGTCATCTCTGATCTCCGGTTTACTACCTGTGAAAATAAAAAGCAATATTTTGCTTATTAACTGATTTCTTTACCTTGCATAGAATAAGCCGAGTCCTTTTCTCTGTGCAAATTCCCTTCAAATCTAATAATCGAGTCATAAGTGGTGGCATTGTTATGGCTGACTAAAGAAACTTAAAATCTTTTTGAGAGATGGGGAGAAATGAGGCATTTTCTCTATCATACGTTAAGAAAGCCCATTAATGTCAAAATCTGAAGCTGTGATATTAGTGTGATGTCTGTGATGTGATGGTTCTGACTTCAGCACATAAGAAGCTGTATCTGGGAAAGAGAAATGATTTTCCCCATGGACAGTCTTAGTTCTTATACAGAGATGTATGTGGTGGAGTGGTTTCCTTCAGCTGATGCCCTTTATACTGTGATTTTTTTTTTTTTTTAATTTTTTTTTTTATTTTTTTTAGACAAGGTTCTGTCCTAGGTCACGATTTTTACTGTTGTCTTAAATGGCATGATGCTTGCTGAACCAGCTCATGGAATGATAGATTTGAGTATGCTTTTTTAGCACTGAGCAGGGTATGGAAAGCTCCCATATTTGTTAGGAAGGGAATTAGAATTAAGAAGTATAATCCCCACCCTTCCCCTCCAAAAAAAGTGTGTGTGTGTATATATAGCATGTGTGAAACCAGGATGAAAAATAGCTCTATTTTAGGCTCTAGCATTTCATTTATTATCTATATTTAGCACGCTTACTCTGGTAATTTTTAAAGTTTCCTTATATATATAGGTGAATGAGGATTTTTTAGTCTGTCTTTCAAAATAGAGTTGGGGGGGGAAACTCCTACACCCAAATGTCCACCAAGTGTTGAATTATTGGTAAATTTAAGAAGGCAAAAACCAGCCACTATTAACTCTGTATTTCATGTGCATATTTACTCTTTTCATAAACAAAGTAGCTTTAGTATTCTCTTTGTCTTCGTTCACACACAAACCTTGAATGACAGAAAAAACCCAGTTTTTCTTTTTCCATCTGCTTCTCTGTATCATTCAGAAACCTTTTTTTTCACCTCCAGGTATATTTATTTGATATACCTGCACTACCCTTGATCTTTTATAAAGCAAGATGGTCATTAGATGGTAAATGGGAGATGAACATAGCTTTGCAGTGGAAATTAAATACTAGCTACTGCTGCGGTCAAGGGAAACTGAGGCAAAGATATAAAGTGAATTTATCTAAGTAACACGGGAATTTGGGCATAAAGTTATTTAAAAATGGAAGCAAGTAGAAGTAGGTAATTAAATAATAACTAGATATACAGAAATTACTTTGTGTATCTGGTCTCTCATTCAGGACACCAGCTTTTTTGTAGAAGACATAACAAGGAGCTGGGACCTATATGATTTCATATACCATTCATATATGCAATTATAATTTGTTCACACATTTATGGTGTCGTCATTCTTCATTACACTGTGTCTGTTTATGTCTCTTGTCTTTCAGATTTTAAGTACTTTATAACACTATGTAACTGTCCTTTTCAACATGGGCATTTAATGTACAATAAATATAAATACACTGGGAGACAAATCTGTATTTTATGAGATATGAATTGTCCGTGCTACATCTTTGTGCTTTGTGCTAGAGTTGCTTATTTCTTAAGATTTTCATTACTGGATAGATATTGGTGGTGCCAGGGCACGAGTGTAACCGTGCTTGGTGATACCATAATTATTTTTGTCAGAAAAGTCCCATGCCCCATTTGCAATCAATAGGAGCAAGAGCTGGAATGTGGCTAGTGCACAGCGGGAGGAATGTCAAATTTTTAACAGTATCTTGCACCCAGGAGCAACAGAACAGATGATTCAGGGCTAAACTAAACTGGGAGAGAAAGAAGGAAATTCCAATACAAGTTGAATTTTCAGACAGGGAGCGTCAAAGTTGTAGATCATGAAAGGAAGAGTGACTCTGAAAATCCGAGAGCATTTAAATCCTCCCTCTGCATTATATTTTCCTACAGTATTTCACTCCACAATCGAAAATTCATCTTATTTTTGTTTGTTTATTTGTTTTGGAAATCCAAGGTTTTCATTTTCAACATTAATTCTTCCAAAGGAGGAGGATCTTCAGTTTGGTGACTCACAGGGCTTTTGTTCTTGCTGTAAGCATCTTTATTCAGCTTAAAATCATTGTATTTCTATTTCTTTTCTAAAGTATAATTATTTTCTCTCTCATCTTTATTTTTTCTTGTTCTATCCATGTTTTTGATAAACTGACTGTGAGGTTTGGCTCCTCTGTCTGCACAGTGCAAGCACCTGCCTGCTGGTTGAAATGGGTTTGCTGCAGAAAGTAGCTTGCTAAAGAATTAAAGGCAGAGGTAAGGAAAGGGAGCTGGATATATAAAAGAAATGTAGACGGTACAATTAAATAGAGTAAGTTAGAAAAAGGGCAAACAAGGAAGGAGAGGAAAAGGAGGAGGGATAGATGAGAATATCATACACATTTTTCATAAATCTTGAACTCTGACAGCTTTTTGTTTCAAGTATGGAAAAAAAAAATCAATACATGGAATATGGCTCAGAACTAAGCTTATTAGCAAGCAGAGAAGAAAGATAGTGTTGGGTCCTGCTTTTCCACAATAAGATTGTATAAATCTATGAAAAATATTTTAAAGGACTAAATATAATACAATCTCCGTGTGTGTCAAAACACAGCACTGAGAACTGCACAGATGGAAACAACCCTGAAACCAGTAGTACCCCAAGTAACGTAGATGGGGAAAAAGCTTCAAGATAGCATCATATTACTAAGAAGAAATATTTATGTTTATCTTCTAAAATAAATGACTTTTTGTGTATTTTGGGAGTGTGCATTATCTTGTGCACAAGTTAAATGTCATGACAATATTCTACTTCTTATAATTATCAGATGGGTCACCATATATTAAACCTATAGTTATACCTTTACTTATCATGTTAAGTTAAAGATCACTTTGCCTTTCACTGTTTCAACAGTTATGGATTTATGAACAGCTTGAAATTGTTTTTCCAGATTTTGGCTACTTTAATTGGCACTGAATAATAGTAAACACATGATAATCTTTGCATCTTATTTTCTTAACAAAAAAAATGTTACTTTTCTTATATCAGTATAAATTGCAGTGCAGCACAAATAAAACTTCAGAAGATTTTAATTCATTCTACCTTAGTGAAGTATCTTTCATTCTTATTCTTCTTCAGAAGCACATAAATACAATTCCTAGAGAAAGACAGACATAGATTTACAGATGGTGAAACCGGGAACATTTTGATCATCTGTTTTGACCTCTGCATAACACAGAGTAAAGAATTTCCCTCATTAAATTCCTAGTCGAAGTACAGTTTATCTTCCAGTAATAAATCCTTTCCTGTATGTGTGTCCCATTATGAAGAATCTGGCATGACCATTATCATTCTAATGATTAATTATTCTCATTGTTTAGAAAAAATACTTATTTCTTGTCTGAATTTGATAGTTTCAACATTCAGTAATTGTTTTTTCTCATATTTTTGTATGACATTTAGCCCCCTTCCCTCTTCAGGAGCCAAAAATAGAGCAGGGGAGCAGGTAGCTGAAGTGGTTGATAAGTCTTGATGTCTGCAGATGATTTTGGAGCCTTTCCGAGGGGCTTGATAGGTCAGGAGAAAAAGCAGAGAACTTCCAGGCACTCGTTTTTCAACTCACAGGTGTGAGAGCTGAGTAAACAAAATCCTTCTTTCTTAATGTTTTCTCTCTCTCCATTGTCTTCAGGAGTGCAAAAGTCATCATCTGTTGAAAGGTTCCTATGGGCTGACAGATTTTGAACACTTTGTAATAACTAACCAGTGTTTGGCGAGCTTTCATCTTTTTTGGTTCAAATAGCTCAGAGGCTAATTCCAAGCTCATTATCTGTTTTGTTTGACAAGGTGATGCTGCACTTGTACTTTGTCAAAATTATTCTGTTTCTCGGTACTGCTGATGGAGGTCGTTCTTGAGCTTCTTTGTGTTTGCATCTCCAGCCTGGCTGTTTTGAGAGTACTTGCAGCAGAGCAGTAAGTCGCAATGGAAGATATTGGCAAGAAGAGAACAACAGAATGGTTATGGAGTGCCTACTGCCGTTGGCAGCAGGATAAAGCAAAGCTAGGTATACTAAGTAGGGAAAAAAAAATGTTTGCTGATATAGCTGCTTAGTGTACAGATCCATGTTTCTCTTTCTGGAGTGATTAATTGTGCATTTTGTTATATTGAGTCCCTGTGTAAGGAATAACGGTACAGGCCAGAGAGTCACTGAGCCATCTCCTACCTGGCAGATGGCAGAGGAATCTGGAAAAGGAACACGAAGGGCCAGATTGTGCACTGGGAAGGATGTAGAAGTGGAGAGAAAAACAGAATGTCTCAGTCAAATCGCAGCTTTAAGATAACACAGCAGGTTTGCATAATAACAGAGGGTTTTTCTATATCGTTTGGAGAGTCTGGTCAGTGCTCGGGACTGACCAAGGGCTGAGACAAATACGTTGGTGTTGTGAGGCTGTTGAGGAATCACTTTGGCTTTTCTAAAGTGGAAGTTGACAGTCTTGACCTTTTCCAAAATTGTCAGCAGAACCTAATTGCTCACTGAGCCTTGTCTCACATTTCTTTGTGTTTGTTGTTTCTTTTAAAAGTGGCACATTAACACAGCCTAGTTACTATTTTTATGGAACAAACAAACCATGAAATGCATCAATGTTCTGTGGATCAATAATGAGGTATTTCAAGCCTAAAAAGACAACTGTCTGGTTTTCTTTCAAGTTCTTGAATGGTTTGCACAGGTAAGCTGGCATGTTCCCTGACAGTCTCTGTCATGACGATCAGTTAAAGCTAACCCATAGGTAGAAGTTTTATAAGAAGCTAGATGCAGATGATGTGAAATAACAGTTTTTCAGTGAGTTTGCATTAAACAGAGAGTAAGAAAATGTAATTTGAGATGAGTAGGTCGTTACTTTTACTAGTGGATTTGACTGTAGGTTGTTATATGGCATCTTGGCCTGTATCAGAGACAGCGTGGCCGGCAAGACCAGGGCAGTGATTGTGTCCCTGTGCTTAGCACTGGTGAGGCCATATCTCAAGTACTGTTTTCAGTTTTTGTCCCCTTGCTACAGGAAGGACTTTAAGGGGCTGGAGAGCATCCAGAGAAGAGGAATGAGACTGGTGAAGGGACTGGAGAACAAGTCCTGTGAGGAGCAGCTGAGGGAACTGGGGTTGTTCAGCCTAGAGAAGAGGAGGCTGAGGGGAGACTTCATTGCTGTCTACAACCGCCTGAAAAGAGGTTGTGGTGAGATGGGTGCTTGGACTCTTCTCCCAAGTGACAGATGATAGGACAAGAGGAAATGACTGCAAGTTGCACCAGGGGAGGTTCAGACTAAAGGTTAGGAAAAAGTTCTTCACTGAAGGTGCGGTCAGACACTGGCAGAGGCTGCCCAGGGAGGTGTTTGAGTTGCCATCCCCAGAGGTGTTTGAAAGATGATTAGATGAGTTTCTCAGGGACATGGATCAGTAAGTGGACAGGCACGGTTGGACTTGATGATCTCAGAGGTCTTTTCCAACCAGATAATTCTGTGATTCTATGATATGGTTTCTTTTCATTAGGAGTATAGGAACTGCTATATTGGTTAAAACTAAGTGTCTTTTAAATTCCTCTGTACTTTTGCAACTTGTGTTATTTGTAGCTTAAAAGAAAAAAAAAAAACAAAACCAAAATTATTTCTCCATAATATCATCTTTGGTTGTTAGAAATGACCTGTGAAAATGATGGACAAATAAAGGTCATGTTTCAGTGCTTTAATTAGTGTTTATTTATGATCTAAAAGAAGAAACATTTCCTAAAATCTCATTGCTTTTTTACCAAGTCCTGTATAGCTGAAGGTTAAAAAATAACCAGATGATGCCTCAATACCTGTATGTACTCCTGTCTAAATTGATCAGACAGCTAGATGAAAGAAACTGTCATTTGTCTAATGTGTTTGTCAATCTTGAAAAACATTTCAATTAATTAAAGCATTGGCTTAGTAAAGGCACTGTTCCTGCATCTCATGGAGATGAGTGTAAATGGGCTAAGTGTCACTGAAAGTCATCTGAAAGCAAACACACAAAAATTAAGAGCATGAGAGGAAGTTCAGAAAGGTGTTGGATTGATTTAATTTTTTAAGGAGAAGATTCACAACTAATACTGTTAATATTCAATTGTAGAAGCAATTTTTCATCTGGGAATGGACACATTAAAAACTAAACAGAGACAAATTTGTTTTAAGCCCGTGCATAATGCCTTCATAGTTCAAATAGTCATTTTGTTGAAATTCAGGGCCCTTGGACTATATTCCCACCTAAATTTAGAGATTCATTTACTTAGATAAGGCATTTAATCTCACTAAATCTATTTCTGAATAGTAAAACAGAATAAACCATAGTATACTAGTTATGGGTGTCTTATTAGACTTAATTAATTTTTAAGGCCTGTTAGTATCCCCGTATGAAAACTGTTGTCTGCTATGGAGTGCATGTGTGTATTAATTTTAATATATTCTCCATCCCACTGTTAAGAGAGCACTTTTAGGGTTGCAAGGCCAAGCAGTAAGAAGGAAATAAGAGTTTTGCATATGGACAGTCCCTTGTGACCACTCATTATGGTAAATATTTAATCATGCTATCATATGCTGTCATCCCAGCAGAAAGCCTGTCTCATTCAGTTCACATCAGCTGAAAAGTTCCACCTCTTTTAGCAAACCCTCCTCTGGTACCACTCACTAGCCACCCGACCTCCTTTCTCCTTTCTGATCCTATTTCCACGTTCCTTCCCCTTCCCCATCTCCTCAGCGTCCTTGGGAAGTTCCTGAAGAAATAATTACATCAAGGTATTTTTTCTTGACATCTCAAGAACAGTTCCTTGGCGTTCAACAGACTGATACTTCTGTGAAAACAGCAGCACCGTCTTCCTGACTACAGATTCATTTATTGAAGCAATTTCAGTCTTGACTTTTAGAAATCCAGGATAGAGAATTTTACTCAGAATGTGAGTGGTGCAGTACGTCTTCAGGTACTTAAACTGGAATGCTGTAGTATGGGTATTGAACAGACGAGCATCACTTTTGGAAAAAATGGTAAATTGGTGCATTTTGTGTAGGTCACAGAGTAATAACTCTCATTTGTTACAACAATTTGTATTGAATTTCAGATCTATGAACAAGGAATTTTGTGCCAATGCTTATTGTCGTCTTATAGTTACTTCTAAGAGAGAATAACTCTGTCTAGGGCATGATGGGTTTTGACATCCATATTTTCATGTTCCTAGGAATGGTTCTCATGTGCATCCTGGAAAAGAGAAGGCTCCAGGGACAATGTGAAGTAGCTTTCCAGTATTTAAAGGGGACCTACAAGAAAGCTGGAGAGGAATGTGATAGGTCAATGGGCAATGGCTTTAAAGTGAAAGAAAGTAGATTTAGATTCTATACAAGGAAGAAATTCTATACTATGAATGATTGCCCAGGTTGCCCAGAAAAGTTAAGGATACTCCATCCCTGAGGACAGGTTGAATGAGGCTTTGAACAACCTGGTCAAGTGGAAATTGTCCCTGCACATGGCAGAGGGGTTAAAACTAGGTGATCTTTAAGTCTCCTCCAACACAAACCATTCTATGATTGCATTTCCCCGAGCTGTATGAGTTCACTGACTCCTTTGAAATATTCTTTCTAAACTTTCATTTTATTTCAAAGTGTGCACTATTGAAAAGTGCAAATATAGCTAATTTATTATTTCCTGTAGCTACCGAAAATATATATATTGTCACTGTTTAGGTATGCTGTATGGTGCTGTGGCAGTGGTGCTACCGAATGGTGTTCAAATGTTTAAATTCATTTTGGTTCATAGAGTAAAGCCTTTTTCACTCAGCTGGGAGAAAGGGTCATGAAGTTAGTAGAATTCCCATCATTAATACCTATTATTCTTGTGCTTCAATAGAAGATAACCATGCTCTTTGGTTTTCATAAAATACAGATGTTCTTCCAGGGCAGAAGTTACAACTTTATTTTCTCTTTTGTTTAAAACTATTCATTATTTTCAAAGTAACTAGGAAAATACATTAGGAAAAAAATGGTATTTCCCATAGATTCAAACTTCTATGACATCCAGAATTTTAGAGGAAGGAGCTGTTACATAAAATTGAAACTATTGCTAGTTTTACATAGTGGTGGAGGCCAGCTCCTGTAGGCTTTCTTTTTTTTTTTTTTTTTTTTTACTGTTGTTTTAGTAGTGGCTTGTTCTTAACATAAAGATTGTGATTTAACTCCCCATTCAAGGTGCACCTGGGTCTCTAATGAAGCAGTAATAAATGATACAAAAGACCCATAAGACTTAAAGATATATCTTAACAGAAGGATGCAGCAGTGTTTTCAACCCTCCAATCCGAGTGCATGTAGAGCTGTGCATCAACTGTGTGTCAGGACTAACTTCAAGCACTTTCTGCCCTGGCTTCATGCAGCCACTTGAATGAATTTGGTCCTGTGTGCAGACCAGCATGTAAAACCATTGTCCCAGCCCAAAGCATCTGGGATGTGAAGCGTGTCGTGAATTGGGGGTATCTACTGTTGGTGTAGAGTTAAAAGGATGTTGTCATATTCTGTTATAGTGGCTCTGTGCTGGTAATCTAAATTTGCATTGCTTCCTTGGTTTGGAGCAGTGTCACCATTTCTTCCTGCATTCTTCAACTGAATTATACGTGTTCAATAAGAAAAACAAACACACTGATTTGGTAACCCTAGGTTTCTGTTTCTTAAATTGCTACGTACAAAAGTAGCTATATAATTGGACTGCCATGTAGATCACATGGGCAGTAATGCTTCACTGCATCCTTCAGGCTTTAATTCTCATATGAAAAAGGACTATAGGTTCTGTTCTTTAGAAACATTTAAAACAATAACAACAAGAAAAAACAACAAAGGAGACAGTGTTTAATGAGTTACTTGATATGTCAGCTTCATGTTTGATTTTATACTCAGAGATAACAATGACTTCAAAGCCATTGTAGCCACAAATATTGCTGCTAACTTTGCAGTATTAATGAAAGGTGTAGAAGTATCTTTGAGTGATGGTGAAAGCTTTATTATATGGTGCCTGCGGTCTTAAGTATTTAGAGCTGTCTAACTGCATTGCCCCGTTTTTGTGTGCAAATAGCTCTAGGACTCAGTTTTCAAATAATTGGAAAAAATCTAAAATACCAAAACCATGATGATAATTTTAGGACTGACCCTTAAAAGGTATGACTATACACTTTGTACCCAGATTGTTTTGAACAATCATAATTCTATTTAACTTCTAATTCTAGCATAATCAAAAGGAAGACTCTGTGTTAATATGATAATAAACATACACTAAAGTTTTTAAGAAAATTTTAAAACACCTTAAGCCCTGTAACAACTATATGCTAACACTTTATAAGTGATTTAAAAGTATAATTCTCCCAGGTACTGAATAACTGCAAAGTAATATTAATGCGTTTCTCTGACTCAACTGAGTCTCTCTCTTTCCGTCTAACTCTATGAAGTAATTGTAGGTGCTTAGGATGTGGTTTGACTGATGAGAGAAATTCGTCAGAACCACTGAGGTGGAGGCTCATATGCTGCAAGGTCCACTAGGGATAATGTCTAATCTTCAATGTGCAGATGGGGAGGGTTAGGTGTGAAAGGATGTAAAAACCATGTGCAACTGGGGACAATGAAGTTCATTATAAATCTATTGAATATTTTGAACTGCTAGCTGAGAGCTCCATAAAATATGCAGCAAGAGATGGCATTTTATTCATTCAGTGTGTGTATTATTAAAAAAAAAATCCTTCTTAAAAGCAAACAACTACTTGATGAGTATCTGCAGTACCATAAAGCTTGAATCCAATTGTTAAAGTTAACCCAAATGTTTCACCATGTAACTGCCACTTGAGTTTCCTATATCCTGGAGCTTGAGTATGCAATTTAAAGGCTCAGAGAGAAAGAGTTTAACTCAATATGCTACCAAACCTGTTTAACTCCCTCCTAACTCACCAACAAATGAAGAGTAGGACTAAAATAGATTATAAAATCAGAGGGGTCAATGATGAAAAAGGAAAAAAATAAATACCTTATTTCACCTGTAGACTTCAAATTACTTTATAAAAGATTGAATATTAATAACTCCATTTTAGATGGAAAACTGAAGGACAGAAAGGTGGTACAGTTTGTTCAGCATCATTCAAAGGCAAATGGCAGAACTGGGAATAGGGTCCCTGTGCATTCAATTGCACTCTCATGTGCATTGCTTGGGGTAAACTGATGTAACCAGTTCACTGTGACAGTGATTTACCAGTGGAGAATGTCCCTTTTGCTGGTAACTCAATGCTAGCTTACTTGGTGAAGGGAGAATGTGAGGCAAGGGGGAAAGAAGACAGAGAAGAACAGGCGAACTTGTGGTTTATAGACAGGGTAATTACGTGCAAACTGTAGAGAACAGACAATGCAGCACAGACTTCCATTGCAAAACTGGCTTTTCTCCTTGAGCAATAATCTGTATTGCTCAAAGACTTTGCTCAAAGTCTGACAATTTCAGCATTTCAATGGCACTGCCTCACAAACAGTGAAAAACTGTTGTGAATGCAGTCATTCGCCACTAAGGGAAAGACCTTGGGAAAAAAATACGTAAAAAAGGAGAGATGTTCAACTATTAGACCAAATTATACCCATGGAACAAAACAAGGAAGAGTCATATTGCATTAAAACATATTCAGTGTAGCTCATCTTCTTAAGGAGACAGAAAATTAGAAATTGGAGATTGAAAACCTTTTGGTACCTAAATAGAATTTCCATTTAAATTAAAATTAGTTTGGGGGGTTTTAAGCTCATTTTATCATATGTATTCCTTGTGGTATCTGTCATGGTGATAAAAATCTGTTCATCTTCTCCCTAAGACCTGAAGCTCTTCAGTAGTACTGGTGAAGACCATACTCTCATGAGGCTGCCCTAGCATTGAAACCCACAGTTATTGTAGAAGAGCAGAGGAGATGGTCATGGGCAGTATAAATGTTCTCCCCTCCTTCACATGTAGTCATAGTTACAGTAGAGCAATTTTGATCAATGCTATCCACTGTCTTCGGCAAGAAAGTTGGAATGGAAAGGACACTCCCCATATTTTTGTGAAAACGTGCTTCTACAAACCATTCTGGGTGGGACCTATCTCAATGATTCTCACCTTAGGCTCACTGTCTAGACAAAGAAGAAAATAAGTTTTCTTAAGGAGATAATCAGTCTCATTTCTTCTCTTAGAGATATTTTAGAAAGCCAAATATTGTAACCTGAAAGTTTAAAGAGATCTTAGAGAGCTGGCTCTAATGTAGACATTTCCTATCTGTGTTGGACACATCTGTTTGGTTAGAGAGGTCCCACCTTCTGTCAAGAGTGCAAAACTTAGAAAATACTGTTATGACCCCCAGATTTCCCTTATTTGGGTCATAACAGATGCTGAGATGGTGAGACCTATTTTATAACCACCTCTTGTTGGATGGAAACATGATGAGATGTACCAGGGGATTTCTAATCTTTTCAATCTTTAAACATATTAAGTAAAGAAGACTTGGAAGTCATAGTGCAGCATTAATGAAGTTTGGAAATCACTTTCCCTGTTTCTTCTGACCTTGTAAATCACTTCCTCCAGCACAGCTTTCTTGTGCATCAGTTTACAGTGATTTTCTGTTGAATAAACTCCATGCAGCCTCTTATGTATTCCTAGGAAAGAGGAAGGGTATATCAAAATATGTGTTTTACAAGTGCTACCAATGTTCTTTTCTCTGTACTGGACTTGTAGTTCAGATCAGCACTGCTATTGCTAATCCTGACTGTTTATGAGTTTATATTATTTCTGTAAGCCTTCTCTTAAATAAAACTTGTTATAAAGTCTTGACAAAATAAAATATATTTTTTTTTCCTTCTTCTAACCAAGTAAGTTGGTCAAGGGGTGAAAATTGAAGATGTTCACAGCTTTGTTAAAGCGTAGAAAAATATCACTTTTAAAAGCTTCTTAAAACAATGCAAATACTTTGTCTTTGGCTAATTAGACCTATTTTTTGTAAGCAATGCATTGGTCACTAGAGATTCAAAAAGAACAGTCCTGATAAATAAGAAGCTTCAGTCACAAATGAAAACAGTGGACTGTGAGGCTAATTTCCATACTTTGAGTTTTAAAATTGTTCAGAACATAATCTTTAAGCATAAAAGATTTCTTCATACAATGCTGATGCTATGAAATTTTTATTTTTTCCTTTAGCTTGAAATGGCACGTTAAAAATTGTTTCTTCTGACTAACTTCTCTTTGTAGATGTGCCTCTGCTGAGGGTTCTTACTGTGATTCTCATACATTATCTAAAGGCATTCGTTATTCTTCCCCAGTTTTATGTATTTTTATGTGTAACTATTGACTTTAATGGGGCTGCTCTTAGTCTTCCCTGCATGTCTAGCATTTATTATACTTTTGCTTAGGCAGTACTGTGAATTGAGAGTAAAGCCACCAGTTAGTCTTTCGGAAATATCCACTACTATTGCTGTTTATTAGAGGCATTATGAGAAGTATGAGCTAAATGGAGACTGTGTGAAAAGAATTATAATTTTACTAATACATAGGATATAGACATTTGAGAAATTGTGCCTCTCACCCTGGGGATCAGCTTGGTTGTTCTTGTAGATATATATGAAAGATGATTTAATTATGCTTCTTTTAGTATGCTGATAAATACAAATTGTTATGGATAAAACTGGTTTTTAATTCTTTTGAGAACTCCAGGCTAAAATATGAACTTTGTATCTATTCCAATTTTTGAAAGAAAACTAACAGAGAAAAAAATATAAGAATGTGATTAAAGACCTATTCCAGATCTTTAACTTTCAAAGCAGTGTGTTTTTATCTATATAAATCCTATATATAAAGAAAAGGTCTATAGAACTTAACAATATCTGAATTGTTTCTTACATAAAGGCACTGCACATCCTTTGTGTCAAGGACATAGGTAAGAAGCTTATATTTTGTTTGTTGATCTCTGTCATAAACGGTGTGGATACACTGAAAAAATTTAAAGTCCCAGAGCCTGTTCTTCGTGAGGTCAACAGAGAAACATCAAAAATGGACTTGTTGGCAGCAGGGCAGTGTGGCATCACTCAGACGTATCCCAGCTGCTCTTTTAATTGAATGAGAACTTTAATGAGCAAAGTGAGGTTAATGTACAGTCCCAGCTTTACAGCCGATTAGATTGACAGCGCTTCACTTTACTGTCAGAGTTAGCAAAATGTGTTTTTTCTTCACTCTAATATTCCCTTATTATAAGTTTTGCAGTACTAAGGAAATGCAATTGATATGCAGTCAAATTGTTCCTGACAGAGAGATTTTAAAAGCTTTTAGAGTGGATGTAAAGGAGGAAATCTTGTCTTTGCAGAGTCTGCTTAGCCCATCTATCTGCATTAAGTGCCTAACAGTTACACTGAACAGAAATGACATCTTAAAGAAGACTAAGTGCTGCTTAAGTTTTTAATGTCATTCTTGGGAGATCTGAAGTTGAATTTTTTTTTTTCCTTGTTGCTGTATCACTCCATCACAGCATTTTATGAAGAATAAACCAGTACCTGTGTTCTTAATGGTGGACTTTCTGTTCTTCCTTTTGCACCATGAAGTTAGGAATGTGTCTCGGCATATGAAGTGAAAGTACCACACTGATAAATAATTGATGTGTGCCTCTACATGGATTTGTGAGAGAAGAAATACAAGCCAAAAAGAAACCCCTTGCATTTCTTATGACCATACCCTCACTACTGCAGGTGTGTCTTTTAATTCTGCTTGTGAATACATGAAGATTCTCATTAAACTTGAGGGTTATTTTTACCCTAACACTTCTGAAGGGCTCCTTGAGAACCACGGTCTTATTATTATAAGAAACTGTATTTTTGGGGGATTGTATTTATTCCTAGCCAATTCATACCCGATTTATTTTCTGCCTTTATTCTTAAATAAGTCTCACTCCATGCAATTTAATTTCATATCTTTCAACAGAGCAGTTTTGCAGTGTCATCTCACAACATTCCTTTTGCTAAAGCTATACATTCCCAGTTTTTTAGCTTTTTTTTTATTTCCAGCAGCCCTCCTAACTCCTTTTTTTTCTTCTTTGCCCATTTAAATTCCTCTTTCTTGAACTTAAATGACGAGAAGTGCACAGTGTTACAGATGAAAACTCACCACTGCCTTACACAATACCATTAATATTGCCTATCTCTGCTCACCCGACATTCCTAGTATTGCATTTGCCTTATTCACAGGCACATTACACTGGTAGATTATACTTATTTAGAGGAATAGGTCTTTCCTTCATTATGATTTGCGACTGATGATTATCTGACTTACAAAAAATTCTTATCCAGAAGTATTGAAGATTCTGCCCAGTTTTTCTGCATAATCAAATTTCATGACTGCTAGTATCTATAACTTATGGTAATATCTGCTTAGTTTCCTCTACATTAAATAGAGGCATATTATGCTTAAAAAAAAAAAAAAAAGAAATGAAAAGAAAAGAAAGGGTTTTTTTCTCCATAGTTATTTAGTTAAATTGAAATTGAAAATATCCTGCATCAACCATCTTTTTAATAAAATAGTCAGACCAGCAGGCTGGGTCAGATGATAGCACATACTGTATGTCCATCTACTGCTTGTAGCATTTGGCAATGAGTTCACTTCTCTCCTGCACTGATTTATCTATTTCTCCTTGTCTAAGCTATGCCCTATTATTTCTTCCTTGGTCGTATTGCAGCACCCTGAAGATAGAATCCAATGATCTCCTCCTTCCTAACCTTGTCATTACTGTTCTGTGCTCAGACTTCCCATTTTTGCCATATTCCTGACCCTGTTGCCTTTAGATGAGCAAGTAACGATGTGCTCCCTCAAAAGCTCAGTTGCACCGAACTACATTGAGTGCAATGTGCATTTCTGCTTTTCTGATTACCGGCCTCAGTGTTTAGCCCATGAGGGTATAAATACTTGGAATGAACTGGAGGAAACCCGGAGAAGACTGATCAGATTTCTCATAGCAGATCCTTCTTTGAGCAGGAGGTTGGACTAGTGACCTCCTGAGGGCTCATCCAACCTAAAAGTTTCTATGGTCTCAGTGCTGCTTATTTTGAGGAATCAAATCTTCTGCTTTTTCCATTCCCTCCTCTCTTTTTTTCTTATTTTGTGAAGTGTTCTGATTAAAAAAACATTTTAAATCGCATTTCTACTTAGACTCAGGATATTTGAAGATGTGGATAACCTTCCCGAACAATTTTATTTAATGAAATAACCCTAAAATATAATATTTCTTGAAGTGTTTCTTTGTATTTAATATTACCTACAAAGGCTTCATCTAAATTGGCATTTCTGCTTCTGAGTTGCACTTTCAAGAAGTACAGAAAAGGTCTATGATCACTTAATGTGCAATAGATATTACAGCTAAGAATAGTCCAAGGAAGTTTTACTTCGGAGAAAGATTTATTGGAGGGAAGAAGTACTTAGCTATTCACATGAGCCAGGTCATAGAAGTATAAAAGTTATTTTCAACATCGTATCAAACTCAAGGTTAAAAGCTCATTCAACTCCTTTATATTAAAGGTAATATTTATAGTATTGGTTACATTGGGTTGTGCTGCTCCAGACATTTTAATATTAACAATGTAAATGGTACAACAATGGTACCTCTGAGAAATATGTAATATACGTATGTGCTGCTAGTACTGTTCTTATTACCATTATCTACTTTATCTCATTTCCATTAAAGTGATGGATATTAAGCAATATGAAATAGAAATGGCCATTTTCTCTATTTTCTGCTTTGCTAGCTGGCAGTATGTAACTGATGAAAACTCTTATTTTATCATTCTGAAACTGGACTGTAATAAGAGAATAGGAGAAATAATACTAAGAGTTTGGTCATTATTATGTAGAGACGTTTGTGAGGTGTGCTAAGGATATTCAGTAACTTGATTGAGAAACATGGCAATTCTTGTAGCCATGCATATCTTCAACACTTTTTTTGCTATTTGTAGTCATGTAACCAATCATTTATACAAATTATGGTTTATGTATCCTGGAAATTAAAGTTGATTTGCTTTTGTAGAACATAAAAACTTAGATGAAACTGTTTAAGGCTTATTTCAACTTCAGATTACCTTTTCACCTTGTTTTAAAAGAATCCTAACATTGCCTACGGAACACCTAAAGAAATACTCTGACCTTTCTCTTCGTTTAAGAACGGGATATAATAGAGTTCCTTTCCAAAGGATGTTCTTTTAGCCTGCTAAGGTCCTCTCAGGAATGGCATTACTCACACTATACTTGACTAATATGTAACTATTCATCCTTTTTTTTGTCTTTTTACAAATAATCAATCTTTTTTTTGTCTTCTTACGAACAAATAATCTACTCTTATGGGGGGATGTATTTTCCATATCCTTTCAGCATGCTTGTAGTTTCCCTTTATACATTCTCCGAGAGGTTTGCAGTTGTCATAAAATATGGTGCCCTAAATGGACTCAGTGCTTTAGCTGAGGATCTCTTCCTCAGCCACTGTCACTTTTGTCATTGTCTACCTGTATTGTTGATTTTTTTTCTAATTCTGGATAATATTTGTGTTAAATTCTCCAGTCATGGAAATAACCAATATTTCCCTAGAGAGCTCCTTTCAAATTTGTGGTGCGTGGATATACAGATGTGAGATTCTCTTAAAAGCAAGGAAACAATGATTCTTTTAAAAGTCATAAATACTTTTTTTTACCAATAGTCACTAAAAAGGAATGCTGCAATTTATGTAATTACCATGTGGCACAGAAAGGTTCTGGGGAAAAAGAAAAATGAAATTAATATGAGCTATTAGTATGTAAAGCCATAACTCAATACAGTAAAAAGAATTTATGGGCATATATTTAGATTCAGTACTGTTAATTGACTCCCACTTCTTTGTTACTTAAAAACTGTGAATAAAATTTGAGAAAGGTGTGCACACACACACCTTTATTAATTATAGAATCATAAAATGGTTTGGATCAGAAGGGACCTTAAAGATCATCCAGTTCCAAAACCCTGCCATGTACAGGGATACCTCCCACTGGATCAGGTTGCTCAAAGCCCTGTCCAACTTGGCCTTGAACACCTCTAGAGATGTGGTGTCCACGAATCCTCTGAGAATCCTCTGCCAGTGCCTCTCCACCCTCACAGTACAAAAAATTCTTCCTGATATCTAATCTAAATCTCCCCCCTTTCAACTTAAAACCATTCTTTATTTCGTATTGCAATTTAGCCATAAAATAAACAGATACAGCAATGGAAAAATATATATGGGTCCTCAGCTATCACCAGCATAGCAAGAACTTCGGATGGCCACCCTACTTACTTTTTTGAAGTTGAGACACACAACTATTTTTTCACTTTTGCTTGCACACAAAACTCGTAACACCATTTTTTGTGAGTCGATTTGTTGTGGTGTTTCTTTGTTGATAGATCATGCAATGGACTGAGAGGAATTACAAGCCCAGGATGCCAGACAGTTCTTAATATAAAGCCCAAGGAAATATGTAATTGAAAATTATAATTGACTTCACGTAATTATATCCCTAATTTTCAAAACATTTTTATGTTAATCCCCAGCCAAAATTTGAAATGTACTCTTCCGAGTTGTTTGCTTGCTGTAAAGTTAGAATATTAAAAAAATATGTTATTCCCTTGCCTGCTTGTGTACTACAGAGATGAAATTGTACAAATGTAATGTGCTGGGACAATTCAGTCCTGAGCGCAGCAGCCACTCTGCTATTTAAATGCTGGATATCTGCCAAAAAAACCAAAAATAATTCATTTCATATCACGTTATTTTGAATACTTTGACAAAACAGGGAAAAGCAACACAACATTAATAATACGGCTCTGCCAACTCAGCAACTTTTAGCAAAGTGTTTTAATTATCTTTTTGCAAGACTTTGCTTGGTGTTGAAATGGTGCCAAAAATCTGAATGTACCTTGTAGGTGCAGGTCAGTGCCATCAATCTGGAAACTGTTTCAGGATCAGCAGTGACACAGGGGTAAAAAAAGATCAAAATATTGTACTTACTTTTTAGTCCCACTGTGTAACAGTGCCACTACATTCCAACCTTTGTTAAAGGCTTATGTGGACAAATGTGCTGAAGAGTAAACTGAGGGATTTTGACAGAAAATAATTTGCCTAGATGAATTCTTCCTCAGTTTTCCCCTCTCATTATAATTTGGATCTTCTTCTGAAATCTGAGTTTAAACAAGATCCTTTACAGTACCCTTCCCCCCCCCCCCCCCCTTCTTCTTTTATCTTAACCTCTTGTGAAGTGCAAGATTTAGTTTTTGGTCAGATGAGAATGAAGAATTTCCTTACATTTTATTTTAGAGAAGTCTGGGCTAAAATTGGGAGAGTAATTCTTAGAAAAATAGTTCTGTGTCTCCCTGATTAGTGAAGAGGTTGTTCTGGGAAAGCTGTTGAATTCCTTGAAGGGCTTTTAATTTTAAGTCACCGTGCAGGCTTATAGCCAAGTTGTGCTTAAGAGTTCCTGCAGTGAGATAGGCAGTAAAGATGTGTTTTTAAATCCAGAGTCTAATTTAGTGAGTGAGAGAAAGGAGAGCCCTCTCTCCTGTTAAAGACTTCCCCACAAGGGTCTGAAAGCGATGCTAGGAACTCTTAAGTGACGTTTATACAACACAGCTCCCAGAAGGACAAATCTCATTGCACTCTCTATGATCTTGCCAGTGTAATCTGGCTTCAGGATGTCTGAGACTTTGGGCCATGGTCTCCTTAGGCTTACGAGAGAATCTGAGGACAAGGGAAGACCTTACTTCACCCCAATTTAGAATCACTTCAGCTCTTTAGTGCAGAAGATTGACAACAGGCTGTACTCTTTCAATGCATTTATAGGAAACCTCAGCAGCTGAGGGGTGAGAAATGCTTGTGCTCAGCAATTACAATCAGCCTATATATATATTGAACTGGAAAGAACTGCAATTTCTAAAACAATTGGCAGTGATCTACAGTACATGTGACCACGTAGAAACCTCTTTTTTTTTTCTTTTTTTTTCATGTTGGTCTCTGAGGGTTTAAGTAGACAGGGTGAAACACAGCCTTGCACTTGGGAGTCAACCTACATTCTCTGGGGTTTGAGTAGTGCTTGGAAATACCTTGCTCAGGGACCAAAGTGGTGGGTGAACAAATCCAAATGCTACTGGAGCATCAGTTGAAGAACTACTTTGATTTGAGCTGATTTTTTTTGTGTATCTGCTTCTGAGTTTAAGGCTAAAAGAGCTCTTGCATCTCCTTTTTCCTAGGTCTCATGTTTTTAAAATATGCTTTCTGAACATGCACTGAGGGACTCTGAAATTTCATCAGAATAGGGAAAGTGAGAAAACTACATTCAAATGTCAAGAAAAATAAAAGAACAGTTTAGAGGAAATGAATGGAAAAAGAAATGAGTGTGTTAGAAACTGCAAAATAAAGTGATATCCTCCTTAGCTGAAACTCTATGCTGAAGATTTTAGCAGGATATACATACTACAATATAGAAAGCTATGCAAAGAGTTACAATGCTGCAAAATAGTTGTGAAAGCCCATCTAGGATTCTGCCAATAATTTGGGGGGCCTGGTAATTTGGATCAACATAGTTCAGCAAATTCAGAGAAAATATAGAAAAAGGATTATAGAATTTCAATTAAAAAAATATGAGAAATGATTAAGACAATGGAAAGTATACCATGCTTTTAAGTGAGAATGAAAAGATAAGTTGGGTAAAATTAAGTGTTTGTTCAGTTTTAACCATGTCTGAAGGATACAGATACAGGCAAAATATTGGGTTTTTCTTCTAGTCTCTCTTGCATTACATGACACAAGGGAGGCAAAACATTCTAGCTTTGTGTAGTTCAGGAATTTTTTTTCATAGGTAACATTTCTATCTTTTCCATTCATAGATCCTGACCTCTAATTATAAACAAGATCCTAACAAAAATCTGCAGAGAAATGTCTAAATTTGTGTTTTTGCAGAGTAGTTAAACAATATATCTTAAGATTGACTTTACTATCAAATTTCTTTTTTTTTTTTTCCTCCTTAAGAGTGAGGGAGAACTCAACCTAGAGTCAATTAATTTTGTTTAGATTTCCAAAGGCACAGGTAGACAACAGTGTTAAATTTAATTAGCAGTAGTGAAGTTGCACCTGTCAGTACAGCCCACTGTCTCAAACCTAAGAGCTTAAGGACTCTTGTAGTCTTTGAGACCGTGAAACTGTCTTAATGGTAGTAAATTGACCAATTGTCCTTTAATTAAAAAAAAAAAAAAAAGAGACGAAAAAAGTTATTCATGTGCTGTCTAAATGTGGTTTGTTTGAATTTTTGAGACTGACATACCTTTGTCTGCTTTCTCTGCTAGTGATTTGCAAAATCTCCAGATTCAGCTCCCTGCTGGGGAGCTTGATGGCTGTCGTGAGCACTGAGCTCTCACTGGTGCATAATTCTTCTTCCAATCAGCTCATATCCATTGGTCATGGAAAAGAAGAGAGCATTTAATGAATAAGGGAGGCCCATTCCAAATGCTCAATAACTGCCGTGCTTTCATTTATTCAGATCATCAGAAAGTGTTACTCTGCAATTCCAAAATGGCTGAGTAAAAATGATAGATACAATTGTTGAGTTGCCGAAAAGGAAGGGAGGAGCTTAAAAAGGGAACTTTTTAAAATAACCACAACCCACTTAAGTCTAGGAAGGTGTTTTTTTTTCTTCTTTCAGTGGCTTAGAGCCACTGTTAGAAATGTGGGGCCAAGCCTTGTAAGGAATTCACTAAAATGAGGTATTAGCTGAATGCTTCCTCTGTGCGTAGGAACCATGTCAGTTTCTTGAGATCCAGTTTGCTACCCAAGTGTGTGTTTGAAGGATTGTAGTAAGTCATGGGCAAAAATGTACAGAGATAACCAAGTACTTAACCGTGAAATCTGCTGTCACTGTCTTGCTCTAGGATGAGCTTATTAATGAGAGAGGAGAGGGTACCAACTGGTCTCATTCTGGGTCAAGGACTGTATTTGCTGAGTTTTAGAAAGTACTATAGTTCCATTCAATGCTTTATGTTTCACGTTTAATTTTTTTTCTGAAACCTGCATCATGGAATTTTTGCCTCACTAAGAATAGGAGAGGAGAAAAACATCCACAGGGGCCAAATTTGGGAACATGCTTCTTCAGCCATGGTTGTGATGTTAGTAGGGAAACAAGACAGTGTCTCCAAGTTTCATACCTGGGTGTGCAGAGTGTTTACTAAAAGCCTCTTGGGTGGTAAGGCATAATTTGAAATGGGAAACGAAATCTGACATTTAAGAGAAAGAAAACTTTGACATAGTTAATAGAAATTATTAGAATTATTATTAGAACCCTAATCTCCCTGAGACACGTTAATTAAAATAACACAACAAATGGTATCTCAGTACAGAGCTTGACATGCACTGTGGCTTTAAGTTTTTTTTAATAAACATAGTAGACAGTAATATCAATTTAGGAAAAAAGATAAGCAAGAATAAAATACAAATTTAAATGCAAAGGTTAGAGTAGAACAGATGACTCATGCTTTATCTATATGGAAGTAATTATACAGTGAGAACTCAGAACACTGGCTGTGGTCTTATAAAGAGCAAATCACCATAGTGAGATTTATCTTCTAGCTAATTTTATGGGCATTACAAAAGTTTCTAAAAAGTACTTCTTTAAGGATGGGTACAAAAGGTCATTACTTCTTCTGTTCCCCCTTATTTTTCCATTGAAGAACTTAATAATCATTCATGTTTACCAAAGCAATTTACATTTGCCTGAAAATTCCTGTTGAGGCTGTTGATTGCTTTTTCTGTGCATCTCTAAACTTTTCAAATTACATTCATGTCTTTGTGTATGATCTGCTAGAAATGGTTACCAATACATTTGCAGTGTAAGAGTCTGCAGGCATGGTGATAAACCACACATTCTCCAAGGAGATTCGCTAGATTACTGTGCTTTTTATTGTGCCTTAACTCACCTGTGAGCATCTTGAATACTTGCTGGGACTGGTGGCTGTGTTTTCAGAAATGTTTGATCATAAAACAGAACAAAGACATTTTAGTTATGAGGATTATGCAGATCTTGATTGAAGCATTTTTAACATCTGATGCCGATAGATGTCAACCTGCAGTGTATTAGAAAAGTCAGATTAGTGGGAGGCTATAAGGTGTTTTGCAGATGGCTGAAATGCTGCATCAAAACATTAAAAGAAATGATATGTAGCGTTTATGTTCTCCTCAATCAGATTATGATTTTAAATGGTTTTCTCTTTTTTTCTCCTCAAAATCATTGTTGTCTAATTTTTTTTCTTCTGCATTCAGGAAAACCAAGTTATTAAATGCAATAATTAAATGCTTTGCTGATCAGATTCTCCCTCCTTTGAGAAAAGGAAGGAAAGATTCATTAACTCTGTGGTATGGAATAAGTTTTCACCATTCTATGGAAGCAGTTCAGGAGTGTGGTTGGGAAGATGAGTTTTGGGGAGATCTAAAGAGATTATCCTTCTTCCTTCACGTTTCTTTCCCCCTTTTCTCTACATCCAGTTTCAGACCTGGATGAATTGCAATGAAACTCAATGATGGAGGGTGAGGACCTAAGGACTTAATATTATTCTGGACAGTTTGGATGTGGTTTGATCTTCAATATCTGAGTGCCTGTGTGCTGTAGAAAAAGTTATTATGAATATGCTTGAAGAAGTTTTAAGGCAAATACAGGTATCTAATGTAATACCTTATGTTGTATTTAGTGTTTGAAAATAATTGACTCCTTTGAATAGGTTTAAGCATTTATCTAGTGCTGTCCGTCTTCAGACTGCTCAGAAATATTCTTCAGTCTTTTAATCTACTAATGAGACTGTTTCCTCCTTCTAACCACTCACGAAATTGGATCAGTTTTCTTGGTAAATTGCCTTTCATGTTAGATTTTCAGTTCACTCTTCTGTTTTATATAAAGCTTAACACAGCTTGCCTTCCTCAGCCATGTGGTGTGGTGGTGTTCAAAAACAGTTTCCATTTTCATTTTGCCTAAGAGTCCGTTTAGCATATTGTGGTAGAAATACGCGGGCAGGCTCCCTCTTTGTGAATGTTGGTAATGCATCTTCAGTTCTGCTTGCAACAGGTGGAGTAAACGCCAGAAAAAGGAGGATATATGTTAGAGGAAGAGTGAAATGATGTTCTTGCAGGCTGAATCTGTAGGCATGGATGTGTCAAAGAAATCACTTGATTTCTTCACTGTTTTGTGATATTAAATTCTAAAAAAATTTGTTCCTAGCATTTCTGTAGGTCATTTGACATTACAAGAGGAATCAATGGAATCATTTTGAAATATTGTTTGGAAATCCATGCTTTTGTATACATATGCATACATGTAGGTATTCAGACGCTTGCATTACATCATATCCTTAATATTTTACCGTTTTTAAACAATTCACAGATTATAGTAGAAGAGTTTTATTATAATAAAACTGATTTAATGAAAGAATAACACTGGTTCCTCTTACATTGTAGAAGGTTGGTTTGGTTTTTTCCTCATCAAATGTCCTATCTATATAATTTGGGATTGTGCAGATGGTTTTATGGAAGGGTTCTTTGTTGAGGAGGAGTAAGTCAGTAAAAGAGCATGACATCCACTTAAGCAAAACCAACCGCTTCTTTGTATCATACTGTATTTCAGTGTGCAAATGTTCCTGCTTTGTTCCACACTAGCTGAAATGTTGTTGTTCTGTGCTTTTATTCAACACGTATACAGTATGTGACATTTTACCTTATGCTTAGGTGCCATAACCAACGGAGTGAAGAACTTTCTGTTTCATTATTTGGCTGGTACCTTAGCCAAAATCTTTCTTACCAAGATGGTTGATAAAAGCAAGAAAACAAAGTCTTCCGTGACTGAGTCTTGTGTGCTCAGCAGAAAAGTACTGGATAGAGGTTGCTCTTGATTTATTGCATATCAGTTAATAAACCATGCGATGAGAGAAAGGCTAGACGTCGTCCTTGGGATAGCACTATTTATTCCCAGAGTGGGAAGACATAAGATAAACCTTCCTCCCTGGTAGCATCCAAAAAGGCTGTTCGCTTAAATATCTTTTAAAAAAAAAAAAAATTAGATTTTTTTTAATTTTTATTTTGTTTTAAAAAAAAGGATTCCTGCATCTAATGTAAACAAATCATCAGGACCAAAAGATAAAATATTAGAAATGCTGAGATTCTTTTTGATTTCTGGCTTTGCTGTCTGAATTTTAAGGGAATAATTACAATAATATACACCTTTAGTAAAAGTTTAATAAATTCTGTTTTAGAAACAAATAGGTGAAAGCAGAAGTAGGATTATTTTTTTTTCTGCACAACATAGTTTTGTAAGCTGAGCAGTTGAGAAAATAAACTCCAGACAATAAATAATTCTGTGAAACTTCAAGAATAATAGCTCTGAGAGTGTTTTCCAGACTATAGCTTAAAGCAGGCGTGTCAAACTCACAGCTCCCACTGCTCTCCTGCTCCTGCAGTGTAACGCGCATCACTCGCACTGCAGAGGTGACTGGCGCTGGCAGGAGCATAGGGGCAAGGAGCTCAGTGCTGCTGCCAGGTAGAAACAATGTGCTGGGCAGGATAAATTAAGGTGGAGGGCTGGATTCAGCCTGCAGGCCGTGAGTTTGATACCCCTGATATAAAGGGATGTTGGACCCTCAATGCAGTTAGATGCCTGTAGTTACTTGAAGGTGATATAAGCGTTGAGTTCTACAGAAAAAAAAAGATAAATAACACCAAAAAAAAGAAAAAGACCTGAAAGCTACTGTAGTATCAGGAATTTGGGGGATATGATGGTTAATAGCACTTTTAACCATGATTAGTTGCATTTCACAGAAGTCTAGTATCAGTATAGAAATCTTAAAGCATTTTAGGTCTTGTTCCACCTTCCCTATGACTTTAGGCAAACAGTCAATGTTGCTATTAAAAAACTGAATTATTAAATGTTGTGACCTCTCACATTCCGTCTTGTTTTCTGGGAATAGTCACTAATATAATTTTAGATGGAGTTGTGACAGATGGGCTCTAAGGCAGTTCTGGCTCTGTGGAAGTTTGGGTAGTTGCTATGACATCATGAGCCCTGAAATGTTGGTGGGAGGATGATTTTGGAGAAAAAAAATTGGCATGCATAAGATATCACCTGTACCATGCCATGAATAGTTTTTTGGGAGATTTGACAGCAACATCATAACTTGGGAAAGATACACATTCATTTTGTAAAAATACCAAACATGAAAATGTTGTGAAGGGCAGGAAGACTATTCTAAAAATAATCCCTCTGCTAATGTTTTTCTGGGCTTCTGTCTTGAGCAATGAAACAAGAAAGGATACAGACACACAAAACTTCTTAAAAAAAACAAACAAAACAAAACAATCTGGGCTTAAAGTGTTGAGTAGATAGGAACCCTGTTACTTTCCTCTGTTTTAGAGGTCAGTTTTGAAAGTTGGCTGGTCAGGGATGGAGTGTTACACCATGCCCTTGCCTTCCTGTCTCAGGAGAGTTCACAAAAAAATCTTGTTTGGCATCTTGGAAGGGAGGTAATTCCAAGTTTTTATGATATTGTGTTAAATGTTTCTCTTTTGTAACTTTGTTTTCCATTTTTGGAATCAAGAATTTAGTCTCTCACCATTTTTAGTGATAAATAGAGCTAAAATGAACCTGGCAGATATAGGACATATTTCCCATGAAAGCAAGGAATTCAAGCAGACCAGTGCATTCAGAGAAATCTAGTAATTATAAAAAATATTTGAAAAATTTTGGAGACTTAGCAATGTGTGCATATTTCTCATATGGGTGGAAGGATAGTGTCAGTAAGGTCTCCTGTGATGGGTGTTAGAAAGTGCTCTATCAGCAAGAGGTAAGCAGTAGAAAGCTGTTGTCAAATGATATTCAAGTGACAGTGTCCGTGTTCAGTTGTGTCCCTTGTCTGAAGGTTATTGCTGTTTTAGTAGATTCAGGTGAGAAAACGTATGAAGATTCATTTACATCAATATGCACAAATGCCAGTGATTGTGACTGGGACTTGAGCACGGGCTCACTTTTACCAGATTTCTAGGGACAGTAATATCTGGCAGAGGGACAGAGCGAGCAGCTGGAGTACAGGAACATCTTAAATCGCTACAGCTGTTTGCTTCTGTGCAGCTGAGCCAGAACTTCAGTCAATTCCCCATTAACTTAAACTGTAACAAGATAAATTGAAATAAAGCAAGGTTGCAGTCAACTAAATCAAATTGTGAACGGTTAAATTGAAACAGTGTTCTCGCGTAGATGACTCCTATGATACATTGGAAAGATAATTTAAAATAGAGTTAACTGCAGGAGGACTTCATTTAGGAGTTTGGATTAAGAAAAACAACAAAAATAATCTCTTTTTGAATGAGATTTTATTATGCTGAATGATGAAAGGGCATGGTTTGGAAAACAGCTTCATCGTAATTTGAATAACTTGTAGGGAAAACTGAAACATGAGTCTAACCCTGTACTCCCAGTCAACAATGTATAAACTGCCAGCATAGGGTAAATTCTAGATAGCCAGGTAGAAAAAGCTGCTTATTCTATAAAGTCAGTCTGGATTCTGAGTTTGGGGTTGCTGTGGAAGGTATCATAGAATCATAGAATCATCTGGTTGGAAAAGACCTCTGAAATCATCAAGTCCAACTGTACCTGTTGCCTTACTAAACCATGTACCTAAGGAACTCAGCTACCACCTCCCTGGGCAGCTGTTCCAATGCAGAACAATGCTGTTCCAATGCTTCTTTCAGTGAAGAAATTTTTTCTGATGTCCAGTCTGAACATCCCCTGGTGCAACTTACGTCCATTTCCTCTCATCCTATCTCCTGTCACTTGCGAGACATGCTCTACTATGCTTGTGGGCCAAAAAGTAATGGAAGAGCAGAAGTCTTGTCTGATGCACAGCTATGCCATTGAAATTCTGGATGCAGGCAGAAAGGATGATGTACAAAATCAGCCCAAAGGACCGTGAGATGTGCAAATCCAGCAGGTTCACAGCTCAGCTTACACTTACAGTCAGCTGGATTCATCCACTGACTTTCTCCTTTTTCAGTAAGGGGTTTAAAAAAAATACTGTCATGGCAGGGGAAATAACTGTTGGGAGATGTCAATGCTTCATTCCAATTGCTGTGATTTGCTCTCTCCAGATTCAGGTTCTTTTTTTCTCAGATTTGTAAAAGCAGTGGATGACATAGGCATATTTTTTCCAATCACTTTCTTTTACTTTTGGCATTTGTAATACCTTGTTGAAAGTCAGACGGGCTTGTTGTTTGGTTTTATTGTTAGGTTTGGGTTTTTTTATGATAATTCTTATGCCTCTGTTGTGTTTGAGAATTTTGCAACCAATGTCCTAATGAATGCATTGTTTTAGTGTAAATTATACTTATGCTGTCAAACTTGAAATATTAGTTATTTTTAAATGGTTCAATTTTTAAATTCCCTAAATTTTCTTGCTCTCATGCTTATCAGTTTCTGCTTCTTCTGCCGTTGTAGTGGAGTATTTTCCAGTAATGTATATGTAGTGATATGTCAAATAGCTTTTAGAAACCATTTATCTTCCCTGTTCAGAGTAAAAATACTTTTGTCTGTAAATAGACTTTGCATTATTAATGTTTCATTTACATGGCCTACTTCTCTGAATCTGCTTCGTCGTCTCCCTATATCTGTAGATTTATTTTTGTCTTTATGTATCTACATCTTTATATATTCTTTAGCCTTCTATATATTTCTGTTGAACATAGACATTTGTGTTATTTTCCATTGTTATTTTTTTCCCCCTACAGTTCCAAGCTAGGCAATAAAAAGCTGTCTCCTGCAGTGAAGAGTTTTACCTTTGTCAAAGGACTGAAGGACAGTTTTGCTGTTCTCTCTGCAGACTGCACGGCTGAGAAAATGATGCTTTTCACTATGCCACATTCTTCTATCTAGAGCTTCTGGTAGTGCGGACTTCTTGCCCAGCAGGAGGAGAGTTGATCACTGGTTTTACAAAGAAAAAATAAATTTTAAGTTCCTGAACTAATATCTATCCACAAGTTTTAGGCTGTATAACTCAGTGGAAAATTAATTCTATCTAAGCTGAATTAGGTAGATTTTTTTTTTTTTGTTATTGCTTTAATATGCTTATCTTGGTTCAATTACAATTGTAGACGATAATTGAAAGTAAAACCTTGTTGGGTGATAGGGAAGGGTGGGTAACAGTTTGAGGTGTTTCAGTTGGTTAGCATGGGCACGGGGATGAATTACACGTTACTTTGTTTTATTTTGACCTAGAAAAGTGTTATTCTGTCAGAGGATCATTGCTTGCACCTGGCAAAAGGCCAGTCCATAGTCGCTGTGTTCTATTTGCCATTGTTAGATGAGTCTCAGTGGGAAGCTGAGTAAACATAAATCATAAAATAAAGCATGTGTGTTAGGAACCATAATCAACTGATGGAATTGAACTGAGGGAGGGGATTTTGTAAACTGGATGTATATTTCAAGTTGAAATACTATACTATTACTGACTTTCACTATCACACAGATTTTTTTGAAGGCGTGTATATGTAGAGTCTTGTGTTGCATAAGAGAAGATTTCCATCACGGAGCAAGAAGAGCTTACAAAGTAAAGTTAATGTGATTGGTTTTTTTTCTCTAAAACAGTACAAAGTATCTGGGTGACATTTGAAAAGATTTGAGGCAGTTAATCCCACCTTCAGGTGAATTATTATTGAAATTTTCAAACAATCTCTGCAGTCATGTATGAGGTCAGGTTTTGACTCTTTTTGAATCAAGGGAAGATCAGCTTGAGGGATAGGAAAAACTAATTAAAATGAAGTCTCAAGGCCTGATGGTCTCTTTGTGGCAGGCAGCTGCAGAACTGGAGAAATGGCTTTCTGCTTCCTGGCTGGTGTCTGGTTGTTTGCTTGACTGGATGATAAAACCATCCATGACCTTCAGCAATGTAGAATACTACAAATCTTCTGTGGTGGAGAAAAACCCAGAAGCAATAGGAGACCATTACAATTTCTGAAGTGGAAACTCTCAAATCCTCTTTTATACTTATATAAAAGTATCGTCAAAATGTAGTCTGTAGGGAGAAAAAATTCTATGGAAATGTACAAGAGAGGTTTATTTCTACATCATAATTTTAAATAGTTTTATTTAGATACATAGACTTTTACCTGTTGAAGATACGAAGTAGTATATTAAAAATACGAAACTAGGCAGTGTTGCAAACAAGTACAGATAGTTGGCCACATGCAGGTAATGTGATGTACCAGGCAATAAAAAGTATTAATAAAACTATAAAAGTGCAAAGTTCTTACTTTTTAGTAGTACTGACTGGGTTTGCTAGTACTGTGTTTCAACTTCTTTTTTCTGTTCAAGCTACCTAATGGGAAGATAATGGTTGCCAGGGCAAGTGATGTTGAAAACTCTTTCTGACCTTTAAATGAAGTTGTGCCAATTAATGTTATATTAGTCCACAGAAGGATTCCTATGTAGGAACGTGCACTGTTTCCCCAGGGCAATTATCTTTTTTATGTGTTTTGGGGTAATATAGCTAAATACAGTAAGTAATGCAGCTACATCTACCTTTTCTTATGAAAAGATGTCCCAGTCTCACAGATTTGTAGATAACTTTGTGATGGTGATGATGATGAAGAGCAAGGGCTCAGACACTTACTGGGGGCTCTGACATATGGCTGTTTGCTATTTCTGTCTTGGCAGTCATATGATTAAAAACAGGAGAATGACGTTTCCAGAGCTTTCCTAGCTGCTCTGCAGAGATGGCTGGGGAAGGGACAAGGTAGTCAGGACCATCACACCCTGGCAATGATGCAGGTGCAGGTTTACAAGTCTGGCAGCAATTGCTTTAACCCCATCAGCGTTACGGACCCCAGGGAGCAGTGAGAGGCACGAGGAGTTGTGCTTCCTCTTTCTGAGCACTGGGAAGGTCAAACACCCTGTCCAGCTGCACTTAGGCCCAGAGTTCTCACCTACTCGATCCCTTGTATATGCGACTCGATTGCACCAAGCAAATAAAGGCATCAATATGTTCCTTTCAGCCTAAAATAACTTCAACTTAGCCCTTTTAATGCTAAATAATCAGTATTTTTTCCTGTGGCACTTTATCATCAGCAGAATGCATTCTTTCAGATACATGATAGAAAATGTGATCAGAATATAAATGTTGGATTAATTTTGAATCTATTACTTCTAATATAAAGATGTCTGTGTAACAGTTCAAAATACTGTACAGAAGAAAATAACATTTGCTGTTGCTGCAGAATAAATATTGGCTTTAGCTGTATTTACAATACAAAAGTCTTTGTTATTTTGAGTAACTGAACTGTATAGAGAAAATTATTTATATCAGCTTTTCAGCTGAAAATGGAAGACATGTACAGTTATATATATTTGTAAATGAGTGGAAGAGTGTGGTTTATTTATGTTAAGGATATTATATGCATATTTTAGTATGTAGGTTTTATGTCCAGATAGTTTACTTTTTGTTATTTTCTTTTTTTCTGAAGTGAGTTGATACTAAATAGTGAGGGACTTATATAGGTAGCTCAATACCTACCTGTATGCAATGGATGCTTTAAGATTTTTAAAGAGAAGTTGTAATGCTATACATACAAAAAGAGAAAAAGTTTTTTTTTTAAAAAAAACCCACCCTTAATTAAAAACAGCAAGCAATTTTTAAGATAGTTTAAGTTTCAATCATAAGTAATTATATCAAGCTTACTTTTATTCCCCTGATAAGAAAGTAACTGGTACACTGTTTCCACAGAAGTTTCTTAAGCAGTGACTCAGTGATCCATAGCTCCTCTAAACAACTAAAAGAATAATCTGTAGCCAAAATAAAATATTGGCACTAAGCTCTTAAAATATACAGATCAGGACCCTACATCATAATCTCTAGTATGTTTTTTATCCCTCTCCAATTAAAAATATGATTTTGTAACACATCGACAGTAAATTCAGCTCCTCACATCATCACATTAATGATATTGAAATAGTAAAGAAGATTCTCACTTCCATTTTTTAATGTGTTTAGCTTCAAAATTGTGTGCTATAAACAGTGAGCTTCTGTCATTTACAACCCAAAAGCTCTGAGTTTACACACCAAATCCTGATATTCTTTTATAGCTTCTTAGCTAACGGCAGCTGTGTCAGTTATGCCTCAAATGTCAGATATGCTGTAGCCAATGGAGAGATGCACAGAGGGGAAAAAAATCCCAAACTATTTGTGACAGAACAAATTATCCCTTGGAACTGTCATGTGTGATGATCTTTTTTTTTTTTTTTTTAAATATCACTTAAGTTGGATTTTGAAAATGCCTGTAACAACTCAGATTACAAAAAAGTCATAGAAGGTTGTCTCAATGAAGATAATTACATTCATTGCAAACAAAGAATTTAATATTACTTATCTGTCTTTATGCCTTTTATGTAGAGTTGTCAAAATAGGTGACAAAGGATAAGAAGTATCACTATTGAATTTTGCAGGTAGAGAAACTAAGTATTGTCTGTTATTTTACTCAGAGTCACTGAAGACTAAAATAATATCCCAAGTTATTTTACCATACCTAATACCCTATCCATTGGAACATGCTGCTTCCAATAAGTTTTCAGCCCAAATTGGATTCCCATTACCACTAATTTTAGGTTGAACCATGTATAAAATCGACGATGTTACTTAAAAAAAAGTAATAAACTCTAAATGGCTTTTTCAGTCCTGGGGTCACATTCAAATTGATGCTTTTCAGAATTAGTGTTTCTTGCTTCTTTTCAGGGAAAGAAAGTATCAGCTTTCATCACCCTCTCCTCTTGCCAAGAATGCTTGGCCTGTTGCTGATCCTAGGAGAATGGTTTACTCGTATTTCTTTAATAGATGAAATAGTTATTGGTACTTCATCATTGCCAAAGAGAATTTGTGTAATAGATGTAGATTTTTTTTCTTTTTATTATTTCTTTAAGTAAATATCTTTTGTATTTAATTCTATCTCTTAACTCTTTTTTTTTTTCTCTGCAACTGAAAGGAAAATACTGCATTAAGCAGAACTTCCTAGAAAATATTTTGCAAAGACATTTTGATATAAAATGAGAAGGCACTTCTAAACCAGAAAGAAAACTAACATTCATTTGTAGTCATATTAATGGTTAGTAGTTGTTCCAGCCCTCATAGAATTTATTCATGTTTTGATAGTTATCACAGAAGTTGTCATACTTCCCCCCCTTTCCTGCCCCCACCCCCCCCACCCCCCCCGGCAGATTTTCCAGCTTTTAAAACAGAAGAATCTTTACTGTCACCACTAGAGTCTTTTAACTGATCATGCAAAATGTAGTATTAAATCTTCTTACAACATGCCTGGGTATTCATATGTATCACCTAACCAAGCCTTACTATGAAGTTATAATGCCTTTCGCCTTATATAAAAATTCTTATTCCTAAGTATTTTTCATGTTCCCTGATCACAAGTTGTCCAGCAATTTGTGAATTGTTGGGAAGATCAATAGCTACAGTTTAGGGAGGGGTGGAGGGAGGGGAAACAAAAAAAAAATCTGTAGCTGCTAGCAAAAGTAAGTTTTTATAGTCTTAGTTATAGTGTGAACTGGATCCCTGCTCAACTGAAGAGTCACCTGAAACGTGCAGTTTTATTTCATTTTGCATAATAAACCGCAGAATAGGGTGACAGTCTGTGAAAATTTGCAGCCCAGATCAAACTGATCAAGGGACTGTGAAAAGGTTTTCAGGCAATAGATTAATATGCGGTGATTGCATGCCAAAATATAAGATCTTTTAATGTTTTAGTGAACTAATAATATTTTAAGGGTCTGCATTTTATAACAAGAACAAATAAACATTTAAAAGTTGGATTGTTATCATTCAATAGATACTTAAACATAGATGTATCTATGTGTATGTATGTGTGCATGTGAGGAAATTTATAGCTTATGTAAATATATATATACATAAAGTACAAATATATAACATATAAAAACAGCTTAATATTTACTTTTCAGCATTATCAGAATGCAGTGTAAATATTGCATCTGTTGTCCCAGGAAAATACCAGAAAATATTGCTGATTTATTATGTGGGAGGAATTGAAAAAAGATAGGGTGCTGAAAAATTGTACAGTGTAGGAGAATTGACTAAACAATAATTTGTAAAGTTTTACATTCGCTATATGAAAACTCCCTCCACTGATTTGGATTTCAAGTTTATAAATCATTCATCCCTTCTCCATATGTGCTGTACAGAAATTGGCTGTTTGGTTTTGTTGTGTTTTTAATTCTTTCCCTAGCAGAAAGGCTGCAACTATTAAGCTAGTATGGATTTCTACTGAGATAAATCAATGCAAAACTGTAATGTCCCATTTTCACTTTTTAATACTGTATTTTTTTCACAACATGACTTTGCCTTTGACCCAAAATAATGTTTGTCTATTTTGTATGTTAGATTAACTTAGTAGTCAACTGACCTTATTGGAGCTCTGTCCTTGGTTTTACGGTGTCTACAATTGCATTTAATTTTCTTCTCTTGCAAGCTGCCTGGTTAAGCTTAAATAACAAATACTGAACAAAGGAAACCAAAAATCTTTGGTTTTCAATAACTGAATAGTTCTGCTTTTACGATTTCAAAACAGTGCCCAATCTTCTTTAACCCGATCATGTAATATAGATAGCATTAAGAAATACGGTCTTTATAAAACATAAGCTAGAAGGATGTCAGGAGGCTATTTAGTTCACTCTTGTGCACTACCAAAGTTCAGACACAAAGATCTGCTTTTGAAAAATATATGTGATAAAAGATGAAATAGGGAGAGAGGGACAGGAAAGACTCCCAAAGTTAAAGTTGGAAAACTGATTGTCTGAATGTAGAAGGCAAGTTACAGCTCTCAGGTTAAACAACAGGGAGTGGCCTCAGCATAACTTGCCCTCGATTAAAACTTAAATATTTAATCCATTGATCATAACCACTCACCAGTGACTGTAGTTTTGAGATATATCTTTGTTATATAATGAACCTGTGTATGAGTTGAACAACTGTCGTTGGCAACAGGAATAGTCAGCAGGAAGACAAAATGAAAAGATATGAAACCTTATGCATAAGCTTCAGGATCCTGACTAACAATTTTGATGTTGTACTTGTCAAGGTATACAGCCTTTTGTTAGTGCCCAGACTGACCTCCTTTACTCCTGACAATTGCTTTGAAAATTATAATGCATATGAATATGAGTTGCATTTGATGTTGATGTATAGTCTAAAGGAAATAAGGCTTCTAGATCTGTCTCCCCTTTGATTTGCAGTGTTGTTGAGCTCTCTGAAAAGAGGATTGACTGGCAATTTCCTAGTTTACCATCTTTTCCATGGGAAATATTGAGATTGAAAGTCTCAGTTTTGGCTAAATATTGATTATTTCATTTCTCCAAGCTTCCTGTTCACTTTTTCAGTACTTGCTCATGGCAAGGTTACTCCAGATAGCTCTGAAAGACTGAAAATATTTGATAATTGAATGGTAGCTTGAATTTTCCTAAAAAACTCGTGGTATTTCCACACGATGAGAAATGTGGTATTTGTTTAAAAATACTCTCTTCTGTATCTCCAGGAATTTTTATTTCTGAAATGGTAATTCCAGTATCCATACAACTATTGGAGCATCACTGGGTTTCATGAGACACTGCTCCTATATTAGAAATATGGTTTTGTATGTAGGTGGTCCCCCAAAAAGTATTTTGACAAACAAAGCAATCAAGTTAGTAGAGAATTATAGACCTAATGACAAACTTCAAAGTTTTTAACTGCATGTTTCTGACAAAGTCTTACAGCAAAGAGTGCAAATAATAAGCTTCTGAAACTTACAATTTAGCCAAGTACAAACAGGTTAGCTTGAGGACATCTCCTTGATGGCTGCTAACTCTTGGATAAATTTCAAGTATCATTGCAAATTATAAAAGTATTACGGTTATTAAGAAGACAGCTGGGGAAATGAGTATCATGAGGACTGTTAAATGACCTTAATAAAGGGATTGATACTGTTTCCTCATATCTTCTGACAATTTTCGAGAGGACCTGGTAAAGAAATTAAAGTCATCATCATGCAGAACTGATGTTGGCATATTACATGGTGAGGACATATATTCCAAAACAGGAAAAGCTTAAAATACTTTGCCTAAAAAAGGGAAAGAAAGAAACTGAGAAAAGGCAGTCCAGCAAAAAGTGAGTGGAGATTATATTGCTTTTAGATTTGATGTTTGGAGATTCATGTATTTTTCCTTCCGCTTATAGTCACCTTCATGGTATTTATTTCACTTAACTTTCTTTTTCTCTTTGTTATTGTCTTCTTCTCCTTTCCCCCTTTTTGTGTCTTTCCCTCTCTCTTTTCTTCTTAGGTTTAAAACAGCAGCAGAAGAATATCTCCATGTGCCTCCTAAGATGTACTGTTTAGAAATGATAATGATGAATTGTTTACATCCCTTTTCCATTCAAAGCATACAAAACGTTTCATTTTCATTATTTTTTTAATTTTTGCTGCAATACAGCCATCCTTTAATTGGCTGTAGCAGTTTCAAAAAGGTACAACAGCATTTGGAAAACATGGAAGTAATGAGGAATATAAATTAGATTAGTGCGAATGTGTGGATAAGAAAAAATAATTAAGCAAATTAGAATGTGGTGAAAATAGGGATGTTTATTGGATTATCAGAAGCACTTTGGAGGCCCATTGCAGTAGATATCACAACATCCTAAAGAAAGAATTCTGCTCTAAAGATCATATGCTCTAGTAAGCAGTAAATAAAAGGTATTTTATCAGGCTAATTATGAAGAGCTGGGCTACAGGAAAGAAGACTTTTTGCTGATAGTCCTGTTGAGTAACTTCTTACCAAGCAGGCCCATCAGGTAGTATAAAAGTTACCTTGAACAACAATATATTTGTTTCAGAAATCTAGTGACATATCCCAGGTTATGCACGAAGTCTGTTGGTCAGCGGAATGTCTTAATTACAACACCATGATTTCTGTCTTTTATTCTTGCAATGCTTACTTTGCCACCTTCATTGACCTGAGGATGTTTAGCCTTTATGTGATTTTATGTCATTTGATAGTAGTGTGTGTAATAGCTCATCACTATCTCAATTTGCGCTGTCTTTAATTTACTGTTGGCATGGAGAGAAGCAGACCAGCTGTACTCTTACATCAGTGGCACCACTTCCTGCAACGCCCTTCATTGCTCTTGGAGGCTTTCTGTGTAAGTACTGACCACTGCTAGGCTACTCCATGCATGCACAAAAAGTTCCACTGTTACCTTTCCTGTAGGCAGTAGTTGAAGGCATAGTAGTGAATATGTTCCTTCCTGTACACTCAAGCATTTAAATAACATAGAGGTGCCATTCTGTGCTGACTGGGAAAATAAGGATGTGCTAGAGACCTTCTATTTGACTGTTGTGCATGAGAAATGATCAAAGAGCTGAGCGTGGGCAAAGTTCGTGGGTGCTACAACAATCTGGAAAATCACGCATAACCCCAAGATAGCCTTTAAACTGTATTTTCAGCTATGTGATGCCATTTTGGATCCTGCGTTTTTAATGTTGCCTTTTTTTATAATCTTTTCATTTCCAAGAAGCTTGGGGCACTTTCTCCGTAAAAACACTTTGCTAAAATAAATCATATTGCTCTCTGTGGAACAGAGACTGCAGCCATTACTAAGGTGGTTGTTGTCTTCAGTAAGTATTGCAGGTGGTGATGAATTTGCTCATAACAATTAGTTAAGTGGTTTTATTCCAAGTAGAGGAGGAGATAGGTGAGTCTAGCATGCAGAACAGAGGTAGAATTAGGAGAAAGTCTCACAAGAGGGACAGAGTGCATTTAAAGAGGAATAGGATTTGAAAATAGAAGATCCATAGCGAATTATTGTTACCTGTTTACAGAGGACAAGGGAATGAAATAGATAGGTTAGGAAAACAGGATTGTCTCAATACAGTTGAAGCTTAGGAGAAATATAAGATACTTTCATGGACTAGAGGAACATTTAGACCATCTGATGTATCTCAGTAGGAGGGCTTGTGAAATCACAGAAGGAGACTCTAAAAAAATGGAAAGACTGTTACATTAATCATCCAGGAGTCTGAGCTTGGACAAAAGATGAAAAATTAAAAAAAAAAAGAGTAAAAAAGGCAGAAGAATTCTAGAAAACTGATCTAAAGGAAGAGGCAAAATAGAACTTGCCTTCTGGAGCATCAGCAAAGCGTGTGTTTTTGTAGATGACTCTGAAGGCTATGTTTGATGAGGGCTTTTTCCTCAAGCAAGGAAGGAAACAAAGCCCATCTAATATTAGTTTTGATGCTCTTTCTTCACATATACCTTTACTGTCCAGACACTATTCCTTAATTTTCAGGATCAAAGTATATGCATCATATAACTTAAAGTATCTAAGAGGGTATTGCATAAGTGCAAGAAGAGATAGAATAATTTTTTTCTCTTGAGCCTAACCTACCCCTACTTCACTTCAGTAACTCACTGACTTGGACCTTATTAGTTCTGTTATTTCTTTAACACATGTCCTAATTTATGGTTGAACGTTAGTGGGTGAAATTCCAGGAGTCAAGCAACATTTTTTCAACATAATTTTCTTCATCACAAGTTGTTCTTGAAAGATTCACCTATAATTCCAACTACACATCTACCAAGACCCAATACTTTTTTATCACATACTATGAGAATAGTATTTAACTGTTCAAACAGAATAACGGATGTTCTTAAACAAGTGGCACTTTTGTTCTTATAAGTCATACTTTTAAAAATACTTCAAAGTACTTTTTTTTTTTTTAATAAAAAGTAGTATCATAAAAAAACAATTGTGGGGTACTTTAGTCAGTAGATATGGGAGACTATTTAGAAAGCTTTGAGGTAAAGAGGGGAAGAAGTTCTTGAAACCAGAATTTTGTTATAAACATAGATAGTGAGAATGAAGAAAGAACATGCGTGGAGGCAATTCTAAGAAAAACAGAGGGATAAAAATGACATTCCGTTTTTCTGCTGTTCTTGATAGAGGTTATGTAGGCATAGTCTTAAAATGAGGCAAAGTGGAAGGCAAAATCCATATTTCTTTGTTTCATTTCTAAATTTTTTCAGTCTTCTCCAAACTTTTCTGAAAATTTGACCACAGTATATAGGAAACTGGAACTTTTCATTCGTGTTTTCTACCGAGTCTCAATAAAGCATGAAATGTGGGTTTCTATGAGCTGCATAGAGGTCTGTATGCTCAATACACTATGGCCCATGAGTTGCATGAGCTCTAGACACTTTATTTCTCCAGGCAGATCAGCAGTGTTCTGTGACATCCATGTGGGTCAACTTTGTTGTCTACTTGGCCAAATTATAGCTTGGAAATGCCATTTTTGGTAACTGAATTGACTATTAGTTTCTCCTGTGCGTTTCATCATCTGTGTCTGTTACAGAGAACGTTTGTGTTGTGTGGCTGCCCAGAAAAGATTCTTGTGGTTAAGGGACCCATGAGACTGATATTCTGTTGATTCTGCCTTAGGCTTTCTATATATCCTTAGGGAAATCACAGAGAGTACAATTTGTTTCCCAGCTCTAACCGCAAGGGTCAAATCTAATCTTGTTTGCAATTCTGTATTCAGCATAATTGTCTTCGGAAGGGGTTTGTTCTAATCTGGAACAGTTGTCCGTGATGGTTGGACTGTATCTTCTGAAGAAGCATCACTCTCTTCCAGTAAAGACAGCCTAGATAGCTATCTTAGACTGGATGCGTCAATTTCATCTTTATGGTTAGATGAAATTAAACCAAATCTTAATCTGTGTGTGGACTTGTCATATGCAAATTATGGTATTAACATTTTGTTTTCATATTTTTTTCAATAGAAGCAATAATTAGATATGACAGAGTTGATTGTGTTGCAACATACATGTAGACAGCACTTCAGGAGTCAGAAAGAAGAGATTAGTGTCACGGAAGGCAAAAACTGATCTGTATAATCATATTTTATATTTTACTACTCAGAAATCATAATGACCAAAAGTGTTCGATATAGCCTCCATCATTTCCTAAAAGAAAATAACAACAGGCTATCCAGTATTGTAATTTTTTTCAAGGAAATTGAAAGATTTTAAGATTTGTGTTTGTGTTTTACATCTCCTCCTCCACTCTTCTATTCATTAGTCTTCTTTCTAGCAACTCACAGCTGCCTCATGTTAATATTACTGTAGACATTGCTAGTACAAAAGGTCAGTTTGAAAGACTCTTATGTTTTGAATTAAGTTCTTTATTATGACAATTTATGTCTATTAATTATATGAGTCATATGGTTTATCTTTACAAATAGTTGTGGAAGAGTTACTCAAAGACCACAAGCTAGATCTCTAAATGGAAGCAGTCTTCTAAAATGCATAATGGTAAATGCTAGGGTATGTTAAAAAAAGAAACCACAATAAACCAACAAACCAAAAATCCTAACCTTAAAAAAACAAACAAAACACACACAAAAAAACCCCACCACCATAAATGATTAAAAAAAAAATAGACTTTAGAAATATGAATGCAGGCTTTCCAATATCAAATTCCATTGATGCTATGATGATTTAACCATTAAGTAGTTCGTGCACACTGATAACATCGCTCTTAGGTGATGTTAAGCATAATTCATAACTTCTATAAGAACTACTTTCAAACAGTTACATTTTTAAAATGAGTAGAAAAACTTTCATGGAATCATTATAAAAAGTGGACAAATGTTAAGTCACCAGCATTAATAAATCATATGATACTCTGCTGTTATGCTGAATTAATAGACTGTGCATTTAAGTAGAACATATCATTGGATATCATAATATTTGTAGGAGAATCAAAGAAGCACGACTATAGATATGTTTTGGTGGCCAAAAAAGATAAGAAAGCAAAGAGTATTAATATCTGAATATTATACTTCAAAAACTGTGATGACTGTTTTCTTTTACCGTTATGCAATCGTATCTACCCAGAGGGAAGAGATTTTTTTAAAGCAAATAAATCTAGATTGTAAGTTGATTGATCTTTGTGGATAGAACGTGGATCCTTCTGGAGGGGGAATACAGATGGACTTTTTAAGGGAGGATGGGTTGTCATTGAGGAAGGGCTAAGTCTACCTGAATGTTTATGTATATTTGGAGAAGAGGATTTCATTCGTTAAACCTCCAATCGCTTTTGACACCAAAGGTAATGAAAGGAATGGAATTTTTTGCTACAGACCTGATTTGTCCATCTTGGGGCATTTTATCACAATGTGAAATACAATTGGTATAATTTTTTTGTGACTTGTGAGAAATAAGTGTTTCAGAATTGATGTGTATGTGAGGTGGCAAATTCAAGGTTGGCACAGAACAGTAAGGTACTCTGAGTTAAGTGGAATAAGGTGTTTTATTTGTGTAGCTCAGATGACAAACAAGATCCATTTTCTTACATCTATACAGATCTTGCAAATTCAAAAAGCATGTTTGTAAGGAACATGGTGGGAGAGTTGCAATTCATGAAAACTGCTGTTTTGTCCTTGACCTTTACATTTGAGCACTTTCAGAGGCTGCTGGAGTCTGTTGTTAAATACCAGCCTGGAGTTATGAAGACATGAAAGATTATCAATTATAAAAAGAATTGCATTTCAAATGAGGATCAATACATATCCTCATATTGAGACAAACAAAGCTACACGCAAAAGCATTCAAATTCAGGAATGCAGGAAAGTTTTTGTTTAGCTTGTTGAAAATCAGACGTTCAATAGAATGCTTGCAGTTTCTAGCTGTGCATACAGAAAAGGGATACTGGCATGTGATGATGATGTAAGCCATCTTTGGATTTTATACAATTACACCAGTGAAGTTGGCCTCTCAAGGGTTAGTGGCTGTGTGGTAGCATGCTTGACCTCAAAGTAGATGCTGGTTCATGTAATCTTCCAAAAGCTACAGCCAGCAGTCCTTTGCAAGAGCAGTAGGAGTCACCTCACTGTACTTTCATGGAAGCCTACAGAGCTGGCTGTAATGCTTCAGTAGGTAGTGGGGGAAACAAAAAAGTTTGGTGGATGGTTCAGCTGATGTAACATAGCTATCTGCAGATAGATTTATAGTACCCTAAGCGTGCCCCAGCCATATTCATTGTATAGGGACTTCAGACATCTGTCAGAGTAGAGATCTATACTGTAAATATACATCTATGCTCAGATTAATGTACCCTTTTTTTGTTAATAATTGCTACATTCCCCCACTGTTTTATGTTACAGCACTCCTAATTTATTGCTCTTCAAACTTATAGTGTGAGAAAAACAGACATAGAATTCAGTTATTAATTTCTTGGTGGCAAAAGGAGAGCTCAAGTGATGGTAGCCTGCACATCCCTTAAAACTTTTAACATACCATCTGTGCTCTAGGTCATATTATGTAGAAGAGCCTTTGCAGTTGAAAATCATGTTTTCCACTCCACTGCAGCTACCTGCAGCCCTGCTCCAATTTACACTGGAAATAAAGGGGTTTGAAGGCTTATCGGGTACCGAAAAGACTCCCTAACTACTGTGAAGAAACGTAACTAATAATAAATATTTCTTCAGAGTGATAAGGATGTAGGAAATTTGGAAAAGAGCATGAAAAAGGCATGAGATGTTTACACAAAAATGCTGATTCTCTTATCTTGTGAAAATCTGTATTTTAAAATCTTTTTGGTTTTGATTTTTTGTTCATCAAAGACATTACATGTTGGACACGTCCAAGAAAAATTAAAAGACGGTATCAAAGGCAGAAAAAGTTACAACAATTTAAGAAACTACCTGATTTTTCTATTTTGACCTGAAAATTACTCCTTCTTGTTATAAAGTATGGCAACAGAACAAAACATGAGGGCATTTTTAATTATCTTTAAAACCTTCAGAAATAAAGGTTCCTATTAGACAACTGCCTGGTATTTGTTTTTTTAAGCACTTTGGAAAATTACATCTGAGATGAGATAAATGCAGCTGCACATTTAAATTAAGATTATCTCTAGGCTAGTAATCTCATTTACTGCTCAGCAATTTTAATTCAAGTCAAGACAGTACAATTAGTGTCATAATCCTGCTGATATTTCTCATTGCTTTCTGTCTGTATTTACTGTTGTTAAGACAAGACAACTCATATAAAGAATAAGTCAAGATAATACATTTTTAAAGGGAGAATATGTCAGTAAGTATTGCTGGTGCAGCCTGATGAGCTGGACTTGCTTTCAGACATTGATTCTGTGCTAGTTCTAACAAAAAGGTCTCATTAAAACACTTGACAAACTTAATAAGTTTCCATTTTAGTCTAGAAATAAACTTATTTCAAATGACATTCCAAAAAGTGTTTGGATTTTTCCCCCTTCTCTTAATTGCTGGCTTAAAATTATATCTGTTTTGAATATTTATATTATGGAGATTAAAATTGTAAGAAGCATTTTCTGTATGATAAATTTTATTCCCCCTAAAAAAGAAGGGATTTTTCTATTACCTATCTGGGCTGTGTTTAGGAAGATTCTTGTTTTGAGTTGCATGATGCTGTAGTTTGCATGAATATAAGAAGGTCAGCCATTGCAGCTATTCAAAATGGACAGTAGCTCTGAACATGCTTTGCCTTTCCAACTAAGTGGCGATTTGAGGGTTTTTTATTAGTAGTATTCTTTATTTTCTACATCTGCATTAGTGGGTCCCAGAGGAAACTGGATTTCCACGGATAAGTGATTTTCTGCAAGCCTGTAGCATTAATTACATTTCTGAATTTTGAATCCTGGCAGTCTAATTTTATCATTTTTAAAATCAGAATATTATTTGTATGAGTGATTCTGTATATGATCTGGCAAGATATGGTGCTTCCACTTGTTTTCAGTAGCAGTGTATTCCCCAAGCTCCACTAGTAGTGTTTCCTTTGCAAAGAGCTATTAAGTTGTGTGAAACACCCATTCCAGGAAGAGTAAAGGAGGACTGTTTGTCCTAAGGATGCTTCCCTCAATATATTGCTGTTATATTCAATAATTTCATGACAGTAAAGATGAGGTCTCCCCACTGTACAGTCTCCTAAGCCAGACAGAGTGCAAGCATGAGAGAGTTTTGTACAAGGAAAAGAAGAGGAATCGGGGAATAAATCAAAAGCAAAGGAAGGAAACTTTAAACAAAAGCAGGAGACGTTAGTTTACATTTGAATTGCATGTTCAACACATAGTTTAGCATCAAACTTATAAGTGAACCTGTGTTTAATAAAATGTTGAGAGGTGCTGGGGCATGACTGTATGTATCGTTGTGTGGTAGGCAATGTAACCTGTGCCAAAAGTATGTTTTGCCAGAAGCATTTCTAGTTTCCTGCTATTCTGGTTTCGTAGCATAAAGATGTTTAATGTGTACCTGTCTTTAAACTTATGAGTAACGGGGTTCATTTGAGTGGACTATTCATGTCTACCTTACTGCTATCAACTACCTTACTGCTTCAGAAAGCAAAACCATATGGTGCTATTGAGACCTTAAATCGTACTCAGAGCTAAGTGATTGTGGTGATATACACACATGTACCTCTCTTTATCTAGATATTTATATATGTTTTCAAAATTAAGGAAAATATTATAGGAAGACTTCCCTCCTCTTATATATTCTCCTCTGTGTATATCTGGGAGTCAACCCTGCATATGATGACTTTTACCCTGGCAAATAAATATGCTTTTCAAACGTTGATCTTTTTCTGATTTGCATTTTCTTCTTTTTGGGATATGCAGCTTGGGGTTTAATAGAGGGTATTTGGGGAAAATGGGGGAATAGTGAAGAGAAAATTGCACAGAGCATGAAGAATGCCACTGGAGCAGTCACTCATGCCTCTTTAAATATTGAGTGTGTTTTGGTCACTCTGGTGTCTTAATCCTGTTCTGGGGTAGCATGTAAAATTGTTGGAAAGTGACAGGATTTAGGAGGTTGAACAGAAAATAGAAAATAAATTAGTTTCTAGTTGTTTAGCTGGTGAGGTTCTAGCAAAAAAATTTAAACCAAGTTCACCTATCAGTTGTTTTTATTATAATATAATTCATTGGTTTACTGATCGGTACCTCCGATGTAAATCAAGTAACATGAATTTTGCTTAAGGTCACTGAAGTCTTACTCAAAATGTGTCCAACGAGTTTTGGAACAGCTGAAATCATCCAAGAAAACAGATCCCAAAGAAACTGAAAAATTAATTTAAGAGCCAGCTTTCACTCAAAAAAAAGAAGTCTGATAAAAGAAGCAATTATCCAAATTCAGAATTATGAGAAGAATCAAATTTGGACTCATTCTACAAAACTGGGAATAGAGAAGCAAAATTCCACTGAGGATACTTCAGTATTAAATTGTGTATTCTTTTTAGTATTATTTCATTATTTAACCCCCCTCCCTTTTTTTTTTTTTCCTTGTAATATCTATGGTGACAAAGTACTGGAGAAAAATAAGTTATTGAAAAATATGGTGGCTCGAGTGAAGCCCATGAAGTCAGATTTGGTTCTCCATAAAAGAACGTAAATTGCAGTATTTCAGGTGATGTAAATGGGAATTAGCCCAAGCCCATTACTAAAAGCTCAGTTTTTCAGGTGACTGTTAGCATCATTGGATGAACAAGATTTCATCCCCAAAAGGAAAACACATTAGCTACGTTGAATTTGAAAGATTTGTGCCATCTCAGTTAAGTACTCTAGAACATAGATTGTCTACTTTTAAATCTAGCATAGCCTGAAGGAAAAAAGAAGTGCTTCTGTGGATAACAGAATTACTGAAGGTTGTCTCTTAGGGGCGTGGGACTTGTGGTTTGGGTTCCCTGTGAACAGTAAAGGTTGAATTTACTTTACAACCTTTTCTTAAAGGGCCGAACAAATGGGATATCTCTCCTCTACCTTCCGAATATGTACTTTCAGATGCTGGGAATCTTCAGAGCTGCTTTTACCCTTCTATCAGGTTGTGATGAAACTGAGAGAGATATTCATGTTTATTCAGAGATCTCTTCCTAGAGAAGAGAAGGCTCTGGGGAGAGCTTATCATGGCCTTTCAGTACTTAATGAATGCTTAGAAGAAAGCAGGGCCCAATACAGTAGGACCAGGGGTAATGGTTTTAAACTAAAAAAATGGTAGATTCAGACTAGATATAAGGAAGAAATTTCTCATGGTGAGGGTGGTGGAACACTGGAAAAGATTGCCCAGAGATGTGGGAGATGTCCCATCCTTGGAAACCTTCAAGGTCCTGTTGGATGGGGCTCTGAGCAACCTGATGTAGCTGAAGATATGTCCTTGGTCATTGCAGGCATGTTGGATGAGGTGACCTTTAAAGGTCTCTTCCTACCAAACTATTCCATGATTTTATGGTTCTAGGATAATATGCAAGTTCATGTACAGAAGCAAAAGGCTGCAGATGGGTTAAACCCAGCATTTATGAATGCACAAAACTCAGTTCCTTGAGACTGCAAACAGCATAGGATTCATAGTCAACAAATGTAGACCTGCTGTGCTTGATTCTCTTAAGTTTAAAAGCCCTGTGTTTAAGATTTTAATTAGTAGATAAATATTTAGTTGTGATAAACAAGTTGATTAAAAGTATTCAGATTTATTGGAAAAGACTGTTTTATTTGGCTAGACATGTTTATCAGCTAGATTTGGATCCCAGGATGCTAAATACTCTATACTAAAAGGAAATTACATTTCCTGCCCTGAAGCAATAGTTTCATTTATGTATTTTCCTGGACAGAATACTGAATGCAATTTGCTACTGTTGCATTTTTTACTTTAATCAAATGCTGGTATTTATTTCACAGTTATTTATGAAGTAGAATATTTGAATTATAGGAAATTATTATAAGACACCTAAGACTGTCTAAGTTTTTTGCATTGTGTAAGTGATTGCTTTTGTAGGCAATGGGAGATTCTTTATTAGCAGCCACTTACAAAAGAATGGTACCAGGCATAGTGCATATAAAATGCTAACTCCATACATACGCCCAGATAGGCTCAGCTTTTCTCAGAACATGCCATTTGTATCCCATTTCTCTGGTTAGTGAAACGGGCAGTTACTGTTGAAAAAAAAGCCTGAATAAACCCTAAATAAAAGCCCTTTATGTTTCACTCTGCTTTGTCAGTGTTTAGTAGGGGATTTGCAGGTTAAGATGTTTCAACTGGTTTTATCACCTACAAGAGAGAAGAATGGAGACATAGCTGGTCAAGTATTGGAAGAGGCTGCCCAGGGAAGTGATAGAGTCATCATCTCTAGTGTTCAAAAAATGTGTAGACATGGCATCTGGGGACATGGTTTAGTAGGCACGATGGTGTTGGGCTGATATTGGACTTGATGGTCTTAGAGGTCTTTTCCAACCTTAATGGTTCTATGATTATGTTAACACTGATTCTATTAACATTGAGTCCACCCTATGGGTTACTAGTGGAAAGGTCACTATTTTGTATTTTATTAGTGTTTCAGGAGCACTGTACTCTCTTTAGGCAGACCCTAGCTATGTTGGTTTGCAGTATGTTTGTATATGTCGTTGAAAATTCCTCTTTTTTTTTTAGCCTATCCATGTTTGAGAAAATAAAAGTTTAAAAATGTCAGGAAAAATATTAAATTATATATTATGCCACACACCACAGTCATCTAGAAAATATCTTTGTGTGTTTTTAGAATATGTAGGTTAATACAACTTCATACAATGACTACCAGAGTGTGGTTCACCCAAGTTGTGGTCCCCATGTACAATGTAAAAGTAAGTAATAAATCTAGAGAGTATCATGCTGTGCTTGTGTTTTGGAAAGGAACTGACTGGTTCAATTTGAAGGAATTGTTCTAATCTGGAATTGTTTCATTTTTTTTATCATTACTGCCTTTATAGATCTCCTTTCAAGGGTTTTCTAAGTATGCATGGAATGAATTGATCATTTACATGTAATGCCTGTCTGTTAAACTATTTGCAAAGACTATGTTAACCTGGACTTTGGTTTTACAACAGTGGTATATTATTTTCCACTGATACGTTTATCTGTTTTTAACAAAAATAGTCTACAATGCGAAGCATAAAATAGGTAAAAATTTCTTCCTTATATGCCACACCTAAAGTGCAGTTAATATTATATACGTTTTTTATTTTTAACAGGCTAAATAAAACACAATTCAATGCCAAGTGATCCTCTGAAGTGTTTTTGTAATTCATTTAACACTATGCTTAGAACAACTTTCAAAGCATGACAGTGGAGTTCAGTTCATACCACAAACAGTTAGGAAAACCTGCTACGGTTCTGTCCTGTATTTGTTTTTTGTTATGCATGATCAAAAGAATGACAATCACATACATCTGGGGCAAAATCAGTAATTTCACCCCGAAAAGGGAGCAGCCTACAATTGTGCTATTTCAGGAGTGAGGTAGGGATGAAATTTGTTTGTGTTGTTCTTTATATGCATGAGGAAAATTAATCAAAATATTGCTTATAGATAATTTTTTCCTGATTTCCACACAGTGCTGATTCAGCTGGTCTGGGCTGTTGCAGATACATAGCCAGGGCTCTGCCCTTTCTGAACTTCACTCCCTCTCTAGACAATTAAAATTAAGTATCCCTATGTTTTCCATATTGTCAGCAAAAGGAGGCAAGAGGATAATTTTATCCACTGCCTCAAGTGCTTGTCTTACGATGGGAGGAATCAGGCTCTGAATATGCATTTCTTTTTCGTGTCTAATGTAGTTTATAGGCACAACTTTAGGGTGATTCACATCAGGTAAGATAAACTTTGCGCCCCTTCCCTTTCTGTGCCTTCATATTTGTGCTGAATGTCCTGCTTTTGGTGGTCTCTTTTGTGGAAATGTCCAACTCCTTATTCTTATTCACTTGCAAAGGAGCATTACTAATTTGGGCAATAACTTTGCTCCATCTCTTGACAGTGTTTTTGCAGGGTGAATGAAATGCCATTTTTAGTCATTCATTCCATTCTCCTTCAAAAATTTGGATATTTCTCCTACTGTGGTATTTTAAATTTTGCCACTTAAAGATCTTCTGAAACTTGAAACTTGAAAGTTTTAGGCTTCCTTTTGAATGGACTTCAAGTAGTATTGTGGTTATAGTAATAACTAGTATTATGCTATTATTGTTTTCTATAGAGTATACTTAATTGTGTGTCTTAAGAAGCAATATAATATTGCTCAGTTTAGGTTTTATTATACTATTATCTCTAATATGGTCACATTTTTTTTCGTATGAAGTGTTAAGTATATCTGCGATGATTAATCCCATGTTCCATCTTGTGCACATGGTATTATAATTTTATATGTCAATAATATAATTTAGTCACACAAAACATGTACAGAAATCTTGTTTTACAAGTAGTGAAAATAAAGAAAAACTGTTTTATTTGTATTGTAGATATGCATGTTGTACTAATATAGCTATACAAAATAATTCTAGCTAATATTTATCCATTAATATTTATAGATAAATGACATTTGCAGCGGAAATTTGCTTGCAGATTCTCCATTATGATATAAAAATTACTCTGTAATATGTTTAATCTGCCTCACATGCTGGCTTCTAGTCTTTTCTTCCCTACAATTTGTCTCCTTCCTTATATACCAAATCCTTTATAATAGAGTTTTGTTTAAGTGGAATCTCTCTAACACTAAGTTACATTTCCCAGAAATCCGTGTGCCAAATATTGCCAGTGTTGGATGTGGAAAGAGCCCAGTTTTGCAAGTGATCTTCGTTTAGACTTCTGTAGAACTTTTTGTTCAATATTTACGTGGCAATAACGTCAAGTTAATTTTGGTTTAATAAATTTGTAAATTTACACGACACTCCTCTTTTTGGCCCATAAGTAAATAAGTACATAAATACATGAAGTTAAGTCATCCATAGAATTACTTGATGATTTGCACTAGGGAATTTTAAGGGGGGAATAAATTTTACATAACTTGCTTTATATGTCTGTCACCAAGTTAAGCACCCCTATATTTTTATGCCTGCCACCTAAGGAATAATTAAAGCAGCATGCTAAGCTCAATGACAGCAAAACCAAATGAGTTTGGCATCTGAGGCAGGCGTGACTGTCTGAAAAACCTCATAAACTCCATGTGGGTGGAGAAGCAGTAACACTACTTTTAAGATTGCTTCCAGCGCTCACATTGACACAGCCTGGGACAAATGCCAGTCTTTCAGTAAGCTTTAAGCACACCACAAACACTCTCTTTTTAAAAAGACTGAAAATTCAGTATGTGTTATTTTATTATTATTATTGGGAGGGTGCATTATTTTATAGAATCAGATGCTCTGCCAAACCCTTCAAGATTTTGGTTTCTTTTTCTGTTAGATTTGACAGGGTATTTATCGGTTTGCATTGCTGTACTCTCAGATGTCTGTTATTCAGAATTCTTTCAAGAAGTGGGTGCCTTTTGGCCACTGGAATAACATGAGCAATCTCCAGGAGATACCATAATCCTAGATCGTTCCAAATAATTTTAAGGGAAATACTTTGATATAGAAACATAGAATCATAAAATTATATTGGTTGGAAGGGACCATGAAGGTCACCCTTCTGTGGTAAGCAGGGACATCTTCAAATGGATCAGGTTGCTCAGAGCGCCATCCAACCTGACCTTGAATGTTTCCAGGAATGAGGTATTTATTGTGAAAAAATGTAGTCGAAATCTGTTCTCTTTTAGTTTAAAACCATTATCACTTGTCCTATTGGAACAGGCCCTGCCAAAAAGTCTGTCCCCATTTTTCTTACAGGCCCCCTCTAAGTACTGAAAAGCTGCAATAGGGTCTCCCCAGAACCTTCTCTTCTCCAGGCTGAACAATCCCAACTGTCTCAGCTGTTCTTCACAGGAGAGGTATTCCATCCCTCTGATCATTTTGGTGGCCTCCTCTGGACCTGCTCCAACAGGTCCATGTCCCTCCTGTGCTGAGGGCTCCAGAGCTGGACGCAGCACTCCAGGTGAGGTTACATATCTTTCATGAAACCTAGTGCTGATGGTAGCAGAAAATAACCTTTTAATAATAATAATCATTCTTTCTTCCATTCACGTAACTGGAAATTTGGTTTTGATTTGATAAAGCATGTAAAATTCTATACCTACCTAAAACATATAGATGGTCTTAGTCTATGCACAATAATGTGCTTTATTAGAACTGGGCCTAAAATGCATGCCTTAATAGGAACTTGATTGCCTCTACTTTCTATAGCCATTTATGGCATTTCTTATTTGTGCTGTACCTTGTTTTCTGTGAATTATAATAGCAGAGCTAATCAAGAACTGAAATAAATACTGCTATCAATGACATCAGATCAGCGAAGGGTATTAATATTCATTGCAAAAAAAATCTGCACTATAAATTATTGTAGGAAGGATAGGCATTTCATATGATTTTATTGAGACAACAGAAATTATAATACAGTGCAATATTGACACTAAAAGATGATCCCTTTTATTTGATTTGTTCAGTAATACAATCAGTGTTTTTTCAGTAAATTTTTCATATTTAGAACATAATAGCTTCGGTCAAGTTAAAAACCAAAACAACAATCCTCCCTCCAAACCCAGCCCAAATTCTGATGCTTAAATCCTTATTTATAAATCCTGTTTCACTGAAGTGTTGCTCTCAGAATGCTGTTACTCACCAAGTCTTTCTACAGGGCTCAGTTTACTGTAGCTACTATTTCTCAGTAAAGGTACAGATCCTACTGTGATCTGCAGTTGTGCATTACCTAACCAGCTGAAAAACATTTAACATATATCTGAAGAAACTTAATATTAAGACTAGAAGGCATTAGTAGATTTATGATAAGCTGAAAATTTATTCTATTTAAAGGTCAAGGAAAGGAAAGAGTAAGTGGTTGGGGACAGGCATATGCCTTGAGTTTCCTTCAGGCTGCTATCTGGAGCCTCCCAACATTTCTTATTCCATGAGCCCATGTTCTGGAGGGGATCCATTGTCAAGGGGATTCCCTTGGGCTATAGCTCTTTTCTGTGTATTTTATTCTGGAAGGAGGCAGCATTCTGTCTAGGAGACAAGGAAATGAAGCGAATCTCATTTAGAGAAGCTGTGCTGGTGCCTAATTTCTGTATTGTTAAAGTACAAAATTAAATTCTTGGTAGCTATGCAGTTTTATATAATTACCACCATTTGTCACCAAGCAAGGGAGGAAAAAAAAAAGTGCTGTTTACATTAAGGACCATACAGTGATGCTGCAGGAGTATGTGACCAAGGCTCAGATCGTCTGGAAATACAAATATTGATGAGTTCATACCCTCTTGCCCTTAATCTTTTATTCCTGCAGTCTTTCATCTCTCAGACAACATTCTACTCTGAAATTCATGATATCTAGCACTGGATCACAAACCAACTGCTGCATCCCAATTCCAGCAGCTGCTTCTGACATGCTGTAAGAAAAAACAGTGCTCAGATTCAAGATTCATGATCCTAGCTGACACGACATTTGTGAGGGAATGAGATTTCACTGCTGCTTCTTCTCTGATGAAAAAAATTCCCATGTTTTCTATCATAACATCTCTGTAGTTTTAATCAAATAGTGTAAAGGTGCTCACTGGTTCTACTCTGGCATATTTTGAAAGTGCAAAATATGAAATCACTAATAATCCCTAGAGGAACATACTTCATTTTTATTTTTTTTTAATCTGGTGATAGTTTGTGTTTGTATGTAAAAGTTTCTACCTTAAGGCACAACTACTTATGTCAAAATATTTCTTAACTGCACTAAGAAACTTCCTGGAAGTACTTCAGTACCATTGGTTTGAATGTTTCTAGCCTAAGTTAAGAAGTTACATCTGAAAAACTGATATATCCCCTAAACAAAGGAGCACATGTTCCCAAGTATATTCTATTGAGAAGCTGAGAGCTCCATTGATAGATTATTTCTCAAATCACTGCAGGAAATAAACAGCCTTGCAGATTTCATCAAACAGGGATCAGCAGTGATAAAAAGCTGTTTAAATGTTTAGCGCTAGAGAAAGGGGAGATCGGACTTACACAGGGAGGAGAGGAGAAGATGAAATTGTTATTTAACTACCAGTTTCTGAAGGGAAATATGTTTAGGGAGTGCATTTTGTCTTGTATGTTTTGAAAAGGAGACAGCATTATGTGAACCTACTGGGACTTTTATGTTGTTGTGGACAGGAATAGAAGAGCAGAATTGATGCTCTGCATGTAGGAAGCACATCCGTTGCAAAATTTCCCTGGATTTAGCAGTGTAACCTATTCTTCACCCTTTAACATTTTAAAACTTTATTTTTGTTAGAATGCATTGCAGAGCCAGTAATAAAAATACATTAAGCTACAATACAAATGCTGGGCTTGATCCAGGTATGATGATGTCAGTAGGAGTCTTCCTACTGACTTTGGATGAGATTTATGATCATTTCCCAGCAATTATTTATGCCTTCTGGAAAAGAAGCATTTTTAACACAAAAGTTTAACCCACTGCAGGGTTGTTGTGGAGTTCTCAATGGTTTTTTTAAGCCTTTCTAAGATAAGATACAACAGTACAGAAAATATTGAATCTCAGTGTACTATTTTTTTTTTAAGCTGACAGAAAGGAAATAATTTTCTATTATATCCATTTTTAGACATTCAAATAAATTGTCTGATTGTTAAAGATACTAAGCACTCACACTTCAGAAAAGTGTTTTGTGTTATTAATGAGGATGTTTTTCCTCCAAAAGGAAGCATTGAGAAGAGATGCAAATGTTCTGAAAATTAGTCACCCATACCTATTCTGCCTGGAAACAGGCTATACCTGTTTTTCTCCTTTATGTCCTCTTTTTTGGCTTCTAGAATAATGTCTTTTTTTTTTTTTTTGATAACAGCTTTCTGCCTGAGGGTTTCTGTTGGGTTTTGATCTTTGTGAGAGCAAGTGTAAGGGCTTTACTTCTCCAGGGATAGTGAAACTTGTAGGAGAACTCGGCATCAGAGAGCAGCCAGCAGCAGTGGCTGTCGGGGCACGATTTACAGCGTCATCAAACAGGGCTGGAGGAGTTGTAACAGCCAGGATAGGCTCTCGGGGTTAAAAAATGTGAGGCAGGAACCTGGGAAAACTCAGGGTTGTATGGAGTTCTTGGAAGTGGATGGGCTCCATCGCAGGCTGAGAAAATTGGGTGGGGATTGTTATGGGATTGTTATGAATGACACAGAGAGGATTTGAGGTTCTTTGTGGAGAGTAGTTTGAGATGCTGGGCACGTTAGGAACTGAGAGTAAGGAATGTTGGAGAGGACAGAAGTTAGGGTGCTTGCAACAAAGTGAGAATTTAGTTTTACCTGCAGAGGTTAGGAAACCAAAGTTCTCTAGGCTTAACCTGTTCCTGAAGGTAGCTGCTGACAGCTGCTTAAGTAAGCAGTAAAGCTGGACAGGTGCTGAGTAAGCCTTCTCCTTTGGATTCAAGGAATTTAAATAAAAATTGTATCTGGAACATCATGTGTAATACTTCTTTTGTTTTACTGCTTTTTGAGTCCTTTTATATATGGCTCCAAGATATCTATGACAAATGTTTGTTCAAGAGAAAGTATTTATATTCTTCTATCTAATCATACAGTGCAGTTGTCCCCAAGGTCTTGTATAATGAGAACAATGAATAATTACCTTCTATTTACCTTTTCCATTAAGTGTATTAATTCATAGGTCTGCCTTTTTTTTTCCTCCATTTTCTGCAGAGCTCGTTTTGAATGGAAGGATTTTTATGTCTTTATTACTCTTTTCTATATTTTCTGTTCTTTGGTTCACCCATCCAATGCAGGCACAGGCACACCCTACAACTGTATGGTTTTATGGCAATGGTCTCTGTGTTGTTCTCTAACCCTTTCAAAATAGTTCCTTCTGTTTGTGTTCTTGATCATCCAAGAACATTGTACATGTGTTTTTCGAGAACAACCCAAACTGACACAAGATTTTCTTCTTGACTGAATTGCTGAAGTGGGAAATATTGTTGTAAATATACTATTGGAGTGCTGCAAACACTAATACCAAATCTAAGCTGTTGGGGTTCTTTTTGTTTCTGAGATTCTTGCAGTCAGTTTTGAGTATGCTGAATATTTTGATATCAGAAGCAGATTTCACCACCTCATCAGCTCTAGATCAATTATGGTCGTAAAGACGAGCCAAGACCCAAAGCCTTTGGGATTCTGCAAAGAACTTAGCCTCATTAGGAAAATAGACAATCTTTGATCTTTTAAGAAGAAACAAATCTATGAGGGAATTTCCCCTTGTAACAAATAGTTTCTTGTATAGCTTTTGTTAATGAATCAGTCCCAAAATATTACTGATATGATGGTGCTGTTCAACTGCCTTAAAAAACTTAATTATACCTTGCTCATCTATCCTTGCCTGATGATGTGTTTGTATGCAGTAGATGGTCTTAAAATATCTACCTTAATACACTAAATGTGGAGAGACGAACAAACTAAAAATCATGATTTATAAAAATTTTGTAAGAAAATTTTGATAGTAAGTGGATGAGAAACAGGATCTAAATCTGAATAAATTAAAAATTTGAAGATTATAAAGTAATGCTTTATTTACCCATTTTCCTAACAATTATTATGATGACAGCGATATGAAGACTTTTTATTTCCAGAGAACATTTATCTTGATAATACAACCGTTTGATATACCTAATAGTTGGAGTCTGTTTGAACTATGTTAATTTTATAATCCAAGGCTTTTAATCATCATTTAGAGTTTACTTCTCTTCTTAACTTGATTTCATAATTTCTCTGACTCTTTTTGGCTTGCTGTGAGCTATTGGAAAAACTCACCTAGACATGTGTAACAGACAGGATGCTCCTACTGGGATTAAAGTGTTCTGGTTAAGGATGTTAGTATCACCAAATTTGGGGTCAGTAAGAATTTTTTCTCTGTTACAAAAAATTATCGAAGTTTTTAGGGACTGAGTTGTCTGCCCTACTCTTTGGAACCACTTTGTTCCATATAATCCAAATGGTTTAAGGGATTCGGGACATGATGATAGTTGTAAGATGCCATATTCTCTCGCTGCTATCAGGTTTACTTTTAACTTTTGCACTCAAAATTTAGGCTTTAACTTAACTGTAGGGGTTTTTTTAAAAGTGTTTTATAATCCCTGAGGCAGTTATTGCAGGCTGACTAGTGACTCAGTTCAATTCAGGTTTTTAAGTTCTGAGAGTCCAGATTGTTTTTTATAGTAATTTCTCCATGGTCTTCAGATAAGTAAATTACTGAGAAATTAAATTGTATTAACAATACTTCAGAGAAAATTGTAGCTATAGGATCTGGCTTCTACTATCCACTGAACATTTCTACCCTTCACAGCCATGTCAAATAGTCATTTCTGGTGGTTTATTATTTTGTTTCTGTTATGTCAGTGTATTAATAAAAATGTCAGTATGTGACTAAAGTCCATCATTCTATTTTGTCAATGGAGAAGTCCAGCCATTTATTTTTTTAAAATAATAGAAGATCTGTTTTATTGTTCTGACTGGGAAAAAATTGTCATATTTAAATACAAATCACAAGGATGCCAAAATATCAAGGGTTTGTAGTACATGTTTTAAGAAAAATATGTTCTCTGAATCTATTGTAATGTATCTATTTTATCAGTAAAATATGGTCCTGGACACAGTTATATCTCATTCCTGCTTATTTAGGTGGATGCATCTGGCAAATCCCAGTGAAAACATCCAAACAGAATGGCGTAAAATATTACAACCTTGTCAGACAATCTTTATTTAAAAAGGACATAAATCTGAGGTTACTTAGCTTTCCCCCCACATACTCAACTGAGTTATGTTTATTAAATTGCTTGTTTGCATTATTTCCAGACACAAGTCAAAAAACAATATTCTATACAGATAAAATATATTAGTTTGTTAGGAAATGGAAGAATTTCATATCATCTTGTCTCTTGAGACAGTATTAATATTTATTGGGGAAAAAAAGCCATTTTTTTTAAAGATGTCAGCCAGTATGGGACAGCTTAGGATAAATTTCTTTGATGCAAGGTACAAACCATGTTCTCAGCTTTATGTACCTGATAAATGTTGTTCAGCTTTTGTCAATGTCATTGGAGCCATTAGCAAATCGCTTCAAAAAGTTCAGTCATTTAAAAATGAACTGAGCTGTTCTTTATGGACATCCATTATTAAAAAGAAATATAACAGAGTTGTCATGAATGACTTTCATCTCACATCAATTCCCCATCCATGTAACTATGTCGCCTTCAAGGGAGCTGTTCCTGATCTATAACCATTATAGATTATAAGTCAAAAGGGCCATTCTGATTATGTGTAATCTGACCTTTGGCATAACATATGACATAAATTTCCACCTGCATTGGGTCTCATGATTAAGCCTGTGCTTCTTTGATAGGCTATGAATAATGTATCTCACCCAGCTTAATCTCTCTCAAACAAAATAGTCCTATAGTCTCAGCTTTTTTTAAGTGGTAAAAGGAGAGGCACCTTTTAAGAAAGTTTCATCCCATGTAATTATTTTTTTAAGTGGTAAAAGGAGAGGCACCTTTTAAGAAAGTTTCATCCCATGTGTTCATAAATTGTGCTGCTGGTCTTGTCTATCCCTACTGCCTGCACTCTGGCCTTGTACTTTAACTAGCTTAAATTAGTTGATATGAACCCTTCCCATGCAGCTTTGATCTTCAGATTTCCCTGAACCTTGATCAGTTTTCCTTTGGGTTCATTATTCTTGCTTAAGGGTTTATTGGTATTCTGAATTTGCTCCAATAGCTAAGTATTGAGTCTTGTAAATATATCTCTATCAGCTATCACAGACAGAGTCAGAATCTCTTCCTCCTATAAAGAGGAGTAAAACTGAAGATGAACTGGATCAGAAGGACATACTGTTTGCGTTTAATCTAGTTTTCTGGATAATCTAGGATGACTCTATCCATATGGAGGCTTTTGCTTTTGAGTCAATCAGTCAAACTAAATATCCAAAATATTCCACCTGAATATTATAAAATGCCTCAGGGAAAGCAATTAGGCTATCAGTACCTCGATTCTACTTACAGCTTTTCGGTAAAGCCATGTTTTTGTCTGTATGTAGATATATGAACCCGGTTAATGTTAACTTGCTTCCCTCCAGAGATTAATTACCAAGTGCCATTTAAACAAATCCAAGATTTTTTTTACAGAGTTATTGTTTTCTCTTTTTTGGAGTATTATAGAATTGTTTTTTTCCAAATCATATTGCATTGGGGTTAACAGAAGGAGGACTGCAACTTCTGTCAGCGAACAGTCTGTAAGTGCAGTTGTCCTTCGAAAGAGACATGATGAAAACATGTTTAGGACAAATATTAGTATCAGGGATAAGACTAGTAAAATTTCATACTTGCTGATTAGCTTGTATAATAATTGGTCCTTCTATGTCATGGCATTTTTAATCAATTAATCTGAAAAGGTATTTTTAAATTAATATACTTATACTGGCTTTTTTTCTCTCAGTTTATCTAGATGTTACATTTTCTGTAATGCATAACATTTGGTCCAACTGGCCTCAACCATACAAATTTAGACATCTTTGTTACAATTATGGCCAACTGTCAGCCTGGTCAACAGAAAGGACATTCACATTTGGGACTGTTCTTTTCAGTCATTATCTTAAATAGCTTTGATAGGGGATAACAAATGCACTGAAAATACCTATTAGAAAAAGAAGGTGCAAACTACATAAACCTGGTATTTTTGAGATCTCCTCTATTTCAAGTCTTTCTACAGAGGTGGCCACCTGGCTAGATGCCCCTCATGTTCCTATACTCGCAGATGTTTGAGGAATGTATGCGTGCTGAAGGGAGCTAGCTGACCTGGTGACCCAGCTACTCATCGATTCCTGGGAAGTTTGCAGGGCAATGAAAGGGTAAGAAAGACAAGACAGAATAGAAATCATCTTGATGTATTGGATTTCACTTTGTCTGTGGTCCATCAGATGATTTCTGAAAGAAAGAACACCCTTAGCAAGGAACAGTCTGGTAGTCGTATTTGGAGACCTGTTAAAATATAGACCTGTATGAAAAGAGAAACACAAGTGTTACAACATGTTCATTTCATTGATTATATTATACAAGTGCTTTTATTTGTTAACTGGGAGTGAAATTCTGTTGTTAAATAAGTGCATACAATTTCTGTGACTGCAAGATTTTTGTGTGGCGGGCGAATAAAACCCTAGATTGTTTTTATTTGCCTCATTAGCTGTCAAGAGGAAGTTTTCCTTTTACAAACATTGCCAAAACTGAAATTGTTGCTTGTTTTAAATGTGAAAAATTAGTAGGATATGCAGGATGTGCACTTCTTAAAAGGTGTTACAGACAGGTCCCATCACCTGTGGAATGAGAATTACTGAATAGTTGTTGAACTAGGATACGTTTCTACGAAAGAGCTCCATAAACTGCCTGATTAATAGATATAAGCTCGGGAAAGTCCAACAGAATTGTTACATGGTGTAATTTATTTAGGTACTTGAATATGTTATAGGGTTTTTTAGTTGTCATTTTGTTTGCCAGTTTAAATACTGAAATTGGTAAAGCAAGTCCGAGCCAAAATGTTGACAAATGTACCTGTGGTGGGAAATACATCTTGGATTTAGATCTTTTCAGGGCCACTACCAAATATCTCTTAAGTCAGTTTTTTGCTCTTTTATTCCCTTTGGATGCACAGCTTCACCACTGCTTTGCTGTGTGCATACAGCCCTCAGGCTCTGGCCATAGCAATCAGGGTTTCAGCCACCTTTCTGCCCTCCCACACATTCCTGCTTTATCCTTTGAACCACCTCGATTCAGCCAGCATCATTTTATCTTATTAATAAGGCCAGACAAGTAGCAATGACCTTATTACTGGATATTCATGCTGTATAATATCCTTGTTAAACACATAGATAGCAACGGATCTCTCAACAGGCTGGATCACAGCTTTATTAATGCCCTTAGGTGTCGTCCATCAGTCAGCAGTGTTTTACAATCAGACTGCCTTACTTGGAACAGTTTGTATCATGCGGTACTGGGAAAGGAACAAAGTCTTCTGTGAAGGTAGAAAGAGAACAGGGTGTCTTCGGGTGTTCAGTGCTCTGTGAAGCTGTTTAATGTAGCAGTGGTTTAATATGCTGTTTTATGTGTGTTCACGGACCACAGCGAGGCAACGTTGCCTACAGGTCATTTGTTAATTGAAATTTTAAAGTGTTCGGCTGATATATGTTTTCTGACAGCAGATATATTGGAAATAATGTATTTTATTCCAGAGACAGGCGAAACTTGAGAGTCACGTGAATATATATCTGCTGTTCTCCTTCACAGTGAAGCGGCAGCATGTGCTGGGAGAGGAATAATGCAGGATAAAGAAAAGCACAGGAGAACTTTATTTATTTGTTTGAACTTTAATAAGAAATGTCTCTATACCTAAAAAGCCTGTCCCAGCTACTTTGTATTTTTTAATGAAGAATTATATTTAACAAACATCTCCTCTGGCTTCAAATCTGAGAGATCTCACATAAGGCTTTCAGTTCTTCTCTAGGAGATGCTAGTCTTTTTCATAGGAAATGAGAAAGGACTCTTAATGATACCAATTAAGAAATGCGAAGGCCTTCTTCCACTCTTTATGGTCTGATAGGTTAGTTAAAATGAGACAACAAAACATACCGCGCAGATGGGAACAATTTGGGCTCTTTGTGGAAAGATGAATGTCTGTGACTTAACTAGCAGAAGGAAGAAAGAGCTCACACAGCCCACCCAATTACAGTGCTTCTCTCCCAAAAAAAATAATTTGGAAACTTTGTAAATGTTACTGTGTATGTGTGTACAAAGATAAAATGGGCATTTTGTGGGCATTGTGCAGGATCTGGAATCTCTTTGTGTGCCTTATAACCTTTCTTGGGCCAAATCTACCATTATCTAGCCATTGTTATACAGACTAAGCCCTATAAGTAATGACTCTTTGAACTATTTATATGACCAAAGCTACCAGGACTTTGATAGATACCATGCTGAGAGAATGGACTCTTCAGCGCAAGGCAGGAATTTTGCTCCTGCCATTGTGTATGTAAAGTGTTAATTAGAAATCAGAAGCTCCATTACATTTTCCCTATAATTACACACCTGGGGCTTAACCTTTTAAAGACTCGGTTCCTTTTTTTTAGAAAAATACCTATCGCTCTTCTTTTTCTCTTTTTGTTAGCATATTGCCCTAGGTATCTGCTCTACTCTCACCCTTATCAATGAAGGATTTGGGTTCAAAGAGGAAGGGTGTGTAAATAATTCTTACAGCCTGATAATTGCATTGGCAGACAGTGTACAGTGTGTCTGGAGAATCAACCAACTGCAGGTCTTCAGCATGCAAGATTAATGGCTCACCTTGATATATTCTGTTCTAATAAAGTTCCCTTTTTTATGCTCCATGCTATAAAAAAACATCACCTAGTTTGTGACCTCAGTGATGCTTGTTAAAATATCATAGGATCTGGTTCACATGAGGGTTTGTGGAAACTTTTATTCATTACAATTATTTCTCAAGTTGCACTTTCACTTCCATTTTACAAATGCATTGTATTAAGTGCTAGACTTGCTTTTTCTGTTTGTACAACTTCATACCAAAAATACGTGTTCTCAGTGATGGATATGATGTGAATCCTTATGTACTTGAGGGGCAGGGCATGAAAAGGCAAGCTGCTAACAGAATAAATCTTTCCTTATATTTTTACCTGGAAGTATTAGATTTATCTCATAATTCGAATTTTCACCAGTTTGTGTTCTTGCAGATTGCTCTTGCAGTCTTTTTGGAGACTGTGATCTTCACGCCTCGAATTTCCAAATGTCTCCTGAAGATCAGAGGGAAGCACTTGTATTTTGTGGGTTTGCCTTGGAAATGCCAAGATAGTAAGTTGGAAGTTTCTGGTTAAGGCTAATAGTGAGTGGGAAAAGGAGAACGATACAATACCAGCCGGTAATTAGGATGTGGATTCTCCACCCTGAGGGGTTTGTGCAGGGCCATTATGAGGAAAAAAAATGGCTTTTAGGACTGACCTAGCTGTTCCTACTGAAATCACTGGTAAGAACAGTTTTTTATTCAAGTGCTTTGTTCAACTCAGCTACTGCATTTTGTCAAGCACTACTTATTTGAAAATAATACAAATAAATGTACAGGGGAACTTCCCATAATATTGGGAATTTAACCCGATTCGATCACTTAGGTATCCGTGGGCCAGGTAAAGCATTCTACTAAGTGTCTATTGAGAGAAGGTATTTGAAAACTCGTTAGTGAATTTAGCATATGAAAATTGAAGTATAAATATATGGTGTAACACTGCATTATTTGTTCAACACATCAATATTTTACAGGCATTCTTAATACAAAGAGCGAAATAAAGGAAGTTGTTGCTAGGAAAAGCTAAAGAGAAATTACAGGAATAGAGATAAAATAGACACCTGTATAGGAAGCCAAACAGGCTGTACCATCTTTGTTAATGAAAAGGGAAACATTTTCCATTGAGATAAAAACATTATCTGATTACATGGATGAAGTTTCAAAATATAAGAAATGAAATCTCTACAAAGATAGTTGTTTGTTGGTTTGTTTTTCTAACCCCTGTTCTTTGACTTAGTTTGTTAAATATGATTCCCGGAAGTCACCTTGAAGTTGGAAACTTTGGAAAAAAAAAATCCAGTTTGGCTTTTTTCTGAAACATCACAAAAAAAATACAGCTGCAAATTGTCTGCTGGGGATTGTATGCACTGAGAAACCCAGTGTGATGGTATTTGGAGTCACACCATTTCCTGTTGACATAGCTGGTCCATCTCATACAGTTTCAGGGCAAATTCTGCCTAATATTGTAGAATATTGTCTGTCTTTATTACCTGGGCTTCTTTGTTCTTTAGCAATACTCAAATTCAGCCTGAAACTTTCATGTTTGAATTTTTCCCATAGCAATTTTTTTTCTAATTTTGGCTTTTATTTACTTTTTTTTTTCTCTTTTTAAGTGCCTGTCACCTCTGTAAAGCACAAATCAAGATACCTCCTAGCTTAATTGTGGAGTCTGTGCCAAGCATTAAGGCAATATATAAGTTAGAGGAGTAAATTAATCACAAAAGAGGTCTATAGACTTATAAATCCTGCAAAACTGTGTGTGCAAAAGAAGGTAACTATTACTTTTGCAGGATAATAAACATGGTATTGCTATTACATCTAGTTAGTAACATAGTATACTTAAACATATTTTATAAAATATAGTGTTGTATATAAAAATATAAAGAAATTCATTAAAATGTATTAGAACCTCACGGGTAGCTGATTAATTTTCATTTCTTCTTATTGTATTATTTTTCTTGACTATTTCTATCTTATTCCTTATCACAGATATATTATTACTACTTTATAGTTGTTTCATTCAGGGAGAAAATACATGAAATGTTTTGAGATAATAAAATGTTTGAACATAATAAAAGTAAAATCAAATCAAATTTATTTCCATGCCTAATGTCAACACTGTGAAGAAAAAGTTAATATTAGCTCAGTGTCTTCAGAAAAACATTGATGCCTTGATTTTTATTTTTTTCCTTAACCTTTTCCAACAGGAACTCTATCGTATAACTGATAAAACTCAGAAATGTCCACCTTTAAAGCAGTTGGCCAGCTACTATCCCAACTAAGAAGCCATTTCAGAAACCTTAACATTTTAATGTTTATTTATTTTATTCTGAATTAACCTAAATTAATTGATTGTCATAGCTAGGTGTTCTGTTCCCCAGCTTTAATCTGTCTCTCGTGCTCCTTTCTTCTAGGGGTAGTGGCTGTTCATAATATTATGTCCTGATTTTATTTGCTCTTTTAATCAAAGCAAGTTCCTTGGGGCCCCATTCCTTGCCTAGACCACCCTGTGCCTCTGAGTGCTCTGAGAGCAATTTTCTTTCAGTACTTATGTTTGAGGTTTATAGGTCTTAACAGGAATGATGGAATTTTTTTATCGTGTTTCAATATCAATGCCTCACACAGCAGTAATGATACCTTTCTGTACAGGTTGATACATAAACTCCATTGTGCATCTGAAAACCATATTTATCTCACTGTTTGCTGCTTTTAATCTCAGCTGAACGTTTTGTTTGCATCAATATGACCAGATGTAGATTGAAACTAAACAGAAGGGGCTGTAAAGAAGTCAGAACACTAAAGGTAAATAGTTAAGTGTTTTGGAACTAATGTGGTTTCTGCATTAATTATCATGATCCAGCTGCTTATCCAATGGATATCAGCCTCTCGGCATCACAGTTTCAATGGTTCTGTCAGAGTATGCAGGCATATACATTGAATTATAAGCTGTCACCACTATCCAGGCTAGTATTATTTCAAGATTCAAAAAAATGTCTAGCTGTTTCTCAGGAGTGGTGTGTTCATCCAGAAATAGTCAGACATAAGGAACATCATATAAAAAGGCATGGAACAGGTTTTGTTTTTCTTTGGAGTTAGTTTGGATATGTTATTTCTGAGAATGTGACAGCTTTCCATACTTTCAAGAAGATACATTTTCTTATAGCAATCTTAATTAGGAGTAGCAAGAGTGGCTGTAATAATAAAATATGTGCATAAATAATATATAGAATGGGAATTTATCGATGTCTCCCAAGAACTTAAGAGAAGGAAGGATTAATATAAAGAAATATTAAGGCAAGACGTGTTAGAAGCCAACGTTTTCATATTCCCTGTAGAAATAAAGTGGTAGATGACACCTAGTGGAGTTTAGCTTTAATTGCAGGAATATACCTAAGTGTGAATCTGTTCATGGTTGGAGTCAAAAGAGAAAAAGTATTCCTGGAGGTGTTGAACTCTACTGTTCCTCTTGTTCTAGTTACAGATATGAGAATTTTGTATCATTACGAATTCTTCTTCCTGTTAAAAATGATAGTAAGATGTGACTGTAATGAGAGCACAATCCATTTTTCAGCCTCTACAATTTTCCATTCAAGATTTACTCTATACTTTTTGAGGTTACAGGATTGAGAATTGTAAGTACACTATTTTTGGTTACTTTTAATGCTTAAAAAAAATTGATTCATCTCAATGTCAGAATTATTATACCAAACTATACTATGTCAAAAATGAAAAGCATTTTTTTTTTCCTGAAGAAAAATGGAATATCTATTGTATTTGGCTATTATCACAGTCATTCTCGAGGTATAGTATCATTACACAAAACAATAGCAAATTAATTATACTGAGCTTCATCTTACCAAGCAATTCAGTTATTCTGCCATCTGAGGAGATGGTTTTTAGGGATTCTTTTGAGTCATGCATTTATTGGGAACCTTAAATGTCATTTTACTGGTGCAACAAAACACCTGGAAAGAAAAGTATGAAATATGTTTTCCTTCTTTCTATAGATAGGTCAAGGTCAAGAAAACAAGTGTCTTATAGTCAGACTTTGTTCCCTAATAAAAATATTCAACTCTTAATTTTATTGAAGAAAATGAAAGTAATAAGTTACTAAAAACCACCATTTGCATCATTGGATGCTCACCAGCATTTGTATACTTGGTCTGCAGTTTAGTGGATGCATGTTGGATTCTGTTTGCAAGATGATTTGGGTTCATGTTGGGAATTATACTCTTTTGGGGTATTATTCCATTTATTATTACTATTGATTAGTTTTTGTCTAGCTCACGTCTCTTGTACTGACTTGTTCGTGGGCCACATTGAAGAATTTGTCAAAAACTTTGTGTATGACCATCAAGTGAGCAGGTATGTGCCAGCAAGTTTTGTGTCGATTTAGTTACTTCTTTACAGGGTAGACATGGGACCACAGTCACCTCAGTGAACATACAAAGTTATAATACATCCAAAGATGTTTGTAGGGATGGTGGATCAGGAAGATATGTCCCAGTGAGAGGCAGCTGATGCATTTATTGGGGCTTTCGTATCTTTTATATCTCTGGAGAAACTTCGTTTCATAACCCATCTCCCCTGAAAGCAGTGGTGGTTGATGTTCTTCCATCGCAGATGTGCAAAATTGGCCAGAGTCCATTTTAATCTCCTGTTTACTGGTTCTGATAATGAAATCTTGACCTCCCAGCAGATGGGACTTGCAAAGCAGTTCTGCTTACTACGAATAGGATCTACAAGCCAATTTGTGCCTGAGCATGTTGCTTTTATATCCAGTGGAGTGACATATTGGGTCAGAGACCGCAGTGCTGAAGTCAGAATAACTCCTGCAATTCTTAAATAAACACCTAAACATGCACCACAGCAAAGTAAAGAGTACAGTAGTCTCTGCTTTGCTGTAGTCTCTACTTTGCTACAGTCTTACTATTTGTCATTCTACATACGACATTGAGCACAAGCATGGACTTCCAAAAATGCTGAAAACTACTTAGATCAGGAGACAACTCAAGACAGCATTTGCCATGTGTTATCTTCTGATTATGAGGTGTTTATAGATGTGCTGCAACTTTGAGATAGTGAATTTTAACAAGCATATTTGGTCACTTTGCAAATAATAAACATACCAGCTGTAAGGTGGTAGTATTTACACATGTGTATCTTCTGCGCAAGTTTCTTGAAAGGTTTGATTTAAAATGCATGCACAAAAAAAAAAAGTAATTCTGATGCAGCAACAGTAAAAGAATATAATATGTCCATTGATTTGTATTCATTATAGTGTGCTTAATTTATAGAAACTTCTGTCATTTAATCACAATGCATACCATATATTGTTAGATACTCAGGAGTAAGCCCTATTGAAAATATAGGCAGAGTAAATCACGAGGCAGCATGGTGACTGGAGCTGCCATCCCCTGCAGTGCCACTCACTGTAGAGCATGTACTCCTGTGCCGTGCAATGCACTCATAGCCATACGCAATGTCCATCCCCAGGGAATGTGTGTGGCTGTGCTGGTACACTGCAGAACCAGGTTTCTGCTCAGTTTGGATCAGTGACACACAGCCACATCACAGATGTAATTGTTTCAGACTCTGAAGTAACACGTTGCTGTGTGTGAATACAGAGCAGATGGGCTGCTTTGGGATAATAATACACTTGGACACTCACGGAGACAGCTGATTTTACATTTAGAGGTCCAGAAGTTGTGTTGCACAAAAGCATTCATGGACAGCACCAAGGGATAGTTATGATACATTCAACACCTAACTTTGGATGATTTAGAGCACCTGTGGATAGACAATAATTCAATATGTGCTCTGAATGGCCTTCTGATAGCACCTGCTTTTCTCCATTAACTATATGAAGAACCCAAGCTACGTTATATGCCTGAAGTTAGTTGGCAAATACCCATTTATATGTTCTGTGTCAGGGTTTGGTAGTACCAAGTAAATGTAGTTAGCACTGCTAAAAGATGATAGTACTTTCAAAGGCCTCCTGTTGAATAATTTATGTAACTGTTTGCTTACCCTTCTCCCCTGAAGAAGAGGCAGCCATGAGTGTTATCTTCATCATGGCGTCGCTGACTGGGAAACTGCTGCATACTTAAAGCAGCCCTATATACTGCTCTAACATACAAACGTCTTGATTTCTGTGCAGTTTTTTTGAGTGTGTGTGTATGTGCCGTGCACCCATCTGAAACAGGAGCAAGTTTGACATTTGAGATCAAATGGAGAGGCCGGCTTCGTTGTCCTAGGCGCTAGGTCCATAAGCCAAAATCTAAAGTCAGGATTTTGCACCCAGTCCTCAGAAGTCTTTCCAACTTCACTAAAATCAGGGTCATTTCTTTGAAATTTATGCAGTCTGAATGTCACATTATGCAGTAGGAGACACTGCTATAAGATTTTCTGAGAGATGCCTCTGCAACCCCATTTGCAGACCCTGTCTTGGCTGGCCGCAGACGCAGACAAGCTCACTCTGCTGGCCCTAAAACCCAAACATCTTAAATTCAAAATTCACTAGACAAGCTGACTCAGCTGTCACCACTGCGAGTAAATCTGAGCCTGATGGTAAGCTCCATATTTATTTAGTGTGTGCTAAAATCAGACTTTCTTTGAGTCAGCACTTCAGGGCTCAGTGCATAGTGAATATACATAAAAGAAAAAGATATAAGTTCTGCCTTGTCCACCAGCTCACAAAAGCTTGATATTGAAAGAATAACTGGAAAGCAAGTTTCCTGTTCTGGTGCTGACTATGATGCAAAGAGTAAAAATAAATTAAAGACCTTTTTATACTGCAAAAGACTTTTGAAAATTAATCTTACAACAGCCCAATTGTCACTGAGGGCCTGAATACTTTATTGACCAAATTGGTGTTCAGAGCCTGTTTGAAAGCGAGTAAGGACTTGCATCAATTTACCTTTTCCATGTAATATCCTTTCAATCATAAATCTTTAAGCGGGACTGGCTGATCTGTGTTTATTTTTGTTTGATAGGAGTGAGAAAAAAAAACTGATTATGATGTTATGTAAATTCCATAGATGTTCAGAAATGTAACGCTTGCTGTGGTGTCAGATAACATGAGTAGCAATTTTGATGTGTGCTCCACATTCTTTAGAATAAACTGTGGGCTTAAATCTAGCCACATAATATGGAAGCTTCAGTCTTTGGAAACTGGCTGGTATGAGTGGCCAGGTTTGTGGTTTCTGTGTGCTTCTTCTCTTTTTCCCATGTGATGCAGGGTTTTGGAGCCCGTGCTGCAGTAATCTCAGTAGATGGAGCAGGATAGCAGCAGTGCTGAATAGGTTGGGCCATAAGGGTAAACCCACATGATTATCTGCTAGGGAAAGGAGGAGAGAGAGGAGAGAATGGAATGAGAGGCAGAAGAGTGAAAAATAGACTATATGAAGAAGCAAAGAATAGATTTGATAAAGACAGTTATAAAAAAACAAAGCAGAAGAAACTTACGTTGGAGATGTGTAATAATAACACAGAAAACCAATATGAAAACAAGTGATGCGTCTTGTCTTTAAGCCCTAAGTGTATTTACCTTTTTCTTTAATCTGTGTTTTCATACCTGTCTGCTTTCTGTTTCTTGCATCGTAACTGGAAATGAAATTGAGGTTTACTTAGAGATAAAACTGTGTTTTTGTCTTGAGAGTCTCAAAGTATCCCCAGGAATTTATTTAAGCCAGGAGTGTTTTGCAATCATAGTTTTTATTTTTTAATTTCAGTAAGGAAGATTTAACTTCACTTGACTACTCCAGAAATATTCTTTTTAAACTACCTTACCATGTGGCTGAGCTCCACATGCTCTGATTTTTTTCTTTTGTTTTCTTGTTGACGCATGAAAAACTAAGGTCTTCAGTTGTGATTTTTCCATTGATGTTGTTAAATATTGTTGAAAAAAATATTATTTCACTTGCTACATGTAATATGAACCCAAATTGTAAAGCTGCAGCTGGATAGTTAGATACTGAAAGTAGCCAACTCCATTACAGTTTGTCTTCTTGATCAATTTAGGGTATTAGCAAAGTGTCAGGAGAAAAAATCTGATGCGGTGATTTAGATTTATTGCTGAATGATCTATATGAAATAAAATTGGGATAAATCAGTAGAAAGTTGTAACTGAATTTTTTTTTTTTATTACTGGAAGTTTTCAAGACATGTTCTTAACTTGCAATTGCAGAACAATTTAGAATATCTTCTTCCAGCAATAAAGAAACTACTATTACAATAAGAAATAGTCTTACTAATTTTTATAAGATTTGATCTCAGGAGTAGGTAGGGTTTTGGTCATATCATTTGTTTCTGACACTGAGTCCTTTATAGCATTATGCTCAATTTCAGGAGAGTTCTGGGTGATTCTAATTTCTGCAAAGGCAAATGCATGTTTTAATAAAAGAGCAGCTGGGGCCATGGTGGTAATCCACTCTGGTTTATGTAAGAATTTCCTTTAAGGAGAGCTTCACATTACTCTTCCTCTGGTAAAAAAAGGATGATTCAAGAATTTTAGTTATCCTTGTTTACTCATTTTCACTATAGTACCATGCAAAGCACCCCTCCAGTTGTGCTTCTCAGCGGAATTATTTATGGGCCTGCATTAAAAGCTCAATCAATGAAGACAGCCAAATTAAAAAAAAATTAGTCCTCCCTAAAGGAAATATTTTTTCTTAATCCAAATATTCTAAAGCTAAATGTATTGTGAATCTATTCTCCTTAACTTTCCCTGTGCAAACTTTTTACGTCTTTTAAATGATGCATTTACAATGGTCTATGGTAAAGCTGAAGAAATGGTCAAGTGTAGGAAATTAATGTTTGGAGGATCCAAACAAAAGTTAGTCTTGAAGGCGACCTTTAGTTGCAGAGTCTCTGCCAGTGCCCTGTTATGAAGCAAGAGTGTCACTGTACTGATACAAGATCTCTTAAATGCTGTTACCAGAAACAAACTAAACTGAATGATCACTGTCTGCCTGGTGAATCCCAAAACTGGAAGAAAATTCTATAGATATTTCTACCTGGGCCACTGGGTGTTCCATCAGTATAAAAGTACTGAGTGTCTAGGGCAACAAAAGTAATAAATTCAGAATTAAGAATTATCTACCCTATTTTGGGGAGAAAATAGGATGATGAATTAGAGGCTCTATGGTAAGGAATTATATGTGTTTTAATGACTCTTGCCCTCAATGGGTTAGGATCATTGTTCTTGAGCTCTCTACATTTTCTCCTGCATGGAATAAAAAAAATAGTAGAAACTGCAGTGTTAGAACTGTGATATCTGGGAATAGCCTTGAAAATGTTAATGAATCTCTAATTAGAAGTGGGAGTGTTCATGGGAATTGTGACTCATTTACTGAGAAAAGCAGATCTGAATGAATGAAATGCCTCCAAGTAGCAAGAACATAGAGCTATATATGAAATTTGAGTACAAGCTGACTTCATCCTCGATATCCACAAAGTAACAAAAGGCATTGGTTGCAACAGAAAAAAAAAGTGAGACTTCAATACGAAAGAAAGCAAGTCAAGCAAATGTAGAGCAAATTTGGGTAGCATTCTACAGATTTCATGGGTAGTAGTCAGCATCAAGGCGGACGGGACTACTCAAATCCTGCTTCCCATTCAGTTGTCCATTGCATGGTGAGACAATCACAGAGTAATTAGGCTGGAATGGACCCATGAAGGTCTCTAGTCGGAGCCTCTAGTCATTTTAGATAAGGTTGTTCAAGGTCTTATCTAGGCAAGTTTTGAATATCCTCAAGGATGGGAATTCCAGAACAACAGAGAAACAACAATACCAGAGCAACAGAAAGTACAAAATAGATGTAATAAAAAGGAGAAGGAACCTGCCACGAGGTAGTGAAGTTGGATGGACAGTGAGTGGATGATTCAGCCCTCAAAAAGTCACATAGATTGAGAAACATGGCAGCTGAGGCTGTGCTGATCCATAAACCATTCACAGCAGCTATAGACCTAAGACAGCTGCAAGTATAGCAGAGAGCTATAGAAGTATAGAGCATGGTAGTAAAAGAAGGGCCAATGTTAAAGCCAGGCAGGTATAGCAAAATTTGGTGCAATAAATTCAAATAAAGCTAAATATAAGCAATTCAAAGACCTTCTAAGCCACTGTCTGGTGGAGAAAAATCATCAACGTGAAGTCAAGTCTCATCCAACCATGAAAACATAAACCAGAATTAGTTCTTATTTGAGAACCACTTGAGTGCACTTGAAAGCAAATAAATTAAAATATGATGGCAGTCAGTACCATATCTTTGTGCTGAACTCTGTACTGATAACTTTTCTTGACCCACAGGTCAGGAAATGCATGTGTGGAAGGAATATTAACAGTGCAGATGGGTAAAATAGGGTGCAGTAGCATGCATAGAGCTAAGAGGAAGGAACGTGGTTTGTAAGTGATTAGGATTTGAAAAAGAGACAAGGAAAAATGGTATATAAATATGCATTGGGTTGCATGTAATTGCAATTTAGCTGTATACACAATGTTTCAGTGTATAGTGCATTACACATACCATGTCTGCCAGTATTTATGGTGGTAATGAACCAGTCTAGTTGTACCATCAAGCAATCACCAAGTGAAAGCTGTATCTTGCTTAAATGATCAATAATACATATTTTAGGGTAAAGTTGGAAAGAAGGAATTCACTGTTTATTGCTATAAAATGTAAGTATTGCTTCTGTCCAGTGAAGCTGATGCTTGCTGTGGAGTGGCAAAGATGCCTACAGTACATTGAAGCAACCCAGAGTTCACAGCCAGAATTGTCAGTAAGAGCGAATATTTGCAGTGTCTTTTCTTTCTTTTTACTTTGAATTTCCAATTTCAGACTTCAGTCAAATCACTTGGGGACATCAAGGTATTTCGCAATTCTAGACATCAGAGGCAGCTTAGCTCAAATTCTGTGATCAGTGTTTGAAGCATTTTGGTATTCGTATATTCCTTTGGGCTTGTGTGAGCCTGGGCCCAGGTGCAGAGAAGTCAACAGTGGGATGTGGAGTTCCTGCCTGTGGTTTTACTCCTCTAGGATTTCACCAAAAGCAGAATTAGGTCAATGAGTGGAGTCTCGTTGTATCCTATGCTTTAGGTACATGACAACTGGAGCATCCTCCAGCTCCTGTGAAAATACATGAGAAGCACAGAGTAAGAAAGAAACCAGGTTACTATCACCAGTACATTTCCAATCTGTTTTCTGTTTGATATGTATTTGGGTTTATTTTAAGTTTTTATTTCTTTCCCTCCCTCCACTTTATTTTAATAAGCCTAAAATACATGGAAAATTAGAAATTGAACAAAAGTTATTCTACACCACTGATATCTGAAAAATATTTTCTTCCTAACTTTCTGTTGTGAATTCATTATCTGAGAAGATTGTTTCACAAATTGTAGTGGTCAATACAGATAGCTTACACCACCTACTTACTTTAACTTAGTGTGAGTGTTACACACAAGATAGCTGACACAGAGTTATCAGCATTATTTAACTTCTTACACTTAATTTACCTCATTAACATTTTTATTGTATTTTGTTACTATTGCATACTGAGAAAACATGGTTGTAAAGTCATCTAGTTCAGGCTAAGCACATATACATAGAGCTCAAGGCTGTCAACATGCTTTCATTGTTTCACTGAACTGAATTAAATAGTTAAGCTTTCCAGCTGCTCTAGTACCTATCCAATTGGCAAAGGTGTGGAATAATCTGTGACTCAGGATTTTCCAATTTTCAAGATCACATTTCTACAGTCTGACCAAATGATATGCTAGAAAGAAAAATGGTGTGTTGACCACAGGACCGGTATTTGATTTCAAGCCTTGATGCACCAGTACTTCAGTAGGAAATGATCTTGATAGGATGACAGTTTGCAATCTATCCTCAGACAGGAAAAAGGCTGTAAATTACCATACCTGGTGTTTGCTGTTGTTTCTTACTGATAATAGGTGGGAAATTTGTGTGTATGTTTATGGCATTTTATTGATTGAGTTACTGAAGGTTGTGTATACCAAAAAGTTGGGGTTTTTTTGCAGTTAAGTTATAAATTTTAATGAGTTTTTAAAAATATGATGGCTTAATATATATAAATCTGATAAGCATGCTACATTATCATACAAACTTGTAGAGTTCCAAAAACGTTGGGGATCAAATTAATCTGGAGTTCCTGTAAATGCTTTCAGTAAGTTTTTTGGGGGTTTGGGATTTTGTTTGCTTGTGGTTTTGTTCTTGTAATAATACTGTTAGCAGGATATTAGGAGCCTGTAATTTCACTTTAATTTCAGGAGTAAAGAACTGAAGGTGATATAGTCTGTTGCAAAATCTCTTTTCATTTTTATTTTCAGAATGGTCTTTGTCTCTTAGGGATGTAATTTCATGACTTTTTAATGATGATAAAACTTATGTAGGATACCAAAAAATACAGTTTTTCCACAGAGTTCCTAAGTCTGTAACTTTATAGTGAGAAGCTCAATTTAACCTTTAGAGCTGAGTTTATGTGAAAGAAGTGGTCAAATCAGTTTCTTAGATTAGTAATCTTGGATTATAAATTATATAAACAGTCACATTCATTTTGGCTACCTAAACAGTAATAAAAAGACATCATAGAATATAACTTTGCTGTGAGGCTTCCAAAGCAAAAAGGTATATCAAACTGCTTTTAGAAAAACTGTGAATATTTACAGAAATTTAACTAATGAATTTTCTTTTTGGTTCTTCTGACTTACAAGGAAGTATTAAGACTCTTAAATTCAATTACATCCTTCTCCAGTCAATCAATGCTAATAAGTTAATTTATTTTGAGCTATTATTATTACTTATTTGCTAATAAAACAAAAACACCAGAAACAGTTTGAGATGCACTTTCATTTTGCAGTGAGCAGTAGGCAGAGTTATGATGTGAGACAGCCTCTGCCATGAAGAATTTAACAGTTACACTGGGTAAGTCAGTATGGGTAAAAAAGCCTTCCTTGCAAATAAAATGCTAAAATTAGTGTTTAGGTTGGTTAGCTTGCTTGCTTTTCAATTATCCCTTCTTTACACGTTTGAAGCAGCCTTTGGAAAATATTTATATGGAATTAAAGGGTGAGAAAAGAGGCTCTAAGGACTCAGAGGTGGTGAGAATGGAAAAGCTGAGCATAGGCAGAGGGAGGATGAGAGTAAGTAACTGCATTTGGTTCAGCAACGCTTGGACTTTATCAGCACGTTTAGTGATGGTCTCTGTGGTATGCACTAGTAAACTATTGGGAGTGTGGTTGTCAGACTACACACTTAATATTGAATTTTTTATTCTACTTATTGTTTATTGTCCTGCTTAGTCTACACATGGCTACCACTTTCTCTGCTTTATTAGGGCTATGTTAAACAATTTAGAAAGCCTTCTGAGTATGGACAGAGGATTTCCCTCCGTAATCTTGAGTACAACCCTTAGATTTTTACAATACCTTTTAAGAATGACATTGATATCACTGATGTGTCACTTCTGTGTCTGGGCATCTTTCTCAGCAATCCTCAGAATTATCATCTAGGTTTTGTTTTCCCTGAATCACCACTTATTCATACAGAGGTGATGTATGTCTCTGAGGATTGCATCCACATCTGGTTATCAGTTCTATGCTTAGAATTAGACTTTTGCTCATCCTGAATCAATTATTTGTAACAGGTGCAAAACCATAATCCCTTTGGTACCAAGCAGAGTTAAATGGGAAAGAGATGTGTAGAGTGGAGGAGCGTTAAGAGTCTTTTAAATCAATTAAATCAGATTCTGTTTTCGTAACACAATTTCAGTTCAGTTACCATCTGCAGGCTTTCCCGTTTTTTTCTGTTTTTTTTTAATGTTAAAACATCTAGAGTGCAAAATGCATACCCCTCACCCCAAAAAAAAGTTTTATCCATTACTGTATAGTATTGTAATGATACAGTTCTCTAGTCTGCTTTTCCCAGAGTTTCCTCCCTCTGTGCTGTTGTCCCCATCCAAAATGTATCTTCTCACCCTTGAGGAAAGAATATAGGAAAAGAAAAGCTCCAGTCTCTGCCCAATTTGCTGTCCCAAGATCTCAACCATGAGAGGCCTTGATGGTCTGGAATAGTTTATTGAAAGGATCCAAGAAGAGCTTACTGCTTGATTAATTGAACAATTAAGCATTGGAATTATTTAGGTTTAAATTAATATTAATGGAGTGTTACTTCTAACAATGAAAATAATAGTTTTTAATCTAACCATAATTTCATGAGTTGGACTCTGTGGCTTTCAGTTATGCCTTTCATTTACTTAGTGCCTTTGTTGTTTTATCTATGCGTATATACGTATATGTATGTGTTTGTATGTCTATATGCCAGAATGAATTGCTAAAAATTAAGGTAAAAAAACATTTCTTAAGCCATGAAACTTCCTTGTGAAATACAAAAGGTATTTTGAAACAGAGATCTGTGTTCTTTTAACAGAATAACTGAGAGGGACGTAGGAAGCACAGGCTTTGCTGTACCGGAATTGACACAGAAATTTGAGCCTGGCAATCAATACAATTACCAGGACCACAAAAGTGTGGAATTAACGTCTCCGATTGCAGCTTTCAGTTTGTGTATACAATTAAAGATTCATTGGTCTACACAGGGAGGAATTATTTATTCTGCCCTTTGTTTGTCTGAATGATTTTCTGTCTGTCTTCCTCCTTCCAGAGAGTGTGTTCAGCAAACTGAAGAAAAGTCTTGACAAAATTGTCAAATACTTATGAATCAGGATTCTCTAATTTAAAAAATAAAACAATCCCAAATATTTGCTATAGTCTATCTATGGTGTTTATTTTCTATTTGTAAATAATTTACAGAGACAAAGAACTTCCTTTTATGGAAGATCGCAACATCTTTTTAAGGTAACAGTAGAAAAATGTTCAAATGTAAAATGTTATTGAATGGTGTGATTTATGTAGGAGCTCTCTGTGCTGTTATTTATGTGTCTTTTTGAGAGAGAAGATTAGCATGGAAAAAATGTGTGTCTGTAGATCAATTTTTCTTCCTAGAAAAGCTGTTGTCACCTGTTAGCTTGAGAGACAGAGCATCGTGTACAAGTCTAGAAAAAGTAAATAACACTGCTACTGACTAGACTGAGAATAATGGTTTTATGCTGTAACTATCTGAATGACTGAATTAAAGTAATTCATTTATTTGAATTTCAGATGGGTATTCCCCTGCCTGTGGCTTTACAGGTCTAACTCTGAAACTGGCTCAGGAAAACTTTGAATCTACAGAATATTTCATAGCACTGCAAAAATGTGAAGGAGCCACTTCTTTTTCCTCACAATCATGATTTCAATTTGTCTTCAGAGCTATAGTCGTTATATTCAGAGGGCTTTGCATTGTGTCCCCTGCTGGTTCTCACATGCAGGCTGATTTCAGCTATAAACGCAGAGCTTATTTTGTGGTTTTGTTTTCATTTATTTTGTCATTGGTTTTTATATTCTTACTGAAACTATTTATTCCATACAAAGAAGTGGAAATATCATATTCACAGACACAAATATGAGAAGTGTGAAGATTTGCAGATGTTATCAGAACAGGGAAATAGGACTGCAGCGCATACTGTTCTCCAGTCTTACATACAGCATTTGCTGCTGAGCATCCACATCTACAATATCGGCAAATTATTATATGCTTATGCAAAATATTCTTCTGGAAACCATAGATTAGAAATAGGGAGCAGATAAGGGCTCCCTGATTTACAGAAACTTATCCCATTCTAACATCAACTAGCTCAACTGGCCCCCTACTCTGCTTGTCCCTGTACTCTGCTTGTTCTTTTACTCTGATCTCATGAGTCCTCACCTGGAGTTCTGCTTTCATTTTTGGAGCCCATATCACTGAAAGAACATGGATCTGTTACAGCGAGTCCAGAGGAGGTCACAGAGATGATCTGAGATTTGGAGCACTTCTTATATGAGGACAGGCTGAGAAAGCTTGGGTTGTTCAGCCTGGACAAGAGAGGGCTCCCAGGAGATCTTACAGAAGCCTTCCAGTAATAAAAGGTGCTACAGGAAAGCTGGGGAGGACTTTACTATTAGAGAGTGCGGGGGTAGGCTGAGGGTCATGGTTTTAAGCTGGAAGGGGGGAAATTTAGATTAGATATTAGGAAGAATTTTTTCCTGTAAGGGTGGTGAGGCCCTGGCACGGGTTGCCCAGAGAAGCAGTGAATGCCTCATCCCTGGAGGTTTTCAAGGCCAGGTTGTATGAGACTATGAACAACCTGATGCAGTGGAAGGTGTCCCTGTGCATAGCAAGGGGATTGGAACTGGATGATCTTCAGCACCCCTTTCAGCCCAAATCATTCTATGATTCTGTGATAGACCTTTTCTTAGATAGGTCAGGTTCAACCTTGAATGTTCTATATTCCGGTGCCTTATGCTAGGATATTATTTTGACATTTGTTATGACAAATTCTTTAATTGATAATATGTGTGATTAACATTGTTTCTATCTGTACTATAACTGTCCACGGTTGTCTGGATGAATTACCTGAGAAATTCCAGTGAAATTCCATGCTATTCTTTTTGCGCTGATTTTAATGTAGGTGTTTTGAAATCAAAGCTCCACAGACACAAAAACCTTCATTTTTTTGATTATCTACAATGACTTTTTGTTCTTAAGGTGACCCTCAGGGCTCAAAACAAATTTCTCTTTGCAAAATGTGAAGAGAGACATCTAAGACCTCTGAAAGGCAGCAATAATAAGTACCACTATCTAGAAATTCCACTTGGTAAATGGAAGATATGAGGGAAAGAGTTAGCTATGTGTAATTGTATAGTAATGCTTTACGTCTGCTATAATTTTGTGAGATTTAGATAGGTTTTGTCACTTTTTTTGTTTGTTTGTTTGGAAAAGAATATAAAAGTGGAGTATATGACTAAGCAGCATTAGATCTATATGAAAATCAGCTAAATCAGGCTATGTAAGTGCATTTAGGAACCAAGAGATTCCTGTTTGCTCTTTGTGCTAATCTGTTGGGGTTTTGTTTTGGTTTGGGTTTTTTTGTTTTATTTTTTTCTGATTTTAATCTATCTTTAAAAATAAAAAAGTGAAACAAACCACAAACCAAAGCCACTTTTCCTTGGATGAGTCCAAAATTACCCACAGAAGGAGAATCCAGAAGCCACCTACTCAACTCAGAGAAGGGCTTTTGAGCTTCTAAGAAATTCCAGTTCACTAGGGAAAGACCAAAAGCCACAAGTACAACAGACTGTTAAAAATTGGTCCTGGTTCCCTGAAGTAAGGGAATTTTCTTTAAAAATGGCTCCCCAGTAAGCAGGGAAAGCACCAGATCCATCTTTCAGTGAAAGATTTCAGAGCAATCTGGTAGGACTGTCTCTTAGGGCTAGCCGCCAGCTATTTGTGCCACACTGTTTCCATTTGAATGAAAGATCTGCTCCCTAACAGACTCTTACTCTTTTCTACATTTAATGCTGTGGTAGGTGTAGGGGTGTTTGTTACTCTTTTGAAGATTTCAGCACAAAATGGAAAATAAAATAACATTCATAAAATAAAATGGAATTGTTAGTCTGCATAAATACAGTAAGTACTTATTAAGCTGCTGCAAAATGTTGACAATGGCTGTGATTTTTCTCTGGAATGGTGGCATTTTGGCTGGGAATGGATTATTCTCACAGTGGCACAAGATCATGGTTCACCAGCTCTATGATTAGTAAAATCATTAGGAGAAATTAACACTGCCAAGGTGAGAAAAGGCTGCCTATGTATCCTTTCCTCTCTGAACCACTTTTTGCCTGGGCATCTTTTGCCATGTACAGGGAGACTCTGCAAGCAGTATGCACACAATTTAAGAATACAGAACAAATATTTATTGACTGCTACATATGGTGGATGTCTAAGCTATGTACTTCTCAGTGAAGCTTTAATACAGTCACTGCCTCCAGTACTGGCTTGGAGGTTTTCATCCAGATATGGAAGGGTTCTCCTTCATTGCTCCTTGGAACAAACATTCAGTTTCTTTCTTTTGTGATTTTTCTGGGATTTTAGCTAGCTTTTCACAGCAGAATTTTTCTGCCTGAGTCTTTGAGTTGTGTCTTTGACTCCAGGAGAAGAGATGAAATCTTGAAAGAGCGATTGGGAAAGAGGGAGATTGAAAGGCAGAACTGATGGTGGAGATACCAATTGGGGTGAGAATGGATGTGGTCTTGACAGCAGCAGAAATGGAAACAAAGACAAGAACAGTTAACAGGGAGTCAGATATTTGGAGGCTAGGTGTAAGCTAATGAACCAGGCAAATAAAAAGGCAAGTTTTTTTCGAGCAATGCCGTTTTTTCCCCAGTTTATTGGAGAGTCAGCACAAAGATTAATTGTTACGCATGCTATCAGGATGTGGTTCAAAGCAAAACCAAGATCAAAACCTCCACAATAATATTTTTATAAAATATAATATGGGGGCTTAGGCCATTAACAGTTCTCAGTTATGCATCAGGTTTCTGTGTTACCGTGATGAAAAGTAGCACTGCTCCTCAGAAGTTAATGAAATTGAGAGGCTTACATTAATTGTGAAATTAGCCCTCTAGATCTGATCTGCATATGGCTTGAGACCAACATATTTCTGCAGACTTCAGTAATGTTAATTCTACCTCAATCTAAGAACTTCAGTACTTAATTCCAAAGAAAGTAATTCTGAGGACATTAACTCAGCTTGTGACTCTGGACAGTCATTCACTTTCCTATTTTCAATAACTGCTTAAATTGCTTCCTCGTATTGTCTAATTTTAGAACTTTGACAAGTTTTTGTAAATGCTGTGTATACACATCACTTCTGTGAAGAATGAACAATATCAGTGGATCGGGGAAATGGGAAATAGGGTAATTTTTGTCTCTTTAGTATTTTTAAACTGCTGGTTCATCCTCTGCAGCTGCCTTGCATTTTATAGGTGTACTAAATTTGATGACCGTGAAGGGCTGTTAAACAATATGCTGTGATAAAAATAGTTCCCTTTGCTGACATTATGTGGGTTTTTTTTCTGAACTAGCTCCATAAATTACATCAACAAAAACTATTTGCACTTTTCTATTTTTCTAGAATTTCAGACAGGTAAATTAAATTGTGTCTGTAGGACCAAGAGTGAAAAGAAGCACATACGAGTGATAGACCTGTCTTTCTGGTAGTTATTCATACTAAATGCCCTTGCTTTTGCAAGTACTGTTATTTAAAGACACTGGACTTTTCCACACCACCATTACTGGACCATGTACCCAAGAAGCTCTTACACAATATCCTTCTTTCAAGATTTTTGTAGAGCATGATATCTGAACATGATTAACAAATCCCTGTGTGTAAGTAATAAGATGCTTGACCAGTGATTTGAAAGCACTGTCCGACCTGGTGTTTCTGTAGAAATTCTGTATACTCACAGGGTTATAGAAACTTGTGTATATGAGACATTGTATGAAATATGACTGATATTAAAATGAGACTTTAAATAGTATAATTTAAATAAGAGATAAGCATTCAATTACCTTGATGTAATTATGTCAAAGGGCTGGAACTGTGGGAGACTCTGACAATTTAAATAGGAGAAAATATATTCTTCTGAGTCAAGAAAGAAATTGCAATAGGAAGAACACTATTTAGAGGACAGGCAATGAAGGGAAGCTGATAATAAGCTATATCATAACAGGAAAGGTCATTCGAAGAAACAACAGCTTGATTATTCTGCTAATCAAAAGAATCAGGAAGGCACTTTTACCTGCTATTTTTTCCCAACTTCATACAAGGACATATACTATCTACTAATAAAAGTGTCATAATTACACATCTACACTCTGTCTTCCAAGTCTTATCCTTCATACTGAAGGTGTGAGGTCAAAAACATTATATAAATTGTAGGAGATAACACAAGGACAGAAAGAAAAACTGGGTGATAAATTTCATTTTGAGAAGTTGAATGCTGGAATTTTGAAAAGTTTGGAAAGAAGAACAGTCTATCAGTGAGATTACCTGCCTAAAAAGTAAAGTTCTAAGAATTCTAGCACTAAAATACCTATGTTGCAGAATTTCCCTTTTCCTAGTGTTTGGTTCCAATTCTGGAGTTCGTTTCATAGGACTCTTCTTTGTGTACCTATTTCCCTTACATCCCAGAGTACTGACCATCTAGCTCTTTTAAGACTAATGCAAATCTGTTAACTGTGCTGTTTTAAAATCTCTAACTTCCACTGGAGTTCCCATTTCAATATGAAATATTGGAATGTGAAATATTTCATTATCAGCTGACATTTTATAAATACAGAAGATGTAGATGCTTATTGAACACTGCTCTTCTTTAGGTTGATGTTGATAATATAACAAATGAATTATTGCATATTTTATTACACATATGCTCAGTAGTGGTGTATTAATAATGATGTAGCCAGTCAATTGTGTTTCATAAATACTCTTTTTTTTAAAGACAATATAAATTATCAGATTCCATCTGAAAAGCAGAAAAAAACAAAAACACAAACACAAACTAAAACCCCAAACCCTTTATATTGTGAAAGACTGGATTTTTTTTATTTAGATGGATATTTCATACTTCTCATGATCTGTTTGGTCCTAATGAAGAGTCCTAGTGAAGATGCTTGTGATAGGAGGAACTCTCTTTGGAGAATGAAAGACTTTTGAGATGTTTGGACTCCCATCATATGCTGCTGTGTTAGTTTTCCTTTCTGGTTATTTCCTAGTGTTATAGTACTTGAGCTATAGCATCCAGACAAAATCTGTTTAATTTCAAAAGCCAGTTGAGGATTTACACAATTTGATGGTGTTTCTTGAGATGTTGCCATTCATTCTGAGAGGAAAAAACTGCCTTAAGTTTTGTAAATAATGTGGGAAGGGGGAAAAAGTTGACAAGATAAGCTCATAAATCAATGATGATGAAGAGAATTCTTTTATCAGCTCAGATGAATTACAAATTGAAATAATAGTTTCACAGTTGTCAAAGAGTAATAATTATGCTAGAGTTCCACTTGTGGGCCTGGCTGGATTTTTTTTATTATTTTCTTAAGATGTAAACATAAAAATGGCTTGGCAATATACTACAGCAATTTCAAAAATCAATTTGCTTTATTTTCACATGTTTGTTTTCTTGTTTCTGTAATATGCATTTATGAATCACCCACTTTAACAATGGTGTTAAAGAACATTTGATTCCAAATTTAATGAAAATTTTAAACTTTTTATTTATTTTTCAAGAGTCCATAAAAAATTCCTGTGAACTGCACCATCGTATCATTTCCACTATATTTGTGAAGGAAAAGGAAAATAGACCACATATTATTTGCCAAGAGCTTCTTTGTTGTGGCTTGGCTTCATAGACTTTTCTGCTCCAATGATGAAAACTGAACATAATTTTCATATAAGCTCTTACAGCAGCAGACTACTGCACCCTTCAGAACAAAGAAGCAGAAACATATCTTAGAGGAGAAAAGAGGTTAAAAAGCTTTTCTTAGAAATGTAAGTGCAGCTGAATCAAGCTCTCTCTACGATCAGCTCTCAACAGTTTCTATATAACAGTTGGGAAGATGCTTGACTATTACATTTGGCAATCGCTGACACTGTTTAAGGCTTAATAGTGTTTGACATTGACATCCTGTCATGAGGAATTAGTTAAAACATTGGATCTAGAGCAACTAAGGAGGGTGTGATATGTATGTAGGTGTTTGAAAAGCATGGATATCGAAAAAAAGGAAGATGAATTGTTGAAGCTGATTATGTAACTGTTAGTTCTAGTGGTGTGTAAGTTGGTAAAGAAGAAATGAGATGAATCCAAGAGGGATTAAAGCTGAAGGTCAACAATGTTTTCATTAAGAAGGTCAAGAGAAATACAGAATTACTTGAGGCTCAGTAAACATGATGAGTATCATTCCATCAGAATTATAGAATGGGTTGGGTTGTGAGAGATCTTAGGGATCATCCAGTTCCAACACCCCTGCCACAGGCAGGGACACCTCCAGGGATGGGGCATCCACAGCTCCTCTAGGCAACCTGTGCCAGTGCCTCACCACTCACACAGGAAAAATATTCTTTCTAATATCTAATGTAAATCTCCCCTCTTTCAGCTTAAAAGTGTTCCCCCTTGTCCTATCCCCGAACTCCTTGATAAAGGGCCTCTCCAGGGCCCCCCCTCATGAAAGCTCATAAGTAGAAGACTTTTGACCTGTTTACTTATGGGTAAAAATAATTTCCTAGTAATGGGATTAATACACCTTATGCTGAAATCAATAAGAACATATTGCATTCTCTGAGATTTGTATGAGGACTAGATGACTTTGCAGATATCTGATGGTTAATTTTTTATGCATTTCTGAAAATTAACTGCTTTAGTCAGGTCTCCCTTACTGAAAAAAAAGTCTGTTCTAAAGTAAGAGTAAGTTTTACCAAATTTTTTTCTCTGTATTTCTTTGAATGTAAATCTATAAACTGAAGCAAACTTACTTTGTTCAAGTCTGAGATTCAGAAATGAAAAAAATCCTCTGGCTGGCATAGGGTCATGAAACAACGACCAAGGAGAATGGGAGGCACTAAATCACCTCTGTAGGTCTCATCTGCATCTATTCTCTTTGACTCTGTCCTTGCATCAACTCATTAATGACACTTAAAATATGTGGAGATAGGTGCTTGTTCCAGACTCTTTCTCTTAACTTAAAAACATAGAAAATTTGTTTGTCCTATTGAATTATGGAACTACCATCTCAGAAATTTAGGAAAATCACATTATTGTAGATCAGATTTTTTTATTCTGTTCTGCATGTACCTCCTTCCTCTTCAAGAAAAAGACAAAAACACTCAGGTGGAATGAGATTCTTTTCCAAATGTTGCACTTACATCATCACTTTCCTTGTCTTTGATATCTTTCAGACATAAAAATGAAAACTATCTTAAAAAACAAGTCAGGATTCCTTTCTGGAGGGTTAAGTAGATCATTTGTCACTGAAGTCATGTTAGTGTGGCTGCTGACAAGTCAGAAAGAAAAATGTTTGAACAAACCATATAAAGATCCCAGTAAAGGAGTGGATGCTTGCTTTTAGCAGCAGGATTATTAGCTGGTAAGATTGCAAATCTCTTTGGGATCTTTGCCAGATTTTGACTAGCAATCACTGGTAGATCCTCACTAAGGTTATGTGTTTGGAAAAGGGAAAACAATATAATCAGTTAAATAAAACTGATAGGTAATGAGGAACTAAAGAAAACATTGTCTCTGTCCTTGTAAGAGAGACTCTTTTTCTCCTAAAGGCTTGCTTTCTTCACTGAATGTGTATTTTTGCCAGAGTAGACACATTATTAGCTTCACAGGTAAAATTAATTCCAAAAGCTCCAAAGAAATCTGGTAGATGTTAACTCCTTGATGATATTCAATAGTTCCGAGTGTGATACGAAAGGTTCTTCAGGATTATCATGACTAATAGTGAATAGCATGGTTGGAATAGAGATACCGTCAGCATAAATATATATATATACACACACACACACATCTTTTTGTCTTTCGCTCCATGTATACGTAAAGAGAGAGGTGATGGGAAGAGATTATATGTGGTACTTACCCTGTCTGTGCTAAATCAAATAGTAAAGCATCAAGTCCAGGCTATGAATTCCTTAATTCAGCTGGTGATTGCATTAGAGCTAAGAGATGAACTGCTGTTTTCACCAGTCTTGGAGTGTCTATATACCATATAAGAACGGTTTATACAAATTACTCACATGACCTCCCAAATAAATTGATTGAATTCAAGCACTTGGCAGTCCTTGCTCCAAAGTCTGAAAATGAGGTATTTAAAAAAAAATGTTCATAAAAATAAATTCAATCCTGAATATACAAAATAAAGTTTCTAATGTGTGGTAATGAGCATTTCTGTCTACCTCCATACAGTAATCATTTTTAGAAATAACTATAATGAAAAAGCAGTAAAAGTCAGGAAGTACCAGACTATGGTTACTCATGCATACATGCATGTACAAAAAAAGTATATCCAATCAGATAGTTTTTAGCATTAAATTAAATTATATTATATAAGTTCTCTCATTTGTGATGTGTCTTTAGATTATTTCTCTGGATTCATTTACGTAATGGAAAACTTCCAGTGTTCACAAATCTAAGGATTACATCAGTCTGGTTTTAGTCAGAGATTTCATTAAATCCAGTCAAATTTTGCCTGTATTAGGACTGAATAGAAGCTTTCTAAAGCTGGAACTTTTTGAGATACAAGCTATGATATAGCTTTGATGCTAAAGCCACAAGTGACAAAAACGACAACAAAATTTAAAATAAGTTATCAAGCATTATGTACAGAATGCAAATGAGGACAGAGTATGTCCCAAAGAGATTACAACCCAAATAGAAACTGCCTGAAAACCTGATATCACAGCTATACTTAGAACGTTGATATATTTGGAAGTCATTCTAGCTTAATATACACATTGAGTAACAGTGAGCCTTGAGGATGGGTTGCATTTGCAGGAAATGTACGCATCAGATTAGCAAAAGGAAATGAAAGAGGAAGAGCTGTAATAGAGAAAATGGAAAAAAACCCTACAAACAAACAAAAGTGGGGATGTAGGTAGATACAAGAAATCCAAGGATTTCTTGTAGCCAAAGAACATATATAGTGAGAGATCCTGTCTTGAGAGCTTATGTGAGGTTGTTTTTGCTAATAATGTGGAAGAAGATAGAGTTGGAGGCGAGAGAGTTGAGGAAGAGATGCTGGTGCTAGGTGTGAAAACACACAAGAAGAGGTAAAAAAAATTTCAGCCAAGAAAAAATGTGGTGAAACGGATGTTGTTTAAATGGGGATGCGCATAAGAACGGTGAACAGCCCAAAGTCATTAGCTGTGGAGGCAGGGAAAAGGACAGGTTTGTGTGAGTGCACAGCTTTTTCAAGGCAGGACAGGGAAGAAAAACACAGAGAATTTTTGAGCAAATTTAGAAGTTTGTAAGGTACCTTTGAGATTATTGACCTTTGAGACTGATCAGTATGTGATGTCTTTCATCTTTTTTCTAATGGGCTTTGAATCGTGACATTAAAGTGCTTTAGCATACTCACCAGTCAAACAGATTCATATCTCCTTTCCAAATATTCATATTCTTATGAAAGCATTATACCTAATGTGTGGAGTTTTCTATTTAATTAAAAATTAATGTACAACAAAGATCAGTGCTAAAGATAATATTTGGGGTGTAATTTAACCCCAACATGTTTTACACAATACTGAGCTCCATGATCATGTTTGAGATATTCTGAAGACAGCTTTGACTTTTCATCGTAATTAATATAGTTCCTCTCAGCTCTGTAATGTCTTTCAAATGTCAGCTTACTTGGGTCACATCCAGAAGAAGCACTGCAGTTCTGTCAGGAGAGCTGCCATTCCCTGGAAGAGATAAGAAAATGAAGCCTCTGTCTTCATATGGCAGAAAAAAAATCTCAATATACATTAAAAAATAAGATTGTTTAGTATTGTCTTGTCCAGTATATTGTTGTTCCAATTGCTAAATTATTTTCTCAAAATTGTTTACTTAAAATAATTTTTAAAGTGCTTTCCAATACAATGTATTTTCAGACTGTAGTTTGTGAGGGGAAGGATTTATTATTTTATATTGAATGACTGGCTTATTCCCAGTTTTAGGTCAATATAAAGTATATCTCCAGTAAAGGATATAGTAAAGTGGCTGACTGAAATAGGCAGATAAATTAACAATGCTATCTGATCAAATGTACTTATGTGTGGTCAATTTAGGCGAATGAGGTGTTTCATTAAAAGAAAAGTAGTTCTTTAAAAGAATATAGTTTTGTGTATACACAGTATTGTGAGAATTGATCTTTATGAATGCAATGAGATATTATTGAAAGAAAACACAGAATAAAGTAAGGAAAAAAGTGGATTTTTTCATTTATTTGGAAGGATGGACATGCATAGTTTCAATATTTATTGATAAGCAAAATACTAAATTTGTTTCCTTGATTTTCTACTTATCATCCCTAAATATCTTCACATAACAAAATATGCATTTTATCTTATTAAAAAGAAACAGCTAACTAAGGAAGCAGAGATACTGTAGAAAAAGATTCAGATGAGTTACAGTGCATCATAATCTGTTTATAGACCACTGATGTATAAGCAGGGTATAATACCTAACCACATTTGTAAGACCTTTGCTGAAGTACTGTGTCAATTTGGGGTACAGACTGCAAGAGAGATGAAGCCTGATTAAAAGTAGACGTAAAAATAATGATCAAAGACCTAGAAAAATGTGACTTTGGAGAGAGGACTGAGTGAACTGGTGTTGTTTCATCTGGAGAAGTGAAAATTGCTACCATTTTTCCTCTAGGTCCTGAACGATGTAAAATGCTACTGAAAAGTAGAATAGAATAAACAGGTTTCATTTTCCTGCTGGATAGGAGAAATAGTTCTGGAAAAATATTGCAGCAGGGGAGGTTCAGATTAGAATTAAGGAAAATGTATTTGGAGTAAAGAGAGTTCAGCACAGAAGAATATTGCCTAGGGATGCTGCAAAATCCTTATCAGCGCAGGGTTTTGATAATAGCCAAACATTTGTCAGCAATGATACAATTGATTTTGCCTTGTTGCAGAAAAGTGAGCTAAATAGCTTCTTAAAATGCTTTCATTTTTTTTTCTGTCATTTTAGCAGCTAAATAACTATATATAATACATTTGTATGCAATGTTTTAGAAAATGAAAGTATAAAGACATCTTTGAATTAAACTGTACCATATTCCTGTTGCCAAACCCATCTGGAATTGTTAAAATTTTAGTCCTGTTCTGAACATGAAAAATCTGAGTTAGCGATACTCATTCTTTCTCCTGGCCATCTTTTTCCTTTAAACTACTGCAAAATAACAAAAATTCTTGGAATGCAAGACAAATGCAGCATGCAGGGATCAAAACTAGTTATATGTATAAACTAGTAGCTTAATGAAATAAAAGCAGAGACTCGTACCTCTGTCCTACTCTACCTTTATGTTATGCATAAAATAAGCAAATAGAATGAAGCTAATGTCGTAAGTCTTTTTTTCTGTCTTAAACTTGCACTTGATTTTTAAAATCACTAAGCAGTGGTCTGCCTGTGCTGTCAAGTTAAGAGGAATTTCCATTAACCTGAAGATAAATAGTGTTAAGCCTATCTTGAATAACAAAAATGCATGCAAAAATATGTATTGTTTTAGTGACAATGAGTAGATGTGCTTACAATGAAAAGGGTGAGTTTGTGCTTGTATGTGTGATACCACCTTTTAGATCAAAGTTTGCCGTAAGATGCTCACTGTGGCTGCTTCCTTCCCTGACTGAAAGTTCATGGCTGCTCAGTTATTTCACAATTCAAAATGGAAGGGGGAAGATTTAGATTAGATATGAGGGAGGAATTTTTCACAATGAGGGTGGAGAGGCACTGGCACAGATTCCCCAGAGAAGCTGTGGATGCCCCATCCCTGGAAGTGTTCAAGGTTGGATGGGGCCTTGAGCAGCCTGGTCTAATGGGAGGTGTCCCTGCCTATGGCAGGGAGGTTGGAACTGGATGGGCATTGAGGTGTCTTCCAACCCAAACCATTCTGTGATTCTATGGTATGTACCAATCCAAGCATATAGATTTCTACACATTAGCTTTGATGTAAATGTTAGTTGTTCCCTGTCAGTTACCTTAATGCAATTTAACATGTTCATTGCATGTTAATTTGCATGCTGTCAAAAACTTAAATACGCATGCATGCACGTATATATTTTACTTAAATGTGTATAAATAACTGTAAGTTAAGAAAATTGATAAGATTACAATAAGTGAAAAAGAACTTAATTTTGCCAAATAAAAATACATACAAAAAACACGATAAAAATGTTCTTATTATTCCTAAAAAGCAATATAATATGGGCAGTTATTTGGAAGAATTCAGTTCAGTTGTGATAAAGGATTAAAATGCCAAAATTCTTTGCACAATTAAAAGTTATTTCATCTTCTGTGCTGATCTATATTTAGAGTTTGAAAATGCTTTCTAATATGTAATCCAAATCTCTTTTGTTGCAAATTGAGCTGATTACTTCTTATCTTACCCTGTGTAGACACAGAAGATGATCATTTTCCCTTACAAAAGATTTGAAAATCTGAGCCACTTTTGCCTAGAACAGAGTTCCTTGTCCTGTGAATATCATCTGATGCTACTCTACTGGCTGTTTAGACTAACCTAAATTGGAAGGATTCGGTTAGGTTTAATTCAGCTATTCGATATGCTTATGGCTGTATTTTATTATAAGGAATAATTTTTTCTTTTCTGACGTTTAGCAAGTCTGTGTTTTCAAATGACATTACTTACCTACCTGAAGAAATTACTTTGAATTACGGTGTGAATTTAGAATGCAAGAATTCCTGAGCCCTCACAGGGAAACTTGTGTTACGCAACCAGCCAGAGATAAAAGCCCTTGCTGGGGGTGCATGCAGTTATTTTAGTGGAACTTGCTGCCAAAAATTATGGCTGCTTCTGGAAGTAGCTTTTCAAAGCCATTTTCAGCAAGCTGCTGTCCTCTCTGGTGGGACATATGTGTCCTTATGTGGCTTGGAGATGGTTCCTCCTCAGCTCCAAAATAGGAGTCCATACATTTTGTATTTGTGTGAGGGAATGTGGTGTCCGTAGCCCTGGCTTCAGACATGCAAGAATTTTCCTGGTCTCTGAGATGAGCTGATAACTCTTTTGCCAGCATAATTCTGGAGAAACTTCACTCATCTTTGAAAACTCTGAAGCCAGCCAGCTGAATCCACAAATTTAGCAGAAGCTTCCAACAAAATGAAGGCTGTAACATCACTAGACAATTGGAAGCTGTCTGGATTAACCAGACTACCTGTGATCTGAGAATCAAGTCTTTTAGTTACGATGGCAGAATAAAACAGCAAAAAATATAGTAATTTTTTGTGACTTTAATGACCCTGAAAAAAATCTTTTCAAAATGCCTTTAAAATCCCTTTGTGTTACAATCAACCTCTTTCACAGAGTTTTAAAAGAATGGTCTAATTGCCTATGTTTATATTTTATTAGCTGTCAAGCACTGTCTAACAAAGGTGGCCACTGACAGTGAAATGAGACAACAATAAGTTTATTTTGGAGCACTGCATTGATGGGTGAGAATTAAAGACTGATATGAGATTTAACAAAGCCCTTGATGGAGTGATGTGTCTAAGAAAAAATCTTTCTCCCCATCCATCCAGACGTGCTCTGGTTTAATCAGCGTCATCAACACGAAGTTCCCATCTGTAGAAGTGAGGCGAAAGGAAGAAACCTCATAACCAAAGAGGTTCTGGTTTCTCCATGACAGCAGTATAATCATCAATCTTTAAAATTCCTGTGATAAAATCAGACTTTGAAATTAACTGAGCTGAGCTACCACCTTCTCAGGACAGGTCTAGAAATAATCTATTTGCTATGAAAACCCACACTAAATAGGTAGACTGCGACTGAGCTCCCATTATGCACAATTAGCTTGGCTTTCTGCAAGTTTCCTGTGGTGAAGAATGTAAGCAATTCACCTACAGACATTGCAATTTCAGACATTAATGGCACAGCACATCTAGCCCAGCTTCCATTCCCTGGGAAAACACAGTAGTTAACCTATGTTTGGATAGAGAGCCATCCTACTGTTCACATTATATGGAAACAGCAGTGCAATGGCAGCTTTTCATCAATGACCCTAGGTTTGTGTTACACTAAAAAAAAAACAAGTCTGTGACAGAATCAGTCCAGCAAAATGATCCACCGATGTTTGAAAATATATCCAAGCTTTGATATCATGCATTAAATCAGGTGTAGACAGTGCTTTATTAACCACCAATACTGTATTTAAATCCTGTGTCTAAAATTGGGATCTCTGCCTGTGAGTACTCCTACTCCTTGGCAAAGCTAGAGAGTCAAGACTATGTATCTTGATATAGGTTTGTGGCAAATGTCAAATGTGTTCCTGCCTGATTTTGTCATGTAAGCTGCCATTCTGCCTGAAGAGCTGTTGAGGAAATGAGGTAGATTTTGATTGCAAAATACTGAATTATTAATTCAGTTATTGTACCAGCAGAGGTATCCTTATCCAATAAGGTTAAGTTTATTAGAGATATAAAGAAATTAAGAAGACTAGTATTTATTTCAAAGAAGGCATGTCCTTTTATATAAATTTATTTTTACTAATTTATATTAAGATGAATTAAATAAAGGGCACTGAGCTCGTGCATAAACCTGCATTACACAACGTAGAATCTTCCCATTGCCTATACTTCCTTCTTGGTTTAGTGAAGTGAGTACTGGGAATCTGATGAGGTTTTCACTGTCTCAAATAGTCTAAAAGTTTTGTGTAAAAATTGTTTACCTGTTTTATTATTGGCATTTTTACTAGATTTCCAGTGATCTTTTTGATTTCTGCTGGGCTTGCTTAAAAGTGCGTGCATACATATGATGATCTTTATAGGTCTTCCAAGGGATGACAGACTTGACTATGACATATTTTCTTGTCCAAGATTGCTTAGAAGGCAGCATTTAATTGTTAGCCACATTGTTGTGTCTCCAAGTACACAACTGTCAGTTGCTGCTTTGTACGGGAATTAAATGTTTTAGATCTTGTAATATGCAGTTTCCTTAATTTTGTGTTTTTCTTTGACATATCACTTCACACTTAACTATAAATAATAAACTACTTAGCTCATACATATCAATAGGAAAGTCTGTTAGAAGTGAGAGATTGCTTGCTTAATACCAACAAGTACTTTGGAGAACATCAAATCCCCTGACAGATGAGTGTTGCCACAAGGATTTATTTTGTTCAGGCTTTAACTAAAATAGCTTCAGTTGCATTTTGCTATTTAAAGATATTGAAGTAGAAGGTTATAGCAAAATGATTTATAGATAGTAATTGCATTTCCCAGCTCACCTATTTCCATAAATGAAATCAAAGGTTCAATTTGTACTTGATCTTGAGCACAACAGTGTCAATATTTCTATCTTCATCAGTTTAACTAGGAAGTAGTTTTCTTTTGTTCCTCCCAAAAATATTTAGAAGTTTTAGGACACATATTAGTGTTAATTTTCTTTTTCATTTCATAAGATACACGGAAATGTGCTTCTGTGTTTGGAGTATTTAGATTGTTAATTAAAAGCATCTGAGTTTTAAAGTGGTAAGGGAAGTATAGCAAAGGTGTGCATTCTTATACTGTATTTTTGTGTGCTGTATAATCACCATCCTACAATAAGGGAATCAGAAAAAATATTGAGTCCTGCCTTGGGTCTCGAAGTTGAATCGTAATTACCTCATATTTAGTTGCAGAGATAACACATGATCAAATCTGTTATTTCGCTAACTTGATTAGACAAAGTAATATTGGGCTGAAAGAAGAGGAACCACCATGTGAAGGTCACAGCACTCTGCTGTGAGTTAAGCAGCTTGGTTCTTTTTCTGGTAGTGAAATGAGGAGCAAAAAAATTAAGCAATTTAGGTAAAATCATAATTCCAATTAATACAAGACAAGAATATTACTGGGCAACTTCTAAAGCTGAACATAGAGCTTAGCACTTCAGTGAATCTGACGAAGTTTCCAATCCTTTGCCACAAATAGACATGTCTACGTTACTTAAAATGAGACTTTGTTACTCCAAATAAAACATTTCTTATGAAGACCAGAGACAAAGGAAGGTGTTATGGCAGGAATGCTATTTTATAAGTGGCTTAAACCCCTCTACGTTATTCTTGAATAATTTTACTGCTAATGCCATTTCTAAAGGAGAATTTTCCTGAATATATTTTCTTCCCATTTCTTCAGCACTCTCTTTTTGCTGTGTAAGTTTTTTTCTTTGTTGGCTCCCCAGGTTGTCCATACTTAAAATGGCAAGCAGACCAACAGGCCAGTCTGAGAATTGCTGCTTCATCTGTTTGGTGTCACAGCTATTTAGGCACTTGAAATTTCTTTCAATTACCTAGTTTTATTGGAATCTGTTAACTGTGGTCTCCTAGCCAAAACAAGGACTTTACTAAAAAATAATAAATTGCTGGCTAATATTATTTGCATGATAATTGCTTTGCAGTGCCTATTAAATCAGTGTTTCTGGCACAGCTTTATGATAATGAAGTAGGGATATTAATATACTATGACAAAAAGCTTTTCCTCATTTTCTGGGTTTTTTTTTCTGTTTTTTTTTTTTTTTTTTAAATTAATTACTGTTTTCCTGGGGTAATTTATCCATTGTTACCCTCAGCTTCATGGGATTTTGAAGAGAGCCATTGCATGGGCTGGAAAATTGGTGATGTTTGCAGACATTTAGGGAAATGTTTAAAGGGACACGGCCAGCTCTATTGTAAACTTTTTGTACCTTTCTGGCCCAGCTGAATCGCACAGGAACAGAAAACCCAGCCTGTTTCTATCTTGAAAATGACTGATGGCATATGCCATTCATCAATCTGAAATGCCTGCCGTGCATCCTCAATTAATCTACATGTAGTCTGGTAGTCCAACAACTTCAGACCACATTGGATTTACCATCCTTGCCTTCATTCCCAGTTGAGCACATACACAATCATGTTGACACATCCAGATGAAATGGACTCTCTGGCCAGACACTGGATGACAAAGGTGTCAATATTTCCATCTGGAATCTGCAGGCAAGAAATATATGAGTTTTGGATAACTCCTAATTCAGGATGCATAAAGCAAAGGCCATCTCTCTTTATCAGGGAGTACAGTGATAGGATGAGTTTTTTAACTAAAAGAAGGGAGATTTAGAACAGATATTAAGATTTTTTTTTTACTGTGAGCATGGTGAGGTACTGGCACATGTTGCCCAGAAAAGTCATGGATGCCCCATCCTTGGAGGTGTCCAAGACCAGGCTGGATGGGGCTTTGGGCAACCTGATCCAGTGGGAGGTATCCCTGCCCATGGCAGGGGGATTGGAACTGAATAATCTTTAAAGTGCCTTCCAACCCAAACCATTCTATGATTCTATGATTTCATGATCTCTTGGTTTGAGCTCAGTTTGATTTCTTCCTCCAAAACATTAATGGTGATTGTATGGTGTATATATTGTTTGGGAAGAGTCTCCTAACCCTGACTGCATTTGTTAGACATGGTCACAACTCCTAGTTGTTTTTAATAAGCATTTGGTGAAGTTTAGAATTGTGAAAAATAACCTTACAGGAACAATTTTTAATGTTATACAACCTATCCTGCTTTAAGAATTTCTAAGACATTGTATACCATTATTTTTAGCTGCCATAATTTAAAAATATTACTATAGAGACGCTTTCACACATTTTCTATATGACTTCTTTTTTTCTTAAGTGTTCACAGGACTCACTGCAATTTGTAGCTAGAGGTTAATTAATTATTAGCCATATGTAACTGTCAATCAATTATATAGATACTTTTGACTCACAGCTTTTGCAATAGAGCTTGGTTTATGAAGAGTGAACAAATACACCATTCCATCTGTTAGCCAAACCACCTGGCACAGAATCATTTGGGGCATAATTATATAGTTGGCACAAGCTTCAAAGAATGTGGTTTCTAGAATTTTAATCCCAATTGATGCTTTACTTTGTAGTGATGGATACCTGACTAATGCATCAAGGACCAGTTCTTTTTTCACACCTCTGAATAAAATAGCTTGGGTTCACTTTGCAAAAAAATGCCTAACATTAACAAATATAGTAACCAAGGAAAAGCCGGAAATAATGCTGAGAGCAAAATCACAGGAATGGAGTTAAAGCTGGTCTGTTGTTACAAGCAGCTGAAAGGAGTTACGTAGGAGTTGCATCATTGTCCTTTTAATATCTCTAGGAAGAGACTTGGGACAATTTAGGAAATTATTTTTTCTTCTTGATGATAGTGTGAATGTTTGTCTGTGCTCTGGGTTTTACAGGATTGCTACATTTGCAAATCTATTTTCCTACTCTTTTGGTGATAAAATTTCTTCTTTAATCCTCTGGAAGCACAGAATACACACGAAAGAGACTTAGCAAATTATATTTGAAACAGAAAGACACTTTCTGTTTTTAACTCCTGGAAGGGGAAAACAAGCTCATACAATGTTAGCTATAGGTTAGATAAAACTTCTGAAGTAGGAACAAATAGATATACAATTTAAAAAGAAAAAGAAATTGGTCCAACTAAGTGTTTGCTTCTAGTTGCAAGCAGTCCTTAAAGGATGGAGTTGAACATCAAGCAGAAGTTGCACAAAAAATGTTTATATATATGTGTATGTTGTAAAGCTGCAGCTGAGGCAAGTAGTATTTGTAGGGCACATGAGGATACTCACACAGGAAGTTAACATAAAACTTAGTCCTAGTTCACTAAAATTAGCAAGGTAGCAAACAGAACCTGGACCAGGTTTTGAAGTTTTACTGTTTCACAGTATCACAGTATCATAAGGTTGGAAAGGACCTCTGAGATCATCAAGTCCAACCTATAACCTAACACTAACACCAACCATCATCTAGACCATGGTTTGCTGTGGTTCAGAGCATAGCATCAGACCTGAACAACTTCTCGTTTCAGAAAGATACAGGTAAAAAAATTGCAATTGAAAATACAAAGAAATGAGGTTCTTGAAGAGGGGTCTTATTTATGAATGAGACACCTGTTCAAAATAGTTTACTTTGTTAAAATTTTCATCCTTGTGGTAAAACATTGACATGGCGTATTTTAGTGTTTGGGGTAAAGAGGATACTTAATTTTAATTCTTTGCATGGTTGAAGTCATCCAGTTTAATTAAATAGCTTTTAAGATTTAATTTTAGGGAAGGGAAAAATGATCTATCATTAGAATTATGATTGAATGGTTTCTTTTTTTATTATTATTATGGCAGATATTAAGGAAGAGCCTTTGAGATAACTTCAGTAATAAAATGCTTCTGGTAGTCTGTAAAATGTGTTATCTGTAATGAAAAAAGAATTGTTGATATTGTTAATTAACAAGTGATGAATTAGTCTGGAACCTGACACTTGATTTATCCCTGTAATGGCATTCAAGGGAAATCACAGATTGCACTGGACTGTCATTCTGAAGAAGCCCCATTTCTTCAATTTGTAGAAATTTACAGCTCTTCAGTTAAAAATGCCTTTTGTCTTCTGTGAGGAGAAATCTGGGAAAACAGTATTTATTTGACAGAGTAAGGTTGAGAAGAATAAATTCTATGTTTGAAAATATTTCCTATATGAAATGAGTATATTATCTCACTTAAACAATGGATAGAGAATTCCCATACAGTATGAGGTGCTCAGCCAAATATTCCAAGTCACTCACAATCACTTCTGTAATTGCCGGAAATATGTATATGCCTGTACAAGAAAGTATTGGTGGAAAAAAAATAGATGTCCTTAGTGAGGTTTAGAGGTTTAGATTGGATATTAGAAAAAAATTCTTTATTGAAAGAGTGGTGAAGCATTGGAACAGGCTGCCCAGGGAAGTGGTGGAGTCTCCTTTTCTGTCTGTCTTCAAAACACACATAGATGTGGCTCTTCATGACATGGTTTAGCTGACACAGTGGTGTTGGGCTTACAGTTGAACTTGATGATCCTAGAGGTCTTTTCTAACCTTAATGGTTCTATAATTCTGTGGTTAGTGGATCAGTCTGGATGTCTTCTTTCCATATTGAGCAGGGAATCAGTGTTCTTCAGGTTTCCCCATAAACTTTTCCTTCCACTTGCACCCACTCCTATAGTACTCAAGTGGCTTTTTTCTTTTTAATTGTCTATAAAGTTCCTTATATTCTTGTTCTTTAAACTGCCTTGACAGTGGGCATTATGAATGAAAGCACTGTCTGAAATTGCATCAGTAAGTGATAGGCTATCAAACTTCCTCTGACTGTGAATAGTAATGTATTAATTTTATGCTGGAAGAGCAAATTGCTTTCATTATAATATATAAGTCATTTGAATAGTCTCTTTTCTAAATATTTTCAATTAGGTAAAATTATTAAGATACATAGGAAAAGAGTTCATTTTTTAAAATTTAAGATGTGAGAAGTCAAATTGTGCTTTATTTGTTGTGTTATTCTTTAATTTCTGTTGAAAAAATTAGTAATGACATATTAAAATTAACTTACTGCTAGCTCTGAACTCCATCTAGACTAGTATTTAGTCTTCATGAAAAGCCACTGTAAGGTACAGCAAAGCACAATCTTAGGTGATTGATGGGTAATTTGAGAATAACATATAGAATGGTACTAACCTTGCTTTAATTATTAAAGTGCATACAAGATTGCATAGAGTGTTACAAGCCTTAATTAGAAAGATATTCTTGGGCAATTTCTTTACAAATAACTTGTAGAAAGAGTTAGTAAATTTGTCTATCCGATACGTAATTTATCCTGTATCTGAAAAAAAACACTAGTAAGGATGTAATTTGAAACAGAGACTGAGAAAATTGAAGTGTTGGAAAGATTTTTACAGGGGAAAAACTTAATCCTTTTCCACTTCTCATCTTCTCATCTCAGCCTGTTACTCTGGAGTTTATTAGCTTGAGAAGGTAGTAGGCTCCCTGAAATTGCAATCAAAGGGTGTTCACATCTGGCCCAAACCTCCGGGTTTCTTCTGTTTGTTTTTTTGGGTTTTTTTGTTTGTTTGTTTGTTTTTTCTCTGTAAAGAACATGAAGTTACACAAAACATACTGTCCTAACAAAGTTTTGGGTTTATCTCACCCAAAAGCGGAGCATAGCTCCTTTTCAGTCCCCATCAGCACTCCTCAGTGCATTCAGCTTAGCATCTCATCTCTTTCCAAAAACAAAATTTTCTAGGGTAGGATTGTTAAAAGGTAGAAACAGAAAATGGTCTGTTATATTGCATATAACATATATATTGTTATAGTCAGAGAAATTCGTAAAACTGGTGATTCTTCTAGTTTTAGCAACTATCCTACAGAAGATAGAAGGAGAAGTAAATGGCAAAGAAGAATCTGTGTGTATTTGAAATATGGGGCTGTGAACGGGTCATGTGGCCTCAGTTTCTATAGGCGACTGTAGCTGTGCAAGTTGGTTGGAAACACTGAATTTAGTGACTGGTCCAAGAGTGGGAAGTTAAAAGGATCATTTCCACTGCATAGTGTGTCTTGACCTATAGACCGTTCCTAAAAAAAAAGTCCCTTTTTAAATCTAAAAGCTTTTAGGGATAAGTGTACAAAATTAATTCAATGTTCCCATTTCTGTAAAACTTACTTCTTTTTTAAATGTCTTTTTTTTTTTTTGCATCAGTGATGTCTTGTACAAGGAATTCCAAAGTTTATTTTTTTAATTTATTGTTATAGAATGTGCATGGGCCCCTTTCACACTCAATATCCTCTTCTTGCAGATAGGTACAACTGTATCACAAAAAAATTACGTCTGCTGTAAAACACCTTCTCTGCTACGTAATGACAAGAAACAACAAAGAAAAATATCAGGCAGTTTAATGAGGAATAGCTAATAATAACATAAAATGAAGTAACATCAAAATAAAGAAGAGGCTGTGTGTGCATGTTTTAAAATCCCTTGCCAGTGTATCGCCTTTCCCGTTTGTGGTTCGATTTTGCACTGGCCCTCTGTGAAGTGGCCACTAGAGGGGGGATGGATACACGTTTTGCTGTTCTGCTGCAGTTGTAGGTCCAGTAGCTTTTCTTCGCTGCTTAAAGCCAAACATTCCCAGATCGTTCATCCTTTCACTTGTCAGTAGCTTAGCCTTATCTAACAGTTATATCCCTTCCTAAGCTAGGCTTAACAGAACTGGGGACTGTTTTCCTACAGATACAGCAGTGATTTGTATCAAGCTATTTAATTTCTTGAAGCTTTTCCATTACATATATATTTTAGATGCCATTCCTCTTTTTTTATCTCTTTTTTTTTTTTTTTTACTCTGCACACTGAGCAGAGATATTCAATAGTTGTCCATTTGTTGCATATAACTTACATCTCTAAGACATGGATGAGCAGTTTTCCTTATATCTTTTCTTTTGCTTTGTATTTGACAATTTAGAATTTCAAACATCAAAGCTGATATTATTTTCAGCTTTTGGAACTCTCTTTACACATCCTCATGATTTTCATTACCTATTGCTGTATAAATAATGTGTTATTTTTAAAATACCATACGTTTCCTGATTGTAGCTAGGATGATTCAGCATCCCTGGCTTTGGGACCATACTGCTGTCCTTTTTCTTGCTATGTGGAGTAAAAGGTCACTATACTTTTGGGTGCCTACCTACTTTTCTATGACTGTGGGGCTTGTCTTATTTATAAGAAACAGGCATTTTTTTCAAAAGCTCTGTAAAAGTCCAATTATAAAATTGACATTTTTTGTATACCCCTTTGTTGATAATATTATGGTAGTGCAAAGGTTTAGGACTGCACGTTATTACAGAAACATGATGTTACTCCACATTCAACCAATGAATTTATCCCTATTGCATGGTATTACAGACCTTAATAAATCTTGAAATGAACTTAGCAGCTACTGCGATAAGACTTACCTGTCCCTTATGATAATCTCTGAATAGTTCTAAAATAGTGAAACTGAGTGTATTTTAGTCATTCAGGTTTTAGGTATTCTGCTTTAACTAGAAATCTTCATTTTTTCCTAGCTTATACATTTTTTCCTAGCTTAAATTTCTTTTAATTCCTTGATACACACCTTTTGGATGTCCTTATTTGTTGTTCTAAATACCCTAGTGCTTTAAACACTTAAACTGCTATTTCCCAATTGCTTACATTTCTATTACTTGGAAACAATAGATGAGACAGATTTTTGTCGTTGTTTCCAGTTTGATTTTCTAGGACTTATTCATCAAATCCTCATTAAGAATTATCATTAACAACCATAGTGTGACTCCTTTGCTAATGAAAAATGACTGATTTGGGCTAGATTATTCTACATAATGGGAAAACACAACCAGGGAAAAAGGAGAAAAGTTTTCAGCTCCCTTTTTTTAATAATGATACAGACTATAACTTCATAAAACTACTTAAGGGGGCTTTTTGGGGAGATCTTCATTCCACCAATGAGAACAACTTAACATAACAGTTCCTGGAATTAGGGAAATACATTTACAAACATAATACAATAGGGTTTAGTTCAGCATAGAAGTATCACCCATCAAAAAAACCACTAATGGTTTAGCGTATTTTACATGAACTAAAAGCACAGTCTGTGTGTCTAAGAGCAGTAAAATAGTTTGGATTTTTAAAAATATACTAAAAAACCGTTATGGCAGAGCAAAGATGGACAGAGGAATAAGCTCAGGGTTCTGCTTCATGGGACTTCATGGATTACTCTTTCCCCCACTGCAAATATATCTTTGTATTATATATACTCGTTTTGCCATCAGATATCACCACAGTGCTTTGTGTTCCCTTGATGACTTTCTCCTATATTGGTTACCATCTTATTCACTTTCTGATTAATCTCTAATGTGCACTATCCCCTTTTCGATTTCCCCTTTATTTTTTTGCAGTGATTTTCTCTGTCCTGTGTAATTCACTTTTTTGCAGGTGATACACAATGCCCTTTACCTTCTGGAAGCTGAAGCATTGTCCCATGCATTGGGGTTTTTTTGTTTGTTTTGTGGGTTTTTTTCCCCCATAAAGAGTATGTCAGATGCATTTCTTCTACTAGTTTATTGTCTCCATTATTTCTTTGTCTGTCGGGCTGTAGGATTCACATTCAATTTATTAGACTACAGCCATTACATAATAAATTCATGACATCCAGTTGTTTGGGAATTTGATCTGACAGCAGCATTGGGTTCTGGGCTGTTTATAAGGGTAGTTATGGCACAAGGGGAAGGTTTGTGAAGATGGAAGCAGGTGCATCTGCTGGTAAAGAAATACAGAATGCTCAATATGGAGTGACATTTACATGAAATTAAGGTAAACATTTGACATGTGATGGCCTCTTTAGCATGGGGATTGCAAACCTTTTAGCAGCAGCCACAAATTTCTGTTTGCTGACTGAAAAAATTGCTTTGGGAAGTAATCTGGATCAGAGAAGTAAATTTTAGTACTTTAGTACAGAACCAAGCTTAAAAAAAGAGGGGGGGGGGGGGGAAATCCCTAAGCGGTTTATCTCATTATTATTATTAACATTTTTTAATATTTACCAGGCACTTTTAGCAAACCATACTGTCAGTAGAGGCATGAAACTACAGAGACAGATTCAGGTTTATTCCTGGGAGCTCACTTTACCTCTCATTTTGCAAAGAGGGTTGATAGCAGATGAGTTTCAAGGGGGACGGCAATCCACACCTCTGGAATTCAATAGTTATGGACTGTTCTTGCAGTTTAGTTTGGGATTTTTAGGATTTCCCTACCTCTCCCTCCCTTTTTGATTCATTTTGTCTGTGCAGTTCTGGGAGCGAAAAAATGGGAGATGGGGTAAGGAAGGATAAAAATTAGAGGGAAACTATGTATTTTAAAAGATATTCAGAAATCAGTTTTCAATTTGAGTCCCCAGCTGTTAGGACGTTGTTTGCATATACCTTACTGTCGCCACTAGGGTACAGAGGTGTGCTACTTCAGGGAGGCTTGGTGTAGACAAACTGTATCGCCTTCATTGGATAAGCCCTTAAATCAATTTGATATGTCCATGCATATGTTTTAATCTTAGATTTTACTGAAAATACAATTTTTACCCCTCTCTCCAGTAGCATGAAAGGTACGTCTTGAAAAAAGGCAAGAACGAAGTTTGTATTAAGTGAACGATCTTAGTGTCTAACCATGTTAGTCAGAGAAATCTGCTGTGCTAAATATGGTAATTCGGTGATGAATTAGCTTTTTATACTTACCTATTACATTTGAAATCTTGGATTTAGTCTTTGTTAGCTCAGAATTGGTTATGTTTCCATAGCACCCGTGTTGAAAGACATCTTTCTGGCCGTACTTGCTGTGTCTAGTGAGGATGTGAAGAACATAAGAGCAGCAAAATGGTTTAAAATAAAAAGTACCTTAGCAGAACAGTAGGTGCTGTTTGCCAAGCACAGGCACACGTGGTATTATCCTTTAGCCACTGCCAATTATCTCTAATTTATATAAGTGATGTACATACCTGGATTTTCGGGAGGAGGGGAAGCAGAGAAAAAGGTGAACTGATGTTTACTTTAAACTGAATTTCGTCTCTTATAATGCAAATTTGGGTACTTTGAACTGAAACTGCTTTCAATGCAGCCTGTTACATTTGACTGTCTTACCGAAGTATAACACCAGCAAAGGCGAATAAGAACAGTAATTGGCTTAAAGGCTGAATAATTGTGTCTGAATGCCAACAAGTGACGTTATCTTTATGACAAAAACAATTGCCCTGTTCTCACGGAAATACAGATTTCATTGCAAATGTGTTCCCTTTAAAGCAGACACACTGCAATAAAATTACAGTGCTCTGCAGTATTCATCTCAGATTTTCACAGCCACCCACCCAATTACAGGCTGTGTCTTGCCAGCAGAAGATTGTTGCTTGGTTTCTGTAATATTTCTGTAGCCTTACTTTCCTCTACATAACTTTAGAGGTAGATTGTGCTTACTCCTTTCCTTTCATTGGGGTTTTCTGCTGTAAAAATAAAAGATGGCTGGTATAGGTAGCCTTTTGCATAGCTCTACAAGTGATTTTTTTTAATGTAGGATATGCTCTGAATAGTTGTTTCTAATACCTTAATAGCTCTGGTTTATGTCAGTAATTATATGAAAGGTTAATCATTAAATCACCGGCATTTCCTAAATTCCTAATCAACTTCATGCTTGGAAAGGAACCCATATAAATGCTCAATTTGTTAATATTATCCTGCGTTGATCAGGTCAAGGCAAAGTATAACCTTGGTGCATAATGATAAATTGAACACAACAAAAATATCTCAAATCTGTTTGTCAAAATAGCTGTGAATATGAAAGTTGAATATGAAGGAGAATGAGTGTGGATATAATGAGCAGAAGAATCTGCTATAGTTCAAGATCACTTCTTTCCCTAAATAAAGGTTTCTTAAGGGATGGGGAAAAAAAGATATTTAGGGTAGAAAAGTCTGATTTTCTCTGTCGTGAACTGTGACTGGGATACCTAAGAAGTCCAGCCAAAAAAATTAGTGGAAGAGACACAGTGCTGGAGTTCAGCGAACAGAATGATGGATGAGGGGGACATTGTGCTCCTAGGGAGCAGGGAGGTGGCAGAGGAAATGACGGGGCTGTGTGCATGTGTGTTTGGGAAAGCATGTCCGTCTGCGCCTCTGTGAGAGAGTGTGTGTCTGGCTGGATTTGAAAAGACAGGGAAAGAGAGAGAGAGATGCTGGGTATCTTCCTTAATTCTCTGGTGTTGTCCTTGCCACAGTCTTAACGTGGGAGGTGAAGACACTGAAAAATCTCATTTTCCCTGTGTGCACAGTGATCCCTTTGCCTTCTCACAGGTTCTTCTCTTCCCTTTCATCCTGTCCCCTCACCCTTCCCTTTTCTCTTTCTTGCTCAATGAAGCTATTTAGTGTTGAACCCTCCTTCCCAGGAGCTATTTCATCCCCGCTTGCAGAGTTTTCAAAACTGCTTTCTCCACCCACCTTCACTCCTTGTTTTTCATCTGTGCTAGTCCTCTATCATTACCATCTTTAAGAAAAAAAAAAAGGCAAAGGGAGCCAGCAACACCCTGATTTTGTTATCATTACTCCAGTCTCTTCTCTCCTCTTTTGTCTCTTCTAGGCTACTTTTATTATTATTACTGTTATTATTAGTATAGCACTAGTAATAAGCTTCTTAATTAAATACTACTTCTTATTTGCCATTCTGGATACTGTTGGAGAAGCTGAGGGGAAGGGGACGGGTATTCAAAGTGCCCTTTTGCTGTTAATGCAGAACGAGACATGTACAAGAAACAAATGTAGTTCATCTCAAAAGCAGATGAAGGGCTTTTTATCAGAACTAAAATAAAATGATCAAATAGGTGCATTTCCAGTGCCCCTCAATGCATTGACTGTAAAAAACATACAGAATATATTAAAGCATACAAAAATATCCTTAGATATCCTTAATGATCTTTCTCTGGCACGCATAGAAGGCAGTTATGAACCAAGCATGGGACTGCAGCTTCAGAGTGGTACAGAGCATTTAGCTATTGCTGTGCACATGGAGGAGCAGATCATCCCCTTGGTCTAACCCCCTGCAGTACTCAGACAGCGTGGTAAAGGAGGGAATTTGCAGCTTTAACACACAATTTCTTTGTATTTTATATATTCAGGCCAGAAACAGAATGTGGTACATTAGCATTGATTGTGTGGTTTCATATCACCTTTTTTTTTTTAAGTAGTACAGAAAGGAAGGAAAAAAGACAGAAAGGAAAATAAATCATCCCTTATATACATTCAGAGCATACACAGCAACAGTTCCTTCATCACTGGGTGCACTGTGAGTGTGTATTGATGTTAGCAGCAAAAGATTGCATATTAGAGATCTATAAAATTTGTAGTGTTAACCATGTTCAAAAAAGGTAGTTCTTTTGCTTGCCTTTCACCCTGTCTTGTATGTTAAAAGACACTTAAATAAAAAGAAAATAACATTAATTACCTATTTATAAAAGGGAGATTAGTTCTATGAAGTGAAACATTAAAAGGGGAATATTTAAAATATATTCGTTCCTTCAATATTCCCCAAACATCTCCTGATAAAACCTCAAAACTGACCCCAAAAGCATCTTTTTTTTTTGCTTCCTTTTTTTTGGAGCCATTTCATAAGAGAGGGAATGACATATCTCTGGACACTTGGAGAATATGAAATTTGGAAGAAAGACTTAGGGAAAATTTGTCCCTGAAGTTGCTATAAATGCAGTACAAATATAATAACTCTCATATATACGAAGGCAAGCAGCCTGGAGCAGGATGAATAACTGGGTTTGCAATAGCTGGATTGAAATTAAATACTTGCTCCTTTGTTTTGTTAAAATCCATATATTTTTCATGTAAACATTCAGAATACATGTGGGCACTCTGTGGAGTACCCCGTGTGCATGTAATAGTGGTGCCACCCTTCTTTCCACCAGTAGATATTTAAAGGGCATCCAGAACTCTAGATATCTTCTGGAGATCATTAGGAGGTTGTCTTTCAAAAATATGACCATTAAAAAAGGTTTCTACATGAAGATTTTAGAATATGTTGTTTTCTGAAGTTTAATAAGTGCTGCGCTCTCAATGGAGGATCCATCCATCATCCTGCTAAGGGTGGCAAGTCACTGAGGGTCATTACCTCTCTTCAGGAGAAATGGCAACAGGCAATACTGAAATCAACTCTCATTTAGGAAACCACTGCACCTTTAAAGAAAAATGTTCTCTTCAGTTTAGTTGAGCTGTCAATGCAAGATGCATGAAGCACAGAGGTGAATAAGGCAAAATTGCTCAAGTTTTTTACAAACGTAGCTTGAGGTTGCTAACACCAATAAACAGCAGGAATAATTCCAGAGGGGTGCAATCACTAGTGTATTTAAAGTACAACCCACAAATACGCCACAAATAATGTAGAAATACAACCGAGGGGATGATTGTTTGTTGGTATCAGTCTTGCAGCAGATTTACGAGGCAAAACCATGACTGTACTAAGACATTTCCTTATAGCAACAGGAAGTCACTATAGAAATAAAGATAATTTATATTTATTTTTACCATATGCAGACAATATTTTAATAATCTTGGTTAGTTTTGGAAAGCTCCTGGCAACTAGCTGTAACCAGTCCTTCTGGTTGCAGTGCTGCATGTTGATTTGAGGAACATAACATAATCCAAAGGCAGAGAGCCAGTTTCTCACAGTTAAATTCCCTTTTGATTTCAGAAAAGAGTTTAATGGGGAAAATACTAATACTTTGGTCCTCAGTTAGCTTAGCATAAGGTATTTGCTCTTAAAATATGATCAGGCACCCAAAGCGACAAGGGGATCCTTAGCTTCTCTCTGCCCTCACTCATAGGTTCATACACAGACACCCAGACTCTCGGGTCACTTGGGATTTTGAGGATAGGTCAGGCCCTTGTGGGTTTGAGACACTGAAACGTAAATGTGCATTATTTTAAGGAGAGAATAACCTAGTTTTAACAGTGATGGCTTGTTTCAAAGCTGTTGGTGAATTTTCAGTGGCTTTAATTTTCACGACAGTTATTTTTTGTGAAATTTTCTATGGAAAAATCCTTTCCCAGTACATAATCTCATTACTTTCACAGATGACACTGCAGTTTCACTAAATAATAATTTTAAGAGACTATTGTCATATTTAATATTAAACAGGATGAGATGTACCAAATAGAGGAAAATAAGTTCTGTCTCCTTAAAAATAGTGTTAGTCAGGAAAAAATATAGAATTCACTCTTTATGTTTAAAATTAATGGCTAAAACCTGCTGTGCAGGAAAAGAAAAGGTTTGTTTAGTGTCTAGTCTTTGCTTTGTAAGTCTGCTGTAGCCTTTTAAGAGTAGGTGGCACTTTGATGCTATAAAAAGGAAAAAATCTTCACTAAATTAAAATATATCTTAGGTTTCTGAAATTTTCCTCTATTTGTGTTTAACTAAAGATAAAGAAACGTGTACCAAACACAGAAATGTTACCCAATTCATTATCTGTAGCCTTTTATTAGCATGTAATGCTGTATGAAGAAAATGTCAAGATGCTCTCTTGATGTTATAAAACTATCTCATCTTCATTAGTACGAGAGGAGTTGTTGAAAAAATCAGTCAGTGGGATGTTCACATACTGGAATGAAAAATCCAAAATACAAGGAAAGGAAGCCTTTATTTAAGGGCAGTCAAATAAAACAGCTATGTGATTCTACATTATTAAATCACTGCTTTATATCCATCAGTTGCACTTATCAGTCATTAGTAAGGAGGGTTCATCTACTTTCAACCTCTGCAGAGCTTTTAAAGTTGTTTTGTTAGTGAAGGCTGATGGTGAAAGTGAGGGACAGAAGATAGACTTGGCAAGCAGCTTACTATAGGGCCCAGAAGTATGCTCTAATAACTCTGTCTTACTCTGACAGTGTTACAGCCAAGTTTTTACTCTTGAAAGACTCACAGGTTTCACCACTGAGAACTGAACAGCTTTTACTCTTCTCCATTCACCATAGCACCACAGTGCACAAAGCAAGGGTTTCTTTGCTCTTAGTATATCTCAAAACAAGCATAAAAGTGGGAAATGCTAGTAAAAGACCTTCAACTTAGATCTTTCCACCTTTTTTTTTTCCCTAAAGAAAATTATGATAAGCACATTTTGGCAGTGTTTCAGTAATTTGGATATTGTTGCTTATTGGGTTTTTTTTTGTGACACTTTGCAATATAGTTTTGATAAAAAATACTTTCAGGGTTTATAACACAGTTTTTATGGATCTTACAGTAATTAACAAGTGAGCTGTACTTAAAAATCCTCAGAAATCCTGTCCCAGGGACATGGTCAAAACTTTAGCCTTTCTGAGGTGCACTGGTTCCTTGTACTGACATCCAGTTACAGGTAGCACATTAACAAAAATACAATTCCAGTGTCATGCTTCATATCTTCAGTAACATGATGTAAGTGAATGTGTACTAATTACAATGTGAAGCCATCTGGTTCATTTTAAGCTTTCTGGTTTACATGGCTTCTTTACTCCTAGACTTTTCATTTCAACACTCAGTATGAAGAGAAAAAGAGGTTAAGCTGTTGTGTTTTGTATACAGGGAACAATTCATGTAGTATACACCAGTCTGTAAAAACTGTAAATGCTATTTTTTTTATTTTAAACAGTTTTTCTTAGTTTACAAAAGATCAATAATTGGTACCTTTTTACACTCTCAGATTCCTGAATATTGACAGATCTTCAAAGGGAGTATTAGCATATGAAATCTTAAGATTGACTGTCCTGAAGATTTTTAAGACACGATAAAGCTAAAGTATCAAGTCTTTTAGACAACCCCTCTTAACAATTTCAGCAGAGGAGCGTATCAGAAATCACCAGCAAAGCACAGCAACCCCCCTGTGCCACTGTCTGCCTGCACGCTGTTATTTGGTTGCACACTGTTTAAATCCCCAAGGAAAATCACACCTCGCATTCCCTCGCTGGCTGCTGGTGACAGGAACAAGATCCGTACTCATTAATGATCACCAGGGCTCCCTCAATGTGGTTGGGTTTGTAATCAACGTAATACTCCTGGGCTGACATGGCAGCCATTTGATGCATGGTCTGTTTTTGCTTCTGCTTTCTGCGCTGTGTTATAAAGCACTGTCTTAGTTGCCTTAAGCCGGCTGGAAAGCACTTCCAGGAGACGTACAACACTAAAACCACGATGAGGAAGGAAAAAATCAGTGCCATGGTCCCTGTCACCACTTTGTGAATCTGGACGGCGTTCTCTGAGTTCTCACCGGGCATGGTCACGGTTATGGCGTATGTCGTTTGGTCACTTTCACTGTCCTGCACGTCGTACGTGACGGTGGCAGAGCCGTAGCTGAACATTTGGTCGCTGTTGTTCGTTACTGGGGAGAGGGTGTTGCCACTCGTTGGGTCTGCTGCATCTTCACACAAGTGAAAAGCGTACACCGCGTCCAAAACATCCTCACCCTGTGCGTACTCAGGGGTGGCACAGAGCAGATTGCTGTCGTAGCGACCCTTGAAGTTGCTCAACCAGGAGGCCAGGGCACAAACATTACGGCTGCAATCCCAGGCATTTGCAGAAAGGCTGATGCTAGTGAGAGACTTCCAGGAGTCGAGGACTCGAGAGTCGATGTAGGTCAGCCGGTTGGAGTCCAGTTGCAGGGATTTGAGGTGAGGTACACTTTCGAAAACATGAGGTTCGATGTATTCGATTTCATTGCCAGAGAGATCCATTTTTTCAAGTTGCCATATCCAGTCCAAAGTGTTTACTACGATGGTAACTTTATTCCTTCGCAAGCAGAGAGAGTGCAGGGAGATGAGCCTGGGAAAATGGGCTAAATTCACTTTCACCAAGTCATTGTGCTCGAGGTGCAGCTCAGTGAGTTTGAACAAGCCTGCAAAAGAGTTTCGAGCCAGGCTCTTTAATTGATTGTATCCTATGTCTAGAAACTTCAGGCTGCGACAGTCCTGAAAAATTCTCACTGGCACGAACTTGATGGCGTTCGACCGCATGTGCAAAGTTGTTAGTTTTCTCAGCCCGTGAAACAGGTCAGGCTCCAAAGACTGTAGGTTGTTGTATGATAAATCCACACTGCGCAAGTTTGGCATGGGTCGGAAAGTGTTGTTGGGCAGTTGGGTTATTTTGTTGGAACTCAGGGTGAGCTCTTTAACTCGCCGCAATTTTTGAAAGGCATTCCCCTCCACTGAGCAAATGTGATTGTGATCCAGATAGAGCCACGTGAGCTGCATTAACCCTGTGAACTGTCCATCATGCAGCTCTGAAAGGCTGTTGTACCGCAGAGACAAGCCCATCATGCCCGACAGGTTGCGAGGCATCTCTGTAAGATTCAGTGATTCACAGTACAAAAGCCTGCCCTCACACCGACATAGCTGTGGACACCCACTATTCACGGCTGGAAGCATTTTAGAAAAGATACCCAGCGTACACAATATCAACCCCGGGGGCTTCCTCAGCAGCCAGTTTAAACAGAGACCAATAAGAAGGAAATCCATTAGCAAGAATATTTCCAAATATGCTTGAGAATGTCCATTGAATCTTTTCAAATTCTACATCATATTTATTTAAGAAAAAAATATTCAAAACAAAGCCAGAAAAACAGAGCAAAACAGCAAACAGAACAAACACAGAGGCAAATATTTCACTTTACAGCATGCAGGAGCTGTACAGCATTAAAGTTCACAGACATTCAAAGGTAAAATGATAGTGATTTTGTTCATGTTAAATGCTGCAGCAAAGAAAAAAAAATCTTTCTTCATGAAAGAATTTAATTAAAAAGTGTCTTACCCACCCTTTTCCAGAGAGTGACAACCTCCATTCAGTTGCTTCCTTTGTGTTTGGACTAATTATATGCAGAGCTAAAAAAGACCCCTCTGTGCTACAAATTCAGTCCCTTTCAGTTCTGTGCAAGGCTGGCAAGCTCACAATGTCTCACTTCGCTTCTGCTCAAAGAGCGAAAGGCTTGTCCAGCTAGCTTTTTAGCTGACTCCTAGGACCTGCAAGTTTCAGAACTATGTACATGAGCTTGATCTTCTCCTTCTCCCTCTGTCCTTTTCTCTGCAGTTAACACTGTGGCGTGAAAAAAACTCCAAACTCTTTACTAACGACTCCACAGGATTTGTCAATCTGTTTAATGTCCATCATTTGCAACGACCATTGACCGGCACAACCTTTACTCCACAAAGAGATTACCATTCATTCACTGACCGGCTAAGGGTAGCTTTATTTCCCATTCTTTGTTCGCTTTGCTTGTTAGGTGATGCTTAGAGCAGAGAGAGACAGCAAGAATCCCTTCCCTTCAGCTGAGCAGTATGTTGCTAGAGCATGCAGAGGCACCTAGTGTTCACTGAGTGTCGTAAGCTGCTCATGATTGTACGCCTGCACTGTGCATCTCAGACATGGGCAGATTGAAAAGGGGTGGGCATAAAACCAACATTGGAGCGAACCAGGAAAGTAATATATGCTCTTTGATGAAATGGAAAATACTTTAAGCCTATCTCGCCATTTCTCAAACAGGCACGCACACACAACCGCACAAATCATCAAGAGCGAGGCAGTGCTAAGTAGGAAGCTTAAGAATTAGGAGTCTTTCTTTTTTTTTCCTCTTCTTTTGTTTTAAATCTGAATTTATAAACTATTAGCCGGGAGAGGGAGATACGTGATTTCTTGGTTTGGGAAGGAATATGTAAACCAGTATCTTTGAATTGCTTTTTCTCTCTAATTCTGATGATACGATTTGCCTTTTGGAGTCTTGGGGTGGGGAGCCGGGGGGCGGGGGGTGAATGTGTTTTTATTCTGACATTGTCTAAATAGAGCATGATTTGAAATTCTGTGCATTCTTTCTCATAGAAATGCAGCCAGAGCTCTGCAAATAGGAATGTCTGGTTTCGTATAAGCTTTAATTACATTTGGTCTTTTTCCATTCTGCATATTTTGTGTGTGCTCAGCACATGCCTTTCCTAAAGGCTTTTTTTTTCCCCTCTAGTGTATGCTACGGCACATAAAACTCTAATTCTTGCAGCATAAAGATTACTCTGCTTTTGGAATAAGATCAACGTATAGGTTACTCTGACCATATCGGTAGCATGCAAAGAAGGGGTTTAAAACCTCATTAGTTAGTAAGTTCTGCAGATTGTACTGGGTTTTTTTTTTCCATGTACCAAAAAAATCTTTGCCTTATAATTTGCTGTCCTCATTATCTATGGGAAATGCATGACAATGAGCTCTCTCTGTAGTTTTTACTGACTGAAAAATATATGGTACTTCTGTTAGGAAAACGCTAGCCATCTTTTTCTGTTATGAAATAGAGTCTAAAGCCTGTCTGCTGGTGAATGCGATCAGAGCTGACAGCTTACAATTCTGCATGAATTCCCTATGAAGAAGTTTCAATGGAAATACAAGTATTGCAGAAGATTTGGCTTATTGCAAAACAACATTGGCTGTGAAATGCTGGAGGCAGGGCAAAACTGTTAAATTTGCTTTCATTTTCACAACCGTATTAATGTTTTTAAACTACCTTCCTCTTGAAGTATCTGTTGCAGAGCTGCGAAATCCTAGAGCTATTCGTTTTCTGAGTGTGGTTGGATGCTGTGAGTGTGTGCTGGTAGAGATCAAGGAATGCAGTAATTTGATGCAGTAAAAGTTGTTTTACAGAAGTCCTGGATAAGTTAAGCTCTTGTGCCTAAAAATATGTGAAGGAGATTTGTTACAAATGTATTTGCCAAAGAAAGTCTTAAATAAATGACAAATATATAACCCACTTTGACTGTGTTTCAGACCCTGGGAATCAATGTGCTTTTATGCTCTCTGTTCCATTTATTCACATTTTTCTGCTAGTTACAGCCTTTGCATTTCAGTGGTCTCTAAGCAAAAATGTGATGCTTTAATAGTGTAGGAGCCTCTTATATGTTTTAGCATTTGGGCAGAAAAGCTGAACGTGTTTTTTCTCTCCCAAGATCATGCTGTTTTATTTAAAGCAGGCTGTTTATGCAAGTGTCCACTGGTTGCAGTACACCTTAATTCTGTTTCTCAGTACACAAAAGCGGGAGGGAAAGAAATGACAGAACCAGGAGAAAGAGTACTGAAGCAGAAGAGACTAAAAAAACCTTCTCTAAGAATATATTCCATGTGACATTACCAAATATTTTGATACAATTAGCAGGAAAAATATTTTAAAATATTATTTGAACTTTGCAGATACTGAAAAAAGATTCAAAGCACTAAGGCTGTATCCCTTAAAAGACTGCAACTCTACAAATCTTCATGGGGTAGGACTTAATGCAGTCTCCAATATAGCAATTTGGGCAGAGATCTGCAACAGTGGCTCTAAAAATTTCAACTGTGTCTTCAAGAAAAACTGACATTTTCTGCATATCAGATGATGATAATGAGCACTTAGTTAGCATCTAAATGCTATATATAAAGTGAAAAATTCTTCTAGCAGAGATGAAACTCCTTGATACATCACTGTGAAGAGCTGAGTATTTTTTTTTTCACTGCTTCTTCTTGCTATCACCTGGGATACAGCTTGGATCCTAACCAATCTACCTATTCCCACACTGGCATATAATCTATTATCATTTGGTTTCCAGAGGTAGAAATTGGAGCAGACAGTAGCAAACCTATGTAGCATTAGCTGGAAAACTGACAACTAGAATTAGGGACCCAGAATTAATGGCTCTTAAGCACGTTATCTCGCTGCTCTGTCAGAGGTCTATTGCATGAGAGACTTTACTCTTATTTGTCCAAAATTTGTTTGCAAAATAAAAATTAAATTCAGAGAATATTAACATGAGGGTCTTCAATGTATATTTGGGGGCTGTGATATTGAGGTAGAGACTGAAATCAAGAACTGTGACATGTGCACTTGAAAAGACAAACTTGAGTGAATCTATGTCTTAGCCCTGAAATATAGTTTGTAAATTTGGTTTTCGTCCTTATTTTTGAAATCTACTTGTTTTGCAGTAAAACTAGGAATCCACTTTGAACGTGATTGTAATGCAAAGCACTTAATTTCCACTGTTTGAGCTGTTATCACAGCCAAACTGTGAAGTTTACACATTTTCTGAAGTTTCAAAGCCTCTGGCAAATCTCTATAAATTAGCAGATTTAAATTAGCTTTATTAAATGTGCTATTATAAAACATTTTAAGAAGCACAAAGTAAGTTTATGTGTGTTAAGGGAGATTGATTAAATTGATTTAAAGTAGGTTACAAAAGAATGACATGGGTAAGGTTCTAGAAAGTTTAGCTGGGAAGCTATATCTTGGAGTCATGACAAGTGTAATTCACTGGCAATACCCAGGACTGTTTGTCAAAATTGTTCAGGCTGAGAAAGGAAATAATTTTTCAATGTGTTTAGACTATGTATTTTTAATATTGTTTTCAGATTAAACATAGAATCATAGAATGGTTTGGGTTGGAAGGCACCTTAAAGATCATGGGCAGGGACACCTCCCACTGGATCAGGTTGCTCAAAGCCTCATCCAGCCTGGACTTTAACACCTCAAGGGATGGACCTGTAAATGTCACATATTATTTAACTAGCCTCACAATCACTTCGTATTTACTAATTCTTTGTACTGTTTGTATCTAGATATTTCACCTGCCTGAATTTGCAAGCCAGGAACTAGGACAGAACGAATAAGATCAGAATCTGGCCACTGATGTCTAACTGTGCATTTATACATGTTTTAATGTATTAACCATCAACATGCAAAAGACAAAGCACTATATTAAATACTGAGCATATTTCTTCCTTCTTGTATTTTCTGAGTGGTTTCTATCAATATAATAAAAAGTGGGACTTTCAGTGATGATTTTAATTTCCTTTCATGAATGGACAGACTCAAACCTTGATCTCACATGGTAGTCTTTAATTTTCAAGTGCACTGAACCATGAAATTTTGTATAAAGGAAACATTTAAAAACAGAAAAAGGAAGAAAAGACATGACTTCAAGTGAAGCAAATTAAATCCAAGATTGTTATCCTTGGCATTTGACCGGCTGTCCTTTCCATATAAAGTCAGGGTTTCAGCTGATAAGAAGTCCATCACCTATATAACATGTCTCTTTTAGTAAATATAAAATAGCACTGTATTAACCAAGCTTTTGACCAAAATACTTCTGGTGATTCAAGATGTCAAAGTAGTAATGATTACTATCATTAAATTATTGCAGTGCGGAACAGACACATTATATTTGTTACTTATTTAAATAATAGATATTCTTATGTAAAGCACATTATTGTTTTTGACAATATGATAAACACTTTCCTGTTTCATTACAATCACTCCATTCTCATCCTCAGCCACATTCAATAGCAGGTAGTCATGTACAGCTCTATAAGGACTTCTGTGCAGAATTGTCAATGCAATGTGGAAATGTCAATTTTTAGGAAGATATGTCAGTGGAAAGATAAAGAGTCTCTCTGTTCATTACTGGTAGACTACTTGAATAAACTAAAGAATTACTGACTCTCTTAAGTACTGCGAAATTGCCTATGGATTTCCGGATGTGCTGTCAAAGATCCAGACAGTGTTATTGGTCGTGAATGTCCACATTTAATGGAAAAATGACTTGTCTTATGACAAGTAAAAGCTATACTTTTGTGATCAGTCAACACATTGCTGAAGATCCCATGGCATCCTGGTTAAGCAGAGACTGGTATGTTACAGTCACTGGGTTGTTGGAACTCCCAGTTTATAGGGAAAGTGGAAATTTAAACCTTGGTTTTCAATTAACTCTTGCTAATTTATATCTCTAAATATGTTTTGGGAGGTCTTGGAAGAAGCATGTGTAAAGTGTAATGCTTAGCAATTGTAAAGGTTTTAGTTAGTCATTTTTAATGGGAAAACTATTATTTCCCCCTTCAGATATGCTAAGCTAGACACTCTAGAAAGGTTTATCTCAACCATTTCTGAAGGTGTCAGCAAATGAATTGTAGTTGATTTCCAGTTAGCTTAAGAGCGATTAGCTTATCCATATATTTGAATGCATTTACTTTTCCTGCTTCGGCTGTTCATAGTTTATCTGTAAGGATTAATTTTTAAAAACTATAGTACTAAAATGGTCTTTAATTTGTTTTAGGATTCCTTTTCACTGAAAATTTCTGTTCGTATCTGGATGTAGCTAATCCAAGATGGCTGTTGACACCATTGCATCTCATGTTGGTTGCTTGCTTGGTTGATTTTTTTATCTTAATGTCTTTGCTCAGATTCATCAACACAGAGAGAGTTTGTATGATGGTTCAACCATGACTACACCATGAAGTGACAGTATAGCAGGATTGGTTAGGAATGAAAGATCTCCCCTGTAGCCAAGTCCATTAAGGCCCTAAACCCATTGTGTGTCCATGACTTACTGGCATTTTCTGTCCTTCTCCAGAAAGCTGGCAAACCCCACCTGGGGATGCAGGAATAACCATGCCAGCAAACTCCTACTGTAGAGAAGTCGTGTGTGTTACATTGGGATGGACTTCCTGGTGCAATACAATTCACTCTTTGTATCAACAAAACAACTTTAGTGGCAATAAACACTTTTCAGGCTTTCAAGGTACAGGAAGTAGAGAGAATGGAGAGGAATTTATGAAATCAATTATTAAAAGTTAGGATGAACTAGTTGAAAGCTGTTCCTGGCAGTCTCCTGGAAAGTCTTTTTACAAATGGATGAACTGCTCTTGGAAAATTTTCCCAGAGCAGAAAATCTGTTCTTCTCAGTATTAAGACAATCAGTTGTTCTTAATCCATTTCTTTTTGCTGCTTTCCAAATGTATTTTAAAGCACAATCAGAAAAGATAACAAACTTTGTACTGCCCTTTGCAGATACATTATTGCAAGAAATATAGGTTGGTGGTAAAGTCAATGCTAAATTAGTATTTTGAAATCAAATAAAGACTTTTATTGAGCACTCTTCTGTCACAGAGGATACCATTTGAGTTGACTCCAAAGGGAGTTTTTCAGGGAAATCCTGCTTTTGGATAACGTTACTTGTAAATTTTATAATTTGATATATTGTTAGATCTGAGTCCTGGAATTACTGAAGACCTGAGCAATATAATCTAGATTATGTAGTTGTGGAAAAGCATGCTGGACTGTAGCAGAGCACCTATAGCAAACAGGTGATCGAATCTTTCATAGGCTGTATTATTTTGAGAAGGCAAGATTTTTATGTTTTCGTCCTTCTGCTCTGGTGATATCCGTAATCTGAAGGGAAAACTGCATTTTACAGGGAGATCAGAGGGAATCTGAATTATTAGCTCATACACAGAAGTAATAATGCAGAAACCAGGTTGAAGATTCACATTTCAAATAGAAGTCATTGTTATTTTTGCACATTTAAAGATGACGGTTTGTTGACTACCTGAAATATTTATGTCTTCATTACATATTGTTTTCAACTGATGTAATGTCTGAGAGAAATCATCAGAGGTCAGGAGTCTCAGAAGGACATATTTAAGAGCATAACAAAAGTTAGTCATGCCTTCTAAAAAAAGAGAATAATGTGACCTTTTTTTTTTAAAACAACTTAGAAATAATGAGGCAATTTTGAGCAGTTTCGTATGTTGGGGGTGGTTCGTGCGTGCTGTATGTGTGATCTTAGAAACCTAGCTTTGCTCAACAGCAACATTGTGAGATCCAATGACAATCTTTGAAATGTGCCTTTCTGACTCTTCTTTGGTTTTATTTCAATGTATTTATGTGTCTGTACTAAATACTTTTTATGTCTTATAAGAAAGGAAGTTAATCAAAACTTCGTGTTGCTCCTTTAATCTCAATAATTGCATAGAAAGTTATAATAAATTCTAATAAAATATGCAAAGATTCTGATTTTTACCCCCAAAGCTATAGAAAGCATATGTCAACCACATTCTCAACATACATGCAATAATATGAAAGTAAATTACCCTCACATTATATATTTTTTTTTTAGGTGAAACAGAAGATTTGTGAGGAAAATAGTAAAAAAGCTGTAGGGTTTACTTCAGATAGGTTTCAGAATAATTTTCTCTCTTATTGCTGTAATATTCAATCTTTAATATTCATGTATAATGAAGAGCTTATTGTTTCTTAAGACTCAATTTATATTTTAAATGAATGGAAAGATGCATAATGAACTCAAAAAGACAGGAAAAGATCAGCTTGTTTTTCAAGATATAGGACATTTTACTGTGTGTTATGAATTGTAGAGACCAGTTTTAAAGAACACTTTTAAAGAACACTTGGCTTCCTTCTGCTCTGTTTTTTGTAGTGCAAATTAATTATAATTTGACAAGAGAGTGCTTGATTTTCTTCTTCAGATTTGGTTTAGAGCCAAACTTTATTAGTTAGAGCCTCTAAATCAAAATCAAAGGTCAGTATCTGTGAAATACCTGTGCCTCAAGATGTATTGTAGGTCTTTCCCCATTATTCAGACATTTTTGTCTATGAAGAGATGTTTAGATATGGATAGAAATGGATACTGTATGTTGCACGCATGGCTGTGGAAGAATAACCATTTTCCTTGATTACGCTGGTAATGTTCCTAACAGCAATCCTAAAAATGTGGGTGATCATTGGTGTGAAAATCTTGAATTATGCACCTCTCTGGTGTGGTCTGTAAAGGCTGGCTGAGGGTTCATTTTCCATGGCATATTGTGCCCGGTAATTCCTCTTCTCTGCCTAACCCTGTGCCTGGTGGGCAGAGGAGCTGCTCCCAAATGACCATCAGTGCCATCCTTCAGACTCCAGGACCTGTACTGGCATTGCCATGTACCTTGCTCAGTGAGAGCCCATTGAAAAACCACCAGGTAGGGGACAAAAGGTGATTAAGCAAGCTACGATAGCGATTGCCAAATATGCCAACAGAGATCGAAAGGGGAGTGAGAATGGCAAATGGGCATCGTTTTTGTGCTTAAAAAAATTGAAACTAGGAATTGCTGAGCAGAGAGGCATTAAAGATATGAAGCTTTTAAAAAAAAAAAGTTCTGGAAGCAGTTCAATGAGTCCTGATCCTCACTTGGCTTCTAAATGTAATTTTTTTTTCCTTTTTCTATGCCGTTGTTCTCCATACATCTAGGGGTATTTTTTATTTTTCCAACTTAATTTCAGAGATTGCCTCTTCCTGTGGCACTGTGTAATGCCCAGCAAGAACTGTCTTTTGCCATGTCCTAATGAGTAAGATAACAATCAACACAGCTTGGGTGTTCAAGGCAAGAATTGTTGGACACGAAGTAATGAATTACAGTTTTCCCAGATGTATAATCACGTTGTCTTTCTGCAACCTGTTTTTTTAGCCAAGCTTGATCCAAGCCCTGATATTAGGTCTGCAGAAGTCAGGTCTAGCTATTTTCATAACCATGCAGGCCATGAAATCAACGAGCATTAGAACACATTGAAAACATGGTTGTAAGAAGCTTCCCTAAGGACAGGGGGATGAAGTTGGGAGTTATTTGCCTCTTTACCTCCTGCCCAAAGAAAGTCACAAAGACAGCAGTTACAAAAGCATTTATCAAAAAGAAAAAAACGAACCTTTAATACATACTGCTTTTTCTTGGTCATCAGTCTGTGGGACCATAGAGCCTTCTGGTTGCATCTAGAGCACTGCAAAGTAGTGCTGACCTTGGGATACTTCCCTGAAACACATTCAGCACTGAGTCTTTTGAGATGACTTCTCTGACTTTCTGGATTTGCTGGCACCATTGTATCCATTAAATACTGATTAGATATAAGAAATACAAGAGAACAAATAATGCTATCATCTGTTCCCTACTTATCTTAATAATATTGCAAGTAATATTCCAATATATCAATTCTAGAATAATCTATACTGAACCTGATGCATGAAAAATAGGAACAGTATAGTTTTTGTTTCAGAGGCAGAACAAAACCATTTTATTTATTGATTGGATTTGGCCATATTGCCCAGAGATGAGGGTAAAAAGTGAATTACCTACTTTCAAAGACTGTTAGAGAAATGCATCATTTTTCATAATGTTTGACGAATTGCTTACAGTGCTTGTTTTACTTAAAACTGCAATTAATGATCGCCCTCTAGTCAAAAGAAAAATGTGATAAAAATGTGACTTGAAACTGGCCCTTTGGGATTAATTCCAGTAATTATTCAATCTGATGTTTTCCAGAGAAATAACCCTTTATGTATGAACTCCATTAATCATAATAACATAGTTCACGTCATCTACTTCTGTCCAGTCACTTCATACTCTACATTTAGTAAAAGCCTAATAAATATCTTCACTAAATATGAGAAAATGTTCAACTGCTTTCAAAATATGCCAGTGCATGTGTATAGTTTTTAACTAGGTTTTGGTGTTGTGAGGCTGGACACGTTGCGCTCATGTCTACAAATACACTGAATCTCTAGGCATCAACCTCATGTTTTCTCCTAATTTTCTGTAATTTAATTCATAGCATTTTAAGGACATCTTTTTTTTCTTTTCTCCTCTGAACTATGCCGGAGAAGTCTGGTTTGTCTGTATGTCCAGTTGTAAATACTTAAATTATTAGTTTTCTTATTTAAATAATTGGTCTTTGCAAGACCTGTGTGTGTGTTGGAAATAAAAATTCTGCTTTAGGTAATCTACAACATGAATGAATATTTTTTTGTTTCTATATGAGTTTGTTACACATTATTGGAGCTGCACAGAGAATATTGAGTAACTGTCTTTGATGATAAGCAACTCTATGATGATTTTTGTTATGTTTGTCAGCTTTTCATCGACTGAAGATATTACATAACATTGTATTATGTTAAAAAGTGCTTGTTTAAAAATGCAGTGGTGATTAGGTGCTCATGTTTGAAGAATTTACCACTCTCTCCTTTTCAGATTCTGACATTGTTCTGTGTTTTTCAAGCTGGGAAGTGGAATTATCTGTGTTCTGATGAGAAGTGGTAAATATAATTTTTGCTGAATGAGGATAAAATACATAGACAAATGTGATGGCTTTAATACAGCCTCCCCGTACATGTCCTGACTTTTCAAATGCTAAGAGTGAAGAATAATTCCTTGTCTTTGTAGATTTCCTTTATAAATATATATATATATATTTTTTTTAGTTATGGAGCAATATACAATGTACCTAAACTGTTACCGTGGCTAATGCTTTCCGTTCAGGGTTTTTGCATGTCAGTTGTCATTCTTTGCACACTCCAGTAGATGGCAACTCCAGTCTTCTTGACATTTAAGCTCCATTCAAAATAGAAATATTTTCTGCACCCTCCCTACACTGCATCGTATCTATATTAACGGCTAAGAGTTTCACAGAAACGTGATTCAATTTTACGTTTATTGAAATCACCACGTAGTATCGCATTTGAACTTGAACTATACCAAAAAGAAAAAAAAAAAACAGGCCTGTAAGCACCAATCCTCCTGAATCATAAAGTACACACTGATTTAGCCATAACTTCTAAAAATATTTTAGGAGTTTTCATAAAAGGGATTAGTACCCAAAACTTCTTTTTTATGTGAAATTAATGAATGAGTTGGCTGCAAATACAGCATAGCGTCTCTAAGTTTGATGGTTTGACTGTAAAGCGTACAGTCCATACCTCCTCATTGTTAAAGTATTTATTTTTGCTGGTCAAAGTAAATACTTTTTCAGTCTTTTTAAAAGTTGTAAATGATATATCTTTGTGAATTTGATAGTGCTGTGCCTAGATGTGGCTTGTCTTGGGTGAGGGCAACACTAGAACCAGGAGTTTATTGCGTTGTATTAGAAGTGAGAATTTTCTCAGATCTCCCCTCTTGCTCACAGCGTTGCTATGTTCACCCTATCTTCTTTGTGGTTTTATTCTGTCCCATCAATTGTATTACTAAAGCAACAGTGCAGAGGAGTTTATTTCTCCATTTTCCTCCCCTGAGTTTCCCAACTTAAAGACTTGCCTGTAGAATTTGAAGACATAAAACAAAGCATCTCTCTGTGAATGAATGCCAGACATCAACAACAAGCACAAAAGATTGTGATTGCTCTGCCTGGGAGGGAGACTAATGTTCATAACATTCACACAAAGGACCCTTTCTTTATCTTTCTATATCGAGGCTGTAGTTGAATTTTCAAATCACTTCCACTGTGTCTAGCAAGGTTTTATTTTGTGGTTGATCGTTAAAAAGGAGCAGAGTGAGAGATAGTTAATTTTTTTTTTTAATTAAATACAGATCCAACTTCAGAAGAATACACGCTACTTATCAGGTTTTATTGTTGTTGTTTACATACTAAATTCGTAGAGAGTTTTCAGTAATTGCAAAAGAAGCTTTCAAATTGCCACAGTCTAACATCAGTGATGCCATTTGCTACTAGGTCTTATGGTCACAGACAGATACAAAGATTTATTGCTTAAAATAACCTGCAAAAAATTCTAAAACAGAGCAATGTTTAAGGCCAGATTTAGATGTCCACACTTTTATTGGTTTAGTAAACTCCTTGGTTTTCAACCCAGACTTGATTAGTCTGTGGACATTTTTACTTCACAGAAAGAGTGTTTAAATAAATTATGCTCATATAGGACAAGTAGAATACTGGTCCATTTAAGCCTGACTGATTTTTATGTAACAAATTAGTGAGCAAGGTAATTAAATCTCTTTTGGATGCCTGTTTCATCTCTGGAAAGAATCCCAAGAAGCTCAGAAAACTGACTTTTGGGTTATATACAGGTCCTGGGTCTATTGCAGCTAAGTGGCTTGTTTCTCATTATCGCATTTAGTGCTACAGAAACTACTACACCAAAGTCTTTATTAAAACTTGCTTAAGGCTAGCATTTTCCCTTGGGTCAATAATGACTTTAGAGGAATGGATGTAGAAGCTAAATTTGTTCTAGCTACTGGAATGAATTATGTCTCATTGGGGCCCCCGGGCTAGTATTTCAAATTCGCCACCAGGCACTTCATCAAAAATTCTATTCCAGTATTGAAAAGACCTTGTGGTCCTATTAGTAAATGCAGAGCATACATCTGAAGATCTTCCCTGCCACCTAAACTGTATGGCTATATATTTTTCTCTGATAAGAACCCATTGAATTGCCACACACGTCAGTGAAGAAGGTAGTTTAAAAATGTATCCTGAAGATCTTGTGCATTGGGAAGATGGCTACCAGTTACTTCCAATTAAATATGGAACACAAACAAAGCATCCAGGTAGCTTCCGTTGTTGTCCTGCTGGCAAAAGCCATTAAAAGCCAGCAACTAATTTCCTGGTGTGAGCACAGCATGTAGGAAAGAAGTAAAGTGTGGTAATACCATTTCCTCCTGCAAGTCCATGCTCATAAGTAATCCAATCAAGATCAGCATTGCTTCTCCTGTATCATAGAATCATAGAATGGTTTGAGTTGTAAGGGACCTTTAAAGGTCATCCAGTCCGACCCCCTTGCAATGAGCAGGGATATCTTCAATTGATCAGATTGCTTAGAACCCTGGCCAGCCTGACCTTAAATGTTTCCTTATATGGGGCATCTACCACCTCTCTGGACAACCCGTTCCATTATTTCCTCATGACGACATCATAAAAAATTTCTTCCTTAAAATTTGTATCCTATTCATATGAACAAGTATTGCTGAAAAATATGATTTCCTCAATAAATAAAAACAACTGGGTTTTTTTTTGTTTTTTTTTTTTTTTTTTCCTAGCTTGGAAAATCTGCTCATGCTGATGGTAAGATAAAATATTAACTTAGAAAAGACTTTGGATTTATGATCCCAAAACAAATTGGTAACTTTCCCGTTACTGATCTGATTTTTAAAAAATCACATTCACACCATGTGAAGTATACAAAATGTAGTAGTATAGAAGTGTTTGTTCTCTTTCAGTGCTTTTACAGACTGAATTATCTGTTGAAATGCAGAGGTGTTTGATATTAAAAAGAGATTGGCAATGGATAATAGGCAGACAGGTGTTTGGATTTTCTTTGTGTTTGTCAAGGACAAAGTCTTCAAGCACGTTATTTGAAGAGCTCATAAGCACATTCAACACTCTCATCTTATATTTCTTGCTGACTGGATTTTTCCTGAGTGCTATGTTCAGAGATTTCAAATGCAGCATTACAGAAGAGTTGCCATTAAAATCTAAATGAAATGGTGAGTGTTATGATGGATGTTGCACTTTAACTGTTATGTCTGTAGCCCAATATTAAATAGAAATAATTATTTTTTATATACAGTGAAATTTTCCCTATAGCCATTTCCATGGTTTATTTCTAACATAATAAATACAGGAACTGAAAAAGCTTCTTCTCCCTTTGCTATATACAGTACACCACACTCCTTACTTTTCATTCCAAAGTAGCTATTCCAGATGTTTCCCTACAAAACACAATATAGTAGTTTAGCAGGCTGTAAAAATATGGTTGCTTTCTTGCAATGTGTTCACTCTGTATTGGAATTTTAGACTACCATCTTCAACAACACCATGGCAAAGCTAGTTGAGTAATCAGTCAAAAATTAAGGGATATGGATGTCTGTATTACCTTTAAAGCTTTCAGTCTTGTCCCTGGTAGTATATTGGAGCTCCCACATAATCTTTAATTTGGAGGTTCCCAATTCAGTCTTCCTAAAGAAATATACACCACTATAAATAGGAGTTGGAAAGCCCCTCTGCTCTGTTTGATGTGATTCCTTCTGTTGGTTATAGCTGGGCAACTCATTGCTGCATAAATCTTTTTAGTTCATAAAAGTGCAACACCTTTAAGATATCACCCAGTCCAAAATCACCCAGTCCATCTCTTTGCTCCAAGGCAGTATTAGTTTCGATATTCCTAACACATCAGCTCCTCCTGTGAACTCCAGAACTGAAGACTTCTCAAGGAAATCTATTCCAGTGCTTCAGTTTTTGAATTCTGAGAGTTTAACAAACCCAGTGTGTTCAAGCTTTAACTGTTGGAGTTTTCTGCTGATCTGTGGTAACTGCTTTTGATCTTTTTTGGATCCATTTTCAATGGCCCACATTTTCTTGCTACATGGTGCCAAAAAATCCCATGGTATTCAAGCTCAGACCTTGCTAGTTCTGAGAACAGCATCTCCCTACCTGCAGTTAGGTTTTTCTGCCTGAGAATGGTGCTTGCGTTTTCCACAGCTGGGTAACACTGATGACTCCTGTTCAGTTTGTGATGCATAAAAGCCCTTGGAACAATTTCTGCAGGTTTTCTACGGAGATATAACTCATTCTGTGTTCTATAGTTAGTTGTTCCTGACTGAATAAATATTTTGTACATGATTCCGTTAGATGGCATCTCCTTTTTTTTCTTTTTTTTTTGAGGACATAAGTGAAATTTGTCAAAATAATTTTGAATTTTTATTCTGCCCTCCAGAGAACTTTCAGTGCTTCTCAGCTTGGTGTCACCTCCAAATTTAGTAATCATATGCTGTGTTCTATCACGTAACTCATTAATGACAATATGAAACATTGATGCACCCAGAAAAGACCTTTCTGTGCCATTTGTGAGTCAAAGAGTTGCTTTTAGGTAGCAAACTCATTATAGGGCATGGATGATTATATTATATTAATGAAACTGTGTAATGTAAGGAAGTATCCACACATAATAGTGATGGTGGAAGAACAACTTGCCTATACCAAGATTTCCTTTTCTGTTCTCAGATTTTTGTCTGAATTGAAATCATGTATCTTTGCTTCTTTACCATCCAAAGCTCACAGGCAGGACATAGGAAGCACTAAACAGTTTTGCTCCTTCACACTGTGGGGCTGAGCTGGGCATTTAAAGACCTGCAAGAGTGTTTAGGTAACATTCATAAGCAATTTAAGACATACTTTGTTCTTCTGCCTGCTCAGAGGAGGAATAAACTCTGTAATTTAAATAAGGAAACATTCAAGGACTCACAATAAAAGGGATTTTCTTCCTATTTGCTCTGATCCCATGGATGTTTCCACAACTAAAGGCTCTATCTTCACCACTTCAGTTGTGTGAGAACCATTCCAACAGGTCTCTATGATGCTAAGCATTCAATGAAATGTACAAATCATTTTATTCTAATATGGAATAAGATTCTAAAACTTGTTTTCTATTATGTTCTATTATGGAAATAGACACATCTCCTCATTTCTAGCTGTAAAACCTTGGTAAGAAGACATACTATAGTCATGTCCTGTTTCTATGAGCTTGACATAACACTTGAATTGCTGATTATCTGCATTATGTGTAAAAATTCATAGAGCTAGACAGCTAAGTCGCTGACAACTCTGAAAGGCATTAACTATTTCAGTGAAGTCCTGGAATATATTATATCTATTAAGTTGTATATTTGCCTGCCTTACACTAACACCTCAGTGTCATCCTGGTGAGTCAGTGACCTTCATATGTGCAGAATATATTTGACTAGGAGACTTTCTTTCACAGCTTTGTTTTGCTGAGTTGAAATAAATATTCTGTTATTTTTTTCAGTGCTATTATCCTCCTGGGAACATACCAAAAGAGGGTGTTTTTTTTTGTTGGGATGGTTATTTACAAGGCCACACACACACAATAAATGGCAAGCTGATATGATTTTTTATTATCTAAACTGATTTTCCGTGAAACTTTGGAATAATTTATTGTATTGTTACTTTCAATTTATTTGACACCTATCTAATACTCTAGACACTGCCAGCTATCTAAAGTACATCTATAGCTTTCAGTACAATAGTGTTTTTGCACTTTCTTTATGGAATTTATCTTCAAAATACCCGTGTGAAATATTGCTGTTTATAAATAGATAGAGAAGGTAGAAAAAGACTAAACTAAAATGACAAACACCATGCAGGAATCCTATGCCAAAGCAGAGAATTTGTGCTTCAGAAGTCATAAACTGGCACCCTGGACATCCAACCTTTTTCTTCTATAGCTTGTTGCATAAAACACATCATTCTCAGCTCAACCCCATATAGTGATTTGGTTTTCATCCCTACAAAATTGTAATACCTTAATGAGGCACATAAAGAAAAAAAGAACAGCTTGTCCAGACCTGGCTTATTCTTTTGTATTTCTCATTCTCTATTTTTATCTCAGGTTTTGTTGTGCTGTAACATGCTTTTCAGAAGAGGTTGACTGTCACTGGCTATTTCACTGGCTGTCCCAGAACCCATATCATCAGCTCTTGGTAGACCAAATAAGTCATGCTGACTTCTAGGCATACATGTCCACCACGGGCTGTCTAGTGGGCTGGCAGCAGGTGAACTCAGAGCTATTCTGCTCAATCCTTTTGACATGAGATGCTTAAAATATCTATAGAAGTATTTTGCTGAATCATCTTACGGTCTTCGAATGATCTGTATCATATGAAATTTCCCCCAGTGTAGCATCAAATCTCATGTCCTTATTAAATGCTTAGGGTTTTTTTTTTTCCCACAGTGTGGTAAACTCTATCATCTCTATTACTAAGTGTGAGTTTCTTCTCATTTAATCTTGCTGCTGCTCATTCCTGTAGAGTATGCTGCTTTGTTTTGGGGTCTTTCAGTGGGAGAATGCTATATGTCAATAGCCACACAGGTTTCAGATGGTATTTTGTCTGCACCCAAGCATCATTTGTGCATGAGCATTGGCAAGAACAATCCCAAAGGCAGACCCTAAAGGCAATTCTGATGGCTTTGGTATCTGCATATCCCTAGAAACAGGTAATACAGAGTATCTGCATATCCCTGGTAAAAAATAATGCAGAGTGTGTCTCATGTTGCACTATGTCTTGCTTGACTGGCCTAGGAAATGGAGGTAGACCGCTTCTTGAATATTTTCAGGTGCATCATGCCTTCTTTTACACACTCACTGTCAAGAATTATAGATAAAGGAGAAAATCTCTGTACTGTATTTTGTTTGCTTGGACCTGTGTGAGTCACTGACATGAGGAAAGCTTTGCTGAGAGGAGTTTGGTCACCACTGCCTCCAAAAGGGCCATTTTACCCTGGAGGTTAATGTGTATTTTGGTCCTGAGCTTCCTCCCTTACAGTTACATGTTTCCCTCTCTAAGCTCCCTTTAATGTGTCCAGTGGATTTATTCCCAAATTGTGCAACCCCAGACACACTGCTATTTCTGCCTAAAATGGAATCTCAGAGCTGGGACTGGATGAAACACCTATAGATTGGCGATTTTAAGGCAGAAATCACTGACAGCATTTGTAACCTTTTCTCCTCTCCTGCAAATCTCAGACATTCATATGGCCAGAATAAGCCCAAGCTGGTCAAGTCTCCTTGGCTCTTTGTGAGGAGTTGTGTTAAAGCATGGCTTATAAATGGAGAGTCAGAAGTTACAGCTGGCTTTGAAAGGCAGAAATGTAGGAGTTGTGAATTTGTGAGGTCGAGCTTTTGAGTAATGAGAGAAGAGAGAAAATAGAGGCAGAATTGATTCAGAATGATTTAAAGCAGAGTTATTGATATAGAGGAATACAATATTGGATGAAAGCAGTAAAACCCCCATAAATTTACAGGTACTGATATTGTGAGAAAGTTGCAGGAATTTGGTAGGACTGGTACAAACAGTTTAATATTGGAGATAAAAGGTATGCCATGCCGTAGAGTGCTTGAAATCTTAGGAGAAATAGGTGTCTAATATGACTCATTTATGAATAGGTGATGGCTCCTTCAGATCTGCTGAAGCAATTCTGCAGTCTGTTATAGAGATACAAAGACTATGTTCATTGGGTTTAATCACAGCAGAGAGGAATATAGCATATGGGTGATTAAGTTTGACCTGTGTAGCATATGGAGAAAACGGTATAATGCAAATTTCCTGCTACTTTGGTGTGTTGCCTAATAATTTGGGATGGTTGAGTATGCAATTAAAATTAAAGTCCATGAGCATAAAGATACTCAGTAGCTTGGAATAAGAAAAAAAAGAAAGACAGTAGGAATAACAGTGGAAATTTAAAATGACATTTAAATTAAACTCTTGCCTTTGTTTGTAAATGTGGTAGTGTTTAGTGTGATTTTGATCAGTGAAATATGCTATCCTTATATCAGCATAGAAACGAATTTTTTTTTCATAGTGCAGTCAGCATCAGGTTCTTGTGGGCGGTGGGGGATGTCCCTTTATAACAAGCACTTGATTTAAGTGTGACAAATGAGTTAAATATGGGTCTGTGTCTGCAGACACAGAAAGCCAAGCTAAAAGTCCATTTCTTCATGGAAAAGCTTCATAGAGCTGATTCAGAGCTTCTCTATGAGTGCCCCAGAGCCTAGGAGAAATTCATACAGGGTGAAAAGGTCATATAATGCCCCAAAGAAGATGTGCTAAACGGTGTAACCTTTAGGGGGAACAAGGAAGTTGCAGAGGGCTTTTTTTTGTTTGTTTTTTTTCTCCCTCCAGAAGTTTGCCCTGCCTTTCTGCTTTGAATAGATGTTTTGGACAAGTGTGTGAGAAATTTCCAAGCAAGTCCCATGCTCTTGAATTTTATTATGTTTCTTGAGAGTGATAATGATTTCAGAGATGACTGATGCTATTGTTTTGGTTTGCAACGTTTTGCGTTTCAATTATCTTTATTATGTTTGCACAGATACAAATCACTGAAAAAAAAGAATATGTAGATTTTAGATTTTTAAAATAATATTTTCCTAGGCTTGTGAAATATTCCCATACATTTTTTTCTTCCTTCCCAGATTTAATTGATATTCATGTCTATCTATGAATGCAGTCATATTGGGCATTGAATGACATACAAGCCTGCTGTTCAAAATAAGCCTTTGTCTTTATCTTGTGTGGTAGGAGAGACTTAAGGCTGGATAGGCAATTGATCCAAAAATTTGGGGCAGTGCTGAAGTACAGAAATGTAAGCAACAAAGCAGAAGAAAGATTTTGTCTGAGATATTTGGAGGGACTGCATTTGTAGCAGAGTGGTTTAACAAGCGAGGAGGATTCTCCACCAAAGGCTTATGAGCCCTTTAGGTGTTGACACAGTGCAAGTCCAGAAATTATTTCATGGGTAAAAGGGAGTGACCTGGATGAGTGAGGAGGGATAAGAAAGCATGCTGAACCATAACAGCATCTCAAACTCAATAAAACTACACTGTTTTAGAACTGAAGGGAATTCTTGAGCACACGTAGATGTTCTGCAGAATATTGAGTGTGTAACAGACAAAACCCAGCTTATTTAGTGATTGTATGGAAAGGAGAAAATGAACTCATTAAAAAGGACCATGAAGATAATTTGTATTCTGCTGTAAGACAAATTACTCATAATCCTAGCTAGGCAATCAATTTGAGATTGTTTCTATGGAAAGATATTAAACAATAAGCATAGAAATGCTACTAACAGGAGCAAACCTTGAGTCATACTTCTATGTGGGCAAAAAAAAGGATGAACGATGTAAGAATCTAGGCATTGAAGAGACAAATGACTAAACCATCGAGCTGTTATGCCTGTAACTAGCCTCTATGACAATATTGTTACACTAAACTGCCCTTTCCCACTCACTGCAAAGCACATCTCAATTAGACTCTTTGGGATGGGAGCTACAGGTCTAAGGACACTGACCTTGAATAGAGGGATTTGAGTTTTGTTCTGGAGGTGTCTTTATGTGCTTATACATATGGATAAGCGTTTGCATATGTTTGTGTAACAGAAAATAAAAGTTAGATAGCATTTGCAGGTTTCTCTGAAGTGATTTAGAGGGAGTAGGTGGTTATTGCCCTAGAACATAGAAGGGGTTGATGTTATGAGCAAGTAGGAGGATAATTAAGATTGCAAATATTATTTATGTTTTACAGTTACTGTAGCTGACTCTTCTGTTTCTGTTTCTCAAAATATTTGTTTTCTCTAAATTCTCATGTCTTTGTTTCATGCAGAATGTTCTTAATTTTGTTTTAATAAAGGCAATTTCTAACCCATGGGCATACATAGAATTATTTGAATCTCAGTTCCTTAAGACATAAAGCAATGAGACAAATAAGTGTAACACAAGAAAGTAGTATTTTAAAAAAAACTTTAATATTTTAAGCAGCATTCTTTCGTTTTCATGGTCTATATTATGATTTTATACTCTTCAGACTGCCGTTATTATGTCTGGAGATCATATCGTTATTATGTCCAGTATGGTATGCTAATGCTATCTAAAAGGCGTATAAAGGGAGAAGTCACTTCACAAGGGTGCTCAGAAAAGAATTTTGGAAAGACATTAAATATCAAAATTTGTCAAAGTTTTCCTACTATATTTATGATGTGTGTTCTAGGAATCAGTAGAGGACTTTATTCCACTTTCCTGTTTTGCTAGATCAATGCAAGTCCTACAACTTGATCAAATGGAAAACATTTTATAGTCTCTTGAAATCATGGAACTATTATTATATATTATTACTATAGCAAGGTGGTTAAAGCATCATTAGCTGTATGATTGCTCTCTGATGCTATGGTAATTGACATTTTAAAAAAACGGATAGAAGAATGTTTATGTTCTTGGCTTTTTGAAATAAATCTTCGTAGATCGTATTTACAAAGCAGAGTAATTTCACCCTCTGTTTATGAAGCAATGAATAGGTCTGTTCATTTTCAGTGCATTCTTTTGAAAAGCATATTATAACTAAATAATGATTTTATGGTGTTCAATTAAATACAATGCATTAATTTAAAAATTAATATTTTTTACAGTGTGTATCTGTGCAGGAAATGACAAAGTGGCTGTTATTATTTACAATTCAGTTGGAGACATGCCCTTTGTTTCCTGGTGAGAAAAATGTGCTCAACTTCTCATTCTGATTTGTTGAATTACCCAGTTGAGTCTACCACTATTTCCCAGCAGAGCACAACTGGGATCTCATGTAAATACTCCATATAGTATTAGTATTATAGTATTATTTACTATATACTATATTAGTATATAGTAAAATGGGACATTTTCAGAAATATGAATTTTGTTTCTTGGACTAGTGGATTAATTCTTATTCCAGTAATATAGAAGGCAGAATTTTACTCATTTTAATTATTCTTATTTGGAAATGAAATAATGAATCAGAAATACAAACCAAAATCTCAATGAGTCATAGAAAAGTTTGGGTCAGAAGAGATCTCTAAAGATCATCTGGTCCAACCCCTCTGGCATTGGCAGGAACAACTTTCACTCGATCAGATTGCTCAAAGCTCTGTCCGACCTGTCCTTGAAGACTTCCACAAATGGAGCATCCAACTTCAAAATTTGAACTTTGAAATTCTTAAAATACTCATTAGAAAAAAAAAAACAAAAACCTCCATTTGCTCTGAGTTTCTGTATTTATTTCAACATGCCATCTAGGGAATAATGTAAACTGTAAAATCCATGCAGTGTAGAGCAGCAGGAAACGTAATAGAGTATTTGTCTGTTATTCTTACTATTATGTTTTTATTTATTGATTTATTTACTAATTTGTATGCTGTGTAAAATATTTTGTGATCCTATTCAGTGACCACTAAAGTCAGTGAGCTGTTCCACTCATTTTCATAAGCTTACTGTCAGACATAGGCGATCAGACATGACCATGACTTTCAGTACAAGAAACTGAAAATTGTTCTATATTCATGAATGTACTACATAATAGGCTGATATAAATCCAGTTGGGTTATTAGGATTTATTCCTGAAGGAAAGAGTCACGATTACATTCACATGCTAGATTCAAGGTTTATAAAAATAACCAATTATAATCACGTTTGTCATTTTTTGCAAGAAAATATATCATGAATGATTAAGTCAACATAATTCAAGTCAATTTAAATCACAACCATGAGGATACAAAACAAAAATCTTTTGTGATATTCTGTATTAGAACAAAATATTTTCGACAGTTTTTGCCATGCTCCAGCATCTCTGCAAATGCTAACTCAATAGTGAATGTTTCATTTTTAAATGACTTTTAAATAATGAATTAATTTCATAGTTTCATGAGTTTAAATACTTTCCCGTTTCCATTCACTCCAGCATCACTCTAGCTCAACTCTCTTTCCTATCACTCCTGGAAACAGGTCTGAGCAGATGTGATTACTTAACATCCCACACTTCACTTTACTTTTTAAATCCCATAAAAATGCCTAACCGAAGAATACCATTTTGCTTATAGACATTCTCTCTGATATTTCGAAAGAAAAAGTTCTGCTCTGCCATGTTTACAGTGTTAAATATTATGTTTTCTTGCAGCTAAATTGTGGGTTTGGCTTTAAAAGAAACTTCTGAAAAAGCCATCAGCATTTCTAGACTACTATATTAATCTGTGTTAATTTAGCAAACAACATATTTTACCTGCATAAACAACTGAGCAACAAATTAGGCTCATCTATTCTGTTTACATTAGCAGAGTTCATGTGGAAAAAATAAGATCTGATCATAAAATTGAGGACTGTGCAATAACATTTGTGGATAAGAACTGGGAAATCCTAATTGAGCAGGCAGCTCTAATACTAGTATTTTATTTTCAAGTGTGTGGTTCTTCAATTAGAAATTTTGGCATAAAAAAGAAGTAGCAGTTGAAATAAGGTATTTAATATAATGCCTAATATTGGGCATTCCCCTTCTTATCACTGAAATTATAGAATAAGTCAGTCAAGAAATCATGGTTATTTTAAATTTTTATTTATTTTTATTGTATACAGGTAAAACATAGTGGATTTGAATGATAAAAGTGTTTTCATACACACACACAAATGCATAAAGAGTGTTATCAGCTAACGTTTTGTTTTGATAAAATTTGAATTTATATGGAATATTAGAAATAGATTTCAGTGCCAACAGCTCATGCTTTTTCCTGTTTTTTTTCAGTTTGTTTCTGTGTCAAAAATATGTGGTTTGAGGGAGCAGGATATTAGAAGTAGAATGCTTTAGCTGATGGACATTCTTATCTTGAATTAGGAATTTATCTAAGAAATGAAATTTCATCATTGAATACACAAATGTTTGTAAAACTGTGCACACAGTTGTGCATTTAAAGTAGTTATTTCTCTTTTTTTTATTTTTTTGTCTAAGAAGAAATGAATGAGATATTCATTTTTAAACATGGGGGTTTTTTTGTTTATATGTCCACATGATATTAGTAAAACAGACTCACCAGAATTGTTTGTAAGTACCCCCACCTGATGTGGTCACGGATTTGAGGTTATCCACTTCCTATCTTGTCCCTTTACATCAAGGCTACAACCATCAGCGGGCATACATGTTAACCAGAACAACTCTCTTGCTATAGCATTGTTGACTTTGCCTGATTTTCCTACGTTATAGGGAATCTTCTAAAATCATTCTACATTGGCCACTGCTTACCTCTACATACAAACTAAACCCACTTAAAATTGCTGTATGTAAAAGTATACAAATTCATAAAATTATTTAAAATATTAATTGAATTATTAAATTAACTAAATATTAATGTAACAAAATTTTCAAATAATTAAGTATAATCTCAAAGCCCTGCATTGAAATCCATTCCCCTCCTAGAGGTAACACTTCCTGATCACAGAGAACAAAGTGATTAACATATAGATACTTCAGCAGAGAAGAGCTCACTTTATATATTTAGAGGCTTGTTCTGCATGGTTACAGAGTGCTTTGCAACACTGACTTGTTAAACGCTTTCCTGTGGCCAACCCTATTCAACCCATCTGTGTTATGTGAAGTTCTTCTGAAGGTCAAACCTCAAAGGCAGTTTCAGGACTGAGGCCAAAATGAGTTTACGGTTTGTAGATACACTTTTGCTCTTTCTCCCGAGTGGTTTGCTAAATGGCTCTGCGTGAGTCAGAAGCCACGCCCTTGCAAAGCATAATTCTTATATCCGTGATATTTAATCTGAGAAAATAACCCTTTCTGATGTTTTTGGAAATAATCCCTTATGTATATGAACAAAAGTCTGTATTGCACATTGTTGAAATGGATTATTGAGGAAAAATATTTTCTCTAAATTGTGCTTGTCAACCATTAAACCCAGACTGGTTCTCTCTTATTTAATTTCTTCTACCTTCTTATTTTGATCTGGGACTGAATTTCACATGTACTCTGCATAAATATTTTAATATTTGTGTGATTATCCTTTGAATGGTCAGCAGTATTTTAGCCAACGAGTACACGCAATTCATTACTGCCAATTTGTGTCACCTTTTGTCTTAGAGAAACCTCTTCTTTGTTCTTCTATGGTTTTCCTCTTTCTTGTCTTCAGTTCCTGCAACTTTTAATAACATTTGACCAAAAGAGTGGGGAAAAAAAGAGAAAAATAACTTTAGTTATGCATCTGGATATTAATTCATTGCAAGAATCCCCTCTGTTCTCTCAGAGAAGCATCATAAAGGTATTTTCCCAATCCATGCTGTGATCATGACAACTTATATGAAAATTGCCTTCTTTTACCGCTGGTTTTCAGGACTGAGGAACAGAATGGCTCTGTGGTGTGACATAGTTGCAGGATGTACTTAAAAGCAAGCTGTATTTTGCATTGTTTCACAAATTAAGCCTTAACTGAGGTGCATCCGTTAACACTCCCAGAAATGTTGGTCTTTAACTAAAAAATCACGTCTCAATCATTCATTCCTTAAATAGGGAGCATTAACCAGATTTATTTACCGTGTACTGGGCATTTCCTGAGATCTTATGAAAGTCTAGAAGATTCTTCTAGAAACAGTAGTGCGGTACAAATAGCGGAGAACAGCACAGTTTCACAGGTTGAGTCTTTACACTTCTCTCCCACATAAAAGATCATTAGAAAAATAGTTTTCATTCCTGTGCTTGCTCCCGTAAGATAAAGAAGGAAAAAAAAAAAGACTGTTCACTTTATACTACAGAGGTAATATGCATCATGGCACTACTTTAAGATGAGATACTTCCTACCCATTTCACACTTTAGAAATAATTACTTAACACAGTGCAACCCATTTTATTCACAGTAACTTTTTCTCAGTAATTTACTTAGTAGTTTTGAAATGAAAAGCATCATGTGGTGTGGAAAGCCACAGAGCTTCTCCTGCCAGGCTGTAGTTTATTTTTTAAAAATTTCTTTAGGCGTTTGATCATCATGGAATTGATTCACCCTTAATGCTAATTGCTATACTAAAGAAAGCTTCGCTAAAATATAGTCTATTAGAAAAAGAACTGGACTGGGAACTGGAAGTAGAGTTTAGTTTCCATAGAATGTGGATTCAGTTGCTATCTTGCTGGTGTACATCATGACCATGTATGACATGCAGAATCTCTACAATTGCTCCTGTTTTATTGATGCCATTGATTTTTATAGGAATCAGTTATAATTTTATAGATAATGCCAATGAAATCATAGGTTATAACATATAAATAATAAATAGCACATGTGGAACACTACATTGTATTACTGCTGATATTGCTATTGAAGTCACTGCAGAGTCAAATTATTCAATCTTTAGAAGAATACTACTTAAAATATTTTATAACCTTATATATTAACACTAATTAATTTGGAACATCAAAGTTAAAGTTATTTAGGAGAGAAAGAAACAACAGGTGTAGAAGTCAGTCAGCATTTTTACTACTTTCAGTTAGTTTCTATAAGCATCTGTGACTAAAAGGTATTCTAAAAAGATATCTAGGGGTAACTTTTGATAGTGCGTGATTTGTACTGAGACTTGCAAACTGCCACGTTTGCTTCTCTACAAACCATTCAGTATTCCCTAGTGAAAAATTGGCAGTGACTCACTCAGTACCACCTTGGATAAGTAGCTCACCTCCAAAGCCAACGTTCGTCGGTAACACAGGCATATGCAGGATAATTTAAGAGTTTAAATTCCACAGACTTCCAGCCCTTTTTAAAACGTGCACGCTTGTCTCACTGGATGAATTTTCAAGAACGTCTAAATAACTTAGCAGGTTATAAATAGCTTTGAAGTTGACAAACCAAATCCAAGCACAGTTTAATGTTCTTTGGATGGCTGGTCTCCCTTTGGCACCTTTGAAAGCTCCTTCAGTTTCATTTATGAACATCAGAATGAAGGTGGTGCCAATTAGCATCTGTTTCAAAGTTATTTCAGGTCTTGCACTGGAACCACAGGTTTCAGTCTGCTGTGATTTCATTTAACATTCTTTAAAACGTTTTACACTTCATTTCCTACAAGACATCTTTGTGGCAATCTACCAAAAGGACTGTTTTGTTTGTAACCCCTTTTGCAATATTTGAGAGTTTGTAGCTGTGCCAGAAGATGAAGGTGTGTCAAGAAAATTTGAAAAATAGGATTAACTTCAACATTTTTATTTTAAAAGGCTAGACAGAGTGTAAATTTTATGGTGGCTTTGTGTGTGGCATATTCATATACTTTCTTCGATTTCCATTAGCTATGAGATGGGCTTCAATGGCACTTACCTTAACAATTTCAATGCCATAATTGTCCATATAGCAGAGTTAACTTGTCATATTGCACATTCATAGTAATAGCTCTTTTTGGAGGCATTTATGTGGATGTGCAGTTATTAATTCAATTACTCTGTGGACCAGGCAGGGATGGTCAAATTAATTAGTGTCATGCATACAGAAGATAAAAGGCCAAATCCAATTAACGTCCTCAGAGCCTATGAGCTTGGAATTACAACAGGAGTATTTTAAGTGATTTTTTTTTTTTACCACCAGGCTATGCATTGTGACTATTGAAAAAAAGTGAAGTCATCTCAATCCAGGAGATTAACTATACTGAGTACAGTCTGAGTCCTGCATATTCTGGAACTTAAAAAGCAAGTTAGGGTGGGAAGGAGAAGGATGTATTGATCATTTTATTTTTTTTGGACTAAGTATGGTTCCTTTGTATCTAAATCGCACAGAGGTTATTTTGCCTCCTATATCTTCTTTTAATAGTTGACTAGCACTCAGGAAAGGAGAGGCCTCAGACTGATTCGCCATTGTGGGGATTCACAGATCCTTATTGCCTTCATAACTCTGGACTAGAGGTATATTTTTACCTGTCCTGCTGCAACCGAGCTGTGGTGCAGCTTGGGATGAAAGGGTCAGAGAAACTGCAAGTACTGGAGCCTGCCTCAGCATATCCTACCTGAAGGCTCCAGGCAAGGCTTCAGGGGCAGATTTGCATTTACTTGCCCTTTCAAATCCACCACAGTCTTGCATCTCTATCTTCAGGGTGAGAAGGAGGAGTCCTTTCCCTTCCCTGCTCCCATTTCATCCATTTGATCCAAGTCATGTGTTTGACGATTCCAAAAATACAGCTTATATTCAGCAGAAATTTGGAGTGTCCATGAAAAGTGAATGTTCCAATCATTCAGTTGCAATAATGGTAAAACTCCTGCTGACTTCAGAGGGAGCACAGAGAGGCTTTGTAAATGCACCAGTTATCGTTTCAGTAAAGGCCTTTATATTTATGCATTTAGGTTTTTTCTAAGAACAGAAAAAAAGCAAAAATAAAAAAAAATCCCATAGCTATAAGGAGAAATAAGGACTTTAATCAGTTTATAGATTTAAAGCATTATTTTATGCCTAATTAGTTTATAATAGCATTTACAAAGAGGGTTTTTTTTCTGTAAGAAGACTATTGATAAAAATGACACAGTTATTTTCAACAGGCTTTTACTTCAGATATTCCACATGGATGTTCTGTTATTTTGTGCTGGCTTTTACACTAATGCCCTGTAATTGTGTTTCACTTCCTCTAATTAAACTGACAAGCAATTTGAATAGATATCACTTAGCACATTGATCTGAGGTGGTGACAGGAATAGACCATGGCTTTACTGTGTAATAATAGAAGGAGTTGGTCCTTTGCTCTTGCGTTCTTTTGAATGTCTACTTGGAGTTTAAAAGTTTCTTTTATTTTTACTTTCTTTTGTTTTATTTCATCATTAATGGTTGGTGGTTGTTATATCCCATAAAGGAACGCATGGACACAAAGAATCCAGTACTTAAAGTAACTGAGTAATTACTGTAATGAGGGTTGAGTTATTTTCTTTCCTAGGCTTTTCTTTATCTCCTTTCATTCCAAACGGTAGCTAAAGTTACAGTACGTGTCCAATTAAGTCTCACAAGCATTGTTTGCTTGCAGGTGGGGTTTTCACTGGAGATGTGCCAGACTGAAAAGCTTTGATGCCAGACGCATATCACTGCCCTCAAAAAGTTTGACACATACACTAACCTGACACTGTGTAGGCTGCAGAGTACGCTGCCAAGCAGGCTGTCAGAGTTGGAAAGTAGCAGTGGTTTCACTGGCTGCAAGAAAGGTCAACTAAAATAATTTCAAATATTGTTTGGGTGGAGACTGTAGTCGAAAGTGTTCAGAACAGATAAAGAGAAAACAAACAAATAAAAAACGAACAAACCCCCCACCTGGGTTTTCTGAAGGGAGCTGGCAAGATAAGTAGCAATGAATTTTAAAAAGAATTTTGATTCTCTGTCATAAGTACAAATATTGAGTTAACATTGACTTTTAGCTACATACTTTGATGAACACATTTTTGATAGGAAATAAACAAGAACTCATTTCCTTGTGCATCATCCAAAGCATATAAGCATGATGCAATTAAAAAGAATGAAATGCAGATATAATAGTTGATACATATCTCATAGAGAGATCTGTTAGATACTGACAGATGCAACCAGCTAGTTGAAATGCTATTTTTCAGTGATATTTGATAATCAAAGCACTCTAAGCACAATCAAGACAATTCTATGCCTCCTACAGACATGTGAGATTTGGGGATTTTGAACTCTAAGGCTATATAATACCTGTCTTTATGCCATTAATGACTATTCTGCATCTAAATGGCATAGTTGGGACTTCAATATGTTCGTTAGAAATCTTCATTTAATACCTGTAAATGTTGTGACCTCTTTGATATACTTCCAATGGCCACTTCATTTGTTAATAGATGTTTTTCTTTAAAAAGCTTATTTACTGAAAAAATGCATAAAGGTCGGCATTACAAAAGCCAACGTTATAGTCATATGTTTTGTTCAAGTTGAGCATTTTTCTTAAATACATAAAAAGTCTTTGCTTGCAACCAAATAACTTTACTTTGTTCTCCTATTCCCCCAAGAGGGAGACCTGAAAAATACTAAAAGGGTGTTTTCAAGTGATGCTGAGATGTTTTAGGGTGTCCTGCATTGAGTTCAGTGAATGATACTCATCCCTGTGACTCATAATATAACCTTTAATCTAAAACCAAGTAGGAAGTGATTGACTACAAGTACTTTCCAGTGAATGAGACATAAAACCAAGGTCAGTGGTCATACCAGACATCAATATCACTTCCATTACGAGTTCTAAAATGTGTTTCAACTAATCTGCAGCAGAGATGTAACAAAGATTTAATCAATGCATTTTCTGAGATTAGAGGAATGTGATGTTGTTCGTTACATGTTGTATGATGTCCTGAATTTCTCTACCACTCCTGTTTTCTTAGTTTCATGGTATTGCTGAAAATTTGAACAGATTATGTTTTAATACAAAATATGATAGATGGATTTATTAATGAATATTTTGATACTAGATAACATTAATTATTATGCTTATAAAAATAGAATAGATTTTTTCAAGAGATTGTTTTAAAGTGGGTAAATTTTAACCCTTTTTATGTGCATAGACCTTCACTATGGTCTTCCATATCTGAAGGGAAAGAAGAAGTGTGTATTATCTTCTTTTTCTGCAGTTGTCTTAGCCATCCAGAAGTGATTTAAAAGCAGATTGCAATTTACAGCCGGAAAGCAGTTGGTGGTTAGATGAGGAGTTTATAGTGGACCCTTTGCAAGTAGATGTCTGTGAAGAAATTAGACTAATTTCAAATTCTGGAGTAAACATTTATGACCTTCTAACTGAAGCATCTGCAAGTTTTTATTTAACTGACAAGTGGGGAGATTCTCAGCTGGTGTAAATTAGCGTGGCTTCTGTGAAGTTGATGATTTTATAACAATTTACACTCTCCACATCCCTATCCTCTAAAATTCTCTTTTTTAATATTCATTTAAGTGTAACAGCATCAATTTTGTGTACTGACAACTTCTGAACAGAAATATACAGTGTGTTCTGAAAAAACCCTGGTGTTTTCCTCTGAGTTCTCTGAGTAATCATTGCAAAGGAAAAGAGAATCTTTAACTAAACGAAATATTCTACAGTAAATATTCAAATAAATATTGTTACAATATAACAATCCTCAAAAAGAGAGGAATGAGGGGAAACTTCAGAGACATTAGATCTGAGGGGCATTAGGACAGAAACCAGGATCAGAGGTATTCTAGTATGCTCAGTCATATCAGCTGCATTTGCAGTGAAATAGGTCACGTTGGAGAGATTTCTTGAGGACTTATCAGAAAACCTTTCTCAGGTTGTCAGTCTTATCATAGAATAGTAGAATCATAGAATCACCCGAGCTGGAAGAGACGCAAAAGGATCATTGAGTCCAACTCCTTTCCTTGCGCAGGAAAGCCCAACGTTCACCGTGTGACTGAGGGCATTGTCCAAATGCTTCTTGGATGCTGGCAGAGCAGGTGCCATGACTACTTCCATGGGGAGCCTGTTCCAGTGCTCCACCACCCACTGGGTGAAGAGTCTCTTCCTAATATCCAGTCTAAACCTTCCCTAGCACATCTTCCTGCCGTTACCTCTAGTCCGATCACAGGTTGCAAGACAGAAGAGATCAGCGCCTGTTTCTCCTCCCTCCCTTGTTACAAGGCAGTAAACAGCTATCAGGTGCCCTCTCAGTCTCATTTTCTCCAGTCTTGGCTCCTCCAACTCTGTCGTCTTTTTTCCCTTCTAATATTGGTAAACTTTAGTTCCAAATTAGGTTAATGTTGGCGTATGTCTTTATCTGAGAAATCCAGCTATAACTGAGTTATTTGTTGCTTTTTCTTCGTTAGGTTACAATGTTTCTTTGACCAGGAACTGTCTCTTGCAATCACACCTATAACTGCAAAGACAAGGAACAGTTTTTACACAGTGTTTTCCTAAGGCCATTGGTAGTCATGACCAAAGTATTGAAGTGTTGTGTGTATTCGTGTTTGAATTTTAAGGGTTTTGAAGGGTGAAAATAAGCATGGAGAAATGAGTAGGTTTGTTAAGAACCAATGCCTTATCCAAGATTTATGAAATGTGTTTCTTTATAATAGTGGGAAGAAAGTGAATTATTTATAGGACCTCAAAATATCACAACCTGGAAGTACAGGAATATATTTTGGGAAGCTTCAGAAAAAAAAGCTGCCCTTACGATGCTAATATTTTTAAATTCTCTGGAAGAGGATCATCTAAAAGACGTAATTTCTCCAAGATGCAGTCTCTAGTCTCATCCTTAGGAGGGCTGGACAATTTTGCACTTATTAAGAAGGGGCATTATCTCATGTATCTTAGTTGTCAAAGAACTTATCATCTAGTACCACAAGACCCTCTCCATTGTCAATTGAGAGAAGCAACTCCATGTGGTGATGTGTATCCCATATTAAAATTAATATGTAAGACAGGTGGGTGCTTTAAAAATGCCTATGACTGTATATTGAATGTAGAAGGAGCTAATATAACTTGATTTTATTCAGTATTTTTAGATAGTAAAATTAAATGAGATGGTCCTACCCTGAAAACTATAACTGCTTTCTTGAATGGCAGGGCGCTATGTCATGATCAGAGTTTAATTAATTTACACAGCTCTTAAATAATTGCAGAATATTCTTGCCTTGGGGAAGAACTTCTAATAGAATCACAGGATCATAGTATGGTTTGGGTTGGAAAGGACCTTAAAGATCATCCAGTTCCAACCCCCCTTCCGTGGGCAGGGATACCTCCCACTAGACCAGACTGCTTGTGGCCCGGTCCTACCTGGTCTTGAACGCTTCCAGGGAGAGGGCACCCTCAACTTGCCTGGACAACTTGTTCCAATACCTCACCACCCCCATAGTAAAAGGAATTTCTTCCTAATAGATGCATGGATTTCCACCAATGCATATGTTTTACCTAACAGAAATCAATGAGCTTTCTGTGTTATATTTGCCTTCTGACTTATGGAAGTCCCACCAGTTGCCTTTTCTGCATGTTTAATAACTCAGTAGTCTGTAAAATCTAGTCTTAACTAGCAGCTAGGACTGTATCCTCACCACAGTGATTTTCAAAACTCAAAATCAAAGATACACAGAAATACAGAAATAGTCAATGAGTATCTGCAAATTAAAAAAAAAAAAACAAACCCAAGAAACCCAACAAGTTACTGCCTTCTTTCTCAAGAATGAAGCAGTTATCAATTTTAGGCAACCTCTAATATCATTATAAAGATAAATTCTTCAGGCAGTTCTTTTTTGGGAAAGCTTAGATGCCAGTGTGTGATTATGGGTAAATATCAATTAACAGTATTGGTAGCTAGTAAGATCAAGCCCTCATTCCAACTGGTCTTTCAAATCAAACTACTATCACTGATAATGTTTCTGAAAATCCTTTAATATTGCCAAAAGACAAGAAGTAGTAACCACAGTGCATTTGGCAAAACAAGAAAAGCAATAGCCACAAACGAACTGAAGTAAAATTCTCCCCCATGCACAAGTTTTCCCTCTTATGAGAAGAGAAAAGAAGAAACCAGATGTGGCTGCTATTAAACACACCACTTAATCCAACAATTCACCACCTGAAGGCATCCAGATATTGTGGAGATGTCAATTGCATAAAAAATGTACATAAAATATAAAAAGTCATCTTCAACCATTAACATATTCAATTTTCGGTATTTATTTCAATATTGTTTTAAGTATGTACAGATACAGATAAAACTCACTTGGATCTAGGCCAAAGCCAAGATTTGTGCACCTCAGGTACTGGCTCATGGTTCATTTATATTTTATTGACTTTATTTACTGTCTAGGATTGCAAGGATGTGGCTTACCCAATTTTCTGCATAGTTCTGATTATTTACGCTACACTGGAACCAATTATACTGACTGTGATCTGGTTACAATTTTGTAAGGTAATTAAAAACTGCTGAAAGCAATTGTTTTCTTTTAGGAGAACTTGTTGTATGTAACATAAATTTATAAGCAGGTTATTTAGTGAATGGCATTCTAGAACTGAGTACTGTTGGGAAAGCGTCGTGAAGAAAGCCTTTAAGTCAGTGTTCTAGTTCTATTGCAAAGGGGCAAGACATAACAGTCTACATACTGCGATATTTCTGTCTTGCCCTGTCTCTGTGATAACTGAATCTTTCTTCTTTACATAAAAAAAGCCAAAAAACCTGACTAGAAAAAGGATATCTAAGCAACATTTTCTCCCCCTATTTATGCAAAACTCTCTCAATTAAGAGGAAAAGGAAACATTCGTTTCTTTCAATTTTCATTGCACATGAGGTGATTCTTTAGGAAAATCAAAGATGGAAGAAAGGTGATTGCAGAACCTCCTGTATAGTTACTTGTAATAAATGCTAAAAAAAAACCAAAAACATTTACAGGAGTAAAAATAAGGAATGGATAAAATCACTAAGATGAGTACAACAGTAAATCATGTTCACACCATACTTCTAAGAGCTTTTCTTACTATTACTTTTTTCTTTAATTTAGGATTTATTAATTCTAAGACGTCTTCTTTAGCTCATCCACAGACGGACCACACAGATTTTCTAAAATATGTTTTCCTAACCTCTCTCCCTAGCTAAAAGCTAGAATTTTCAGCCTCCACTGAAATTTAGTCTCTACTCACTTCTGTAAGGATATATCGGTTAGCCTTTTCCTGACCCCAAATTAGTCTTCTCAACCTGTCAGAAGGAGACTATGTATTGGTGTGTTTAAACCTAGCTTTCAGCTTTAAAGCTCTGATGCAGCTTAGGTGTGTTGTTAAAAATGTTTTTCTTCTTAGTACTAAGCTTCCCTTCATCACTTTTAAAAGGGCTATTGAACAAGGGCATAGTTTTTAAAGAGTGATGTTGTTCAACATTTAAAATAAAATATTAGGACAGATATATTTTTGAGCAGCAATTTATGCCTTAATAAAACATCGTGATATTGAAGTTTTAAATAAACTGTGAATAATGAAACCTTCTACCTAGGGGATGATGAAAAAATAAAAGTATATCAAGGTTTGGTAGCTTTTGAATCAATAGATAATCTTTCCACCTGTCTCCTGGAGGATAAATTACTCCTTTAATGGCAATGAGGATGTCTTCAACATGCAACGTTATATGTTAGGAAACTGAGGTCTCCCAGGTGTTTTGTCTTATATCTAAAGAAGCAGAGAAGATGACAATGTGTAAAGAAAGTGGTCCCAAAATTTCTTATGCAGCTTAGGCTATTACTATTACTTTTACTATTAATTACTTTTACTATTCATTTCTATTACTATTACTATTACTATTACTATTACTATTACTATTACTATTACTATTACTATTACTATTACTATTACTATTATTGGAAAATTGAAAGTCTGAGCTTCTAAATTATGTAATTTAAAGAAAAAATACAACAGTTCTCTCTAATATCTCTCATTTACTTGTCGTACACATTGGGATTTTCTCTGTTACCTGATGTTGTAGGTCTGCATTTGCTGCCCTTTCTGTGTATTTCTTGATACTCCATCCCCTTCTTTAATGGAAGCCATATTTGTCTGTCATTTATTTTTTTTAATAATAATAATATGCTCAAAGTAGTGGGTTTGCATCTCACACAATTTAAGTAAACCTAAGTTTTCAATGTAAGGATATTCATCGCTATAACATATCATCCCGCTTTATAATAATTTTGGCAGTAGCAATTTTGTTTCATGTTCTGAAATGTCAGCTCTATTATTTCCATATTGATGGCATTTGGAATTATTCTAAACTAACAATACGGTTCTGGTCTGGAGCATTGTCTTCCAAGGTTGACTGTGTCTCATCCAAAACATGCCTTGTTTCTAGGCTGACTGGCTTGACTACCCATGTCTTGCTTCTGGGATGTTCTCTAGGGTTAGATAAGTGTGTCCTATTAAGTACCTCATACTGAAAAAATAATTCTGTAATGAGCCAGTTGTGGGATATAAATGTCCTTCATTGTTCTGAAAAATATTTTGGGATTTTTTCCAACAGTAAAAACGGTGAACACCTCATGAAAAGATGAAAATGAAGGAGAGGAAAATGATCTTTTTTTAAAAGGAAATGGAATGCTATACCTTAGAGAGAACATTCTATCAGAAGCTGAAATTGCTTTTAGTTTTTATTTCCCTTCCTAACTAAATGAAGTTGAAGTTCCCCGTCTAAGTGCTCACCTTAATATTGTACAGTTTTAATTGTGAATCTTTTTAGTCTTTGCTTAAGGCAAAATAGGGAAAACAATGACTGTATTCTGTGATTTTTTTATTGTTCAAATAATATTGCTGACAATGACAGACATTTTTCTAACATAAAAGGATAGTACCTAGATTTCTTTCACTAACTGGACATGGATGTCTTGAAAAACCAATCAACTTCTCATGCCAGGTGGCAGATCAGGCTTAAAAATGTTTTAAAAATATATTCAGGGAGTTGGATCTTCTGTTGTGTGAGCTGGGAGAGAGAGACTGAACCCTTTGGGGTAGAAGTGTGATGTAAGACCTGTTCCTGACCTGCGAGACTCTGCAGGCAGTGCAGCCCCTGGTCAGGAGCCCAAGAAAATTAGCTCATCCTGATCAAATGAGAATAAAACAAACAATCAGGGAAAAGCTCTAAGGAAACTGGAATAGGAGAAATGTAGATTGAAAATATCTTGAGTAAAAACTTTATGCAAAGGTTGTTAATGGTCACTAGAAATCAGGGACCTGATTAATATGTTCTCCTGTAGCAATGTTCTCCTTACTACAGCATGAATAGGTGTCATTTTGTCCACAGGAACTCTGAATACCAATATTTTGGCACTGAAGGATTTCTGTGAATTTCTCCTCCTTCTGTTCTAAACCAATGCCAGCAGCAATTTTTACTTCCTTTTTATCCCACCTCCAAACTATCTTTCTTCCCTTTTCAGAGAAAGATTAACAGAGCAATGCTGTAAGGCTCAATAATAAGCTTTATGTTTTCAGAGACACCAGAAACTACTAAATTCCTTTCTATCCCTTCTAGGAATGAAGGCCAAAAATTTATCAGAGAGCAACATTAATATAAGTATTTAAGGACTTAAATAAATAAACTTTAATAAACTTGTATTTTCAGCACTGAGCAGATGGTGTTTGACAGACCTGCCTGAAGCTATGTAACATCACATGCCATGCTGTTTATTTTTCAATAATGTGATTTACTAAACAAATTTCTTCTTCTTTGAAATGGTATAGTGAAGAAGGGATTTTGTATACTGATTAAAGAGCAGTAGCCATTTTATAAGTAACACATGAAGGACATTTAGAATTCCTGGATAAGTAAGAATTGTGCAGAATGTGAGAAGTGTCTCTATGGCTTCATCACATCCATAAGTGTTAATGAAATATTACCGCTGAGAGAGCTCAACTGGATCTCTGTCCACTTGTTTTGGTAGCCTGTTTTCCAGCATAGACTGATTCATGCTATTTGGCAGAGGATTACCTTTGACCTAGCAAAAAGTGTCTTAAAACATCTTGCATCATTATGGATCCTTCTAATCCAATGCATTAAAGTTTAAACTACGAAAAGGAAGAGAAAAAATAAACAAAGCTACAGAAATTGAATTATTTCACTGGGAAAATAAAGCATCCCAGAATGCTAATGCCACTGAGGATACTTGGTTCAGCTAGAACACTGCATACAGCTGGAGTGATTGAAAATTTTCTTAGCATATAGCTTTGCAGTCTAACAGAGTAGGAACCTGGCTGAGTCTCGCTCATCTAGCACTCACCGTTGCACCATTTGAACAGTTAGGAGAGGCTTTGTATGTCAAACTGTCCAGAGCTGTTGTGGAGTTTCAGCTTGATAAACTATAGATTATGTGCACATTTGACAGCTGCTTTCTTGGACAAAATACCAGGGATTGAATTCAGGGCATTTAAAACTAAAAGTATGTTCTGAAATTGCTTAGGCTGAAGAGCTGTAGTATTTTATCTGGGAACCAGAAGAACTCAGTCAAAAGATGAACACAAAAAAAGTGAGATAAAAATATCAGCGGGTTACACAGATGCCTCCTCTTGTATTATAGCAAACACTTTCTATTTTCTCGTGTCAATTTGTATGATTAACTCAAGAATTTGTAATAGATTCTTTTTAAAAGTCTAAGGGGTAAATTTATGTTTTATATTAAATTCTGGTAACACTTGATATTTTTGTGTTTGAATTTCTAAATGAAAACAGGGGATAGGCTTTACAGATATTTAAATGATCATAAATGCATTGGCCTCGTATCATAATTAGAATTGGAGACAATCATAGAAAGCAGGCGTTCCCTTGAATGAAAGCTCGAAGCAGAAGACTGGGACACAGGCCACTTGCCAATGTGGCCATGTAGAGCTGATAACAGTGCTATACGTTTGAGAGATCATTAGTAAAAGGGTATGTTTAATCTCCAACCCACCCCAAAAGTGACTTCTCAATAGTTCTCAGAAATGTATGCTATTAGGCTCAGCTGGAAATAGAAAACCACTCTTAATCATATGCAAGGAACTGCTCTAAATAGGAGTATTTGAAAACAGCATTGGGAAGGAAAGTGTACTGCCAGAATGAATGGAAGATCATTTGATTCTTGATGAAAAGATATCAAACAGAGCTCAAAGTGGTAAGAGATATAACAAAGCTTTAGAGAAACGTTTTTCTCTTAAGAGAAAGGTAATACAGCGGACAAAGTCACTTAATGCTTTTTGTGCCTTTGAATCTAAAAAAAATATTTTTTTTTCATTTGTTATGAGCCACAAAAGCTTTTTCCCCCCTTTTTTATCTTCATGAGGATTTTTGCTTTGAGATTTTCTGCAGGAAAATGTTTTAAGTGAAGCCTTCTTTATAGTGCACCTAATGTCTGCCAATATGATTCCTGTTACAGGCACAGGAACCATTTTCCTTCTGTCCTCAAGCTGTGTTGCTGCTTATTATTATGTTTAACATTCCCAGTGCCTGGCAGAATGGAGATTAGAAACTCTTAATATTCGCTTTATAGTGAAAGGTCTTGCCAGATTTTTGGAGTACGGGCTATAATGTGTTTCTTGGCAGAAAAGTTCTCAACTCTTCAGTGAGTCAGCTTAACCTTTCTTCTTATCACTTTAGGATTGTTTTAAAATAATCTGCTATGCCCCCGCATGTAAACATTTTAAACACATTACATTGGAAATAACAACTTGATGGAAGCAAACAAAAAAAGATTCATAGTTTTCATTTGATAAATCTGTACCTTTTTTTTTTTAAAAAAAAAAAAAAAGGTGTATATTTCTGTTGTGTTTTTGTCTAACTTCAAAATTTCATTTTTAACAGACTGGAAGGAAGGAGAAGGGGGACCCACTCAACATCGCTATTGACAAGATGACCAAGAAAACACGAGACCTTCGAAGACAGGTAATCTTTGCTTTTTATAATGCTTCTTGATTTTCAAAGGAAGTCACTGCTTTTCAACTTCAGATTGGTTTGCCACCTTTTAGAGGTATAGAAAAATTTGTGTTCTTGCTTAAATATGACACAGCATTACACTTGACATTAAACAAAGGACTCGTAGTTCCTGAGCTGAAAAAAGGGAGACTGGAACATATTTCAGATATAACCCTCAATGGTCTTAATATGTGGGAGGGTAGGCAGACTGGCCAGACCTTCACTGCCTTTGCAGCCCAGCATCCCCAGTCATAAAAACACTGCCATATGTGCTTATTTATATTTATTTGAATAGTCTCATTTAAATAACAGGAATGATGAGCAGAATATGAAGAAGTTTTTAAAAGCCAAATGTTTTCAGAGAAAACCTCTAAGGTACCATATTGAATAAAGATTCTATGAAGATATGAAGAAGGTTAATACTAGCACAAGTTGCCCAGGGAGGTGGTAGATATCCCACCCCTGGAGACATTCAGGGACAAGCTGGACAGGGCTCTAAGCAACCTGATCTGGTTGAAGATGTCCCTGCTCATTGCAGGAGTGTTGGATTAGATGATCTCTAAAGGCCCCTTCCAACTCAAACTATTTTATGATTCAATGATTGTATAGCATAGTTTAAACCATAAAGTTGACTTTCTTATATAACGTTTATCGGTGTGTTTGGTAATAGACTAAAAGATTCATTCAAAAAGGCTGAGATGGAAATTAATAGAATGGAGACTGGCAAACAAAAGGGATAAACCCTCTATAGGTTTTCTGTTATGCTTTTAAAGTTAAGGCAGAAAAGACTGCTTCTTTTTCCCTCTTTTTTATCCTTTTGAGATGGTCTAAATTCTAAAGAAATTCTGCCTGGCCAGTCAAAGGTTGCCTTTGTGAAAATTATCTAAAATCCATGTATCTGCACAACGAAGTAAGGACTTAGTATCTTTGGATACCTATTTGTAACAGGATATTTTCAGAAAGAGTGGCCTGTATAGGGGCTGTTGACATCAGTACTCTGTGCTGTTAAAATTCAGCTCATTTCATCGCTTCCTTTAATACTCAGTAAACATTTTTGAGGATTATATCCTCTGAGCTTATTTGTCCGAATAATACAAATATTGTAATGGACTTGCAGACAATATGAATCATTGATTCTTCTGTTGCTCAGCTAATGACAGAAGAAAGATCTCCGCTGTTCTGACCTCCAAATTTGTGGGATCATAGGCTCTGCAGTGGAGCTTGTACCATGTGTTGCCTCCCACCTCTGTTCTTATTGCTTGAAGGAAGTAGCAGACTAACACATGAGTTGCTGTTCCGTATGAGGCTCTCAGCAGTTGTCTGAATTACTCATCTCTAAAGCCAAATATACTCCGAAACGTGATATAGAAATGGCACCTTTCTTAATAAACTGTCTGCTTCTCGTGTATATTCAGCCCCATGGGTGTTGAATTCAATCTCAGAAGGCTGTATCTCTGTGTGTGGGTAAACTGAAGCACATATATAAATATTTTCCTGCTTAGAGATGAAGCTTTTAATATAGTTTCTGATATTTATAACAGCTAATCACATAAGTAATATGTTTATTAAATTTTTGCAGTTGATAGAAACTAATCAATATTAGATCATAATTAAGCTAGGTTTTACACTAGCATAGAGGAAGGTGGAGTCTTTTCTTTCTACAGTGTCTATTCTGACTATAAATCATTATCCTTTAGAGTCATTGTCAGTGTTGTATTTCATCACGTGTATAATTAACAGTATACATGTGCATGTTTACCCAGACCTGCCTGTACACCCCCTCCTAAATTTCAGAACACAGGGATGCCACAGAGCACTTAGTTTAAAGGCTAGGAAGAGAGACTTGAAGATTAAAAAGAAATGAACTGCAGTTGACATTGCAGTGTTATACTATTTCAGGCTTTCTATTTTGAGCTAAATCATGAGACATCCAACTTTGAATACCATAATGCCTTTTGTTTTTAGTGACTACCTCTTAAAGCAGCCTTGCTTGTCAGGTTTATGAACCTTAATGTTACCACTGTAAAACTGGACAATCTACAAAATATGTTTTGGTAATGAAGAAGGTATATCTGGTTCATTTGGTAGTCAGGATCTCTTGCAAAGCTTCAGCAGACGACCATCTAAGACTGATTTTCCTTTCTCTCACCAGGTTACGTAGCTCCTTATTTGAGAGATTTTATTTGATTACCTGCAGAATACGCAGATATGTGAAATGATTGTGGTTAGGATACACGGTGCTAAAATTCCATCTCCTATTTTACAGTCACATCAGTATTTCCTATTCTGATGGAATTACATCTTTTATACTTATCATTTAAACTCTGCTGGGACTTGGAAAAGATCTAATTATATGTCTTAATATAAACTGCCAGTAAGAACATCAACCTAAGTCAGACTGAACAAGTTCTTGGAAGCAGACAAATATCACCAGCCCATAGTTTACTGCTGCCATTTCTTACTTTATTTTGAATAATTTGGAAAAAGCACAGAGTTCTGTGTCTGATAACAAGTTGTGCCAACTGGCAGGATTTGGGGTCTTTTTCCCTCCCTGGTATGCAAGTCTGTCATAAATAAACAAACAAACAAACCAACCTAAAAGCTAAACAAAAGCATCTTTCACTGTGATGCAGCAAGCTAAACCAGCAGCAGGGTGCTTGTTGATGAAAGTTATTTTGTTTGTTTGTTTTACCTCCATAGGGAAAAAAATCCCTATCCCTATAGTATTTAAAGTAATCATACAGCAGCACAAAAACACTGTATTTCAAGCATTATAACTCTGCAGTGACATTGAAACAAAGATAAGCAGGAAGGACACACCAAAAGCTTGGCTAACACACAAACTGGATGCCTAGCTAGGACCAACACGGTCTATAGATCATTTGGAGCTGTATGAGCAGGGCACCAGCTGTTCTGCTGTCACCACCACTGGTGTCCCACCTGTTAGTGCTGCTGCCTCCTGCCCTGCTGCCATCATCTCTTTGCCTCGTGTTCTCTTCCAGTTGATCAGCTGAGCTTGTTCAGTCTGTATTAGCCAGTCTGGTTCCCCACAAGATGTAATAACCAAAACCATTAGTTTTCTCTTAAAGAGCAGATATCTGTACTGCTATTAATTTTAACAGAACAGCCTGTCTACAATATTCTGCACAGTAGACTGAAATCAAAAAATTCTTCATTTTTGTCCATTCAAGCCAGACTAATACTTTGTATGCCTCCAAGTAGAAAGAACTGTAAAGAAATAGGAAGATTTTTTTTTTTTTAACCAGTAATTCCAGGTTTATTCTGGAAATTATGCTCTCCTATAGCTGTTAAGGACAATTCATCCACCTCCTGCAGACTTAGTCATTACTAAAGCTAGTTAGAAATACTTTCTGAGATGAGCGCTAAACTGAAAATTTTCACTTTCTTTAAAACTGAAAAAATCAGAAATTATCCAGAAATTTAATTTTGAAAATAAATTTTAAAAGTCTGATGGTGTTGTAAACATTGGATTTTTTCCAATAGTTTCAAATTTTGATTTGAAAGTTAGTTCTTTATTTTAGCTTAGCATTACAAATATAAATATATAAAAATGAGTAAATATTAAAAATTAGAAACACGTCTTCAGAATTGTCAATAAATTTTTCTATTGTTTTAGGGTGTTTTGATAATTTTGAAATTTTGATTATTTTGAAATTGGTGTCATTCCAAAGTAGAATAAAGAAAAATATAATAAGTAGTGTATTTTTCTTAAAGTTGGGTTTCTGGTTCTCCTTGCAGTTTTAAGCAACAAAACTTTATTATAAAATATATTAATAAGAACCATGAAGTGGAAGGTCCAGAAACAACTCTATTACCAGTTGCATTTCAATAAATACATTTTGTACTTTGAAATGTTTAGACTGATGTCCTGGGCTTATGTTTTCATGGAGTGTATGTCTAATAGAAATTAATGTTATTGTTAGATATCTAAGTCTATATATGTAGTATTAAAAGGTATTTTTTTTATTCAGTGTCTCTAGACTATATGTTGTTTGGTGCCATCCAATTGAAACTGTTGGGCAGGTACCACGAATAGCAAAGTAACATCAACATCTTATTAGTAGCTACATACAGTTAGTTGGTAGGATGGTGATGTTAATATGGAAAGCTGTCATCATTTCTGGACTCAAAATACCTGTGCTTGTTCTCATGGTCTCTGAGTTTCATCTTTCTTCTCATTTCCTCACATCCATTCTTTTCCTGTCTGCTGCTGCCTCTTCTGCTGTTGCTCACTTGTTACTTCAAGCTGGTTAGTGAAATGCAAGAAGATGTGAGGCTGGTTTTGCACCTGCCCCATCAGCTGGCCAGCTGGTACCCATATGGTGGTCAACCAGCTGGTATCTATATTGGTACCCTGGCCAGCCAGCTACTGGCTTCACATTACGAATTTCCCCTTGTAGGACTCTAATTCGGGTCACCATTCTCCTACCCAGAATATTTTTCATCAACCTTCAGCTATTTAGCATCCTCGAGACCTTTTCTGTCTGTCAGATGGTTTTAAAATTGGTCAATGGGTTATAATATATTTGAAAAAAATAGACAATATTACTACAATAAACCACATATCCTTAGAAAATCAATCTAGAAACAAAAGCCTTTGTGGACAAGACTATGGTCTTGTTCTCGTTTTCTCTGTAATCTACAACAATATTCCAAATATTCAAAGGTATATTTAATTTTAGGACCCCCTACTGTGATACTTCAATAGTGATATTGGTATTGTATAATTACAGTATGTTATTCTCCATAAATAAACCCTTCCATATGTTTTCTACAGCGACATGTAGCTTGTTTTCCCATATAATTTTCCAGGAATCGGTTTCATGTAATGGCTATGGTTTGTCCTTAAAAAGTCGGTTATTTAATCTCAGCTACTTTGTAGGCTAAAAGATCAAAGATTAGCACTTCCATGATTTCTGTATTAGTTTGGATGAGTTGTCTCCCTCTGTCTTATGAATATTAGTGGAGATTAGCATATCGATTGCTTCCTCCCAGTGTCTGCTTTTTCCCTAATAGTCATTACTAGTACCTTGGGAATAGTGACAAACATTCGGGTATGAAGGAGTGCAGGGAATGTTTTTAAACTGAAACAGAATGTAGATTAGAGATTAGGAAGAAATCTTTTACTGTGAGGGTGGTGAAGCACTAGCGCAGGTTACCCAAAGAAGTTGAGGATGCTTCATCCCTGGAAGTATTCAAGACTAGGATGGATGAGGCTTTGAGCAACCTGATCCAGTGGAAGGTGTCCTGCCCATGGCAGGATGGGTGGAACTGGATGCCCTTTAAGCTCCCTTCCAGCCCAAACCTTTCGATGATTCTATGATTCAATGATACTCAGGACTATAAGTTACTCAGGACCATATTCATGGCCATAAGTTGCGCCAGGGGGGTTCATACTAGATATTAGGAAGAATTTCTTTACCGAAAGGGTGGTCAGGCACTGGAACAGGCTGCCCAGGGAGGTGGTTGAGTCACCATCCCTGGAGGTATTTAAAAGAAGGGTAGATGAGTTATTAAGGGTTTAGCAGATGATGGGTGCGGTTGAACCTGATGATCTCCAAGGTCTTTTCCAACCCGAACATTCTATGATTCTATGGTTAGGTTTAGCCATTTAGGAATAAATTCATATTAATAAACAATTGTGCTATGGTGTCTTTCCACCAACCACACATCTGAACTTGTTCAGTGACCTGCGTCACACCAACCTAAATTAAAAAAAAATACATATATGTAAAAAATCCAAGTTATGTTTGCCCTTTCTATACCTCTAATCAGTCCTTAATGTATCAAGTAGTTATTACATCCTTTCATATGACCCTTATGTATTTTTGATTGGTCATTTACATTATCCTTGTGCTAAGCTATGCTCTCAGAATACCTTTGTGAGGCACTTGGTGGACTACAGGCATGATGTCTGTTATCAGCCATATTCACCAGCATACCTCCCTTCAATTGCACAGCTACAATTATTGTTTTCCTTATCTTTTAGTCCTTAGGAGTGCTGTTTCATCAGCTATATTAGGCTACAAGTCAAACTTCTAAAATATTAAAGGTACATAAAAAAAAAATCTCCTGTAATTTATTTGTGCAAATTTAGCAAAACAGAGATCTTGGAGAGAGCTTCTCGATCATACTCAGTTTTTACCTACTTCACTGGTCTCTAAAAATACTTGCAATTCCATGTGCTTTCTTTAATATGGGTTACAGCAGTTCGAATTAGTTCATAGTGGTTTTAAGTTTTTTGCTGTACCTTTTTTTTCTAGCTCTTGAGAGGCAGCGTATTTCCATTTGCTCTCTATGTCAGTCACTTCCCCTTAGATTCAGTTGTATCGCTACTGTTTATGAATGCTATTTGTGGTAGAAAAAAAATGTTTAGCACTTTGAAACCTGCCAAAAAATGACGTAGACTCTAGAGAGACTCTCAGAATAAAAACCGTTAATATTAGCTCAGGCAATTAGACTAAAGAAACAGCTAAAACTGAAAGAACGTGTTCCATTGGAAAAGAATGTATTGCATCTGGGCCATACAATATGAATTATATTATGCATAGCTTGCTTCTTTACAGTATGTAAACACTTCGAAGAAAACACAGGACCCCCTCCAAAGGAGGACATTTAGTCATTGTTTTTCAGCCAAGCTACTGTCTTACACACAGACCAGATGATTCTCAGAAGCTGTAGCAAGGGTCAGTGGCACCTAGAAATTAAAAGTTGCTGCCCTGTATAATGAGTTACTGATTTAATTTTTTTGTTTATCGTCTCTCCCCTCTAAAATGTTCTACAAAGAGAAGCAAGATTTATTGTCCAATTTTGAGAAGAATAATCTGAAACACATAAAAATAAGGTTGCTTCTGAAGATGAAGCTGCCTCAACTTAGGCATTCTGAGTTGCACCAGCTTGAAGAGGTACACGGCATCAGTATATTAAGTTATAAGCAGTATGAGGAAGTACGAGTACTCAGAAGGCAGAACAAAACTAAGATCTTCAAAAGAAAAGAGCAAACCCAATTCTAACAAAACTTAATAGATACTGGATAACCAATTCCTTTCAGTTTCTTTGAGAAGCTGAACAGTACACCCAAAGAAATAAAAACTCACATTGTGGGGGCGGAGGGCAGAGAGAAGAGAACCCTGAGGATTCACACCAGCTGATGACAAGTATGGAAACTGGGTGATAAATGAGCGGGTTTTCATTCAGTCTCCTATTCAGTCAATAAAGAGTTCATTTTCATAGGGTGACTTGGGCTTTCAAGAAGATATTTTGCAAAAGCTTATCTTACTTCATATACAAGGAGTCATGAACAAACCACTTTCTACTTTCAGAAACAAAAGATAGGAGCCTAAATGTAGGTTTGCGTGAATAGTCCTTTTATTTTCAAGCTATAGCAACAGTCAGTACTGCAGCAAAAGGTGTGTTTCTTGGAGAGCTGGGGAAGCGAGCTCTGCCTCTCGTTACCATGGAATTAGATTCTGACATGCCCTTTGTTGCAGACCAGAGGGTGCTGGTTAAGGTTATAAATCCAGAAGGTGGCTTTTCTTAGTTCAAGGTCTGTATAATTTAAGGAGGGTTAAAAACACAGAGAGAGGGTCATGGACCCTACTTTGCTCATGTAACATTGAGAATTTGTAATAGAGTTGGTACAGCATTTGGAAGATGCAAAACTTCACACAGGTGTTAAGTAGCAGCAGAATATCTAAGAAGGTTTTTACCTTCAAAATTTAGTCTTGAGTGAATGCTTACTGAAGATTTATTTTGTGAAGGCAAAGTTGAAACAAGGTCATACTTAAATAGATGATCCACAGGAGTCTTAGTAAGATTGTTTTATGTTACCAAAGATGAGGTATTGTTTGTACCCAAGGGAAAGTGCAGTATGATTGGTGATATTGCCTCATTCTCTTGCATGAAAACACTTCTTAGCAAAATGCTGGAATTTTTTAAAGGGAACCAGCCATAAGTCAATCTAAATGACTTTGAACCTAGGGCCACCTGAGGCATCAGCCCTTGCTCATTAGAAACTCATCACTTTTTCCTTGTTGCTTAGTTGGTTGTGTTTTCACCTGCAGTGATTCTAGTGCTCTTGATTATGGAAATCTGGAAGCTGGCTTTCTGAAAGCAGCCTATCAAATGCTAATACAGATTTATTTCCGTGCCAGCACTACATGTTTATTTCTTGTACTCATTTAATGTGGGTGCACTGCGTGGCATGTACATCAGTATTTCTTTACTGGGTCTCTCGAGCAGCCTGTACAAAGATATCAGACAGGAGTGTTGTGTAATACTGGGTTATAAAGCAGAGATAGAGATGCTCCAGTTGATGAAGTCCTCTGCTTTTTCAGCTTCTGCTGAATTTATAGCCACTCCTTAAAGCAACAGAAGTAGGCATACTCTGAATTTCACCAGCTTGGACTGAAAGAAATGAAAGCCCCTGGCACGTTGTTCAATACTGCATCCAATTGTTGCCTGCTCCCATTTGATAGACTAACTGATGTGCTTACTTTATGAAAGGATTTTTAGAAAAATGTCTAAAAATCTGATCTAAAAGGTTAGAGACAATGAACTGTTATTTAAGTTGCACTTAATTGTGTTTTGACTTGAACTTATTTGAATGCACGTGTCTATCTCCCTCGAAATGCATTTCTTCTAGATGTTTTTCACTGTGACATTGAGGTTTTTATGGTGCTCTGAAGTGCTTCAGAGGAAATGGAGAGTGGTTTAATACTGCTGATTTACTCTTTCAGGTCTGCAGTAATTTCCTTACTGCCTAATTATAAGGCTGGGTTTAATTTACTCTACACATAATGTTTACTGATGCACATATGGTGCTATATTTCAGGAAACTATAGCCATACCAGGTAGTTTTGTGTAAGGCTACACTATGTGACACTTTCATGAAATGCAGGAAAATTTGATCTGAAATGTAGTATTCATGATGGATTATTTTTGTCTGGCAAAATCTAAAGAGTGTAGTAGATGTAGCTGCTTTTCCTTTTTTAACTAGAAGCTTGATTTTTTAAAAATTATCATTATTATTATTTTTAACTGAAATTGCGAGCACAGAGGGTCAGCCTTTCAAAGTGGTTTGTGAAGAACTATGAGGCAAAACTCAGTGACAGCTATATTGTATTAGATTATTGCACATGGTTTGTCTATTATTCCTCAAATAATGAGTCTTCCTAAAAGCTAACATATTTCAACAGATCTTTGTACTCTCTGCAGGAACTCTAGAAATACCTAACTCTGTAATCACTGCAAAGAAACAAGTGCGGAGTTTTTAAAACTCTTTTTAATGAGCGACACTGTAAATGTGGGAGAAGCTCAACAGAAGGGTATAATGTTGCTACTAAAACAAAGAAAAAGACCAAGACAAAAGAACACTCAAGAACTATTCCAATAAATTTCTATTGCTGTTAGTTATATATAAAGAAGCTTTCATTGTTCCGTGTCACCCAGAGAATCACCTATAGTCACATCAGCCAGAGAAACATATAGAAGCTTGGATTTATGAGACAGCTTCAAATTTTGATGTTCATTATTAATAATGCTGTAGGATAAGATTGGGAAGCACTATAAATGCAGAGGAAAACGTAGTTCTTTTCCAAAGACTGCTGTAATTCTGTCCTACTAATGGATTTACAAGCAATTGTGAAGTACATAGAATTTAATTTCCAAATGGGATTAAAACATTGTGTTTGCTTCTAAATTGACAATAATTTTGTTTAGTTACACTATTTCTACAGTATTCTAAAATGTCTTTAATGTTACTGTTATTAAGCAATGAGAAATATAAAAAGCTTTACTTTCAGTTTTTGCTTTGTAGAATTTACTGCAAAGAAGAAGAAAACAAAACAGAATAAAACCAAAACAAGAATAAAACCAACAAACCCTGAACAAAACAAATATTAAAAAAAAAAGCCTAGGCTGTGATCTTACTGAAGTAAGGTCTTCTTTGAAATGTTTGGGTAATAATTGATTGTATCAGATATCAGTCATCTCAGGGGGCAGGATCAGTTTGTGACTTTGAGTGACTCTTGGAAAGGATGATGAGATATCCATTTTTACAAACACAATCAATTTTTAATCTTGTTTCAGCTCATGTCTGGAGCTCCAATAGATACATCTGCCAAAGACAGCTGTCATTAGCTTTCATTGGGGCTAAATCTCTAGTTCTTAGAGAAGCTGATGATAATACTTAGTATGCCAGCCTGTTCATACATTTGTGGTAGGTGCAAATGAAAGTGTGGCATGTGTAGCACTTACTCTGTTAAGTTTAAAGCTTATTTGATCTAACTGCTTTTGAGTGAAGTTGCTATGCATGCTTATCATACTGAGGTTTACTTCATTAAGGGTTTTCATATACAACTTCCTTCCCATTTGTGAACAAATAACTATTTAATCTCCCCAAAACAGCATTGTCTCCAATTAATCTACTGTATTTATAAAAACCCAGAAAGATCCAAAGCCAATCTACCTGATTTAAACAACATTTCAGCAAAGCCTGAGAAAACACATGAAGATACACAATGTGTTGTAGTTCTTGGTTTAATCCACGGATATTTAAATCCATGAATTTTATTCTTCCTTATTAGCCTTTATCACACCTCTTTTGCATAAGGTGCTCTGGCTTGCAGTCTTCGTGACATTTTTGAGACTTTATAGTCCTCTTCAGTTTCACAAGGAGAATTTTCAATGTCCTATCTCTTTTCTTCTATGCTGGGGTAACCTCCTATAATCTCTCACTTCTGTTTGTAAAGTCCTATTCTGCAACATCATCCTTGCATATTCTCTTTGTCACCACTGTGTTCTTCCAGGTCATGCAGAATGTGAAATTTCGTCACTGTCTTTCACTTCTTGGTTATTTTGATTTCACTGATGCTTTACACTCACTATTTAGTCTCTGCCTGTATTTCTGTCCTCCTGTTTTCCCAACACTTTCTCATGATAATATCTGTCCTGTCCTCTACCTTTTTAAAGTTTTGTATCATTCTTTACTCTAGAAATACTAAATATTTGTTACTGTCCCAGCACTCTTGTTGGCACTAGGATTTTATTGTTCTATCCAGACATGAAACAAAACAGAATTCTTGCCCTGATAATACTCATATGCTGAGGGGTATGGGGATGTCTGTCCCCTAAGTTTATAAATTATTCTCTGTTTTTATGTAACTGTGCTAATGTTGTTAGCAAGCCTGAGGCTCGCTTTTGCTGAAAAAATATTTCCTTTATAAAGGCAGTGTACAATTTCTAAGTCACTCAATGGTACCTAAGTACCATTGTACCAATGGTACCAAGTACCTAAGTACTTGGTAACAAAGTTCTTCTGTGCTTCTGACAATGTACCATTTTGAGGAATCCTTTGTAGTGACCTACGATGAAGAAGAACTTCTTTTGAGTATTCTTTTTTGAATTTCTTGTCAAAACTTGTCACTTGGGGTTGCTTTCTGTTAGTAAATTCATCCCCACTCTCACCCTGATTGGGAAGTTTCTCTTTAGACAGAAGATAGTACACAGAAGAATATGTGAAATATGGTCAGCCTTTGTAACAGCATTCCTTCCTGAGTTTTTAATCTTAGGCTAAATCTTAAATAGTTTTAAGTAGTGTATTCCAGAAATCTGCACTTTGAGTGTCCAAGGATGATACATGCTTTGAATGTTAATCTTTTTGCTCTTTGATCTGTTAAGACATAATTAATGTCATTAACATCCCCATTCTTCCATCTACCATTTTTTGGTCGCATCTACATGGATTGTAATGATTTGCCTGAGAGTATCTCTTTAGCACCATACTGCAGTAGCTTCCAATATTCACTGTCTTATTCTCCAGAATGAAATTTCACAATATATTGGAGGACACAGTTTAACTGCAGTGGAGAAGGCTTTATTTTCATCTCTTTCAATTAAATTAATACCTGTTTGGGAGGTAGCTGCAAACTGCGTTTGGATTCAGTCTGTAATGCACATTACATAGAAAGTGGTGAATAAGGTACTCCTTGCTAAACTTTTGTTACAGATAGCTTTATACTGCTAGTCTTTATAGAGTTTAACAATCTGTTAGAGTCATTAATCTCCTGCTGTGACTTTACCGTCCAGTGTTAGGATTAGACATTTAATTCTCTACTAGACTGTAAGTAGCACTGAGACATTTTGGTTCTAAAATTGTTATATAGCCATGGAAAACATCATTTCAGTGAGCAGTTTAACCTCTTTGAGCTCAATTATATGTGTGAACCAACAATGATAAAACAGCCTTGAACAGTGCTTAGAACGGTAGAACATGATGCTATCAAAACCAGCAACTGAATCTGTGCACCATAAACTGACTATATTGACTGAACTGGAAAGACATAAAATCTTCCTTGTGGTAAACCATTCATACTTTAAAAATATTTGGAGGTCTTGATGTTTTTCTTCTATATATTTGTGTTGGTCTAGCAAATTTATTATTTTTTTTGCTATGTGTTAATTAATAAAGTTGTCTCCATGACAAAATGAATTAAGCAAGACCTTTATTTAATGTATTTTCTCCTCTAACAAATGCAGTTTCATGTAGTGGAAACTACCCACATTAAATTAAAAATTCAGCGGGGAAAAAAAGCTAAAGCATAGTCTTATGAGTAATAGTATGTGTCATAATATTTACATCAGAATGCAGGGTAAATTAAGGCAGTGCAAAGATACTTGTTAATGTAGGCACAAGTGCAAGGTCTCATGCTGTGTTTAGAATAAAACTTGATGTGGTTTTGCCACGTATTTTATGTCCATTTAAATTCAAGTCACAGACTTCTGTCATTCCCTTCTGAACTGATGTTAGTTGTATGAAACTGTGAAACTTCCGGCTGCATAAGCCATAATTTTGGCTGGACTTTGTTGCAGTATGCAGAGGAATGTGCAAGATTAGTTTTTGAGTAGTTATTTACCTTGATGAATAGCCCTAATTGGATCAAATGGACTGGTAATGCTGAGCTAATACTTTTAAATGTCTTGCCTTGTGCAATTAATATTACCTTGTCATGTATCCATTTCAGCTATTGGATGAATGTCTTCTGTTCATACTCCTGTCACATTTAACAAATGGTTTTGTCAAGTCATTCTTTATAGCCTCTGGTGATGAATAGCAAAATTTATTCTCTCCTGCGTGTATAAAAAACATTAACTATACCTTTCAACTTCAATGCAAGGGCATCCTAAAAGTCAGATAACCAATTTCTAAAGAAATTATAATGTGTGTTTACATGAGGGGTCAGAAATACGCTACTGACATCTGTGATTAACACAGCATAGGAAAACAGAATTTGTTAATGTTATGTTTGTCAGACCTGTGAGAGTAAGAAATCAGTGTTTTCTTTGGCTGCCGCAAGTCTGAACTACAGAATATAGCATGCTGTTAACATTAGAAACAAGATATCCCTTCTATTCATTCTATTCATTCATGTTATTCAGCTATAACTCTGCTGTATAGTTACAGTGGTAAACCCCAAATTGCTGGTTAGCTGATGCTTTTACTGTCCTTTTTATTGATTTCTGGTATGTGGTTGCAGACTGAAGATATTTAATACCTAAGAAAAAAAGCTACATACTTAAACATTCTAAGATATTATTCTTGCAGTTTCATGGGTGTATTGTTATAGTCAGATCTATAATACCACATTAACCTTGATTAAAAACTGAATTGCTTGTTCATTGAACACAATACTTTGAAACACATACTTCCTTATGGAATGATTAAGAGGGAAAAATGAGTTTTCAGTTAACATTTAAAGTAAGGGTTTTTTCAGCATAGTGGGCAGTAAATTTTATCAACACTTATATTGAACCTGAGCAAGTGGAATTTTTTGAGGATTTTTTTCCCTGAGAATGAGATAGAAGTTGTGTTTTTTAGAACCTATGTGTGTTGCTTTGGAAATGCTGCTATTTGGCCTGTTTCAGTACAACGTATGTCAAAAAGTCTAACCATAGGAAATAAGGTGAGGCATCTAACTTGGGAGCAGAGTTTTTCAGCAAGTGTTAGGAGATGGACATCTGCAGGGGGTGATAAAGCAAATATGAGATGAACCCTCTTTGGCAGTATTTCTCCCTTAACAGTGGCTATAGATGAAGCCCTTCATTTAATAGGGAAGGACTGATACACAGCGATAGGAAGTCTGTCATCATCTCTATAATGCTATGCTGCTGCACTGTTCTGAAACTTCACATCTTAGTGTATTTTTTTGCTATGCTTTGATACATTTGGAGCAATATTAATGTTTGTCTTTATATTGGTATTGTACCTATGAAAACTATTCATGGATTAGGATCTCATTGTCTTAGATGCTGTGCAAAGAGACACAAAAAGACAGATTCAATACGAGAATAAAACAAGAGTCAGCAAGTGGATATAAGCAGATTGATGAGAGAAAAAAAGAGATGGTACGAGGTGACAGTATGATAGGTTGTAGCTACCACACACCAGCTTTCTAACTGTTGGCAGGTACCTTTGATATATTCTTCTCTATTTCTGGCTTCTCCCCTCCTCCATTTGCATGTATTACTGTGTTAGCTATTCTGAGTGCTTTTCATCATTTTGGAAGTGGAAAAATACTTTCCACATAAAATCTGAGTAGAATTAATTTTTAAAGGGAAGTAAGAATTGCTTTTTCTTAATGTATCAGCTGCATTAATTATAATAGAAATAAAAGGAATACTGTGTGCAAACATTGATGTGCTATTTTGCTTTGCTTGTTTCTACTCTACCACTCAGGGACTGAATGAAATAGTCAAAGTTAGCTTTCTCTTATGCAAATAGAGCTGACAATTGCTGCTGTCAAACAGAAAACGTATCTTGGATCATGTATTTACAGTGCCTAACAACATACCAGTTTTCAATATGATTGGGTGTTTTGATGACACCTTGTCTAGCTAGAGCTTTCTTGGCTGGACTGCAGATTAGAGAAAATTACCTTTTGTGGTGTTTCATCTAACTAAAAATGTACGATTTAAGGAGACTAATGGCTAGCCAGACCTCCAGCTGAATAACTCCTAGCTTGTATTTGAGTCCACAGTTTTTCATTCTTAACAACAAAAAAGCTAGAGAAAACATGCTTAAAATGTTTCTGATCCATATTCCTATAGAGTAATTAAATTTCCAGGAAGAATTACTTAAGGTTTCTGGCTGTCTTTCAAATTTTAGTGAAGTTTGACATTAATTTGTGTTTATTAGCAAGGTACAGAAATTAGTGACATCATTCTTACAGTAATATTGTTTCAAACAGATGTTTTTATGAAATAACAGGTGTTTAATCTTCAGTAACTTGTGAAGATATTTTTTTTCCTTTGGAATAAATTGTATTGTGTTTTCTAATCTTCCTCAAAAATGCTTGTAAAGGTTTTGTGTTCATACCTGTTAGAGGTATTTGAAAAAGAATATGAAGCACGAGGCATGTGATAAATGAAATAATTATTGCGTAGGATACTATCCCATGTAGGAATTAAAGGAGGCTTAGAAATATTCAGGCTAATATTTTTAATGGTTGCTTAAAGTTAAGCTCCTTAATCCATATTTGGCTTTTAATTAAGCTGAACTGTTTTTTTAAAGTATTGTGCGGCTTTCAATTCTCATCAATTTGCAATGCATTATGTGGGTAATTACCATCATCCTATATAGATCCATTTAGACCAGTAGAATTAGATGTATGAGTCAGCAGAGCTTAGATCCCTAAGTTTTTGATATTTTTATGCTGTCTGCAAGTATAGAACTTGGAGTAAAGAAAGAAGAAATCCAAACTCCCATACAATGCTGTGAGATGTGACACATCAGTGCTTAGATGTAAGTAGTCAATGAATAAAATGGGAATGTATATTGATAATTCTCCTTTTGTTTACCTGTCTGTTTTCTTTTGTCGCAGCTACGGAAGGCAGTAATGGATCATATATCGGATTCATTCCTGGAGACCAATGTCCCATTACTGGTTCTCATTGAGGCTGCAAAAAGCGGTAATGAGAAAGAAGTGAAGGAATATGCTCAGGTCTTCCGTGAACACGCCAACAAGTTAGTTGAGGTAAGTGATCTTATAGATGCAGCTAGAATTCTGTCTTGACTCCCTAGGAGAGGCAAGGAAAATGATATACGAGCTGAAATGTTAGAGGTAGGACTTCAGTAATACAGGTTTCAGGTGTTTTGGTCGACTTTATCTTTGTGATGGCACTGCAGATGTCTGGATGACTGGCAGAAGGAAGCATGTGCTGTATTTTAGTAGTTCATTAAAGAAACTGAGCGTATTAAAAATCCATTTCCATTATTTTGTCAAAAGTCATGAGCAACAAGAAGTAAATTTCAGTTCAGCTTTACTAATGGTACTATAGATCCTAATCTCTATTGAGGAAAAAGCCAAGTGCTTCACAATCCTGTATCTGGTACTGCCCCTAGGCTGTTCTAGGCTTGGGAGCCTGTCAGTTGGAACTATAATAAGGAAAAGGACATACAGAGAAGGCATAGCCTCAAGACTATATTTACTCTTTAAAAGGTCTGTATTACAAATATTCATCTTCTCTTTATGAAGAGACCTACTGCGTAAAGTCAAATGATAATTTCAAGTCTTCGTGGATGATATTGAAATAGGTCTATTCTACCATGAGGAGCATAAAACATAATGATTGAAACTTGGATGGTCATTGAATGTATTTTTAATAAAGTAATTATAATTTTCATCTCAGTTTGCCCTTTAACAGATCAAGAACTATGAAAATCACTTGTATTTCTTGAAGACGAATATAACTCAGTTATTTGCTTGATATTACCATATGGCATTATTGTTTTCTTTGTACTAGCTTATTTTGAAGAATAGGTAGCCACATTGCAACATCCTTTCTCTGTAGCCATATTAGCCATATTATGTGTTCTTTAGCCGAGGAAAGTGCTATTACTGAATTACTGATTTGACAAGTATTGGACTATACTTTTGAATGGCTTCTGTTCTTAAAACAGGCACCATTGTAATTCTCTAGTGCCTGAGCTGTAGCAAGGAGTTAGTTTCTTGATCAGCATTGACTACAGCAGCACAGTTCCCTGACAAATGTGTATGTGTGAGGCGGGGTCTGTTTAGTGCGAGTGGGGTGCTGTTCTAGAGCATCTCATTGTTCCCATGAACAAAACAGGGAACTAGGGTACCACATTCATGAACTGAGAGTCAGTTGTACTTAGCTTTTAGGCACCTGAAGGTAGGTCCCAGAGTTTAAAAGCTCTGGATAGATTCTGTACGGTGCTGAACACAGTAAGGATTATTATTGTTATCTGCAAGAGGAGCACAGTACTGTCTGCAGCTTTCAGTTCTGACTCGCTGGAATTATGCAAAGATTTGTTACTGTCGCCTGGTGACTGGAGCTGTGGCAATAGCCAGTAGGTATATAAAGAGAGAAAAAAAAATGAACAGAAAGCCCCTCCACGGTATTCATAGTTATAGTGGCAGTCAAGAATTGTACCCTTACACATAATATGCAATGAATATATATCTTTAGTGTTATAGCAGTCCCCTCCTCCACAAATTTGCATTATTAGAAGTTTAAAATAACTAAGTAGATCTTTTTGCAAAGATAATAAGAGATGATGACATGGAAGAAAAATGCCTATGAAATCCTATAGTAAAAAAAAACAAACAACAGCCATCCCAGCCCCAATCCACCACCAAGAAGAAAGGGAAGAAACCCAACAAGAAAGGAAAACAATGATTATAGTTATGTAGCTTTGGTTTTACAAGCTTAACATTACGTTAGAGTCGTATTTGAGACTGAACTAGAATTTGATTACTGATTATGACCATTATGTGGTCATCTTTAATAAAACAATGATGCTACTAACAGTAAACGTCTTGGCCCTAATAGCTTTTTATTTTATTCCATTTACGTTGTTCTAGACTATTAGAAGCAGATCCTTAATTAATTCTTGTATGTCTATGACATCTGGTACTAACCTGTGAGCCTATCCTAACTCTTTTCTAAGGATGGGTTCTTTTAAATGAATCTTATGTGAGAGTGGTGAGGCACTAGGACCAGTTGCCTGGAGAAGTCACATATGCCTCGTCTCTGGAGATGTTCAAGACCAGGGCTGGATAAGGCTTTGAGCAACCTTATCCAATGGAAGATGTCCTGTCCATGGCAGGGGGTTTGGAACTGAATGAGCTTTAAGGTCCCTTCCAGACCAAACTATTCTATGATTCTATGACCTATGACTCTTTCTGTTTAATAAAGTATCTTGTAATAAAGTATCTTGAAGATATTATTCTCTACTGCAAGTGGAATTTTGCAGCCCAAGTTTCAGGTTCATCAGTCTGCATAAGAAAATAAGTATTTGGAATAGATTTACATCCCTCATACACTAGATTTTGCACTTAAAATAGTTTCATCATTTTTACTGAACGATGCACTATGGTATCTTAGCAGATGGGCTTTTATGGTTTTGTGGGTCAAGTATTTTGCAAATAGTAAAATGTGATTTAAAGATGAGACATAATCAAGTGACTTTGGAATGTAAGATCCTTTCCCAGGCTTAGGGCCAAAATTACTTGCTAATATATGCAAACACAAAAGTATATGGAGTTGCACTCGCTTGGAAGAAATTGGCACTGCAATTCCAATACTGTGAAAACTCTATAACATTAATCATTCATTTTTAAATCAAAATCTGAGTTTCTTGGATGTGTGACCAAGCTCAATAGCAAGTCCATCAAAAGGTCAGGAAAAATAACCTATGTTTTAATACTTTTTTATGTAAAAGCTAAATTTTACCGTTATGAGAAAAAAATGCATTTCATGATATTTGATTAATACAAATGACAAAATTTTCTTTGCATAGCCAATACATTTTCAAAAATTCTGTAAGAATAAGGCTTATGCAATTTAACTTTCTTTGATAGTCCATAATGCAGGACACTTAAATCTTGCCTTAAGAGCTGTTTTCATCATTTGTGTATTTTCCTTGCCCTGCCTCTTATAACATTTTGTCTTTTCCCTTTCACTTGACTTGCTATGATATGCCTCGGATAAGAATAATAACTGCAAAGATGAATTCTTCTTTTTCTAGGCATTCACTGACAATCAGTTTTCTCCATGGGTTATCTTGGAAACCTAGAGTAAAGTGTCATCCCATGAAACTTGAGACACATTATCTGTGATGCCAATGTTTGGAAGCCTTCTTGTCCCAGGCTCCCTTCAGAGTCCAAGGCGGCACAGAATCTTAAGAGTGAGACCCAGCTTAACTATGATATAAATCATCAAAAATGTCTCAAATTATCATACAACTACATGGGGTAAAATATACTGATAAAATAAAATAGAATTTACGTGGTACAGCTCCAGACTTGGATGGCTAACTCCTTTTCTTCCCAACTTTTTTGCCTTCTGAAACTGAAGTTACAGAAGTGATGGTGCCTTTCAAGGTAATGATCTTTACCTTATTAATCCCTTTCATGTTACTTAAAAGAAATATGTCTGATTGAAGGTCACTAAATACCTGAGTTGTATTGCCAGCTTCAAATGTGACCTTGGGAAGTAATTTAACTTCTGTACCCAGACACCTTCATTTGTAGCTAAGGTTGATGATAGGTAATTCTAATACCTACCACACAAAGGCACTTGATTGATAAATCAGCTCAAATTTATTCAATGCATCTATCAAAACATTGTATGGCAGCTAATTAAGTAATTTTTGTTATTCTGTTTAATAAAGCTTCCTTGATTTATCTATTAGTCCTCTAAACTGTTTATTTTCATAATTAAATTATTAAATCCAACCATTTTTCCTGGGAGATAAAATTCAACAGCCAGTAAACTCATACAAGGCATGACAGTGAGCTGTTTAGTTACTTTCAATAGGAAACAGCAACACGTTTGACATTTAATTAAGAGCAGTGATCATTCATATTATAGTGCCTTTTAGTTAAAGTGGATAGGATCAGACTTTTCATCCTCACAGGGATGGCAAAAGTCCAAGAGAGTTCTACTGATGATTTAAATTTTGGGGTTTTTGAAATATTTTTATGGAAGGATGTCACCATTTAGTGATCAGTGACCATTTACAAGATTTAATCCAGTTATGTTATTTTTACTTGAAACATCTCCAACAAAATTGGAATGAAGGGGATTTTTGTTCTGTAGCATGAACTGATGCAGCACTAAATATGAAACAGCTAAAAATAATCTTTTGAAAAGTCAGTGTCTTACAAATTTTACGTGAATTAATTTTAATTAAGAAGTTTGTGGTGCCTACATGTATCTATCAGTTTCATCTCTTACAAACTTAAAGATTTCTGAAGACACCCAAAATAATTAAAGCTGACTTCCAAGAACACTTCGCTAGTGGAGGAACTGTGTTAGGCAATGGTTTATGGTGATTAAAATTTGATATAGCACAAGCAAATCAATAGTACCGCAAGGTTGGATAGTAATTTGTAGCAGATGAAACCTAATAGCAGCATTTCTATTTCTGTTTTATAGTCTCTTTGTCCATTAAGCTTATAAGAGACTTTATTAACTTTCTCCTGGCCATGTAATTGCCACTTTGAAGAGGATACTGGGGTTACTTTGGGGAGTTTATGCTTTTCTTTGTTTTGGTTTTCTTTATAATGTCAAGAGGAAAATAAAAGTGTTTGAGCTTCTATATGACTCAATGCAGGCTAACATTCACTTTCCAAGAACTGTATTATTTGTAGTTCCCTAATTCAGACTGATTGTATGTTTTCCCATCGTAAATGTAGAAAAAGACTTGCACACTGAAGACAGAAGGGAAAAAACCACTGTTACTGTGCACAGAACACAAACTAGGAAATTAGACCCACTCAGTGATCCCTGCTTACTTGATTTGGTAATGAGGGGAGAGAGGAAAAAATGCAAAAGACAATTTTACTATTGTGTTTGATAGTGAATTTTACCTAGATTTACATTAGCAGTAGGAGTGCTAATATGCAAGCCAGTATTTTTTCATTCCAGAACTACCTCTCAGAAAAGCTTACAGAGGATTTGATCCCTAAGAAACATAAAGCTGGACTTCTGTTTAGCGAGTGAAGATCTTCTGTGTAAATCTACAATGCACTTGAGATCACTGGAGCTCTGACAGTTTATAGTGTGACACTCTAGCTCACTTTCAGCAGGTACTAGTCATCTTTGTAAGGAATATATAACAGTGTTTTATGCTTTTGTAAATATTGTATAAGTTCATGAACTGAGTTAAGATTTTCATTTAAGAAAGGCAAAACCCTGAGTAGTAAGCCTAAGAGGAAAAAAATTGACTCATTTATCTCTACAACTGTAGCTCAAGAAACAGAGCGTTCCTACTATATATTTCACAAATACTGTCCATACTTGAGAAGCTCTATTGTTTTTTTTATTCAAGTGCATATCACTGCACTATCAAGTATAGGACTAGCTGTTTGCTTCTGGTAATGAAGAAAAAGTGCCAATATTCTTTCATAGCTTCTGTATCCAACTTCTGCAATGAAAAATGTATATGTCCCTGGGTTTCCTCTTACAGGCTGATCAACTTTTATTCTTTTATTTTTATTTTAATTGACATTAAGCTAGATTAGATAAGAAATAATATTTAGAAGGTAGTAATCCTTAGTTCGAATCAAGGAGTGGTAAGAAAGTCATAGATTAGTTTAATTCAAGCCCTTGAAGTTATTAGATCTTATTTGAAATTAAAGCTGTGGGCTACTTCTGTGTCCTAGTGTTTCATCTGCTCATTTTAGTTTTAATTTCCATCTCAGGCCTTTCTTCCCTGTGTGGGCAACAGATGTTCTTAATTCCTAGTAAACATCAGGAGTATATTGATGATAGCTAAAACCACAAGTACAATTATCTGCAATGAGAACATGAAAAGTTTCATCTCTTAACTTTTATTTCTTCTGAGTTCCTGCTGCAGCCAGATCTAGTTAGTCCATCTCTTCACCTTGGAGGTGTAAAATGCCTTTGAGGAAAAGTAAACTCAAAGTCTTTCAGCATAAAACTTTCTGGTAATGCTATGTCATTGGTGAACTCCTTACTCTGGCTTTCTTTACTTACATTAGCCACTGGATATTGGTAGTCCACTGGGATCTGTGCCAGTTTCATCTTCTGGTTTCTCGATTAACACACGAATGAAATCTAATTGCCTTATAGAAAAGATGAGGCACAGAAACAACTGCTGCTTTGTGCATTTTTTTGGCTTCTTCTATACCTGTCCCTGAAGAAGATCGGTTATTAAAGAAGTTACATAATCAATGTCTGTGTTTTCAGGATTGCTTTCATCCAAAAGTCATATCTGCCTTCAGGCAATATAGGTCCACCTCTGAGGTGTACAAAATTTACAGTAGGAGGAAGCAGTGGCAGAAATGGGCTGCATCGCTGGCACGAACACATGGATGAAATCAAACAATTTGACAAAGGAGAACTTGGTTACAGCAGATGCTGAAGGCCCTGGATGCTGATCCCTCAACATATGCCCTCAGCAGTTTTCTGGTGAAACCCAGGAGCCCAGGGTGGCTGAAAGGGGAGGAGCTCTTTCATCTCATGGCTACCTAGGCAATGTAGTTCAAAATTTCTTCCCACTAACAAACACCTGGGTAAACAAACACAGCAGAATCTGTGAGACTATTAGCATTATCCTGAGTAGTCATTTTCTATTCATTTATTCTCTTTCTCTATTCATAGATCGCTAAGGTTCTACATCTCATAGCAACGCCGAAAGGGTTGAAGGGTAAATTTATTTGTTCACATGTATTTCTGTAATGTACATAATAAGCAAATGCTGCATAACTTTAGCAGCCTGTGGTAATGATGGTTTTTTTTCCTTCTCAGAAGGAAAGTACAATATTAAAAATAATAAAGTGAGTGGTAAATTGCTCCAGAATCCCTATCTCAACTTAGATGCATCTATAACTTTGAGACTGTAGACATAAAGCCAGTGCTGTGCTAGTTCTATTGCCTGATTTCCTGTAGGTCATCATTCATTAGCAAAGAAGTGCATTGTGTGTTTTCACACATTGGAAAAAGCCCCAACCTGGTGGATGGTTTTCTACAAAAGAAAATGCACTTTGGCCATTTCTTCACTTTTTTTTTTTCCTGTCAATGTATCTTTTCTTTGTGTACTTTATTAATTATTTTCATGGGAAATAACTGGTTTTCTCCTTGCATAAAAATTTATTCTCAGTAATTTAATAGTATTTTCCAGTTAGCAGATTATTTTTTTTTAAAATATAATTAACTTTTAACCATGCTTGTTTATGGACTCTGTAAAAGAGATGAAATCCAATTACTTCCTTTTTAATCACTGAGTAATCTTTTAAAAATATTTTTCTAGTGAATAACACCTGCTTAGCTGGGGACTCACTTCTCCAGTCTGATCACGCTAGCTATGTGATTCATGTGGCACATTTTCCCAAAATAAAATGACTCCTACAAACTCTAGTATCCATTTATGTCTACTAACTCATACTCAATTAATCCAATCACATAGTGATCTATGTGATTTAAAACTTTTCAATAATACAATCAAGATCTCTTAGTACCATTTTAATTACTTGATTACATAAATTATGGATTTTGGTCCTCCTAACCACTTGTTTGAATTTGCAATTTCAGTACACTAAGATTTAGGCTGGAAATCATCTCCTAACTCTTCCATAGGAAGTACTCCTTTGAAGGGAGTGAACAGGTGAACCTCCTAGTAGAAGGGTCCCTCTGGAACCTAAATGTCCTTTTATATTGAACTTAAACACTTCTAATAAACATGATTTTTATTTACAGACATATCATCTCTTCCATCAGAGAAGAGATGAAGGATAGTGAAAGCTCCTGAGACAGATACAAGCCTTCCTCAATTACTGTCTCATAAATGAAACTAGTGAAACTAGTAGTTATCAGAGGCATTGTTCACAAATTGTCAGGATGAATCCATGGCATCTTTGTGATGACATGGTGTAAAATTCCCAGTTGTATGACTGCTCAACCCACTCTTTTTCGCAGTTGAAATTCAATACTGGCAGGTGTGTAGTTTGCTTCCCTGCAGTTTATTTTAGTTATAGTTGTTTTTTTAATATTTCTTTTCACAGGACAGCAAATATGAAAAGAGATTAAATTTATTATTAGGCTTTTGTGCTGACCAAACTTCTAATCTTTTGGTAACATGGAAGAGGTAACCCATAGTGAGTTAACCTGTGTATTACAATATTGCATAATCTGATTTTTTCATCCATTAACATTAAAGTATTATATTTATTTAGTAAGTTTAGACTGCTTGCTAGAGCAAGAAGCATTATTTTTCTATTCATCTTCCCTCATTACTACAGCCCTTTATAAACACCTGGAAACTGTGGACAGGATTGTTCTTTTTCAGTTTTGGGTCAACACAAGAACTTAATGCTTCTTGGGATTCTAGCTCCAAGTAAGCAAAAGAATATTATTATTGTACCTCAAAATATAGGAGCAATTCTGGACAATACTCATGAAATAGATGTGTCAAAGAAAACACTGTCTTGGAGTTTTAACATGCAAGTAGTTACAAGGAAGGCTTTAGCACCCAAAAGTAGTGATCTTGCCCCAAAAACGGATTGCAGTTTGAAATGGAAGGTTTATCAAGTAGTATTATTCTTTGAGAGAAGTTAATAAAAGAAGATGGTAACTGCCTGTCCTTCTGATAGTTTTGTGATGAGCCTTCCTTTATTCATTTATCAGCAGGGCATCACTTATGAGACTACCTTTTTCTCTGCCATTGTTCTTTCTAGCAATGGAAGAAGGATTTGTTAGAGCAGGTAGGGCAGTCTGTAATAAGCTACACCATTGGAGTTATGCCTGTAGGCGTAGTGGTTTGTGGCTTTAGTTGAATGCAAAAATCTTGTCCCATCAGAATGCTTTGTGTCTTTTTCTGGAATTCCGGGTGTTTTCAGCAATGAAATGCACCTTTTGCCATTTTGGATAAGTTAAATAACTGTTGTTATTCTGTTTTCAGACTGTAGTCTGAGCCTTAGATGGCCTGCACAGCTTTAAAATATTTTTCTGTCAAAATTGATCCTCCAGATAACCAGCAGAGTCAGATAAACCATGTCTTTGTTTCCCCCAGGATAGCTGTTATTTGGACAAGATTTAAATCTCTTGCTGGAAGCTTTTACTACAGAATTGCATGAGGGAAATGGTAACAGGAATCAGAGTGGTTCTGTGAAAGACACAGAGCAGACTGTCAGAAATAAGAATCTGGGAGGGCTGCTGGAGGAAAAGTGGGTTCTAGGGTAAATTTTCAGTGAAGTTATTTATATGTGCTTGTAATGCTACTGCTGAATGTCATGTACATATGGGACTAGATTTATTTCATTTTTTTTAGTTTACTAATGATTTTTCTTTTTTTACTTATTGATAACATATGATTTTGACAAGAAAATTCAACATTTCATGTATATATGGATCCAGAAAATAAATATTTTCAGTCATAATTTTCCTAGGTAAACACTTGAGCTCAGTTATGAAGGAGAAGAGGCACTTGGAAAACCTATAGGGCTGCAATCCTGATGGACTTCATCAATACAATACAACAGTAACCTCATTCAGAAAATATCTAGATATTACTGATTAGAATGCTATAATTCTGATAGCAAGTTTCCTTAATGTTTGAAAATATATTTTATGCCTTAATTTCAGATAAATTTCCAGTGAAAAAGCAACCACCTCTCTACTCTATTAGAATAACATTATAGGAAATTTAGATCATGTTTCAGTAGAAAATTCTTTATGAGATATTGATGATGGTAAAGGAAGACTGACTTTATAGCTTAGTTTGAAAAGGCGTTGGTTTTATTGATTTATTTCCAAGCTTGAATTTCTGAAAATCAAGTAAAATAATTAAGTGGATTTTCTTCTGACTTCCAGGGAGTATTTCCTATGGCCTCAGAGCAAGAATGAGGAACTTCAGTCTGAGGACAACTTCTTAAAAAAAATCATAAGTAGCCGAGAAAAGGATTTTAGCATGAAAGTGTAATCTCAACAGTAAGTTTAGTTTCACAGTACCCAGCTTATAAAACTTGTGATTTGGTGATCCTAAAGTACTTCCAAGACTTCAAAAGGTCAGGAAAAAAAGAGCTTCTGAAAGCCTTAATCCCTTTCTCTTGAAAAGCACAAGATAGAGAAGAGAGGAAAAGTCAGGACTTTATCAATACCCATACTTGTGGCAGTCAAAAGTGTTGTATGGTAGAGGTCCTGTTTCTAAAATATGACTGACTTAAAGGCCAGTGATATCGCCCTATTGTCTGGGTCATTATACCTAGGTGAAAACATCAAGTCATTGCTTTATAATGAGAACCTTTTATCACCACAGGTCTCCTTGTAGTGAATAATTCCACAGTCATACCCTTTGAGGTACCAATTAAATTACTTAAGTTTTCTTTTAATGAAACCAAGTGCATTTCTATTCCATAGATATGAAGAGTGAGTAGCAGATTGGCTCTTACCTTTCCAACTCACAACACATATTGTTCTATAATTTAAAGGGATATGGAAATTTTACCATGCCCAGGGAAACAGTTAAGTGCTGTTATAATATCTTAAACCACTGTTTGTGACATGACTGAAAAGTCCCATGGATTTTTTTTGTGCAAAAAATGCTCTTGACACAATATCAGAAAGAAGATGAAAGAACTCAGCAACATATATTAACAAAAGATCAAGGAAATTAGCATACATTTTTCTAGATAGGTGAGGGGAAAATTAGGAAGAAGCAATAATTATAGCTTATTTGACTCAGAGTTTAACTTTCTCAGTAGGATAATTATTCTTGCTGGGATGCCAATATAGCTGAGTAGAGTTTATGTAGAAGAGGGAAGTAGCTGAGGCTTTTTGTTATCCCTCTCAGAATGATAATAATATCAGAGGACTTCTCTTTTAACAAAAGAGTGTTCAGTAATTTCATTGGTTTAAGTTATAAAAATTGAAGTGAAAACCAGAAATGGTAGCAGTTGCTGCTGCTGACCAGTATACTCACAATATTGTATAATATTAACTCTCCAATCATACTTAGTATTGGAACTAATCAGAGTTACCTTGATATCTACTGGTTTAAAAAAGTTAAAAGCTTAAATAACACATGTAGGAAGCTGTAACATTTCGCATTAACAGCCCGTATAAGAGAAAGCAAGAGGAGATTGAATTCTGTACTTCATGTTGCACACCAATATCTCAGTGTTACTGTAATCTTTGCCTGTTTCTTTGAATAATGGTAAATCTATAGAGCATGAATAGATCACTGGCAAACTTATACAAAAGGTTGTACATTAGTGCAAAATATTAATTATACTAATTCGTGACACATGATTTTGAAAAGCCTAGCGGATAAAAGCATTAAGACCATAAATCATTAATTTAATCTTATTATTTTCAGACATTCTTGTATTTACTGTCTGCTCAATTAAAAACTGATGCAAATGAATCTTTCAAATGTACTGTAATATTCTGGGATTCATTATTTCTATCATATACACCCCCACAGCCCCAGGTAAAAGTCTATCTATTTTCTCCTCTCAATCCCTTTTTGGATTAGAGAGAAACTTCTGAGTCACACCATATATTTTCATTTCTGAAAGTCGCTGATAGCAGTTTTCCCATCTGAAATGATGTACAGAGAATGAGATGGCAAAAAGCCAGAAAGCAGTAGGAGCTGTGAAGTGCAATGTGCAAGTACAGTTTTACCTGGAGTCTTACCTTACATCTTTCTGTCTTTGCCATTTTCTACAGAAGTTACCTCCTATCACATGTATATCACAGCCAAAATTCACCTTTTACTTTATTTTTATTTTTAGAAAAACTCATAATTCTGCTGAGAAACTTGCATCTCTCTCCCCATTTTTTAATTTGCTGGTTTGCAGATGAGTGGTTTGTTACCTAAATTTGGTAGTGATTTTTAGAATGATTCATCAGTTTTATGCATCAGAGTTACAAATACATAAACATCTTTGCCGTTATTTTTCTGAATATGATCCCATTGCTGGTCTTTACGTGCCTTTTTGACATCCATAAAGGCTTTTCTATTTTAGAGAAGAATTATTTCCCATATCTTCAAAGCAGGAGAATAGCAATTTTATTTTTCTCATTTTGTGATGTTTAACATCCACGTAAAATGTGTTGCTCCAGCTTCACAGGTGCAATGTCAGTCTCCATCAACGAGGCGTAAATTCAAGGCTTCTAACATAGCTGAACACAGAACTACAACAGTTCAGTTTATCTTAGGATTTGGGTGATGCTTCTTGTCTCAAACACCTTATACTGCTCAGGAGTACCAAAAGTCTGTCTTCCATCATATTTTTTGTAGTCATTGTTGATTAAATTTTTAAATTTAATCATTAATATTACCTACACATTGTAGGTAGCATCCTAGAAGTTGAAATGATTAGAGGACCTGTGGCAGATCTAGAAAAAGAATCTATTCACTGTGATTTCTATCAATGGTTTATCAGTGAGGCTTTCACACACTTTGTTCCAATTTCTAGGTTTTGAATATGCTATCTTTTGAATTTTGGTTGACTTGTTATTTACATATCACTTAAAATAGTTAACTAGATACAAGTGAGCAAAAAGCTTCAAGCATTTAGAAGCTATTAGATACAGCCTACGCTTTACTATATATAAACCAGCAAAAGTAAACATAGTTTACTTCCAGGTTTAATTTTAAATAGATAGAACCTTTCTAACATACAAGATGAAATTAATGTTGCCTAACTTTTGCCTTAGACTTATCTTTTAGCCTTTTAGATGGCTATTGTCTACACCTTCTGGGTCATTGTAGAGAGATGTACTTCTAAAAGGTCTTTCTTACTGTCCTGAAGTAGACTACTCAGTCAAAATACATGGTGTATATTGACTCTGAAGGTACCTTTATGTCTTGTACAACTTTGTAGGGATCCCAGGCAACTAGGTGGCAATAAATGCCTTTTAGATAATAATGTTAATGGTGTATTTCTATCTATAATGACAAAAGTCATGTCTGTTGTGGAAGATTTTTACCACAGAAGTCACTGCTATTGCCTGTGGTGTACTTTCAATTCTGCCCTCAATTACTTGCAGTAAGGATGTTATGTTGTTGTAATTACCTTCTCATGAATGCCCACAATTGTTCATTTGCATCAAATTCTTCCCTTGTAATAACACTAGAATATCAAATCTATTTGAAAGTGGACAAGAAGTGACACATGTGTCTAAGGGAAGCATCAACATTTCCTACCTCATGCAGGCTGAAGATATATTCCTCTAATATTTTATTTAAGCTGCAGCAAAAGAATGATATCTTGCAGTTGCTGCTTGTGGTCCTGTTGCATCTTAACCTGTTTGAGCTCCTTGAGCTTATTTTAGTCTGCAGTGTCTGTCAAAGATGCTCCTGTTTCCGTCTAACGTGCATTGAAAGCTATCTTGGCATGTAACTTTAACACAACAGATGGGACACAGTGCAACTTGGCTGACCTCTGCTTTCAGTATTTAAATAACTAAACTGATTTTATTACCATAAAATAAACTTCCAAGAACTTCTTACGCTGTGGACCAAGCTAACAAGTGCCAATTGTATTCCTGTAATTGCAATAGATGAAGAGGTCAGTTTTCATAACAGTTTCATGGGATTGAAACATATTTCCATTGACTTTAATGAGGACTATAGGATGAAATGCCTATAAAACTTATGTTTTCTCATTACTAAGACAAGGAAACACAAAATAATATTTGTAGTAGTGCACACATTAGTGTGTTTTTCCAAGTTGTAACTCTTATTTTTCAGTATCATAAAAGAGAGGACAAACAGGGCGTGCAATATTGGGAACGGAAAAAATGTGCTCTTTGTGGTCAACACACTTTGTCTCAAGACTATTACTATCTTCAGAATTTTTCATTGTAATATCACTGTTCTGTTGTTTTCAGTTCCTGATGCCTCCTTTTCTCCTGTTATTTACCCTCCTCTTAGGGTGGAATGTAGCACCACTGGCTACTATCTCTAAATCATTAGCAGGCCAGATTTTATTTTCTGTCAGAGGCTTCCCGAAGGAATTCAAGAAAACCATTAGAAAACTTAAAAATACCATCCCCTGGAGAAAAATAAACACTATAAGTTTATCTGTCCATTACAATGGGAAGACCAGGAGACAGCAGATATTAAAAAGCAATTCAAACGGACTCTTGTATACTTCGGCTTCTGACAGGAGGATAAAGGCCTCATTAGCAATTTTTACCCTTTGTCAACACTTTTTTTTATCTTTAGAGCTGATTATTATTATACCTTCTCATGTTTGGAATTTATGTTTTCATACATGAATTTTGACTCCATCCTTTAAGCTCCTCTCCCATTGGTCGAGCTGAAGTGCAGATGCCCCTGAATCAGTTCACACTTTGGCAAATACTGATTGGCGTTTCAAATATTACAAAAAAAAACCCATGACATAATCAAATTAATGATATATTAAAAAATGTTTGTCACATTCTTTATAAATGTGCAATATTTATGGAATACTTGTTTTTTTCAAAAAAAAAAATCTGTGTGACTGAGATAACATAGCAACATATTTGAGTGCTTGCTTCCTTTGGGCTGCTCTGAATATATCATGCACTTGCAGAAGGGGTTTTGTGTCTGATTTTTACAATTATACCAACTAAAAACGTGGCACACGTAGTTACAGATATAACTGTAACTTTACTATGATCTAAAAACATAGACATGATGAAACTGATCTTCCTTTACCAAATGTGAGCACACTATTTAAGTCTAGTTCTAAAAGGGTTAATATTTTTCAGTGTTTTCAAAGAAAAAGGACAAAACAACCTTATGCAATTAAGTAATAAAGATGTTTTTCACAGCACAAATCTGTTAATATATTTTTGTTTACTGACCCTGTTCTCTGCAGCTTTTTCTGCACAGTTTTTATACTTGTTTTCATTCTACCTGCTTGCTTTTTTCTTCAGTAATATAAATAAAAACAAGCTCTTGTGTATTCTTCATATCCTGTACTGTAATTATGGCATTTTTGTTGTAATATTGATTTGGAAAAAAAAATTCCCCTTTGCATTTCTGTGCATAAAGAAATGGAAAACTGAATCTTAGGAGAGGGAATTATTTAATCTTTATTTAGATGATTTGCAGAAGTCTTGCAGGAGAAAAAATAAAGGAAGAGCACTATGATTTGAAAATATACTTTCATTTTATAAGAAACTTTACTACAAAGTTAAGAATATATATGTATATTGTAGAAATCATCTTCAAGGAGTTCTTGTATTCAAATTAAATTTCATGTTTGTACCTCATTCTACAGTTCTGTCACACTTATGTGATAATTATCATTATTATTTTTTCATCTCGATATCTGTTTAAGAGAGCCTTTCATTGTGTTAGAAGATATTTAGGGCAGAGTTTTCTTAAATTCTTCTCATAGAATATATGAGATCCTATACTTACCAGGGGAGGGGAATACTTGTTATGGAGATGCAGAAAGCTGCCTGTAAAGTCAAATAAAATTTTGAAAAAAAAAAAAAGACCATCAAGAATGGTAAATCATCAGATCAAATTCTCTAAATAGTCCATTATCTAATCTCTCATTTCAGTCCAATTTCTAATCTCCAAATTCAAGAAACATTCAAGCTCTCTGTCAAAGAGCTATTACCAGAATGTGAAGCTCAAGTTATTTTTTTCCTCCTGCTTATCTCAAATGCATTCATAAAACGCTCTTGTAGCTTCTTCTAATGTCCTCTTTCCCCAGCATTCCTATAAACTATGTACTTGTACAGTACACACTGCTCTTTTTACAGGTGACTCCGAAGTTTTGCAATTATTTGTACTAAAAATTTTTTTTTTTTTTTTTTACTTCATTGTCTTTATCTGCTCCTGTTTCTTGGATGCTTTATCTCTGATCTGGTCTGTTTAGTCTTTAAAATTGATTATACAAGTATGACTCTTATGATAAATTATCATCTCTATTTGTGACCTATCAGGGTTATTAAAATTCCTTTTAGTTGACCAGGTAATATAATTTGTGTTTCTATGCAGACTTTTCCATGTGCTGCTGTTTCTTGGTCTGATGCACATTAAGGTAACCCATGTTCCTTTGCAAGATCCTTGGAGAGTTATGTCCAAGCATTTTGGCCTCATAGATACATATATAATTTTGAATAAAAGAGGATCAGAGAGTTAATGCAAGAGCAGAGATCATTCAGTGGAATTCTTTCATTTAACAATATAGGCATAGCATATCTCTTTCTTAAAGCAACTATTTACATCCCTTGTTACGTGACCAAGTTATGCTTTAAGACAAGAAGGTTCTTTTGGGAGCACATGTATAATCTAATGGGCCAGAGAGACAATGTTTAATCATAAGCCTTCCAGTACTTAAAGAGAGCCTATAAGAAAGCTGAGGAGGGGCTCTTTATCAGGGAGTGGAGGACTAGGACAAGGGATAGAGGTTTTAAGCTGAAAGAAGGGAGGTTTAGATGAGATCTTAGGAAGAAATATTTTACTGCAAGGGCAGTGAGGCACTGGCACAGGTTATCCAGAGAAGTCATGACTGCCATATCCCTGGAGGTGGTCAGTGCCAGGTTGGATGAGGCTTTGAGCAATGTCCTATAGTGGAAGGAGTCCCTGACCATCGCAGGGCATTTGCAACTCGATGATCTTTAAGGCCCCTTCCGACACAACCCATTCTGTGATTTTATGTTGTCTGGAAATTAATTTGTTCCTGGACACTCTTGTAACACTGTCCTTCTTGAAAAGAAAGACTCCTTTTTAGAATACTATTTGTTGAAGTCTGCACAGATAGAATGATAATGATATTCGAAGCGGCAAGTGGTTTAATCTGAACATTTTTTTTCCACCTCAATTTTTGGCTATGCAGTTTCAACAATTTTACAACAAGTTGATATGTATTTCTTCATGTCAGTACCCTGAAAAATCTAAGAAGTTCATAACATATCTGTGAACCTCAAACTCTCAGGTAATTCATGATAATTGTTTGATAAATATACTTGATTCTACACTATGCAACTATATAAGGATGAAAAATGACAGGATGGTGTAGAAAAAACATCAGTTTTGTGAAAAATTAATAGAAATTTTCAATGAAAAAGACTCTCGGGTGAAAAATAAGGCAGGTCATTAAATTTTGTTGGCGATGTCAGATGTTAATCTATACTCTAAGAAAATAGCCTTGATAGTAGAGGGTAAAGCTTGTAGGTGGCTTATTTTCCTGGTAACATGTGTAGCCATTCTGAATCTGATACAGTGAATCCATACAGCTTAACACAAAGTCTTCTATCATGGAAGCATAGAGTGTTTTGAGTTGGAAGGGGCATTTACAGGTCATCTGGTCCAACTCCCTGCAGGAGCAGGGGCATCTTTAACTCTATCAGGTTGCTCAGAGTCCTGTCCAACCTGTCCTTGAATGTTTCCAGGGATGGGGCATCTACCACCTCCCTGGGCAACCTGTGCCAGTGTTTCACCACCTTCATTGTAAAAAAATTCTTCCTTATATCCAGTCCAAATCCACCCTCCCTTACTCCTTGTTACTCCTTGTCCTGTCACAACGGGCCTTGCTAAAATGTCTGTTCCCATCTTTCTTGTGAGGCCCCTTTAAGTACTGGAAGGCCGATATAAGGTCTTCCTGCATTCCTGCAGCATTATCTTCTCCAGACTGAGCAAGCCAAACTCTCTCAGCCTGTCAATATACATCAGGAATGTTAAATACAGAATTGCATACTGTATAATTACAGGTTTGAGTTATTCTGGGAAAACCTGGAACTAGGGAGAAGCTGTGTGAAAAATTCTCATATGAGTTCTTCCCTGGTAAGAAATACAGTTTTAGGTCAACATAAACTATTTCTGAAAATTTACTGAATTAAGCCAATAAAAGTACACTTGGCGTCAAACAGAAACATTTTTTTTGTGATTATTTTTCAATGCAACGACTGAACAGAAAAAAATATTATTTAAACAGCTCTATTTTTTTTGGCACACTTTTCGTATACAGATAGTCAGTCTGGCACAGTTTCTGTGGTTTTATTCTCTTATTATGAAAAAAAATCCTGAATCTGTCATATATGTTATTAAGAAAGCTCAACTCTCACCCATGTATATATTCTACTTAACAAACAGTAATGATCTGCAGGAAAGATACAAGGGTAAATTAATATATTAATAATATCTTTTGAAGTTGTGTGGGAATTCTCACATATTTTAGACCCCTTGGTCATGTTTCCTGCAGTAGTGTATAATATCCAACATAATGCCCTGACTAATTGCTGTTGGAAGTATTTTACTAAACCCCTCACTTTTGTTTAGTTAATATAGCTTTCATTTGACTCATTAAGCTGAAATATGAAATTGCCAGTTTTTTTTGAAAACAGCTGATATACCTCATTATTAAAGCCAGGAGACTTTTCCGAAAAGACAAAAATTTGAGTTTGGGGGTTTGATGAAAAACAGCATATAGATATTAAAGAAAATAAAATTGTTCTTGACACTCTATTTAATGCATACGTTAGGGGAAAAGTACTACCATAGAATTGTATGCTCTCAATTATTTCTTGATGCTAACTTTTTACTGAGGTGTTATATGAGCCATGGTTGGTGGGTTTTTTTTGATACATGAACTATAATGTAGAAAGGGAATTCTGTAAAGATGTATTTTACTTATGTTGAACAAATGGAATATATTTTTTTAAAAAATAAGCTAATGTTATACTCATCAGAAAAAGTATATATGTTAGTTTTTATAAACCCGGGAGAAGTTTAATTTGGAATCATATACTCTAGACATAAAGTCTTTATAATTAAACTCAGTTGGAGAAATTAAAAAAAAAAAGAGAAATCCACTAAAGAAGAAATGCTGTTATTTTTCATTTCTGAGACATAAGTGAATGGTAGGATTGCTTCAATTTTCAAGAACTAGAATTTCCTTGCATTAACACTTTTAACTGCTTTAGCCTAATTTTTACCAAGGGGTGACAGTGTTTTATTTAAAACTCCATTTGCAGGAAGTTCTGAATGTTGTGTAATTGACTGTGTTTGAGTTCAGAAAGAAATCTTCTCTTGATTTTCACTGAATCTTAAGGGTTTTCCTGGATAGTGTTAAATCTTTGGTACAAAGGTAGCAAACCTAAGTGTTTCGTGTTTTGGGCATTGTCTACAGAGGTCAAAGCTGTGGGTTTGTGCAGTTCCGGGCAAAGAAAGGAAATAGTCCCAAAGATGGCAATATATAAACTCTTCTTCCCAACATATTTTAAAATCAAGGAGACAGCTGCTGTTGGGGAGGCGAAATGGGAGAGTTTATACATTCTCACCTCCTGGAAAATGTTATCAGCTTTGAGACTTTGTTGCAGAGGATTTTAGTGTTGGTTCACTCATCTGTGCAAACCCAGCCGAAATTCTTTAAAGCTGGTTTCTTAAAATTGCTCTGAGATCTTGATGGTAGTTTTCACCACCAATGCTGAATGAAAAATCTAAGTGTTCCTTTGGCTACAGAAAGCCATAGTAGGGTAGCTGACGTTCAGTCAACTACAGAATAGTTTTCTAGGTTTTGTTAAATAAATAGGTAAATTTGGAGAAAAAATACAACTGAGTTTCAAATTTGTATTGTAGACAGAAACAAAGCACTCCCTGCTCCTCCCTTGCAAACTTGCATAGCCCTTCATAACCACCTGACGTGTTGAACTAACTTGGGAAAAGATAATGGAGTTGCAAAAAAAAAAAGATGCTTATTGTGTCTGGTTCATCTTTGACAGTACTTTTTTCTGACAGACAAAAGATAAATTCCCTGTAAAGCAGAGCTGAGACATCACTGATAAGTTAAAAAGTTCTCTGAGTTTAGACCTGTTAATTATGCATTATCTACCTTTTTGCAGTGGACTTGAGCCTTTAGCTTGTTAAGGAAGAAAACTACTTGATAACTACAACTGTGCTATCAGTGAATATTAAGGGAGCTGATTATCTCCATTAATCTGAAAACAGCATGTGTGAAGCAATCTAGAGAAGAAACCTCTAGTCCCACAAATCCTCACCAGTTGTTCTCAAGTTTGATGGAATAGTTATTATTTGTGTTGGGTAGGAATTATTTTTTAATTGGCTTATCCACTGTAGAAAGGAAAGAGTTTCCCTCAGAATTAGAAAATAAGAGAGTTTGTGTAGGTCTTTAATAAATAAAGAACTTCCATTCTATCACATAAACACTAGACAGCTCATAAAAGGCAGACTTTTTAGGGAGCTTCTTGGAGCTTGAAGTATTAGTATTTGTTCTTCACCCCCATTTAGGGAGCTTTGTGGGAAGCCTATGGTCTGATATACTAGCTTTTGTCTGGAAAGCAGGCTTGTCACTCTATGTATGCTCATTAACTTATTTCTTTAGCAATTACCTTATCTCCTCTTTGAAACCAGCATAGCAGAAATCAACTACTCCTGCTCACTGTCTGACCTAGACATCCAAGGAACCGTAAAGGTCTCATGGAGGTGGGAGCACAGAAGTGCAAGTAGGAATTGACAGCTTTTACCATTATATGGTCACCTTGCATATATTGAGATGAATAACTACAGAACTGGAAAGCAGAGACTGCTACCCTTTGAAAAATAGAAATTTATTAATAAAAAGGAAACACAGTACTTCCCTGTAGGCCACTTGGGATTAAAAGAGTGCAGTTCAAATGTGAAGAACAGCTCACGGAAGCCAGCGAGTGATTCTGAACATGAATAAAAATGTTTCATAATACTTCGGAATCTTTCATGATAGTACTGCAAGCCTGCACTGGCATATTTGGGCATCTTAATTCCAATTTGAACAATGTTTCTGAGGAGAAAGAACTGTCACTGGAGCATTCTCAGTGGCAAATTTGGCATTTGTCTGAAAACTGAAGGGTAGGCTTCAATTACACTGCGTAAATCCAGAGTAAGTACATGAATTCAGTCCAGTATGTCTAATTATACCAGTATAGATGAATACAGTATCTGCCCTATTTTTTATTTAGGATTTTTCAAAAGAAGATTTATTCTTAGCTGGAACGTTAGTTTGAATGTCAATGTCGAATGTCAGCTGGAGTGTTAAATGTTAGAGTGTCTCTTGTTTGAATTTGGGTTCCTTCAGTCCATGGAGATGAAACTAGCATTTCTCAGGCTGTTGAAACACTGTAGGGTTTTTTTCCTGACCCATAAATCATGTGAATTCAAGTAGAACATTAAGACTTTCAACTTGACTGTGTTTGCATCTAAGCTACTCTCCTGAAATGAGATCGAGATATTCAATGTAAATCACCTCTGTGCTCTCTTCTCAAATTGAATGCTTGCCTAAACTCAGAGTAACACAACATGAAAATCAACTATTCTGTGAACTTCTAAAATGAGTAAAGTTGATCTTAAGTTACCAGTGTTTTCTCAACACATGTTCTGTTTATGGTTATTTATATTGGAGTTTGACAGCTAGGAAAATAAAATGTAGGGAATTTAGCCTCAGCTGATAAACTGAAAAATACATTTTCTTCAAATTTTTCGTAATCAAAGAATCCTGAATAGCTGCATGAGTAGCTGTGTCTGTGTGTGTGATGTTATTTTTTGTAATTTTAACCAAACAGGTGAGCATGCATTGCAGCAACATTTTCACAACCTAATTCAAATGACACTCTTGTGTTCTTACACAATTCTGTATGATTTGACATTGTTTCTTGATGTGTTTTTTAAGACTGTAGCGTAATTTAATATAATCAGTAGCAGGTAATAGCTTGCAGACTATGGACTGTAATTCTCTCATAAAACGTAGTTTCTCAGATGGGAACAGGGCAGGTTATGTTTCCATTGACTCAGAAATGGAATTGGTTTCCTTGTGTTTATGCAAATAAACACTTTCTACAGCTGTTATCCTCAAACTACTGAGCTCATTTATCCTGTCACTCACACTGATGTAAATCAGGATTAATTCTACTGAAGCCAATGACCATGTAATGGTAAATAGAGGAAAAAGATGTAGATCAACAATTTGACAGTAAACTGTAATTTTTTAAGAAAGACAGAATAAAAAGTACTATTAAATGCTTTTAGCACTGAGAAGTTGCAATACATTGTGTTACCATCTGGGAATCCCTATCTCTGGGGCCAAAACCTGTTATATGCATGGTTCAGCCACGCACCGTCAGACCACTTGTGCTATTCTTCCCCTGCCCTTTTAGCTGGCAGGAAGCTGTCATCACCCCTGTTGCCAAGGGATTTGAAGAGCTAAAAAAACACACCTGTAATGAAAAGAGAGCAAGGATTTAAAAAGAAAAAAATAAAAAGTGCATCAGCTTCCTAATAGTGAAAAGAATATGTGTATACAACAGCTGAAGCAAGAAATACTCACCTGACTCTTGGTTTATTGTTATTCTGTCTTCATTCTAATGCAGTTTCTTCCTGTTCAATATCAGTTTATAAAAACTGTGTTACATGTTCACTGACCCCCAATAACCAAACAAGTCCCTGTGTGCAACTAGATGAATAAATTCCAGTTTGTAGTAGTGCAAATTTATGCTGATGGTTACTCATTGAATTCATAATAAATCAACCTTTAAAAAGATATAGGTTAGAAGAATAAAAGGATATAGGAACAATGTATGATTGCAATACATTACACCTTATTTCTGGTACAAATGCTATAGACATTTTTTAATATAGACTACAATACATTCTTCGGTCAACTGATCATTTTTCATGCCAATGAAATAACAGCTTTCATGATCCATTGCCACATTTAGAAAATCCTATTTTATTTACTTCTTTCTATATATGGCATTACAGAGACAGTTCTACATGGAGTCCCATAAATGTTTCTGGAATGCCACATGTAGAAAAGTGAAAACAGAGCAACATTTACTACCATTTGTGTATCATTAGTTGATTGATTGTGGTATTCATTTCTACCTTGGTCTGCAAAAGCTACAATTTATTGACCAAAGAATGTGTTATATGAACCGAGGCTGGTATAAATCAGTGAAGCTTTGCTAAAGGGGAACAAAGCCGCTGTACATAAGCTGAGGATCTTCAGCTTTGTCTTGTTAGATGGACTGAATGAAAACACTTGGTCATTTTATGTTAGTGAATTTTATATTTCCGTTTTAGGATTATGTCATTGAGTGAAAGGATGAATATGTTCTGTAATTCTTTACTGTGCAAGTGCTTAATTGTTTTCCCTTTGACTCTTACGCACACAATTTAAAGTATATATATTTTAAATTTACTATCATATTTTAATATATTCAGGGTTTCTGTTGATGTTTCTCACTGTGATATCAGAGATTGGTTTTCAAATAAATAGAACTGAGCTGGTGTCCCTGCTCATGGCAGAGAGGTTGGAAGTAGACTATCTTTAGGGTTCCATTTCATATTCTATGATTCTATACTTCTATAATTCTATGATACATAAATGAGGTTCAACAAGGTGAAGTGCAAGGTCTTGCACCTGGATTGGGGCAACCTTCAGTATCAGTACAGGCTGAGGGATGAAGAGATTGAGAGCAGCCCTGCAGAGAAGGAGCTGGGGGTCTTGGTGGGTGAGAAACTGAACAGGAGGCAGCAATGTGTGCTGGCAGCCCAGAAGCCCAGTCGTGTCCTGGGCTGCATCAAAAGAAGTGTGACCAGCAGTTGAGGGAGGGGATTCTATCCTTCTACTCTGCTCTGGTGAGACCCTACCTAGAATAATGCACCCAGCTCTGGAGCCTTCAGCATGGGAAAGATATGGACTTGTTGGAGTGTGTTCAGAAGAGGCCATCAAAACCATCATAGGCCAGGAACACCTCCTCTGTGAAGAGAGGCTGAGAAAGTTGGCAATGTTCAGCTTAGAGAAGACTCTTGTGGCTTTTATTGTGCCTTTTCAATGCTTAGAAGGGGCTGATAAGAAAGATGGGGAAAAACTTTTAAAGAAGAGCATAAGGTGACACCACAGATAAGCTATTTGTTAAAAAAGGAAAAGTAATGTTATTGTTCATCACCTTATGTAGACATATTCATACTGCTTCTAAAACAGCATGGAATGGGCCAAAAAGGGGACTCAATAATGCTTTGCTTTATTTTATATGTCCTTGTATTTCCTATATTTTTCATTTTTTTTCCTGTTTTGTATGATATATCAGGAATCATTTAATCTAAAGACAGATCTTGGAAAAGTGAATGATGACTTTTAATTTCATTAATGATAATTCATTCATTCATTCACCTTTGGTTAATTTATTGTGAAGTTCTTTAAGAAACAAGAAAACAAAGTGCCAGAGCAACTCCTCGGCCCAACTTAGGGTTTCACGTATTCAAAGAGTTATTAAAAGTGTCAGCTAAAGCATGGTAAAACACCTTACTCCAAACCTATCTTCTAGTAACCAGTGCTTAACCCCACAGAAACACAGTAATTCTCCTGCTTCCTACTTAAAGGTTTTTCAGATGTGCAATTCTTGCTGTAGTTCTGCAGTAAGAAGTTTTTACTAGCCAAGCAGTTTTATAAACATTAGATATTATGAAGCCTGTTTACTTAGAGATTTCTATTGTGTGGTCAAGTGTCAGTCCCAGCTGAAACTTTTCTCACAGAATTTATGAAATCTCTTACTTGTTCTGTTTCCTCAGTGTGGGCTACCAGGCAAACTCACTCCTGAGTGAGGCATTAAGAGGCTAATAAGGGTTGTGTCTCAAAACAGTTGCCTGTTTTAATTGATGCTGTAGGAATTTAATATTCACTAGGACACTGACACTTAACTGTTCTTCATCTTAATTGTAAACTCAATCGTATGGTTTATTTGATTAAACGCTATTACATTCTGACTCAGTCTTACATTTCATCCCAGTTTTCACACATTTGCAGCTCTATGCCTGGAAGCTGATATAACTTTCCAAAGGATCATCATTAGCTCATAAAGATCCAAAACTATTTGAACAAAACCAGGATTATTTCTTGTGCATTAGAGTGCTGTTTCTGGCTTTTTCTTTGACTCCTACAAAAATATAATTGTCATATGAATATAGCTCACACACAAATAGTTTTCAATGGTGATTGTTTTATATCAAGAGCTTTTCATGTGGCTTTTAACATTAAACATGGGAACTAACATATATCTAAGAAATCAAAACTGACATCAGAATTCTAAATAGGAGTGCAGACAGAGATCTTTAATTTACTGTGCTCTGATTTATGTCCCTCTTGGTGTGCAGAGGTCAGTATAATGTGTGCATTGTCTCTGCTATTCTGCTATTAGACTTAATGGCAATATCAGTACATGTTAGGGCTCCTTTGCAAACTGCTAGTTCAAAGTCTGTGGCCAGTGGACCCATGATAAAACTGCAGAGTCTCTCCACCATTTCAAGTGATTGTGCTGATCAGGCTGGCTAGTAGGCCAAATAAAGCAAAAAAGCTGTATTCCTCCTCAGTGAGACACTTATCTTGACACAGGTATGAGCTTTCATGTAAATTAAGTGATCACTAGCACACTGGTCACAAATCTTAACCTTGTCTCAAAGGCAGGGTCGTGGATGAAGCACAAGCACTAGAGATACATTTCCTCTTAATGATAATAAAGTAATATTTACATAGATAGAAGTGTGGGATGGCAGAGTGACTAGTTCAACATACTCACTTTTTAGATTTTCTTGTGAACAAATTTCTGTTGTGGTATGCTTATATAGGATTTAAACATGTCCCCACCTGCGCTATCAATCACAGTAGATTGTTATACAATTATTTCTTTGTCTTCTGAACTTCAGCCCCAAAACTGGTTCTATCTAACTCGTAAGTTATATTTCTTTTTAGATCAGTAATGATAATTTCTGATTTGTTTATACCTTGGGGTGTCTGTGTTAATATCTTCAGAGCTTCTGTTACTATCATGAACTTTTTTGAGTTCCCACCACAATCCCCTTTTATTTCTTCAATAGCTATCAAAATATGTCTTCCTGATAATATAACTAATTAATGTTTAATTATCACAGCCTAGTCAAGCATGCATCCCCATTCTAGGGTCACTGAATAGTTTGCCAAAATACTGGACTGTTATTAGATAGATGGATTTCTTTAGGAACTACTTGCTATTAATGTATATTAATTATAGCACTGCCAGGAGTATGTTGTCAAAATTGCTTTATGGGATCAATTCACACACATTTCAGTCTTGTAAATCGTGTTTCCATAGGACACCAACTGCCCTTGCATCCCTTGAGTATTTCATTATACATTGTTCATAATTCATTATGAATTTTAATAGCATTTAGCCTTGATTGCAGACTGACCAGAAAGGATTTGTACACAAACACCCTGAATTTCCTCCTGATTTGTTGATATAACAGAACAGGATGTTCTTTTGGCCTTTTTGCATGCTTTGGAGCAAAAAAGTTACTGTTAGTTAAAAGTTCTACTGTCTGACATTTCAGAGATGTTACCATAGTTTTTGGTGTCTATATTCTTTTTTCTTTTTTTTTTTTTTTTTTGTGGAGGAATGATGTAAATGGTGTAAGAAAGCCTTAACATATTGTCAAATTGAATAGAATAGTAACCTGGTCTTGCTAATAGAGGTAAAAAAGCACTGAGATGGGTTATTGGTCTCTGACCTACGCAGCAGGAATTTTTGAAGTTGGACATTTTACATTTGCTTTCTGTGAAAAGAAGAAAATAAATGTATACCATTACAATGTAAAACTCATTTATACCTGTAACTCAAAAAATCAGTAAATCAAATTAATCAATTTCAACTATACTATGTAGGCTCAGCAGTTGTGTTAGCTATGTAGTTTAGAACAGGATATCTGCTTCATGGCCCACCTGAATGGATGGACAATAAGAATCACATCTCTTACAGCTTTATAAACTGCTTTCTTGTAGGAGGAAATCAATATCAATGCATTGATATTACTCCAGCCTAGTTAACAATTAAAGCCGGAATCTAGTCTTAACTGTGTTCTTGAGACTAAGTCCTGTTCTTGTTCTTCTTGGTTTACTACAGCTGTTTGCTGTTTATTTATTCGGCAATGGATCCACAAGTATACAGAGAAAATTCAGAAATGACATTATTGTAGTGAGCAAATTGTTGAAGGGAAAGAACCCATATAGCTGAAGCTGAGTACCCCATTGCACTTCATAAGTCCTTTGGGAGTGAACCTCAGGAAATAAGCCCTTTTCTGCTGTCCTCATCTTCCCTGCTGGCCATTCGGGAAGGTTCCCAGTGACTACTGTTAACTAACAGTATTCCAGCTGAATGCCTCAGAAACACACTCTTATGGAAATAAGGGAGAATCATCTGTAATTCCTAAGGGAGAGTTCTGTCAAAGCAGAAAACATTTCTATTGATTTCATCTCTGGGTATTAACATCCACATCCATTTGTCTAAAGTCCTTGAATTTCAAGCTATTTAGAGATATGGTGAAACACAGAACCCCTAACAGGTGTATATCTAGATTTTTAATTGTGAGATCAGGTTTTTATGTAAGGTAACTGGAAGAGCTTTGAGACTGTTTGTTCTATCTGATGACACAAGTTGATAGTTCTGGGCAGTGCTCCACTCTTAAGTACCCAACTGTATTGCTTGAATAATTTTACAAATGAGACTTAAGAGGTTTCTGGAAATATTTGTCTCAGATATAAATTCTCTGAACAGTTATCCACCTGCTCTGTCATCAGTTTGCTTTCCCCTGTTTTCCATAGAGAATGCTTGGGCTGACCCTGCTGAGAAATTGCAGTGACCTGTAAAGCTGGTCTAAAATCGTAGCTACGTTAGCATCGTACCCCTCTTGTTTTAATAGGTGTTTGGACCACAGTAGGGGATTTCATGTGCTTACCTTCAGGCATATTTATCACGGTTGGGGCTCATTGTTGTGGTGTAGAAACTTGCCCTGTTTCAGGAAGAAATAATGGCATAGACAAATTCCATGTAAAAAGAGAATAAAAAGAGGAGTTTTGGTGACTATCATTTTTATTCCTGTCTAAAATCATTATTAGTGTATGATATTAGAAGCAAAGGATCAGACATAATACAATATACTTTTCTTGTATTCTTTAGTGGCAGCTCTATAATTGAACATGAACAAATATATATGTTTTTCAATTAGGAAAAGAGTCAAATAGGAGGATTTTTCAAGATGTTTCATTTTTGATCTCACTTCTGTTCCATCCTGTGGGCAATAATCATGGCCTGTGCCATAACAGTCCTAGAAATGCGTCACTGAAATTGTCTGAAGCTAAGATTTTTTTGCATTTTGAATTGAGCTTTCAGTACATGAGGCTTCTAGTATTTAAATTTCTTTCAAAAATCTCATTATTCAAGTCAGAGTTAGTTCAAACTTTACCAAAAGCAGAAATCTCTTATGGCTCTTTCAACTAAATCTGAAATGGAGGAAATCTCAAGAGAGTCTCAGTGGGTGGGGAAACCTTATTCCTGTAGTAAGAGTGAGTGATATGCTGTTGACCTTTAGAGAAGTGAAAGAGTTTTTCATAGGTTCAGTGGGCAGCATATAGGACATAAAATAAAATATTCAACTGTTATGCTTTAAATTCTCTGTAGCTTTCTAACATCCTGCTGTTACCGACCTGCTTAGATATGTACAGAGTATTGTAAATGCCTGAGCAGTTTATATTAAATATGTTCAGGGTTTGATTTTAAAAAAATTCATAGCAAACGTCAGTCTCAGTGAATTAAATCATTATAATTTACAAAAGAAATGCCTTTTTTTACTGCTGTGCACATAATTAGATTTTTTTTTATACATGTGGATGTTAGTACACGTAAACAAATTAAAAATACATCTCTTCTTTAGATAATACTATGTGACCTAAATGAGGGAAAGATGGCAGTGTTATCCAGTATTATGTTCCCCCATGCTATATGGAATAGGTGCTGAGAAAGAGACCACAGTCTCATATTTTCAGGGTAGTACAAATTGGCACCACAGTGCATGAAGAGGAAAAGGAATCTAATGCAATATGTGCTCTCAGTGACATTTTGATTTTTGGCACTTATTTTTGTATGTGCAAAAACATCCCATTTAGTGATAAATAGAGTTTTGCTTGTAATACAATGCTTGAATGAATAGAGTGAGGATAAATAAGTTTAAGGTCTTGGGTAACTTAGCTTCAACTCTGTGCTCTCTTTTAGAAAAAATCTCTTATTTGCGGCTCCATGAATATCACTGCCTACAGCAGTACTAACATTAATAACAGTCAACATTTTAAGGACATAGTATCTGTTAAAATATCTGGATAAATCACTAAGGGAATGGATAAATAATTACAAATAGTCAAGATACCACAGTTCAGCAAGTTACCACTCGTCAGCTGAAACACGGTAACTGCTTATTTGCTTGGCTTCAGTCCACTGCAAACATTATCAAAGTCTCTTAAACCATGTTCAACTCAAGATGAATAATTCAGAAAGTTTCAGTTTCTCAAATACGTGGTGTCTCAGGTTTGTTTAGATTTTTCTATATTTCCCTTAAAAAAAAGAATAACTTGCTGTAAGCTTTCTTCTTCCTAATATTTCAATCAATTAACTGCAGCAAAAAAAATAAATTACATAAATAGGAAAGATGAGTATAGCCAAAATAAAAAAAAATCATATTACAAAGAATACACAAAACAAAGATATAAAGAGTTGAAAGTTGAAAGAGTTGGGGAACATGAATAGAGGGGGTTTGGGGGGGTTATAAGTTCTTTTAAATAATCTATGGTGGAAAAAAGAATTCAAGAAAAATTTAAAAATTGAATATATACATTAGCTGCAATATTCTGGAACCTTTGTGTTGATATTGCTCCTTTGCTATAACATACACTGCACCCTTTTTTTTTACATTTTTGCTCTAAGTGATGGATTCCTTTTTTTTTGGAACATTTCATGTGCATAAATTCAGAGTAGCTATGTTAAATCTTTTAATTTAAGTTTGAACCAGAGGGCAATAGATTTTGATTGTTGTAATTACCTTTAATAATACAAAAGGCTCCAGTCAAAATTGGAAATGGCCTAGTTTAAAAACACAATGAAAGGTAACTGCACCTGGTTTTCATCAGTGCAAAACTGAAGTAAATTGGTATGAAAGATCCTTGCTTACTTTTGTAACTTGGAATGCAATTTCTTCAGTAATATGTATGACAAAAGCAATGAAAAAAATGCTAATCCATGCTTCAGTTTCTAGCTAGAGAAATACAAGTGTTGGCATTGCCTCTCCAAAAAGTATTCGTTACACTTTCAGTTACCATATATGTATGTCTTCAGAATAAATCCTCTCCTTGATGTGTCCTTTCAAAAATAGTGATAAAAATTCGTATTAGAAAGAAAATCTTTCCCTTCCCCCATCTGCTCTGTAGCAAAAACTGTTTGAGGCTTAAATACAACCAAATACACGTAAATACATTTTATTGGGACTGATCCTGCATATATTTTGAATAATTGAAACTAATGGAAGCATATGCATGGTTACAGATAGATACCTCTGAAGCTGCAGAATTGCATCCTTGGGCTATCAATGCCCATGACAGGAAACTAATATGAAGGAGTTGGTATGGACTTTTTCACCTCCACAATGCTAGAATGAGTTCAGTGGCTTTGGTGATTGCAGAAAAATACAGCTTCACTGGAACTGCAGTATTTATTTTCTTGCTCATTAATTTCCCGTGCTCTTGCAGGACAGGTTTAAGGTGTTTAGCAATCGTTTTGATGGTATAAAAGTAGTTTAGCAGACCTGAAATTCTGGACAATAATGTTTATCTACACAACAGTTTCACTGTTATTAAGATCCCCACGCATTTTGAGGATGATTCACAGTTCATTGATTCTGGTATTTAAAATTTATTCATTCATAAATGCTGTTCAAACAGTTCACATTGATCTTAATACAAAGTTAAGTTCTGGTTAGGCAATCAGTGAATTCAGAGTGCTCAAAGAATTTACTCAACAGAAAAAAAAAAAGAAGAGAAAAAAAATAAGATCAAAATTAATTCCCTAGTTACTTCCACAGACTCATGAAATCTCCTCTTCAATGCTTTGGTGGAGACAGTGAACTTGAAGTGTGAAGGTAAAGGCTGTCAAATCAAAGTTTTGGCAAAGTGGCAGTGATGATAACATACAGCTTTTTTATTTTCCTTTCCAAGCTAACTATCTGCTTCATCTAACTCAGGAGTGGCATATTAAATGAATTCCCAACCTTGAAGAGTCAGGGTTCTTCACAAATCGTGTTCTATTAAATATGCACATACCAAGCAAGTTAAAATGCATCATTAAAACCTCTAACAATAAAAGTTTTTAATAGAGGTTCAGTAATACCTTTTTCAACAATCGTCAGCTATAATCTAAGTTTAAATAATAAACTAGAAATATCTGGAGGAAGAGGTAGTCAGACAAAGACCTGAAATAGTCTCTGGCAGTGCCTTATTCTTTTTATCCATTATCAAAAGAGATCAGTTTGGTTTCTAACCAAAGTGTTTAAGCAAGTGAGATAGAACTGGGTCTAAGCTTTTTTGGTCATAGGTTTAGATAGGAAAAGTACTTCAAGTTGCTGAATTTATAGTAGGCTAAATCATGCAAAATTACCTTACAGTTTCTATCAGCTATGAGTGAGCATATGGACTTTGCTGTGCCAATTAATTGGTGGTAAATTGGTTGTATATTTCATAACAAGGTCAATAAAAAGAAATTAAATAGTGTTGTGTCTGGTGATTGAGTGCACTTAAAACTAGCACTGTTTCACATATCAGTGCTTAAAGGATGATACTAAAATTCAGGCTTTAGCAAGTAATATACTTCTTGCTATGTTTTAAAAATAAGTTTTGGGTAAAGTTATAGTATTTCTGATTTGTAGTGCTAAATTCAATTTTATCCAGATTGCATCTACTTTTGTAGGATTTGCTTATCTCTATACTTATTTGACATAATTTGATCTTCCCCTGGTACAGGCTGGCATACTTCTTGCTGAATTGGGAAAGCAGTATTGCTTTCTGACTGCTGGAGTTACAGGCCTATATTTATGCAAAACTTGAAATACGCCACAGACACTATTTAGATTAGGATTATACATGATGTGTATGTATTTTTTAAAAAGATAACTGTAAAGTTCTCTTAATATGTATTTAGTGTTGTTACAGGTAACATTTGTACTCCTCCTGCATTGATAGTAACATCAAAAATGATGTCCTGAACTCTAATTTATTTTCAAAAAAAAATGAGAAAAGGTTTTCTCTGGTTATCTCTTATCCTTCCTCAGAAAACCAGAACACTTTTACAATATCCAAATATTATCTTATCAGATGCTCTTGAAAGAGTAATTAGCACAGACAGAAAAAAAATGTTTGATTTTCACTGATTTTTTTTCTGGAAAAATCTCTTCTGAGAGAACTCAAAGACCTGCTTCATAATTTGATTGCCATTTCATGACGCCCAGCCCCTATCAGTCACATATGTGACTGATCTCTGAAAAAAAGTTAGATATATGATGCATCTGGAGCACTAGGACAGATTTTCATCATGATAATCACTAAATGAAAAGACAAACTGAAAAAAACCCACTAATTTAAAATACAGAAGCTAGCTTTTGCTGCGCTTAATACCAGTTGCTAGTTTCCACTCAGGTTATAGCATTCTAATTATTATCCTGCTTAGCTTTTGTTTCTTATGAAGATTAAAGTGGTCTGTTTCATGTGTGCAAAGAAGTGACTACAGAAAATGGTAAATTAATTGGAAGATGTCAGCTTAGGAGAATGTTTTTGACATGAGTGCTGTAAGGCTGTTAACAAACAGACTAACTCATTTGTCTTGCCATGAAATGAAAATAGAAATCACAACATTATGATAAAATCTTGACTAGGAAAATGCCTGCAAGACTCTTTGAAGGGTTAGGTTCTTTTCTTCTCTGGGCTTTGGCACTATGATATATGCAAACCATGTTCTACATAACTGTGAAGTGAAATAGGTTCTATGCAGAACAGATGGACCAGAGCTAGTGTAGCGATGTGCACTGGAGACAAGAACAGATTAATACTGCAAGGGGAGACTGGAGGAAAATTAGAAAGATGCGGGTATTTGAACTAATTCATGAATCATTTCCAACTGATAGTTATGCCTTCAGGCACAGTGAATAATATCAAGGAAGCATATTTAATATTTTATGTTTGTTTTAATGTAAATTAGAATAAAGAGCCATACTTTTGGATGATTAAAAAAAACAATCTTGTATTCTCCCCTCCCAGAACGTACCTTTGTGATTTAAAAATCACTGATGAGCTTAATTATGAGCACTGTGACATGAATTGCTGCCTGTAAAACCCATGGCAGATTCAATAACTTGGCAGAAAGCTTTCGGGAATGGATTTTTTTCAACAGCTTGCATCCAAGCCACAGAAATGTGATTCTGTGGTGTCTGGATGCATGGTCTGATTGCTAGATCTCATTCAGGTGTCTATCTAATTCTCTTGTGTCTTCATCTAATTCAAACAGCCTTCAGTCCTGTGAGATTCAGACTTCCCAAAGCTGTGTCAGGGCAAGCACATGTAGATCCCTGCATCTTTGAATGAGATTTTCAGATATGTATTAGAGAATAAGGCTTTCAGCAAAGACAGTTCACGTGACAAATGATTCTCTTGCTTATGGACATTTTACTGTAAGACAGACAATCACATAGAAATAAATAGGTCCACCTGAGAATTAAAATAATTTTACCAGGCATAAAAGCATCGGGATCTGAAACAATGAAGATACTTGAGAAATATGTATTGTTGAAGGTATCAGAGTTTTGTTTGTGGATGGAAAAGCACAATTCCAAACGTTAGGACATAAAGGTTCTTCATTTTACAAAGCTCAGAGTGTATGGATGAGCCGCTTACTGTTATTCATAATGGACATGTCTAATAAAAGGAAAAAAGAACTATGGGGAAAGGAAATGTATGGATAATTTTTGTGATGTTCTACATTCTTTATATGACTTCACAGGAGAACATCTTCAATGTGAAATACTTGACAGTGAGAGAGAATTTTGAGAAAATCTAATGAAAATGGGGAGTTCAGTTTGCTAGTAAGGAAGAAAATCTACGAGGGTTTCTGTTCATCAGCACAGAAGATGCTGTTATCATTCCTCTTATATACAATTCTTTCCTTCTAGGCAAGGCTCAATAAGAAAAGAGAAAGGTATACAACGGCCTGCTTGCCTAAAACTTGATTCTAATTTTGCTGATTTCATTCCAGGTTGCAAATCTCGCCTGCTCAATCTCAAATAATGAAGAAGGTGTGAAGTTAGTCCGTATGGCAGCAACACAGATTGATAGTCTGTGCCCACAGGTAAGTAGGGTGGTAGGATGCCTGAAAAACAGTGCTTCATAACTCTTTTGGCATTAAAAAGCACATTAGTTGAGACAGGGAAAACAGCCTAGACGAAGATTATAGCCTTGCCTTGCATTGCTCCCTGCTTTCCACAAACCGTGAAAAATGCATCCACATCTTGAGACCTGCATGTCAAATGGACGTATGCATGTCAAATGCTGTATTTTTAACACAGATCATACCTATTTGTTCTATCCCTTGTGAAAAAGATTTGCCAATCCTTCTAAGATATCCTTTTGAATAACAGGTTATAAATGCTGCGCTCACATTGGCTGCCAGACCCCAGAGCAAAGTAGCACAGGACAACATGGATGTCTTTAAAGATCAGTGGGAGAAACAAGTGCGAGTTCTCACTGAAGCTGTTGATGACATAACTTCGGTGGACGATTTCCTCTCTGTTTCAGGTACTGGGATCAAGGAACCCTTCTAAAAATATACTGCTAAGTTAAAGTAATGGGTCAGAGCAAAGAAAAGTTATTGTTATTAAAGCATCAAAAATCCATTAGTCATATTGGAATGCTGATCTACACTCAGTAGGAGCAACTAAGCCATGCAATTATTCCCCGGTAGCAATTGTTAGCTTTTCATCTCACAGAAAATAGCATCCTGTAGCTTCTGTTTCTAGAGAGTTTTTGTTTCAACTCGGGCACAAAAGTAGGAATTTGGCCACCTTTTAAAAATGTCTTGCAGACCTGTGACAGGCTAACAGAATTTGTAAAAATTGTTAGAGTCCTTGTGCAGTTATAGGGAAAAGAAGGAAAGATGAACTTTATTTTGGGGCTTTTCTCGGATCATCTGTGTCTAAGCAGTGAATACCAGACCTCTGATCATTCATACTATCCACAGCCCTGAAGAGCGATAGGAATAAGGGAAATAGGCAGATGCTGTATGTAAATCCCATCTAGGTGTGTTGTCTGGACATGAACAGTGGGTACATTTCCAGAGAGCTGGGAAACACTTCTAAGTCCTGGAGTTTTTGGAGTTGCAATGCAACCAGATGGAGAGAAGTAGTAAAGTAGCATAAAAGCCAGAAAACCTTTGCACCTCTCTGACCTTGCTAGAAGGGATTACAATGCAAAGCAAGTTCTTCTATAAAAACAGAAAAAAAGCATAGTAGTCCTTACATAAGAAAGGAATGGAAAAGAAAAGGGCATTGACTCTTAGGGTCACAGTCTTTTCTCCATCCTCATTGTAGAGTGCTACAACTTGTACCAGAGTCTGTTGTTATAATATAGCCATACACGATGAATACTGTAATTGTCAAGTGCTTCATGTCTTAGGTTAATTGGCAGAAAACTCATTTTCTTGTTTGAAAGTGGTGAATTTAATTGTGAGGAAGGACGCAGAATGTGACAAGTGTGCTTAGCATACTCTAAACTAACATCATAGAACAGCTAAACTTCAGGAGACAGCTTGGCCTTAATTTTATGTTTCATTCTAAATAATGAGTTTCCTAAATTTCCAAATAAAAATTCAAGATCTTTAGAGGAAAAAAAGTATTTATCCTTTACAGAAATCCTTAATTTTATTTTTTGTCCTCACCTTTATTTTGTTTGGTTGTATCCCTTTATTATTACTAACAGGGAAATGGTTTGGTTTGGTATAATTACACTCCACTGTTCAACAGCACTGCTAGAGTGTTTACTGCAAGCACTGACAAGGAAATGAAAGTCAACTCTCAGAATAAAAGGATACTTCAGAATCTGGTGGCACATACATTTTAGTTCAATATTTGAAACTGGCAAACGCTTTTCAACAGACTGTGTGCTATTACACAGTGAAAGGGCAGATAAAGCTGTAAACTGCAGATCCAGTCCACAAACCAAAGAGATGGCAAACACACTTAAATGGCCATTTGGTTATTTGTTTGAGGACTTTATTCATACCAAGTACTTGTGTCCATAAAATCAGAAGTTATTTGAACAGGTAACATTTTTATGTTTTGTTTTTCTCAAATCATTTTTTCTTCTAACATAGTCTTCACTTAGATACAAACTTCCCTAGGCAGCTGTGAAGTAGTATTTCTGTTGGATTTAGGGTTTTTTTCTAATACTGTCCATAGACATCTCTATCTCTTAAATTGAGAAAACATCTCATGTATCCAGAAAACCTGTTGCTGCTACGTGTAAGCTTGGAAGCCTCAGCTTATACAAAGTAGTTTTATTTTTGGGTGTTAAGCCAGTGAAGCATTCAAAATGGGCTGGTGTCTAGTTAAACATACATCATGAAATGACACCTCCTCCTCTTCACATTGAGTGTCACATTTGATGGCATGTTTTATTAATACAGTGTCTACCAAAAGAAGATTGACCATAGTTTTAATCAGTTACTTTGTATTCCAAGTGCACTGTCTCTTCAAATACATATAGCACCTCTTGTTGGGCAAAATTTGGCTATGTCATGGTAAAAAAAAATAATGATAGTGAGGAGGATATAGTGAAGAAATATTTTAGCAAAACGTTTTTTACATGTGGATAGAGAGGTTTTTAAACACAGAATTTTGCCTTGCAAGTTACTCAGATTCACAGCTCAGAGGTCTTTCAGTTTTCATTCAGAGCTGCCATAGTTTAAAATTCAACATCTTGTAAAATATTTCTGAAACCCTCAAATGATCCAGCCTTGGGATTTTTAACAGTGAAGATTAGTATGTCATTCTGGCTTTGTGGCCAAGGATAATTAATGAAAACCAGGTTTTGTCTGTGGCAGAAAAGTAAGTTATTGTTCATAATCACTGAGTTTCTCAGAGTCTGCTCAAATATGAAATTCAGTCATAGTTCTATTATTGGAATTACTTTTAACTGACCTAGTCAAAATCTGCTTCATCCTTTCACGTTATCTGTATGTGAGAAGACTACATAACTATGATACTGCAGCAAGTGAGAGTAGTTGGACTGATTCTGAGCCAAGAAAAAACAATGCAGCTCCAAAGATTTCAACAAAGCTACTTGACATTACATCATCTGAGCAGACACGCTGTTATTGGTTCTTATTTCAGAATATACAGAATCACATATGATCATACTGTGTGTCATGAAAAATTCACACCTTAATCTCTGGCATACACAGAGTAAAGGAGATGACCTGCTTATTCACAGGCTCATTGCTTATCTTCAAAGGCAATTTTGCTGTTGTCTTTTCTAAATGGTTTATTTTATTTTCTAACTTATTTAGGCACAAATCAACAAAATATATTAAACATTTATAGTAATGTGTAAATTCATCTTCAGAAAATCACCCAACTGTTTATTAGAGAATCTGCATAATATTTGACTGCTTTCCTTTTTGCATTGATTTTTATTACACTTTCATTATAACAAAATTCAATGTGATGTTTGAAATGTATGTGATTGTTTTTCAAAGACCTACAGGTTTGTACTTGCAGTATAGGTGAGAGGATGTATCTCAGTCCCTTTTAAAGATAAATATCACACTTGGGATTTTTTCTGTTACGTGGCACAGTATCAAAGAGTGGTATTTGTTTTGCAGAACTGGAGAAGGATAGCTATCAATTTTCCAATGTTCTGTCATTTGCTATTTACCCAAATAAGTAAGCTTTGCTATGAGGGAAAACAATTTTTTTTTTCCTATATTCCAGAAAACCATATCCTGGAAGATGTGAATAAATGTGTGATTGCTCTCCAAGAGGGAGATGTCGATACTCTGGACAGAACTGCAGGTGCCATCCGAGGCCGTGCAGCCAGAGTTATTCACATCATAAATGCAGAGATGGAAAACTATGAAACCGGCGTTTATACTGAGAAGGTACTGGAAGCTACCAAACTTCTCTCTGAAACCGGTAAGATTATTTGAAATATCGTTCAATATTAAGTCACATAAAAATTTCAGTTAGTCCTCTGAATTCTGTAACTCAGAGAGGAACCTGTGCTTGAAAAACAAATTAATGACCATGAATGGGTTTCCTTTATTCTCTACTCAATGCTATTGCAGAAGTCGTATTGACAAGAGCTGTATAAGAGAAGAGATTCAGGAACTCATCAAGGGTAGTCTACTTCATCAAAGTTTTCAATGATTTTTGTAAATAATAGAGAGCCTGTTCTTTAAGTTCTTTCTGGTTGATTAAGTATTATGTGCCTCTATAAAATTGTTACAAACATTACTCTATGCAGGTAAATGTGCTGTCAATGGCTGAAGTTGTGTTTCTAAACAAACCGTTTTTCATTGCAAATACATTTGAGCAACTGAAAATATACAACCTGATTTTAAAAAGTATGCCAGATTATATAAAATAAATAATTTATATAGAAATAGAAAAGTCTGCTAGATGGGTACACTGGAAAAAAAATGATTATTTTTTTTTACCTGTTTATGCCTTCACAGAGCAGGGGTTGAATTCATCTAGGTGTATGTGATTACATCTAAGGTCGTCATTTTGGATTCCTTTATACTTATGATGTGCATCTGAAATGTTCCATGCAGGCAGTACTATCAAGTGCTCTCATCTTAAAGCAGTGGCCTACATTTGTTCAGATGAATTATGCTTTGAATTTCATTGACATTTCAAATTAGGTCCCCACTCACTGTACAAGTGTCCAGCTATGATACAGAAGTGCTAAGTGTAGATGTCTGAAAATTTCTGAGCTGATCCTCCCCTATCTGGACTTCATAATAATCAAGATCATTTTACAAGGAACAAATGAGAATGCACCAGTTCAGGACATGACAAATGTAACATTCAGACAAAACAACCAGGCATCTCCCTATAAGATAAAAAAGCAAAAACTGTTGTAGATCTGACAGACTCTTTGTTAGCTTTCAGAACAGAAATCAGCAAAATGAGCTAAAAAAATGTTGGGATGATTTAATTTTACTTGTGTTATTGTTTTCCCCAGTTTATTCTCTTTTACTCCTGAAAGGGGCCCCAAGCCCTAATTGCACAGATAAATCCCAGTGACAAAAATCAAGAATTTCTTCTTTTTCTGACTATTCTTTGTGTTCTATTGGAAATTATAACTGAAGTGTGGATGCTTGTGAAGGTTATTATGACTGGAAAGTTGTGCCTTGGACATAGAATCATAGAATCATAGGATGGTTTGGGTCAGAAGGGACCTGAAAGATCATCCTATGCCACCCCCTGTCGTGGGCAGGGACACCTTCCACTAGATCGGGCTGCACACCCAAAGTACTCACAGATTCACACCAATGATTCATCTTTCATAGATTCTTTCCTGTGAGCTGTAGAGAGACATTTTTGGGGACAGGTCAGAAATCATTTACATGAAGTTCAGCCATGGTACACGCTCTGTTTGGCTACACAAAGCTATTCCTTATGCAACATTCGTGTTCACTTTACATCTACCTGAACCCAGAGGTTCAACCCTGTACAACTTACAGATGATGTAATAAGGTTTGCTTTTTTTTTACCTTGAAGTTTAGTTATTTTAGGTGTGTCATAGTTTTTATATGGGTAAAGGAAAAGTGGATCCGAAAATTGTCTTTGTTAGTCACCATATTTTTTACTACCCAATAAGAGATCAATGAAATGAGTTCTTAATTTTAGCTTATTTATTCTATTCTCTATATCGATTCTATATAAAATACTATGAACTGGTGTTATGAATTCACAGGAAGAAAATAATCATCTGTTCGGTTACATACAGTAAAATATTTTCTTGCACTCTTATTTTAAAGTCCTCCTTTGGTAAAGGAGAGATTTTGAAGAATTCTCTCTGTCACTAACATTCTTTATTAAACAGAGTAAAACATATTTTCAGGATTTTTGTTCAGCAAAATTCTGACCTAATGTTCTGTAAATTTTTATTAATAATTTTTCTTTAAAGCAACTGACAGTTATAAAGCACTGTTATATAGATCAATAATAGGGACAGTAAATACATTCAACTTTTTATGCACTTTTTGATACAGTTTTAATTAAAACTAAGCACTAGAGACTCTCGACTAAGTGCATCTTGACAACATAGACGCGTTAGTGCTTGGGTTCAGTACTGAACTGGTTCAAGACTGAATCCCTGTTCCTCAAAGACAAAGTTATTACCTATTTTGTATTTTGTAAAAATGTAAGTAAACTTGGGAGCGATATAAAAACATCTAAAAAAAAAAAACAAACCAAAAAATGACCAAAACCAAAAAGAGCTTTAAATTTCAAGAACTATACGTCATGTACTAATCGTACAATGGAAGTTCGGAAGATGGAAAGGGCCCAAATTCAATGGAGCCAGTGAATGTAAAACAATACTCGCCAGGCATGAATTTGGATCATTAAAATTGCAGCACAATTTCTATCTGCAGCTTTTCAGGCCATTTACAAAAGCATTGATAATCATTTCTCTATGGTTGTTTATTAAAAAATGTGGACTTTTCTGACTCTTTTGGTCACCCTAGAATAAAGTGGTGAAAATTGCATTTAGATGACCCTACTCCCTTCTGTGCCTCTGCCCTCCTTTACAGAACATGTCTGTGTCTACATATGTACCTGTATAGCTATGGTTTTAGAGATATGGGTATCTATGAATATATACATATATTTATATATTCATTCTCTTTATCACCTTGAGATCCTGCACAGATTATATCAAGCACTCAAGAGTGATGAGGGTGATTTATTTGGAGTCAGGCTCCTCCCACAGTTGCACTTACACAAATCTATGTGAGAAACATGTTGATGGACGCCTTATCATAATTATTTTTCTTCCTCCTTTTTTTAAAAAATTGAAATTTGATTTATTTTTAAATTAAATACTTTTCAAACATGGAAAAATATTTAAATGACAAGAGAACACAAATAAATACATTACTTTTCTCTTATAATTTTGATTCACTTTTAATTATCAGCTCAGGAAAGGAAAGCCCTTGTTAAGCCTCCTTTTCCATGGATATCATATTGTTACATGAGTACCAGATTTGATCCACAAATAGTGCAGAAATATGAATACACTTTTTTGGAAAGAGAAACAACTTGCTAATGTTTTTTTGAGGGGAGAGAAAATGGATCTCTAGTGAAAGCAATATGGGTAGCATCTAAGAAACTTACTTTAATAACTGGTTTCACCTTAAAGTTTTATTTGCTTGTTGTTTTCATTTACAGACTTTGGAATATATAGGTTGGGTTTTTTTTAGTGGTTTAGTGCTTTCCTGCCTGCGCTTGACTAACCCCTGCCTTTGTAGCCAAGAACTAGGGAGAGGCAAGATCCTTATCTCTGACAGCAGTAGTAGGGGGTGACATATTGGTTAATGTCTTTTAAATTTATGCACTTTTATTTTCCTTTAAAACCAGAATAAAAACTTGATTCTCACTTGCTGACTTTCTTATAAATCCAAGATGAAAACTGTAAAACCACAGAGTCTACGGGACTTCTGGAAACAAACACAGACCTCAGTGATTTTAGTGGATGTTAATTCTGTGCAGGAAGAAATGAGGGTTTCAGGGTTTAATTTTTTTCTTTGTTTTTTTTTTTTTGGCACTGGGAAGTTTTTCTGGTATGTTTAGCTTGGCTTCCTAAAGAGCAAGGGTCAGAGGCTCAATAGGGGCAACACCAGCCCTGAGCATCAGGCACCTCCATGGGTCAGGGATGGCGAGAGACTGGGGTGGGATGTCAGCCCACAGGTGGGAGCCAAGATCAGGCGCAGGGAGGGGAACCAGGGTCAGACAGCCCAGGGATTAGTAGGCAAGGTCATGCTGATGGCTGCTGTTAAATGTTGGTATTCAGCATTTGTAGAGATCTATGAAATTATCCTACTACAAATGGTCCGTGAAAAGAGGAATGAGAGAAAGGTGGAAAGGAGAATAGAGGAGAAAGAAAAGTCAAAGAAAAAAGGAGAAAAGCAAGGGAAAAGAATAAGACTGAACAGAGAACACAATTTCTATTTGAATATTGAGATCTTTCTTACTGCTCAGCACCCTATCCTAGCAGTGACTGATGTCTGCTGAGAGTATCCCATTGACTTTAATAAGGAGGAGATTGAACTCTACTTAACAATTGTTTGAGAACCTGTAACAATAGAAGGAAAAAAAGCATGAGTTTCTAAACAGGTAAAAAGAATCATCTGTAGAAAGAAATCAAGTAACAGACAATGAGATTGAATATTAATTTTCATGATTTTTGAGATGCAGGGAAGAGAAAAGCTGTGACACTCTTTAAAGGTCAGAAGTTTGAATTTAAATTGGGAAAACTTGAAAAGACTTTGCAGATTTGTAATGAAAGGGAGTGGATGGGAAATGAAGGAGAAAAAGCAGAACAAATAGGATCAGAACTGGCTAGGAAGAGCTGTGGATACTTTCTGATATTTTTTTTTCCTTCAGTTTGCATTGAGAGGTCTCAAAACCATCCTGAAAGAACTAGTACAGTAGCCGTTCGGTCACTCACTCCTGTGAAGGACATTGGAAGTTTGAAATTGTGTGATTCAGACCATAAATTTGATTTTCAGCTTTTAGCATATTTTAAAAATGTCCTAGTAACTGTGTAAGTAGCTGGTTTTAAGTAGGTCACTCTCTGACTTATTGTTTGACCTGAATTTTGTATTTTTTCTTTATCTGAATGGACTAAAGTTCAAAATCTGCACTACTGGCAATTCAGTAATAAGCTTGTGAGAGTTTTATCAGCATGAGTAGGACAAACTTTAAAGATATTTATCACTTGGAAAAGGCAGCTCAATGATATTATCAAAGCTAATACTAAAATGTTGTAAAGATGGATTTTTCAGTGGTGATATGAAGGGAAACAAAATGTAGAAGCAAGAAGATGAATTTAAGCATAGCTGTAATCAAAGAAAAAGCATATTGAATCTGAGGGAGAGGTAAAAATTGCAAAATAGAGCCTATTTTAAAAATAAATGATGTTATATTCATGTTTTATGGGAGTTGCAGGTAGTCATAGTACAACTTATGGGTACTATCATCCTGAGAACATGAGATTGTGTATCTAAGGGTTTTGATGAAATTATGGCTTTTATTCTACAAAGCACTGTAGCGTTTTCTTTAAAGTTCTAAACTGAAATCCAAAGGTCAAGATATCACAAAAAAAATCCATTTAATGCATTATTAAAGAAAAGGTATTTTGCAAAGGGATCGGAGAATACCCAAAAGTATGTTCCATCAGTTCTTGGTTTCATCCAAAGAATTTTTAAACAGAGAAGCTGCCTTCAATATGCAGAGGAATACGGTAAGAAGTCATGTAAAATATATTATAAAACAATTAAATATGACATATGAGATGAATAAATCACCATGGTGTCTAAAAGCTTAAATACTGTTTCTTTTTCTCTCCACTTTTGGAGTTTAAAAATAGAATATAGGACTAAAGGAGAATATAACATGATTGATTTAGATTTTCAAAGGTTTTTCATAAAGTCCCACATGAACAGGTGTTTGGAAAATAGGTAACCATGGAGTGAATCTTAAGCTTTTTGATGGATTAATAGCTGGTTACAAGGCACAAGCAAAGCATAAGTGACCAGTTCTCAGCAAGCACAAAGATGCTATGATGCTCCAGGGGTCAGTGCTGGTGTTGTATAGTGTATTAATAAACAGGTGAAAATACAGAAGCAAAATTTGCCAAAAAGAAAATGCTGGTTTGGCTGGTGGGAGCAGGAGAGTTTCCTTATCAGAAAGAAAACACTAAAACATAATTTTATTAAATTTATCTAGGGAAATGGAAAAATTTAAACTATATTATCTAAACTGACAGGAAGGCTCTGAACTAATTTCTCCTCTCAGAAAAAAAAAAAAAAAAGGCGCAATTATGGACAGTTAGGCGAAAATACCTTTTCTATGCACAGCAGCCCTCAAATCAGTGTTTAAGAGTCTATACATAAAGGAGGCTATTCACTGAATATCACTGAAATATTCTCTAAATCCCCATTTTCATTAATCATTATTACTTAGTTACTGTTCAAAACTTTTCTCAAAACAGTCTTGTATTCTTAAGAGTAATTTTTTTTAAGTAAAGAGGATGGTTGCAGAGGTAGAAAAAAATTACTCTAGGTCTTGAAAATGGATATATTGACGAGCCCCATCATAATGTTTTGTGAAGATAAGTGTGAATTGTACAGTAATATTTTAAAATAAAAACATTGGCAATTCCTTGCATCCCCTTGCCTACACACACCCACGAACAGATATACACAAACAGAACTGCTGACAGAAAGAGTGTTTTTCTCATATTATATAAGCCATTTTGTGTCCAACAGCACACAAGTATTTTCTTGAGGGAATTTTTCAAATAGCTGTGTCTGGCTTTTATTTGAAGTATTAACCTGAAGGGAGTTCCATTAAGTGGTAATAGTATTTTGGGGATACTCGTGTGTAGCTTTTAGCTGCACAATGAGGCAGCAGAACAAGCAAGCCATCTGAAATTGGTGAGACACGTGTGTCCCCACAGCCACCGCTTTATGCCTTCTTTGTATGCTTTGTGACATACCCTTTCATTACATGATCATCTACCATGCTGGCCCGGAGGCATCTGCCTCCAAACACCACTTACCTTGGTTTTCCCCTGACATTTTCTCTTTCTGTGAATAGCAATTCAGTCAGGGCAAAGTTTGAAGATTTGGGGTTTGTTGTTTTTTTTTTTTTTGTTTTATTTTTCTTTTACGTGTGTCCATATCTCACAATACTTGGAAACCTAACTCTAGACATCCCATTAATTTCTATAATGTACAACTCCCCTGTATCACACATGAGGAAATCCAACATATCCTGAATGCATTGCATCACCATATCTACACTGCGTAGTTGCATATACCCACAGAAAATGTAGGAGCCTTCACTGAAGTGCCAGAACTGACTTAACACAGATGCACTCAAGGCTCAGCACCTGGTCATAAATTCAAGATACCCTGAGAACGTTTGTTTCACAAACCATGGCTAAATGAGTGTTGCAATGTATTGGCAGGGAAGGGTGATTCTTCCTGAAAATCTTGTGTTTACTGCAAAATGCTAAGGGTAAACATATTCATTGTTTTACAACTATCCTTTAACTATTTCATCAAGGGAAAGCTAATCCATAAATAGCAAGAAGAGTAAAGATGGTCTTGTACTTCAGACAGTGATGTTTCATCCTTCTCTATGCCGTAGCACTTAAACCAGCATGACGCAAATTTTGCCCTAGTTTAGCTTTTTTTCTGAATGATCAACATGAAACACATAGGGTTTGATATCCAGAACTGCGTATTCACATTTTCACTGATGAGTTTTTAGCTGTAACAGAAGTCATTGACTTCCTTGAGCACAGAATGGTAAACACTTTGAAAACTCACTCCAGTTATGTAAAACACTGACATAATTATGTATGGTCATTTCTTCAACTGTCCCAACCAAATTATTATTAATATGTGTATATGTATGCGTGTATCTATGCACAGTGTATGCTGCCACAATACATACATGGAAGCCCAAGAAATAACATATTTAAATAAAATCCGCTTCTCAGAAAACCAGTTGGTCTAATAATGTTGTATTTTATTTCAGTAGAGCTTTGTAAAGCTTTTTAATTAGCAATTTAATAATCATGACTGTAATGTATTAAGCTATTATATGATATGACCAGGGTTTAATAAACATTTTATGAAGTATTTAGAATCTTGTGATATGGATTTTACAGTTCTTCTAGAAACAGACTTTGACAAAGACTTCAAGCTAAATAAGGTGTCATGTTCAATTCCTTGTTCATCCTTCAAACTAAATTGAGAAACTGTGCTATCTTCAACCGAGTATGTAAGACATCCCATAGGAATTATTTTTAAATACCTATTTAAAATACTTCCCAAAAGTAGACTGCATTCTTTCCTCAGTTAAGTAAAATAATGGGTTAATAAATAATAATAATAAAAAATCTAAAACATAGAAGAAATTTCATTACAAACTCTAAATTTTAAGCTACAGGGTTATGAATTTTCTGTATTAAAACCTCTTAAATCTGGAAAAGTTTGGACTTTTTTCCTAACAGAACAACATTTTTTTAAATGACTGACTCATTTGTGGATTTTTGCTTTATTAGTCTCCCCTAATAACCCTTGGCTTACAATACTGCCAGTGCTCCTGGCTACTTTGCTGATTTATGTGATGTACACAAATGTCATGTTTAGTAGAAGCACTGATTCTCTGCGTGAGGTTTTCAGGGGTCTGTTCTTCAACTTGTAGCAGTGAGTGGTCTAAACTTTTAGACTGCCGTGTAATTCTTGAATGATCTTACCCAAATCAGACCAGTTTTTTGGAGATGAAACCAGGCCAAGGTTCCTAACTCCCATTGACACCACATTATGCATCTTGAGGGACCTTAACCTTTTTGTGTCTTAAATATTCCTCTCTAGTTTCTCAACATTCGCATCTACTTAAGGTTGAGGAGAATTCAAGTTCCTAAATAACAAGGACTTAAAAGTGCTTAAAATTAGCGAGATGTTCATTTAATCTTGTATGTAATGAAACACAATATTCTAATGCTATAAACAATAAAGACTAAACATTTATTTTTATAAATCTAAATAATGATATTATGTAACCAAACTTTTCCCTGTCTGTCAGTGATCTTATCATTCCCCTATGACTATAGAAAATGTGTGGCTATGTTTTTAAGGACAAACATTGCAGTACAAACTGATTAACATAGGAGAAGAACTCAATAGATAGTATATTTTTAGAAAATCAATAATTACTTGAAATTTGCATGTGTAGGAGATATGGGTGAGGTGGGAGAAAAGTAAGAAAAGCTTTAGAGAAAATATTTTTTGTGTGAAGCAGAGGGTTCACAAGAAAATGCAGGTTATCAAGACATGAATTCACCCACACTATTTTACTATTATGCTGATAGTAAAAAGAAAAAAAATAAACAATTAATAGATTAACTAGAAGTAATTTTAACTTTCTGGTTTCCCAGCTTTTCTCCAGCAGCAGTTCAGCCTAGATTTTGTTGGTGGTGATCTTACTTTCAATGCTGTTGAAAATAGATCTACAAAATGCCTTTAAAATCTTTATTTATTAGAATGACAAAGGCAGTAAATTAGAAGGGTTACTATTAACTTGGGACCTGATTCTGTCAACATTTATGCAGGTGCCTAATTAATTCATGTAGTTAGACTGAGAGATGTTAATGGGTCATATTTTTCAGTCTAATTTATGCATAACTGTTTTCAAGACCACAGCTCAAACTAAGAAAACAATATTTAATTTTTCCCCCAAAGTACTGATTTGCTTCTGAATTTGAAATTTGTAGCCAATCTCTCTGTACATAATAAATGAATCATCCTCTATCTGATGCATTTACAATTTTCAACTCCAGATACAAATTTTATGACTTTGCCTGAATTTTGCTTATAGCTGTTTCACTGTTGGCATTAGAATATTCTTCTTTGTACAGTAAATGACAGATAAGAAATAATGGAGGTTTTGTGGATTCAACAGAGTTAGGTATTTCCCCACATATTGCTGCCATGTCTCAAGTGTGAGCCAATAACCTGAGCCAATAACCTTAACCAATAACCTCCAATAATCTGGAGAATGCAGTTTGAATAACTCAATTTCCAAAAACTTTACTGACAACATATGCTTTCAGAAACTGTAAGTAATAGTATCTTATTAGTTTAAGATTTTTTTTTCTTGCTTGTCTAATATGATCACTGATGTGAAAATGCAATTGGCAAGCAATTTATAATAAAGTTTAATAGCAATTTCCATTTTGAAATAATTTCAGATAATGTTCACATGTAAAAAAGTAGATGAAGGACTGTAGCCAGGTCTGCAAGGTCTGAATTGTTGAAAGAAGCATTCACACCCAATAGGCAGTCCTTGTGGTAATATATGTGGTCATTTTTGGTTATATTCACCAAAATACACAAAATGTAACTTTCCATCTCCTCTTCCTGACCTGATACTTATGAATCTACTGCTGCTTCTTGTATGACTGCCTGGAGTCATGACTGTTATCTTTCTAGTGGCATAATGAGAAAAATTGCCTGTGGGGCTTCAGTCTGGAAGATTATTGGTGTAAGGCTTCATTAGCTGACTTGAAGGACTTGAAAAATTAGGTAGAAGGGGAAAAATCCCATTCAAAGAGAAAATGGAAGAAATGGAAGAGCCTGTCATCCTTAGACAATGGAGCTCTGCTTTGATCTCTATGTATTTGTTCATCTTGTACCTCTGTTTCAAGCAAAAGGTGGCTGTAAGCCCAGCAATATTGTTTTAGTAATGTATGAATTTAAAACATTTCTCAGAAATCCAATATTTAAATCTGGTGAGGGGTGTTATTATAGAACATTTTGCAGGATATGGTGTTGAACAAGGACCCTATAGCTGCCTATTAAATACTTTAACAACAATTTCCTTTAACGGCTCCTAGGGAGAGTTCTGATTTAGCAAATAATCTCTGAAATTATTTCACTTATATATCTCCCTTGTTGATCTCTCTGCAGGAGACTACAACTTCAGAGGGTTTGCTTGTGACCAGACTGATAACAAATACAGCACGTGTCCCTGCACGCTTTCAAATCCATAGGTCAAGTAAAAAACAAATTGGAAAACAATAATTGTAGCCCAAATATAATTTTTAGATATTAAATGTAAAATACAATATATATTGCAAGAAGAGACTTGGATTGCAATGGGCAACTAAAATAAGTATCTTTATCTTCTCTTTTTGGGGAAAGAAAATCTGAGCAGTGAATTCTCAGGCTCTGATCAATTTCCTTGAGGAGCTGGTGGAAGTTCCTTCGTATGAGTACCTTAAACGTGATTTAGAAATAGCTTCTGGGTAAAGAGTATAGAAGCACTTATGTTATTTGGACTAAGTTATGTTATCAAAACACAGAAATATATGTCTGGATACAACAACAAAATATGATTATTTTAAAAAAAAAACATTTTCACATCTTTCTTATGTACTTGCTGCCAAAATCTCTGTTGGGTATGTAAGAATAGGCATAGCACTCCAGCTAGGGCCTCACTGACCAACTTCACAGTATCTTCTCTCAAGTCTTTTTTTATATATTGTAATAATCTTATATTGACCTTTGCCTTTTTTCACTGTAGCATCACATTGATAGACACATTGCAAAAATCCATCTGACTTATCTTTTTGGTTTGACAATGTAGGACAGGTAATTATTCCTTGAAATGCTTTTTTTCATGACTTCCATGTCCACCTTATAGTAATTTAATTTATATTTCCCTTGTTTTTCTCCTAAGAATGTCATGTGTGGCCATATCAAAAATCTTACCAAAGTCAAGCTGCATCGTATCTACTGCTTCTCCCAACCCATTACTTAGCTGCCCTGTCAAGGGAAGTATTACGATAATTTGATGCAACCTATTTTGACAAATCTGTTGCCTTTCTGACATCTGTTCCTTATTTACAAGATAATTGAACATTAATTGCTTTATATCATTTTTCATTTACTTTATTGATACTGAAATTAGGCAGAATATCCTATACTTCTTCCTTTTTCTCTTCTCTACCTTTATTTAAATAGATATGTGCTTTTTCTTCTTTTTCTAAGTTCCTTCAGCTTTCACTGTTACTGTTTTTCCTGAGTTCTCAAAGATGGCTCAGAAATTGATTTGATTATTGTCTTGAAAACTGCAGGCTAAATGTTATTATGCTCTGTTAACTTGAAGACATATTTAATGGATACATTTCTTTAGGTTTATATAGAACTTCTCTAAACTGCCCTTTCCTAATTCAGGTCTGTTGTGCTTACTATTATGTTAAATACCTGACTACCACTGCTATTTAGGACATTCTAGACAGAAATTTAAGGACCTTAAAATTTAGCTGTCTTTGCCTCCTTTTCTCTTGTCATTTTGCATCTCTGGCTTTACTTGTTTTATCCCTTTCACCCTGAAAAATTTCTCTTTTATTCTTTATGTTTACTTGTTTTCACTATATTTTTAATGTTTGCTTTTTCATTTTCAGGCTATAAACTTCCTTATGCAATCATATTAGTTTCCTACTACAATTTCAAGTGTTCCATTAATTAACATAATTTAATATATGCATTTATTAATACTCTTTCCAAAACTTCCATCTCTCTCAAAGTCTTTTCTACTTAAAATGTTTTCCTTCTGTTTAGTAACACTTTGTTAATGTTTGCTTTTTTCTATTTTTTATCTGTTGTAGCTGTCTCTTTTTCTTGTTTTCTCCAATATATCCCAAGCACTTATGGCACTTATTGAACATTATCTGGGTAAAAGATATGATTCTGTTCTTTCCTCTATGTACATGAATAAATATGTTTGTATATCTATAGACAGAATAAATAAGATTTGAATAGACACATCCTTTTAATGGGTTCTCCTGTTAACATTCATTGAGTAATACTTAAATACCAAAATCTGATACTTCCTGACAGGTGTTCTGCAAAATGTAAACTCATCCTGAATCATATTTTTCTGTGCTTTACCTTAAATCAGATAGTAAATAAGATACATAAAACATCGTTTTCATTATGAGTAAAATATATTTTGGGACATTCAGTCAAGTAGAAAATGTGCTTTCCTGCCACAGTGAAAGTTTACTTCCTAGGAAAGGTTGTCACTGCTCTTGATGAGAATGGCACTGGAAATTCCCCTTTGTATTCATCAGTTGGGATCAGGCTACTAAAACATGTATTTAAAATAGGGTCTCGGGGAAAAATATAAAGAAAGATAGCATTATAACAAAAAAAACCCAACTGTCTGAATTAGGAATAATCTTTTCTTTTTGTTCAAATTATAGTGCCAAAATAATAAAGCAAATTATACATGGTTTGGGTACCTAGATGCTAGAAGAAGGCAAATAATAAAAATGATGTGAATACAATTAAAAGATGGCTATCTATAAGTCTTAAGATTGACCCAAGTTCCTTAAATTTTTAAGCATTAATCCCAATTAATTTTGTATCCATTTTTCTAAGGGAGCATTGATTCTCTTTGTCCTGTATTATATGAGAGCCCAGTCCTTCAATATTAATGTTAAAACATTGAAGAATAAGAGTAATTGAGTACAGTACTATGGGTGCATTATAATTAGTAGGATCTGATGTTCATGTTCCTGTTTGTAGGATTTGGGTTTAAGTTTTTGGAAGACTGATTTGGGGAACATTTATCTTTCTGCATATGTGACATGCAGAAAGTGATTATACCTTCAAAGGCTGGATAAAATTTGAAGAAAAGCCTCTGGTTATTTCAAGGAAAGCCTTTAAACTATTTACATAAGTAAATAGTGCTTTAAGATAAATATTCAAAAAGCTCATACCACAGTTTATAATACTGTTAGCTAATAGCTATGGTTATTTTTTCTGTTATATGTATGATGATAGTGAAGAAACAATGTCCATTTACTTTCCTTCCCTTCACAAAAGTTATTTTCTAGATTTTGCATTCTAAACATGTTTGGTCCTTATACAATTCTTATTATTCAGTATGAGCAAGATTGCATTTAGTTATCTAAGTTAGCAAGCATAATGGCTGCATTTTGCTTTGATCATTTGGGATAAATATGTACTGTGTTTATTCCAACTTTTAAAGGTTTCAAATGTACTTTGTCGATAGCTCAGATAGCTTGCAGTCTTTTAAAAGTTAGCAAATTATACCTTTTTAAGAAAGTTGTACATTTTGTTGTGCAATTGGAGGAAAGAATATGAAGATGGCTATTTTCATGCTGTCAGAAAATGTGCCAGAGCTCTGCATGTTGTAGAATCAGTAGAAACTCATGCCATGAGGCTTTCTGGATCTTGAAATTGTAACAATACGTACCACATCTACTGGAAAGTATTTATGCCCAAGGTCAGGGGGAAAATGTTTGTGAAAGGAGGTGTCTAACCTTACTGCCTTTCATTTTGTTTAATCTAGTTATGCCACGTTTTGCTGAACAAGTTGAAGTTGCCATTGAAGCTTTGAGTGCAAATGTCCCACAGCCATTTGAAGAGAATGAGTTCATAGATGCCTCCCGCTTGGTTTATGATGGAGTTCGTGACATCAGAAAAGCTGTTCTGATGATAAGGGTACGTAAAGCACCTGGGAAATAAAAGTTGGGACTTACAGGAAGGTATAGCATTGGATGAGAGGAATGAAAAAGCTTTATGGAATCAACTTTGTTTCATAATAAGCCAGAAAATCTTGACATTGAAACAAGTGTGCAACAAAAGTATGTGTAGCAAGGAGATGAACCACAATTAATTTGTTAATCACCTAGGAGCAGATTTGATCACAGCTGCCAATAGATGCAAACTTCATTACTGTTTCCGTAGTAATAGCATAATTTGCTAAGTTCTTCAACGTTTGTGTAGATTTTTGTTGGTTTTTTTTTTTTCCTAATGTATGTGTGCTGCCTAGGCTACGAGGTAAGTCTGGTTAAAATCTAAATGAATAAATAAATTATCTTGCTGCTCCAGTGAACCTCTGCAAGGATGACTTTGAATGTTTATTGAGGTAAAGAATGTGTTATTTCAGCGTTGACTAACCAGTTGATTCAATCTGCTTAGGCATCTTAAAGAAACCGAACCAAATAAATAAAAACCCTGCAGTGCAGCAGAATTATTGTGAGAGTAGGTGTCTGTCCTGCTTTTCAGTGTAGTCTACAGTTAAAGATTTTTAAAAAACCCAACAAACCAAAGCTGGTTCAGACATCTTTCTGCAATTCAAACTCTTATTTGAAACCCAAGTTACCTTGAATCTGCCCCAGTGAAAGCCACATACAACTAAAGCTACAGTGAAAATCACAGAGAAAACTTATAAAGCAAATAACAGTGCTAAACTCAGCCCTTTGAGCAAACAGGTAAAATACACTTATGGTTGTGAGTATATTAGGGCACTGATAGAAAACTTCAGGCAGTTGGAGCACTCCAAAATGGCTTTGTCTTAGTCATCTGTCACTGTGTATTAACATTTACAAAAAAAAAAAATGCTTTTGACAGGATTAATTTTATAACTGTGAAACATGAATTCTGTTCCTGTACCCAGTGTTAATCTCAGGTAGATTGAATTATAGTCATAGCTGCTGATGGGGCAAACTGGTCCTGTTTTCTAGGTGTGTGACATTGGGGTATTTGCAGCTCTTCTGGACTGAGATGGAAAAGAAAGGTGCACAGTAATGAATCTATATTTTTCCTTTGATTATCCAGTTCCTTGGATTGTAACAGCAGTTTCAAAACTTCTCTTAGGACAAGAACCACATTATTTTAATCTTTTACAGTCTCTTGTGAGTCATTTTAAATTGCTGCAGGAGACACAGTCTTCAGGCAAGATCTGTTGTAGACCCATATTTTCCCATCCCGTGTGCAGGGTTCTGGCTTCTAGCACCTCCTTGTACATCAGTGTTGTCCCAGAGAGGTTGCCACGAGACTATTCACACTGAGTGAGACGTTTCTGCTCAGCACAAAGCACCATTTTAAATTCTGGAGGCACATTCACATACTTCATTGCTGTCTTACGGTTATATTAATCACTAGCTTGGAAAAGCTGATCAGCAGGCAGGCTTCGCAGTCTCCTTAGAAGCATCCCAGGTTACTTTTTCAATTGTATCACTACAACTTTCTGCTCCTTGTGTGATATGAGTTAATGAATTCTGCTTATCCAGATTAGGAAGCTGTATTTCTGCATTCAGACAATTAAATTATTTATGGAGCTAAATATAGTGCTCCTTACCCAGGCAGAGAACCAAAGGACATAAATGGACTCATTATCCTTGTGAGTTAACTAGGAAAATTCACGTTTATAAACATGCATAGATCCTAGGTTGCTGAATCCGAATCTTATTTTCTGTAGAAAACAAAATTAGTTTCAGTTTAAGACACGCTTTAGCATTCTCATCCAGAAATCTCACATTGAAATTGAACGCATAATTAAAGGATAAGCATTAAGCTGTAAAAGACAATTTTTAGAATATTTTTATCTAATAATCAATTAAATCTCATGCACCCCTTTAATTCAGGCTGTAAAACTTGCAGAATTATTAAAAAAAAAGAAACCTTGGAAACTTTTTAGAACGTCTAACACAATTATTTTCAGACAGTAATTGTTCATGTGCATGCCATGAAAGATTGAATTTATCTGAGATGATTCCCTCATTCCATGGATGAAATAAAACCACTTTCTAAATTAATTTTTGTTGGTATTAATACTTTTAGTAAGCTGAAGGAAAGGGGGATAATCTCTGTTCTTCTCTTTTTCCCTGAGAAAAGGAGATTTTATTGTCCCTTGGGAGGAGAGAGGAGACTCATTTTTACATTGGTGACTATTATTATGATTTACACAGAAGAAAAAAATCTCTTTCATAACTTAAGAAAGAGTATAAATAAATTTAGGGTTATAATTATAGAATCTAAAAATAAGGCATCACAGTATCAGGGTATCATAAGGTTGGAAAGGACCTCTGAGATCATCAAGTCCAACCTATAACCCAGCACTAACACCAACACTAACACCAACCATCATCTAAACCATGGCACTCAGTGCCTCATCCAGTCTCCCCTTAAACACCTCCAGGGTCGGCGACTCCACCACCTCCAGGGTCGGCGACTCCACCACCTCCCTGGGCAGCCCATTCCAATGGCCAATCACCCTTTCAGTGAAGAACTTCTTCCTCACATCAAGCCTAAACCTTCCCTGACGAAGCTTGAGTCCATGCCCTCTAGTTCTGTCACTGGTCACCAGAGAGAAGAGACCAACCCCTGCCTGACTACAACCTCCTTTTAGGTAGTTGTAGAGAGCGATGAGGTCTCCCATGAGCCTCCTCTTCTTCAGACTAAACAGCCCCAACTCCCTCAGTCGCCCCTCATAGGGCTTGTGCTCCAGCCCCTTCACCATCTTCGTTGCCCTCCTCTGAACACATTCCAGTATCCTAACATCTTTCCCAAACTGGGGGGCCCAGAACAAAATAGAAAATAATATGTAGAAAATAGAATAAATAGGTAGAAAGTAACTGTGTTACAACATCTTTTCTATTACTGCATTGCGATCAAATTACACTTTGGTTTTTTTGTAGCTGTTTATGAAATTCCCTGTTATTAGACAGAAACCCTCTCTACAGTTAGAAAAAAATACAATGGCTTCTTTTTGTCCTTATGTATCTTTGATGCCAGCCTTCTTTTTTCACATGTGGCCTTTGCTATTGGTAACCTCACCATTGGCCACAACTACGTTAGCATTAGTGTTATGTACGTTTGGATTAGGAGTGCACTTTGGAGCCAATCTCCAGTTCCTCCCTCTTGCTATGTTTTAATTCATGTCACAGAGTAGTCTTAGAAAGTATAAATTTCATTCTTTGGGGTGATTCTGGAAAATGCACTCTAGAAGCATCTTAAATACAGTTCTGTCCTGTTCCTCCATTGAGGGACTTTCAGTCCATGGGAGAAGACTACATCGAGTATGAATAAAAATGAAATGAGGGTAGGGCAAATGTGAGGTCCTTAGCCCCAGTGATTTGGGTGTATGAATGCTGTTCTACTCTTCCACACTTGTCAATGAAGGCTTAGCTGTAATCATCCTTGGGGTGGCCACTCTGGTGAAATCCAAAGTGATGCTAAATCTCAGATCCTCTGGAAAGCTACACTTGGTGCAGAATCCCATCGTCTTTTTAAACAGCTGATCTCCAAAGGGTGCCATGGAGTCCATTGACTACACTGACTGTCTCTTACTTCTCAGGTTGTATTTAGAGTGTTATTTTTTATTGTAAACAATTAAACAGCTGCCGACCTTCTGTGAGAGAAGTTCTCTGTCTTTGCCACTCTGATGGTGCTTGCAGGGCCTGACTCAGGCTGCAACTGCCTTTGTACAAAAGCAGATGTACAAAATAGTGTGGATTTGAATAGAAATATATTATAAAGGCTTTTCTTTCCTCCTTAGCTTTTAGAATTAAAGAATTAAAATGGTAAAGGATGGAGGAATATCTTTTCAATCTGTCTTTCCTCTCCTTAGCTTGACTTGGTGTTTACAGTGCTGAAGTTCTTATAGTTGCATCTTATAATTTTTAAGTGCCTGCAGCACTATAGCATGGTGAGGTTTCTATCTTCATCAAATGAATTTGTGAAATAGTAAACAAATAGCATTTACAAATCTGCATGTATATGCCATTTTAAGACTTATACATGCATAATTCACAGTTTTATACTGCAGTTTCAAAAAAATAAAACAAAATTATAGTGATATTTTGTTTGCAGCAAGATCTTCAGTCTAGCAGCCAGAGAGATGCTTAAAAAAAAAAATATTTTTCTATGGCTAGAAGATGAAAGGCACCGAAGAGAGAGTATGTATTTACTGGGGATTTATCTGGGACTGTGAGAGATTATTTACACCAGGAGAATTCTTCTGAATTAGATGGAGTGAAGAATATCCCTTATGTGCATTATAGATACTGTATTTGTAAAGAATTAGTCCTGGGAAGCCTTATGACCTGTACTACAGAACAGACAAACTAAAAATTATGAAAATTATGCATTTTTCTGTTGAAATCAATGAGTTCCTAAAATCTGTTAGTTTTGAAACTACACTGTCTCTTCCTGCCACTGATGTTTGTTAGAGTTTTGTTTGGAAGCTGTCTCCAGTGCCAAATCCATGTTTCCTACGTCTGTGAGACCATAGATTCAGGTGTCTGCAATACTGATTCAGCCCTTCTGTCTTCCAAATAAGATAATTTAAGTTCCAGACTTTGTTGTCTTGGAAACTGGGTTTTAAATACCAAGGTTTAGTTAGTTGTGCACAAAAATTAGAATTGTTTTGGTATGTGTAGAAGGCCCTGGTAATATTTAAGCCAAGGTACTTTAATATAATATTTCTTTTTTTCTACTTTGTGTCAATACACAACAGACACTTTGTCAATACAGATAGGAGAGTCTAATATAAATGGGCCACATCCCCAAGAGATCAGATAAAACAAAGCAATGGTGCAAGACTGAAAAGCTTACAACATGTTTGCAATGGAAGCATACAGATAGCAGTTACCTACTCTTCTTCATTTTAATAAAAAATGTTGCTATTTATGGAAGAAAAAGGGTGTCAAATTCTCCACACTTGAAAACCTTAAGTCTGTGAATCTGAAAGTTCATTTTGAATTATATGTTGTTCGTATAGAAAGGAAATACTGAAATTTCTTGTGGCTGTTGTATATTATTGATAGTTGTATTAAGTTTTCCTTTGGGTTTGCACTACATTTTCTCCACTTTCAACATCTATGCTCGTTTCAAATTTAAAGATCACAAACATTAAGATGATGAATGTCAGGCAGTAACAGCAATACATTTTTTCTGAATGTTTCTTTAAGAGTAAATCCCTGAAACACTGAATTTTCAGAATATGTTAGATCTTTAAGAGGAATCCTCATGTCCTTACTTGGTACAGTGTTGAGCTGTAACATTTTGAATATTACTCCCTTCATTTACTGCAACTCTGAGTATGAAAGCCTGGGAAAAGGCTGCACATTGCCTTTTATAGTCTTATCTATAAAACTGATGCCAGTAGAAACTAAGAAGAGTATACCTGAGGGGAGGGGGGAAACACTGGTTTTACAATAACTAGTGCAGCTGGCTAGTTGAATGGACTCAGAGGATGGAGAAGAGCCAGCTGGTTTATGAAGAAGGGGTTGAAGCTCTCCACACTGTTCCTATTCTTCACAGTAAAGCCTAGGCAGATGAAAAACTGAGCGCTACAGTAGGAAATACTCACTTTTATTCAGAGAGTTATGTGATTCTTTTAGTACCTGGTTTGCCAGATTTTATAGTCAGGCGGCTGAGCAGAAAATAAAGTGATTAAGGGTAATTGAAAAGCAAGATCATTGGACATGATGATTATAGATACCAGTCTTTCTTTTTTTTTTTTTCCTGTGGCAGAAGAGAATGATACAAATTCATTTTTTTTGACCTGAACTTCATCTCCTGTCTATCCTGTATTTTGTATACACTATTTGCACATGCACCTCTTCAGAGATGCAGCCTGAGTTTCATTACCGTACTGTCATACTTGGATATTTCTTCCTCTAATGCTCAACTCAAAAACATGCATTTAATTCATACTTTTTAAGCCAAATGAAGATGACTATGTATTACTCTCCCCATCATGTGCACTTCAGCATGTAGCTAGCAAAGCAGCTGATTTTCTGTTACAAACAGTGATGTGCAGTTCATGTTGGAAACCAGGCTGTAATATCAATGTCGCCAAAAGACTTGTCTACGTTGTGTTAGAGGGTTTGGACCAGTTCCTAGTGACTGAGCATCTTCAAAAGAGCTGTAATGACAACTGGCATGATTAGCACCTCTGCTAGCAAACTTGACATATCCTCCAAGCATGAAATGCCAGCACGGACGATTTCTTCTGTAACTGTTGGCCCTCTAGGTTAACACTGAGGCAGATCCAGTAAGGTGAGGATTTCTTTGCACAGTTACTGTGATATCCATTTTCTGAAGACAGCACATATGTAAATAGATTTAATCAGTTTGCCCAGAGACCTGCACACCATTCATAGAACCAGCAATGGAGACAATGTGGTTTCAGCTAAGAGAATGAGGAAAATTCCAAAAGTCTGTATCTGAAAAGAAACATGGGAAGCAACAAGCTAAAGTAGATGATAAACTATATATTTGTTTCAAAACCAGTTAGCATAGTTTACATTCTCTTTCAAGGGGAAATCCCTATTTGCTTTCAGAACTTTTTCTCCCAGGGTGTTAGCTGCTTTTTCTCAGGTTTTTACTCTTGAAGATTACATGGAGATTCTAGTAATATAACATTATTAGTATCTATTTATATATAAAATAACATTATTTTGTAATACTGCGTTCCAGTTGTTAGTGTTCCCAAATGATATTTGTTCCTGAAACTGCATTCATCATGTGAACAGAGTTAAGAAAAGTTGCAGTAAGCTAATGATAAATGCCATTTGTAAAGAAAACTAAGGTTGGAACTACTTAGTTTTTAAGACAATTCAATTTCAGTTCTTGACTGCTTGGGCAGACAGGTTAATTTAAAGAGAAAGAGCATTTCCTGGGCGGGTAGTCAAGGAAATAAAAGCTTATGGTCCATAGGACTTTGCCTGTATTCTTTATAAACTTATCTCCTCTCTTTTGCTTTCTCTCTCCTTTTTCTCTCCAGACTCCTGAAGAGCTGGAGGATGACTCAGACTTTGAACAGGAAGATTATGACGTTCGCAGCCGAACAAGTGTTCAGACTGAAGATGACCAGCTTATTGCTGGCCAGAGTGCAAGGGTGAGTATAAAACCCACATACTACATTAAGTGTCTGTATAGCTACAAATAAAAAGCTATGCCTTGGAAAGCAAATGCAGTGATTTTAAATTTATCATCACTTAAGAAAGAATGGGAGTACGTTAACTTAGGTATTTGAAGTTTTTTCATGTCTCACCTATTTGAAATACACTGACTTTATTGAATGATCTTCCTTAGACTTATATGATGTCTGGCATCAGCAATTTGATCCAGCTAGTTCTGTAAGAGAAGGCCTTGCAGAATTGAAATGTGCTGAAACTGTGGGAGTAGTCAACAAATTAAACAAATTAAAAACAAACCCCACCATGACACTATGTGCTGCATCCAGAGAAATCTTACATTAGTCATGTTTCCCAGTGTGCAAACCTGTCAAGAAGATGTGTTTAAGCTACAGAGTAGTCCCTGTAATTTAATTGTAATTGAAGACATTTGTTACTGAGTCAATGTAATTTTACCAGGGTAATTACATCATGATAAACTCCAGTCATTGTGATTTGTGACCTCTGCTTGTGCATGGGGATTGCAAATTAAGCTGATGAGTGCTTCAGGGGTCACAGGTGCTGGAGAAGTGGAATTTGTTAACACTCAGAATTATGCCAGCCTGTGATGAATGTTTACCTTTTACTAAATAGGCTGCTCAGATCGGATTATTAAAAAACCCCAACACATCAAAGTGTAATTTGGGGGGCAAACAACATCATGAAAATATGTTTGACTGGAAAGAGAATATTAAAAAAAAGTCTTAAAATTTTCCAGCAGAGAGCCAGTGGGCAAATGGGAATTACCTGAATTATTTTCATGGCTGTTCTGCACAGGTTTCTTCTGATAAGTATTAAAAGCAAAAATAATGGACTAAATGAGAAGCATCCTATGCACGCTCAAAGGCTGTAGCAAAAGCTGGGAAAGGGGACTGCTTACCTTGAAATCTGGAGGACCTTTTGCAAGGATGAGAAACTAAAGACCAAATGCAACAATGCTTTGAAACTCAGAGGACCAAGAAGGAGGAGTTTTCAGCTGCTCTAGAAAGACCCACACTATGTTAGGGCTTGACGCAAACATTTTGCACCATCACAAGAAACAATAGAGTAATGCAAACCTAAATGAAGCTTACTTAGAGGTATGAAAGGAATGTGAGTCATAGGTACAGTGGAATGGACAAAGTTTTTTTTTTTTTCTTAACTTCATATTGAATATTACAGTTGGTAAATAAACCACACCATGTATCAAAAAAGCTGGATTATATCAAGGTTACATCAAGCTTTTATATGAAGGACATATCATATATAATATTATCACTGTTAGAGCAAGCCCAGAGGAGGCCACAAAGATGATCAGAGAGATAGAGGACCTCCTGTATGAGGACAGGCTGAGAGAGTTGGATTTGTACAGCCTGGAGAATAGAAGGCTCCAAGAGACCTTAGAGCAGCCTTCCAGTACTTAAATGGGACGACTGGAAAGCAGGGGAGGGGCTCTTTATCAGGGAGTGCAAGGATAGGATGAGGGGTAATGATGTTAAGCTGAGAGAGGGGAGATTTAGATTAGATATTAGGAAGAATATGTGAGGGTGGTGAGGCACTGGCTGCCCAGAGAAGTTGTGGATGCCTCATCCCTGAAGGTTTCCAAGGCCTGGTTGGGTAAGGCTTTGAGCAACCTGATCCACTGGAAGGTGTCTCTGCCCATGGCAGGGAGATTGGAACTAGATGATCTTTAAGGTGCCTTCCAACCTAAACCATTCTATGATTATTACCTAGATGAAGAGCAGATGGATTGTAGGTCACATCCCAGAGAGCTGGGTGACCTGAAACTAAAAAACAAATAGTCAGTAGAATTGCAGAGTAATATTTTGATACATTCCTCTGAGAATGATGACAGAACTGTGTTCTGGGTGCCCTTGACTATCTTGGGAGGATGTTTTCATCAGCTACCCACTGTATAAACATACTATATTATAAAGGCAGTCCTATTCTTGAATGGTGTAGAATGCAATATGTCACAAGAAGCAAAAAAAAAACCAAAAATGAAAACATGCTAAGAAGAAGCTGCCCAGTCCACAGTCTTGAACGACTCATTGAGAAGAGTCTACTAAGCAGAACTGTTGTATTCCAATATAAAGACTGGTGTTGATCTTCAGTAGAATTTATACTTGACTATATGAACTGCATTTGCTAAAGGATATAGCTTTTTTTTAAAATGCATGAGCAACTGGAATAGAAAAGTTCAAACACTATACTAGTATAAAGAAGTGAGCAGGTGAAGCTACCTACGGAAAGTAATCACATGCAAGACATATCAGATTTCCAAATTTTGCTACTCTTCTATCACATCCTTTTAATTTCAGTTAATTCATCTGTTCAGGTGTTTTATATAGAATTTATGTATGTATTTATTAGTTTCACTTACACTGCTTTTTTCTGTGGGAGGACTAACATTTGAAACTGCTGAGTTACATTGATAAGACATAATTAAAACACATGAGTTGAATCTTAATTTGATTACCTTGGAAATTTCTCATTTTCTGATCTACTGTTTATAACCTTTTTTAATTTCAGTATTGGAAAAGGTCAATTATGAATTTTTAAATGCCAAGAGCATTTTAAGAATACGTAGAGAAAGACTTCAGCAAATTGAAAGTGACATAAACAAGAAAAAATGTAATGTAACTTAAATATGTGTCACACCCCATTAAATGCCTAATGTGGTCTTCAGAACCCCCTAAAGCCAAATAGTAGCTCAACTTGGAAATCATTATTGGAAGTGTCCATTTGATCTTCAAAAGTAATTATTATAATTTTGGAGAGTTTTCTTTTTTCTTTTTTGTTTTGTTGGGTAGGAAACTTTCTGCTTTGTTGACGATGTCGAGGCTGATTATTATCAACCAGTGTAGTGCCTTTTTGCATATTGTCCAAGAGACAATTAGACCACTAAATGCTATTGAAAGATACATTCATTACAATTAACTTCAAATGTGTTATCTTGCATGCCATAGCTTATTTTAGTGTTGGGTTAACTAGAAAATTTCTATTTCTGACAGACAATGAGACTGAGGGAGATACTGGCAATTCCCATAGATGTTGTTCATTTTGCTCTTGAAAGTTAAGGTTTAACAGGAATTTTCTTTAATCTTCCTGTATTGACTGGTTAATAATCTGCATATCATGATGTCACATATATCATTTTTAAATTCTTTATGGTACAAGAAGAGCTATAAACATCCCATGAATTTGTTTTTCCCTGTTCTAAGAGAAATCAAATGTCTACTGGATTTTGCTTGACATTTTCAGCTTCCATAAAAAGAACCTAGAAGTTGGGCACACCTTCTGGACCACTGGAAAAGTATATAGTTTCTAGCTTACTTTTTCATCCCCAAAATTCTGCCATTTTTTCTCCAGGCTATCATGGCTCAACTTCCCCAGGAGGAGAAGGCTAAGATTGCTGAGCAGGTAGAGATATTTCACCAAGAAAAGAGCAAACTGGATGCAGAGGTGGCCAAATGGGATGACAGCGGTAATGACATCATTGTGTTGGCAAAGCAGATGTGCATGATTATGATGGAAATGACAGACTTCACCAGGTAAGGACAAAATAACCTGGACAGAAGACTTCTTCAGATATCCCAGATCTTTCCTTTTTGTTGCCATTTATAGCCTGTTGAGATGAGGTGCTGTGTTTTGCTGCTCTGGATGTTTCACCAAATGGGGTTGATCATGTGAGGTTTTTGTCCTATTTGCTAATCTGTTTTATTTGCAGATCATCTTGAATTTCAGCAGCAGAGATTGTCTGTGACCTTACAGACGCTCAACTGACATTTCATTTAGTATCCATCTAAATGCATGTGCCTCTCTGAACTTTCTACACTTCAACACAATTTGTGTCAATCAAAAATAACGGCAAAACTACTTATATCATTTTTAACACTGAACTTCTTTCAAAAAAAAAAATCCCAAATGGAATGAAACTATTTTGATCTAATAGTTTATTGGAGCTTGTCAGTAATGATTTTCTTTTTTCATTTCTTTTTCCTATTGATGTAGTCTTCTTTTTTAATTACAAAGCATCAAAACACCACTCATTAAGGATATCATAAAACCAAAATTATTTTGTTTAGATGCAGTCATATTGCTAATCATACCAGGGAGAATATTTTACAAGATTCTTTGAATTACAAATCACCATAATAAATTGAAGGGTTTTTAATATTTATTTTAAGGTGGGTTTAAAAGTTTAAATGGTATTAATCAAATTTAGACAAAACTGGACAAAAATATTCATGTTTTTCTTCAAAATCAAAATAAGACACCCTTTCATTCATCTCTCTGAGATGCTCAAACAGTTTTCGTAATCTCCAGGTGATTGCTTGCCTTTTTTGTCTGCAGTTTTCAACTCATTTCAGAGTCTCTGCATTGACAATATGGATTTTGCACATAGCTTGGTGGGCGTGGTGTATAAATACCATTAATTTGCAAATAACTTGACTATTTGCCTTTGCATAGGTAGTTAATTGGTAATAGGCAACAGCAAATATTTTTATCCATTTTAAATTTAGACATGCATATAGAAAGTTTGCTTACTCTAATTGCTTACTACTATACTTCTTTCCAGGTATTTATTCTCTCAGCTTATTTATTTTTTTCTTGGTTTGTGCTTTTACAACTATTCTTTTTGCAGTACACTCACCACTCCCGTATACCAAATGAGAGTATAAAACCTCCTGCAAAGGGTGATATTTTAGAGGAATCTTAATTACTTTTGTCTTTTCGTTGGTTTTGAGTCTCTGATACTTTTGCCCCAAAATTGAGTGAAAACTATTGAAATAGTGTCATAGTTTCATGGAAGGAAGAACTAATGTTCTAAAGCAACAGTCTGGAATATGAACACATTTCTCAATCTCCTGAACAACCTTTGACATGTTAAGCATCAAACTGAAAGTTTGATTTTCTACAATCAAAAGCACAGAACTAATAAGGAAGTGGGAGAAAACTACTGTCACGTTTGAAGTAAATTAAAAAAAAAAAAAGAAAATCAAAGGCATCAAAGTGCACCCCTGTCTACATCAGGTTCAATAAAATCTTGTTTAATATATTCCTTTCCATTGCAAAGAACAAAGCCTTTTTGGTTGCCTGTAACTTCAGCGGTGTTAAAATAGAATAATTTTTCAAACGTGTGGAGTTTGTCAGATCTGCTGATGTAATTAATGTGGAAGCAGAAGAGGTCACTAAGAAGGATTTCTGATACACTTAAATTTCAACGAAAGTGGGACATCTTTTTTATTTCAATATCTGTTTAAGGCGGAAATGAAAATAGGGAAATCGGTCTTATCTGAAACTCTGTTTCTCCACGTAGTATTAAAAAGCAACAACAAAAAAAGAAATCAGCTGAGTTCCAACAGAGCCATTCTCAGGAGTAGTAGCAAATTTATTATTAGGAATAAGATTAAAGTTTTGAGTTTAAGGCAAACTCAGAAAAGTATGCAGTGACTTTTTATTTCTTGTCTGTATACATTTTGGTAATTTTAATGACTAAAATCAGAGTTTTGTTCTTTATATTAAGAGTATTGTGAAAGATCAGTCTTAAAGCTAGTTATACGTGTTTTAAGTGTAAAATTTAAGTGCAATATGAGAATTATGCTTCAAATATATTGTTTTCTTGCAAAAATCAACCAAAAAAAGCTCTTCTAAAGCATGACATTCTTGAGATAGACATGATAGGCTTAATATTTAGCTCTGTTTCAGAAGGAAATAGCTGTATTTCAGAAAGAATGTTGGCTTAATAAGCACTAAAAAATACATATACTATTAAGTACAGTTCATGGTCTTGAAGGCACCATCAGATTGAATTGCTAGTGAGGTATTTTGTAAGAGAGGAAATATAGCAGACTGATTTCTTAATCAAGCTGTACTACGAAGTAGTTAAAAGGTGAAGTTGTAATAAATTAGAAGTCATTCATCTAACTATCTTAAAATAAAAAAAACTAAACAGGGTCACTAAAACTGTTGCCTTTCATGATTTATTTAGGTTGTGCATAATTCTGTTGTATTTCATAGAGGTAAAGGCCCCCTGAAGAATACTTCAGATGTCATTAATGCAGCCAAGAAGATTGCAGAGGCAGGATCGAGGATGGATAAGTTGGCACGGGCGGTAGCTGATCAGGTAACAGAAAATGAGCAGACATAAAGTGTAACTTCTATCAGTGAGTTGCCTTTTGCAGGAAAAGGTTATCTTTACTTTGCAGAAAATTATCTGCTGAAAGTCATTGCCTTGATACTGGTCTAGCATTTGAATATAAGTTGTTTCTTCTATATCAACCAATTTGGTTTTAACAGTACAGGAAAGTCATAAATTAGTCTCTCTATACCTCAGAAATGCCTGAATTGTTTCACAGCCTCACTTCTGGACCCAGATGATTGTATTAGAATTAGACTGATACATTTGCTCTTGTGAAAGCAGTAGAGACTTAGATGATCTGTTACCCTTGCCGTATGCCTAGGAATGCTTTTCTTTTCAGCTTGTTCTTTCAGCAGTCTCCCTTGAAATTACACTTTTCTTTTTCAAGACTTCCCAATTCCTCTAGCTTTTCATCAGATTATCGTGCTTTCACCCTACAGCCCCCTGCTCAATGTTCTAGGGTCAGTGTCCTCAATCCAATTACCAAATTCATGTCACAAATGAAAAGATGAACTTGCTATATTCAGCTCCTTTCTTTCAGGTTGGATTATCTATTCATCTAGAGAGCAAAAGGAATCATCACATTAAAAGTCAAGTGCCAAATCTCAAATCTAGGTTCTACGTAGCTGATTGAAATTTAGGCAAATTAAATTTGGCTGGTTTTGCTCTTTTAAACTTCATATAGTTTTTTTCTTTTCATTTTCATCGGGAGAACTTTTGCTGGAAGTGGGAACTGTGACTTTCTTGTCTTTCATCTTTCTCTTCTGGAAAAGTATTTCTATTTCTTCTTCAAGTAAGCATGTAATAATGTGAATATGGAATATGGTCCAGAGTGACAAGAAAGTTGAAGCTTCCCATTTTCCTATAATCTCAGAAATTTTGGATTTAGGTTTACTTAACTGTCAGCAACCGTTTTTCCTGTAGTTGACCCGTTCCCATCCTTCAAATGTAGCATCTGTTCATTTTAGCGTAAGAACGGAGAAATACATCTGTCAGCTGAAGAAATTCTTAGTCTACAATACTTGCAGAGGTGGCATATTTTAAAGAAACAAACACAAATTAAAGAGAATTGCTATGCCTAGAGTGCATTGGCTTGAGTCACATTTTAAATTTCAGAAGACTGTAATGTGCACACTTTAATAATAAACAGTAAAACCACTATGAGAATGAATTGTTTGTTTTAATCCTTGTGCTTTAATGATATTTTATAGAACTTTGGAGACACTCATGCAGTATAAACTTTTTATGGACAGTTGCATTTTTAATTACTGTTCCAAAGAGAGAGATCTTACATTTTTATTCTCTCCAAGGTGTGTGTATTTAAAGCCTTGTCAGCTCTCTAGAAGTATTACTTTAAAGTTCATTTCTTTCAGTTCATTGACTTCAAGAGCAGGGTAAATATTTCTATATTAAATTGTTACCAGTAGGGAGAAGAATCTCTTAGGGATTCATGCCTGAAAGATGTGGAAGCTGAGAGAGGCATAGCATTGTTTTAAGTATAGTGCCAATTAAAACTAACAGCCACAATGAACCTCCAGCTTTGTTTATTGTTAGTTTTAAAGGGAGGAAAAAAACCCAAAGTGACTGTTTTCAGGGTTATAGATGACAATAAATACAACTACTTCACTGCAAACATATTCCTTGCTAGGACTGGCTGTTGGGGATAGAGCAGTCATCTCAAATCAGAGGCTGCAATGCTGTTGACTTGCGTGTGTTTAATTCTATCGGTTTTTGTTCAGGTGCTCTGATAATATTTTACAAAAATTGAGCATAAACTTTGTAAGATGATAAAAAGGCATATTCAAAAGTCCCTAAGTCTTCGTTTGCTAAGCTTTATATTCAAAGAACTTTGTCAGACTTTGTTGGGTAGGCCCGAAGAGTGCTTATTGGAAGCATGCTGTTAGCAATGGACCCTTTTAGCAATGTTTCATCAGAGTGAATTACTGCGATCTGTTCTCTTGAGGGAAAACTTCAAATATTAACTACAAGAGTGTTGTTTATTTTGCTGTTGCTATTGTGTGGGATGATACATTTTCTATTAAGAGCCCCAAAGACTATGAATAAGTTGTACTTGGGCCTTTTCTACTTATATTGATTATAAAACCTTCACTGGGTCTGCTACCTTTGATCTAATGCATTTTCTCTCAAAACACATTTGAGATGCACGGCATCAAAAATTGTAGAGGACTGTAGATAGCCTTCCCTACAGTATGGAGACGTGTCTCTTAGGAATGCAGGGGGACTAGCTTGTCTCAATGTGTTCTTGAGAAGGACTGCAAGACTTTTGTCATCTCCTGAGAGGCTCTGTAGTGTGTCACCTACACTTTAGTAAATAATTTCCTTCTGGCATATATTGGGGTATTTATGCATTAGCAATAAGCTTGACAAATCTGACAATAACAAACCCAAGCAGCTTCACTTCTGCCTCTTGAGTCCTCAGTGTGTCAATAAATGGCCTGGTTTCTGCCAAGTCTGAATCAGAGCTGTGTCCGCTGGAAGTTTGCACAAATGCCAGGGAAGCTGGCAAGAAAGTCAAGAGTTGGCATTTGAGTGGATGTAATCAGTCAGAGCCAGGTATATCTGGACTTTAAGTGGTCCATGCACCCCACAGGAAACCTGGAGTTTTAGGTCAAATGGCCTTTTGGCTTCTCATAGATTCTTCTGTTCTGTACAAAGTGTTAACTGAACCTCTACCACAAACATAGCAATCGTATTATGTTCATTATCTTTCATGACTGGCTGACAGAGAGGTTTCTTTTTTTACAAAAAGGTATAATGCCTCTTCAGGTTGCAATCCATCAGTCTTGAATTAAACAAAATGTAGAGTGTGAATTTTCACATTTCATCACTTATCCCATGTAATGAAGCAGTGAAATGAATGCACCCAATACACACACATTGCCTCTCTCTCCTCGGATTACCTCTCTCTAATCTTATAAATTCAGGTACATTTAATCAAATATTTCTTTTGCCTGTAGTGCCCTGACTCAGCCTGCAAACAGGATCTGCTAGCCTACCTGCAGCGCATTGCCCTCTACTGCCACCAGCTCAATATCTGCAGCAAAGTGAAGGCAGAAGTTCAGAACCTGGGAGGAGAACTTATTGTGTCAGGGGTAAGCTGGTATTTGTATTTAGTCGTTTAAGTTTCCCATGAAGCACTTGAAAGGGAGCATTTTGATGGTAATAATGTACAAAACAAAAATATAGTGATTCATAAGCAAGCTTTTTAAAATGTTATCACCATTATTCCAGGCCTTACAATAACTTGTGTAGAGCAATTTGATTTTCCAATTACCCTTTGTTTATATTAACCTTGTAAAATCTTCATTCTTCCAAAAAGAAAAGTAATTTCATAGACTAGAAAGTCATTGCCAAGCTGTTAAATATTATAATTATTTGGAGCTTTTGTATATTTGCTCATTATAAATCTTCTTTACTTTGTTAGTACTGGTAATTTCCTTCCTCTATGCAGGAGCCAGCTCTGTATGAAGTGCATATTGTTAAGATGGTGATGACTAATGGGATTTCATTCACTCAGGTTCCAATGCACACTAGGTTTAGCAAAAACCCTGGAAGGCCAGCAAATTATTTTATTTTTTGTTGCACGTGCTTTTTTCAAATACTGTTGACAAGCACAATGATCGTATACTCTAATTCCAATCCAGTTATTTCAGTTATTTTCAATGCACACTACAAAGTTTTTACACACAGTTTTTTTTTTTTTTAGGAATAAAGACAGGAGTGTGCAGCTGTAATAATATTTTAAATAAAGAGTTTTCTACATTGTAAAAATATTTTTTCTTTCCTTGTCCTAATGTTGGATGCCATTCCTCTGGGAGATTACTAGAATTAAGCAGCAACAATTGCTGCTTTTCATGGCTTTTTTGTTTTCTGTTTTTAACTAGTTACCCTAGTATTAGCCCCATGACACCTTTGTTACCTTCAAGTACAGACCATATGTATGGATACCTAAATGTATAATATGTTTCACTCTCCTGAGTGTGTTTTCAAAATTATGGTGATCTGTGAGACTCAAGATACTTGAAACAAGATTTTTTTTCAAATGTAGCTTTGAAGAAGCGCCCGATCAAGTACAAAGACTGTTAGGATAACTAACTTGTGCCCTTCATTTCATCCATAAGATTCCCCAGTGAAATCACTGGCCTTCCTCAAACATATCAGAAGTTCAGAGCAATTGTTCTCAACTACACAACACTTTGATTTTTTTGTAAAGCACTGTAGAAAGTCTTAAACATTTGCCAGGCTGTCTTGGATCAAACATTCTAAAATCATATATACAATCCTAAGAGGAGCTGTTTAAATATTCCTGTATCTGTCCTGCAATTGATCTTCGATTCTTGATGTACGTACATATGTAATTTTAATACCTTGATCTTCCCACAGCAGTGAAAAGATCCTCTTCCATTTCCCTGATATTAATGGAGTGATCTGTCCTTGTATTGCTGACAGCTATGCTGCATAGTAAACACTATGATCTTTTCTTACTGCCATCTGGGTCCAGCTTTTCATACCCATTGAACTGTCATATTCATCTATCTACAATAATTACCCAAATTAGTGCTTCTACCTGCTTGGCTTTTGTGGCGTGTGTGTGTTTCTTTTTCAAGTCTCTTTATTCAGTGTATGTGGATGCTGAATAAGCCATTGTGAATCTCTAGCATCTATTCGTTACTGGAACATCACCATCCATTTTGAAATTTAAGTGGCCGAGCTGCTTGACTTCATCATTTCCAGTCTGGCATTGTTAGCATCTGTTGCTTACCAGGCTTCATCACCATTGTGTTCCTGTTTGGTTGGATTTTTACAGTCAGTGTAAAGGCAAAACTAGCTTCAACCGCAGAAATTATTTGAGTTTGTTCGAAAGACTCAGTAGTACTGACATACAAAAAATTTTAAGATTGCCCAACTTGCTTCATCTACTGTTTCTCTGAACAGGAGCTGATATAGAGAGTGGAACTCCTGTGCATCCCTTTTTGAGAGCATTATCTTGTTATCTGGTACACAGTTAGTAAAGTGCTTTCCTGATAGTTTTTTTCCAAGCTGTTTATCTTGAAGGTACTGGGTACTGTATGCTCCTTTGCTATCCAGAGATCTGGTATCCAAGTGCACATCTACATCTGCCTGTCTACTTGCTGCTTCTGCTTCCATCTTCTTCATTTTCTCTTGGATAGCCAATTGCAAATAAACAGTATTTTATTTACATTCAAATGAAATACCATTATTTGGCAACTTGCATACAGTACAATTTAGAAGTACAATAGAAATCCAGAACTCAAGCTTCCCAACCGATGACTACAGAGTAAGTTTATGTGAATGCACTATAATTAAGTGGTTTGATGTAAATATCAAGCACCAGGATGATTATTACAATGTTGTAATATACTACTATGTTTACAAAGAATCACAGTATGATTCAAATTGAACCAAAAGATGAGTTATGATTCAGAACAATTATGGGGAGTGCAATCTCTGCCTGAATTTTTGCATTATTAAAGTATTAATCAATATTTACAAATTAAGTGAATGATGCATATGTATGTATGAGTCTATGTGTGGGCATGTGTATATTTATGTAAAAAGGAAAGAGACATAAAACTAATTAAAACCTAAAGACAGCTGAAAGCCACCCCACAGTTCTTATAGTCCTGTTAGAGGAAAATGTGCTGCGACAACTTCAGAAATACTCTGTATATAACATAGAATGTGCTATATATCTTTTGGTGAAACTTTTATTTCTTTTTTTCCCCACAAGATCCAGTAGTTCAATATGGTTTATCTCTGAAAATAAGCATAAAACTGATCTTGTTTGCTTTTTGCTCTATAGATTGATATGATAATAGCGTAACATATGAAGGGGTTTTTTAGCATCATTGATTTTGCTGCAAATAAAAAAAACAGATCAAAAAGTAAGAAAATGTCAAACTCCTGAAGTGTAAATTATTTCAGTAAAGGAAAGAACCCACTGTTGTTTTTCCCTTTCTTTCTTCCATTCCTTTTCCCCATAGCTCTTTGTCTTCTTTTATCTTTCCCATCAAATTCCTTGCATGCAATAGCAAAATGATTTTCACAAAATGAAAGTAAGATCTGGCAATTGAGATTTAGCATACATCAGCCTAACCTCATTAATACCAATGGAGCAAAGCGCATTTAGACTACCTATTGAGGCGGTCCCTTATGTTTCAAGGTGAGACTCTTAATTCCTAATTCAGTGGAATTTTGAGAAGTAAAGTAAGGAAAAAAAAAAAATCTGTGATGCCTGTTCTTCAGTGAGAGAAGAATTAAATTATAGGACAAAAAGGAGTGAGGAGCAAGATAGATAAAAGCAAAAGGAAATTACTATTAAAAATGCAAAAGGCTTTTAAACAGTTTCAAATCTGTTTAGTTTATAACTTTGTTTATAATAAAAGTCTTTTCCACCTTGGTCCATTAAAAAATGTATGTATGTGTAATTATAAATTTGAATTTTCAATTTCTAATTCCCTGCTAAGAATGAACAATTTACTTTTATAAAATCATGGACTAAAACCACTTCCAAATAATTTTCTTTGTTTCTTGCCTGAGTTTATTGAATTTAATGTATACTTACTTCATAATCAGTTGCACCATTGTATTAGAATGAATTCTCTGAGGTGCTGAGCATATGCTACTCTCAGTTGAGTAAATACCATTTACATATACTTAGCTCATGCTAATAGATAACCTTTTTGTTGTAGGTACTTTTGTGGAATAGATTTAGTTTTAACCATGATATTTATTATTTGGACAAAAATTCAGACTGTTTCTAACTCTAGGGCTGCTTTATTTTTTTAGTATTCCTGTCTGACTCATTACAATAAAACAGATCTATAGATTCATTTCTTACTCTAGAATAAATAACCGCTTTTTCTGTTTACTGCTGCTCTGAAGCTGATCAGCTCATTTACCTACTATCCATTTAGGCTATGAGCATGCATTTTTTAAAATTCTTCTTTATGCTAATAACTTTACTACAGTCTTTCCTCCAGAATTAGGTCAAACAGCATCTAAGAAAATCCCTTATTCAAGGCAGCCCCCTATCGTGTCCAGGTTTGATTTAGAAATCTACGGATATAATCAGCTGTATTATCAGAAAATTTGCCCAAAGAGTTTTAAACTGAGCCAAATAGATATGCGATGTCACATGGAGTAACAGCCATGTACCTCTGAACACTGTCCAAAAATATTGATTCGATAACCAAAGCACACTCCAAACACATATTTTAGCTCGGTCCAATTTCCAATTATTTTCAACAGCCCATTTATCTTAATATAATAGGCTCAGCTAAGATACTAGGAGAAAGATTCTTTTCACATTTTACAGATAGAAGATAGTTAAGACTATGAGTTTTTCTAGTTCTTGCTTGGAGAATTTAAGGGAGGACTTTGGGGGGAAAAGGAAGATTAAAGGGCTGGAGCCACCCCCTTAATTTTAGTTATGACATGAAAATTCTCATACCACTTAGACTGGGAGGCTGGCTATATAAAGGTGTTAACAGATATGGAATATACTACAAAATAATTGTATGTTTATTCTTGATCAGTAATAAAAATAAAGTAACTGGAAATAGCTAGTCCTCATCAAAAACAATAAGCCTCATTATTTATCACAGGAAAACAGTGGGCATCCAGCAGTTACTTCAGGCAAGCTTGCGAACTGTTTCCGTATCAGTTCTGTCTATGGATCTTACATCTAGCAAACTGAAATGTTTTAAAGACCCTACTTCTCTTTCATTTAAGGGCAAATCACCCTAAACAACCTTGTGCTGTAAAAGCAAGTTGGTATGCATATGGACAGTGGAATAGCAAGTAGGTACTTATGAATTCTGTAGACTCAAAGAAAAGTGAGGTGGTTTGAAATTTACTTTCCATTAAAAGCAAGTAAAATCATTTTCAGTAAATTTGGATTAAGAGGCTGTGCATAAGCAGTTACTTAAGACCCACTGATGTGGTGTTTCCTGCCTCTGCATCAGAAAGCCTTTCTGGGGTTTTTCTTTTGTTTGTATTCAAGTTGGCAATCAGAGATAAATTTTGCATTTAAAATGCTTAATAATGTGAAGAAAATGTTATTTTGGAGTTTGGTAAATAAAGTAATTAAATTCCTTTTGAATCAGGCAAGATTTTAGCATTATGTAAAAGAAAGTTTGCTGAAGAGAACTGGCAAGGTGACAAATCTGTTGCAGTCCTTTTCTGCAAGATTCTCAGGTGTTCAGAAAAACTATTTAGCTAGCAACAGGGTAAATTTTATGTTTGATCTGTAACAGAAATGGAAGAATGGTACATGAAATATACTCATAGGAACAGCCTAACAAACCAGGGTTTGTAGGTATTTCTGGACTGAGCTGTTTGGACTAGCAAGCTGTTAGTATTGTCATTAGAAAATATCTGAGCTAAGACTGTACTTAATGGTTAGTTGATATCACTAATATAAATTTTGTGTTTTGTCTGCTAGTAATTCATTTTACTTGGAGCTAAGGGTAAGAGCAGCTATTCCTAAATAATTGTTGTGTTAATGTTTGTTGGACAGTGCATGTTCAGAGTTATACACTACAAAGAAGAGTTGTAGTCATACATCTAAGCTGATATCATTGCATGTCTTAGGTTTGGGTTATAGTAATACGTAACAAGTGGATAAAACACAAGGTGGTAAAGAGAAGTGAAAGATGGACCCATGGACCTTATAGATAATTACAAAATTGTTGAGGAATATAATTTGACATTTGTGTTTTTCTTTTTAAATTGGGGGGGGGAGCTATTTTCATATTTACCCACTGTTTCACCCACAAGATTTTATTAAGAAGTTAGAATGGCAAGAAAAAAGGGGGGGGATTTTGTAAATATGAGCAGTGTATCATGTGTACGAATGCTGTGAAAATAATGTGAGATAGGACTCATGGAAAGATTTTTGTTTAGGATGCACTTGATGGAAAGGAGTTCTGTTTCGAGACTTGGAGTGAAAGCAGAGGGTAAAGGAGAGGACTTTGGAAATCATAAGTAAGCCAAAGAACTTGTAAAATGAGATGTTAAAAGGTCAGAAGAACAAAAAGCCAAACTAGAAGAAAGATAGGAATATGAATTCAAAGAATTGCAGTGGAGGGAAAGGACTGAGATAAAGTCAAGACATAAAGTACGTTGGACTCTATAATAATATCTACTCTCCTAATAACCCAAATAGAACAAGCAAGGAGAGAAAAACTTAGGATCCTTATTTAAACTCTGAAGTTACCACTGTAGCTTCCAGGGCTGAAGCTAGATTGAGAAAGTGAGAAACCTTGTTTTACACTGTATATTCAACTAGCTCATGTTATCTGCTTTGGAAGAAATGAAAGAAATAGAAAATACAGGGAGATGTTTCAGCTATGCCTTTTGGCGTGGAGATATATTTGAGTAAGCTCTTCATAGGTGTTAGAATGTACCCAAACATCTTAATATGTGAGAGGGTGAAATAAAACCATAGTAAATATACTCTGTTCCAAAATATATGGCTATATAAAGCTTGTGATAATTATATATATATAAGCTTTGATAAGCCTTTATCTGGAACAAAGTATTTGAACTTTGCTATTTATAACTAATACAGGAGTCTTAAACTCCTACTGGCACGGGCTGTGTCCCTCAATATGCTGCCCAAGAAAGGGTGATGTGGTAACAAAAAATTCATCATCCTGACACTGAGTCAATTTACTGCTCCTAAAGGATAAAGACATCAGTGAGTTATGCAGATTAATCAAAATGAGTGCTGATAAAATCCCTCATGGTCATATATTCATTATATATGATGTATTTTATGGAAACACTGTCTTAGGGGTTTCTGAAAGTTAAAACTGTGAAGAATTCCTAATTATCCCATGAAACAACTCAAAGATGAATAGGGAAAAAAGACACAAATGGATCTATCTGTAATGGCTTAAAAACCATTTGTAATACCACTTCCAAATATGTAACAATAATAAATAGTTCATTAGATGATGCTTACCTGTCATTCCCAGTAAAGGTTGTGCAAACCAGGAGCCCGGAGAGTTTATGCAATTGGCATCCTTGGCAGGGTGCAGGCCCCGGGCAGACAGTGCACCAGCTGAGCAGATCTAGTGCTGGCAATCAACTCATTTCAGGTCGAAAGTTGTACAAGAGACCTTCAGAGGTCTGTGTCAAGTGACATTCATGCAGTGTTTTGATTCAGCTAAGTGAAAGATCCCATAGGATCTTATTTCTGTGTCTATGGGAGTTCACATGGGTTTGCCATTATAACTGTTGCTGGGTTGAACAATAGTGTATATCCTGAGCTTTGGTATCTGGGGGATCATGAGTATGATCACATAAAGAACAGCACAGAAGCCTTCAGAAAGGTGGTTTTATTTTTACTGGTGTTATGGTTATTTCTTCAAAGCAGCTGAGTGAAGGTGGGTTGGTGGTAGGCAGAGTTTGCATTATGTAAAGAAAAGTGGATGAATGAAGCTTAAGGTATAACTGAAAAATTCAGGAAGAAGATACTTTTATGAAAAAAATTCAGTTCTTTTGAAGCTACAGTATTTTGGTAAAAGGCTGTTTTCAGGAATGAGAAAATATCTGATTGTATATAAATACACATGTAAATACTCATACACATAAATATGAAACAATATATCCTGCATAAATGTAAAGATGTTATCTAGAAACTAATTTGCAAAGCAAAATCACACTGCACTTTTCCTCATTAGAATATATTAATAGAGACATGAAGCACACACACCAACTATATGTCTACATTCAGTAGGTTAAAATTCAGGCAGGTTAGACTTTTATCCTTATTAAGAAGCATTTTGTCTACAGGGAAAATGCTCTTTTGCTTTATCAAGTAACAAATATTCATGAATTTCTGAAGATTACCGTTATAGAAATTTATCATGGGAAGACTTTTCTACAAAGAAAGACATTTCTGATAACAAAAAGTGTTAAGCCATTTAATTCCATGAGAACAAAGGAAAGTGTTACAGATTCAAGATTGAAGTTTGGAACAAATATGATCATACAAAAGGATTAGAAAATTGAATGAAATAGTCATGTAAATGCTTCATTGCATACTGCATTTGTGTTAAAAATAGTAATCACTCTGAAATCCAAAGGTCGTCTGCTACAGCAGTTATTGCTTTAGTCCAGCATGGTTTCCTATTCTGGGACATGCTGAATGAGATGTGAAGAAAATGAGGATATTATGGCTTTCTGATACACAAACTGCACCAGCTCTGCAAGAATTAGCAAGACCTAGAGACTATTCTAACGTACACTAAGGTATGGTCCTAAAGGACTATTCCTATAAAAATTGCTGTAGAGAAAGAGAAGACATCAGTGTTATCTCATGTTCACTTCTTTCCCTGTCTTACTGCCTTTAAAGGAGGTGGTTTGGAACCAAGCTTCACTATTTCAAGCTTCACTATTTTGTATTAAATAAGAATTCCTTTGGGATGTTCTCAGTTGGCCTCCTTAGTGCACAGCACAGATTTGCTCGCAGGTATATCATGTGGCTTTAAATAAAAGTTAGGTTTATTTCTTTCATATGAAAATATGGATGACTGAATTTACAAAATGACAGATTTAACACAAAATAGGAGATTTTTGGACTGTGTTTCTTATACAGAAGTACATCTTTTATCTCTTGCAATTGTTTAACTTCCTGATCTGGACAGTGGTGAAATTTAATCTCATTTCTAAAAGTACTATCAGATGTTGCTTTTGTACATACTAAAAGAATAACAACTTAAGTTCAGACTCATCAGTTTCTTTCACTTTAATTATTGTTCCTGACAACCTGAGCTGCAGATGATTAACACACACATAGAAATACTCACAGACAAGAAGACATACAAGACATACCCTCGAGGCAAAAACATCAACAGGTTTTCCTTGCCTGAGCAGAATCAATTGCAAATACTGAACAAAACAGCTTACAACAAAGTCTGTAATAAAACTCACAATAGGAATGTATTTCTATTAAATGTAGCCTTTAGGAAGAGATCAAACTGAGTGAGGAAGGTTAAAAGTTGCCTTGTATCTTTAACCTGTCTTACACACTTGGAATATGTTGTTATTGCTATTAATATTTATGAACCTCATAGGAGAAAAAGAAAAACATTTCTGTTCTTATGTCACATCATTAATCCTGTATAACCAATAAGCAGCTGCATCAACAAAAAAAAAAGGGGTTGTTTTGTATGTTTTCAAGACATTGATATGGAGTCAAAGTAAAAAAACTATCCAGTATCAGAAAAATCAATCCTAACATCTTACTGTTAGACATTCTCAATGCTTTCTTTTAACATAAATTCTTTCTCATTTTGACTAACATATCATCAAAATGCCTTGTGAACTAGGTTACCAGATAGTTAATATTATCACTAGAAAAGGAAATTAAATATACAAGTGATTTGTCCTACATCTCATCAAAGACCAAATTACAGCTCTATAAAACTAGATTAGAGCTTCAATATCTGATCCAAAGGACTGCAGAAATATTTTCCTTTTTTATACCTGCAAATAGATGCAACATTCCCATTGTCAAAAAAATAAGAAGTTACATCTTTACTCTTTCTAAGATGGGGTGTTATATATTTCATCATTTCTTAGCTATGACAGATAATGAGCAAAACAGATTTTTCCATTCTTCCGTCAAGTTGATCTGCTATAGCAACATAACATCTTTGGGTCAGAGGTGTGTTTGTGTTAGTGTCTAAAACTTTTATGATATGTGTCAGCTTGGCATTTTTATGTGGCCTTTCCAAGCTGTTGTTTCAATTTCTTAAAATACATCCGTTTTTATCTTAGGTAGGTATACTAGTAGTATATATAGTGTTTGTGCGTGATTAGTATTCCTCAGCTTTTCACAGTCTTGCTGTACTCAAACTTTATACACAGCAGCCACTGGTACCTTATTGGCCCATACACATCCATCTTTTTAAACATGAAAGCGAGCACTTTGGTGCTTTTTTTCTGACGGATCTTTCGTGTTATGAACATGAACCTTTTTTTTAAGTTGATTTCTAGTTCCTGGATGCAAGTGATTAGCTTAATGACATAGTCTGTGTTCACATAGTTTTCTTATGTTGTTAGCCTAAATATGCATCCCTTGAGAAAATATCTTTGAGTATTAAAGTCTTCATTTACTGTTTCTTCACATTTTCATGCATTCATTTACTCAATCTTAGTTGTATTCCTTGGAACACTTGAAAGACTTTCTTCCTTCATTCAATGTATATACATTTTTAAAATGTTTTCAATTAGCTATATTCATTCTCTACCTTTTTCACTGTTTAGATGGGTAGTGTATTCTAGTGTATATTCAGAAATGAGTCATCTTTTTTGCTTTTCCCTTAATTTTCTTTTTATCAACTACATATACTAAACTGGTCAAAACAAGATTTCAGATTTGAGTAGTGCTAGTTTTAAATATCCTCGGGGGTATTATCTGCTACCTAATCTATTGAACTCGTTGTATCAGATTACCATGATGGAATCTACTGTGTTTCTCTGTATTTCTCATCTTGTCATGTTATTGGAGGATATTCTTGGCCATGCTCAGTCTTCCAGAATTTAATCGTGCTACTTCCGTATGTTTCTATTCCAATAAAAGACAATTTATGTCTTAGGAGTTCTTAGAACTGCTTCTGCAAATGTAATATTTCTTGTATTTAAGGATATATCCTCTGAACATCTTTCTCTTTATAGGAATGGGTACGCTTGTTTAGGCTTCAAAAGGTCTGTGATCACCAGAGTTCAAAGTATCTTCTTACTTTATTTGGCAAAAATAACTGTGGTGCAATAGTCAAATTATAGGTTACCTAAGGTATGAATAAATTGAATTCTACTTACTACTTTTTGCCATAAATACCTCTAAAATTTCTATTTTTCTTTTTTCTTTGACAGACTAGTATACATTTGTGTTGATACAGTGATGCCATACAGAGTAGCAGAGGTGTTTTTTCTCCTCTGTTTCTTCATACATGCAAATAGCTTGAAATCAATATCATGAAATGATATATCAGAAATATGTTTAATTCAATTATAAACTGAAATTCTCTGCACTATCAACACTTTGCATTACTCAGAGAAAGCCTAGTTTTGCATTGTGTTCCTGAAGTTATATGTCATCTCTAACCGTCACTATAGCTCTTTGTTTAGTCAATTGGACCAGCCAATTTGCTGAGTTTTTAAATCCACAAATGTACCAGTTTAAAGCAACATCTGCAGTTACTGCAGGAATAGATTATGATAAAATTTTTGAACGTTAAAAAGACAAATACTTGACTTCTGTTGTCAGTGACAGAAGTGACTTGTACTAGGAATTAGTCACACTTTTTTTTTCAATACCAGGAAAGGAGAAAGAAACAAAGAACATGCAAACGGAGCAGAGAATACATATTAATCATTACTAAGACTGAAAAAATACTCATGCTTATATTACAGTTACATGATCCTTGTAGCAACAAAGAGCCTGAGTGAAAACATCAATATTAACTCTATGTACTTATAGTACATACATTAAAAAAGAGATTTAAGGGGCATTCATTTATCATCTCCCAAAAATGCAGGATCTTACGCTAGCACACTTGACTCACACTGAACAATCCCCCATTCTCTGAGCAGTTTTATTTATTTATGTGAGGTTTAGCAGCATATGACATTTTTTTTCAATTTTAGTTATTAAGAAAATCCCAGTGTATAATGTAAGCAACTATGTTTAGTCTTGAACCTGCTTTTCCAGAATTTGGATGGTAAAATTTCCATTTACAATGAATTAGAATGAATCCCATTTTAAGCCCTCCAGTTTCAGTTCTTGGGAAGTTGTTTGAAGAAGTGTGCTTCAGCCTGTAAGGTTGTCATTGTCTAAAAATGTCGAGTCTTTAAAAGCATCACCTCTTTGCAATTTTGTTGATACTTCTGGAACTTAAAAGTGTGCTCTGTAAATAAATGTATACCCAGAATTTTTATACTTCCCTCACTTGTTCTTTCAGCACAGTTTTGTCAGTTTTCATTTTCAATGTGAGAAAAATATAATTCTTGCCTGACCTCTTTCATGTGGTGGTGTAGGTGGCCTACCCTCTGGCTTACTTTATTCAAGGGTCAGCCCAAGGAGCTGGATTGTGTAATGTTTATTCAGCACTGGTGGATACAAGTAAAATTCCAATTTTAGTCACTGATGCTGCTTGCAGTGTTTATGTTTTTGAGAAGTTTGGCTGTTCAAAACCGTAAGTAAAATAACGCTACTCAGAAGTCTATAAACCAAATTCATGCCTGTTCTGATGTCAACCAGCTTTTAACGGGGATAGAGATATCTATCCTTTCTGGTTTTCATCAAAAAGTGCCAAAATATTCTCTTTCTCAATCAGCAAACTCTATAGGGGTTGCAGGCTTAACCTGTGCTGTGGGAGCAAGTGAGAGGAACCACCAGACAGCGGGGTTACTCATCGTGGAAGAGTCCCTGTTTCCTTGACCAAGCATAGCTCCTTCAGCACACGTTTTCCTCTCTCTCCTCTCCTCTACACTACGGCACAATATTTCTCTTGCTCTCTCTCTCACTATCTCTTTTCTGTATCTCTCGGAAATCAGACTGGAGTTCAGAGCACTTTCACTACCTTTTATGAGGTAGAGTGTGATGTCATAGATGGGGGCAGGGCTAGTCAACTTTCTACCCACCCACCCACCTGTGCTGAGGGAGCTACACTTGAGACCGGAAGCAGTGACTCCTCAACGGTGAGTAACCTCCTGTCTCATCTATATCTTTAACTCTCACTATAGATCTGGGGGTGGAGGGAAAACAAATTATATACATATTGCTATATATATACTTTAACGAACCATAGGGCTCAGAGAATGAATTGCATGTGTTTTCTTAGTCACCTGAGAAAAATAATTTCCTTCTTTTCCAAAATCCTACAGTTAGTTTCGTCTGTAAGGCAATGATCGTATTTCTTTGCAGAGGTGGTCGATTTAGTGGTGGTTAAACTGAATCTTCAGTGTTTATTTTGCATTGTGAAAAAGCAGACTCTGGCCCCCTTTAACTTAATTGCTAAAATTCCGTTAATTTAATTACAGTAGTGCTGGGCCATCCTTTTTCTAAAATGTTTTGTGATTAAAGATTGATGGTGTTATTTATATATTCATCATTGTTAAGTGTGGAAAATAACTGTTTACATAGATCAGGATTTTTATTTTATATAATATGTGTTACTGTTGTTGTTTGCTTTATTAGGAATGTTTATGAAGCAATATATTCACAATAGGCCAATTATAAGACCTATTTTATGGATGAAATAAATATTCAAAAGTAAGTTGTGGAAAACAAAATTAAGTAGGAAATTGCATCTTAGGAGATGTAACTGATATTTAACCTTGGAAATTAGAAATCAAAGCATTTGATTTTTTTCTGTGATAAGAACTTGAGATGGGCAGGGATATTGCTAACTGAATTTCTTGGTGTTCTGCTTGTGTTACTAGATGAATATTACTATTTGACTTTAAAGTATTGTCTTACTACCTGTTTCCCTTTGCTGCAAGTATTACTGCTTCATTGTTTTAATATCCCTCAGCATTTTAAAACAGACAAGATGGACTACGAAGACCTTCCTTTCTTATTCTGCCTCTTGTGTATCTATTAAAGCTGTCAAGATGTCAGAGCTCTCAAACTAAAGGGCAGAAGAAGGATCATACGGAGATTTTGGCCCCTGGGGATACCGCAAATCTTGCTGTTCTTGTTCATTTAAAGCTCTTTACCAGCTCCATGTGGGGTCTTGCCATATCTCAGTGAAAGACACTAAAAGGCATCAATGCATACTCTGTAAATCAAAGACAAAGAGAGTGCAATCTCAGCCTTTTCAGCAGAGGTGGTCTGTAGTCTGATTGATGAAGTTCTTTTATTTTCAAGTGACTAGATGGCTTTGAGGAATTAAGTGTAAGATACAGAACCTTCCATCTTCTGGTCACGGGGATGTGTTGGGGGTTGGTCAGTGATGGATAGATATTCTTCCCTGATGACTCAGTGATGCTCTTTGTATCAATACATAGATCTAAATGAAATTCTGGGAGAAAGAAAGTCTTGTTTACAAAGCTACCAAAACTTTCAGTAATGACTGTTTCCCTTCCTATCGGAGAGAAAAATAAGGACAGAGAATATAAAAATCAGCTCCTTGACAGGTGCTAGCTTTTCTAGCTTTGAATAATAAGTGCAAGAAGTTTTATTACTATTGCTTATTCCTGTAGTGAACCAACGTTGAAGTCTCCAAATCTTCCCTTGGAAAGCCAAGAATTTGTCTAGCGCATTTATCTTCCCTAGGAAACTTTGATCTTCTAAGTAGGAAGGGAAAAGCAGATTAGTCTAATGTTTCATTGGGAAAACTTTATAGGAATTGTTGTTGTTAAAGACAGTTTGAGGTTTGTTCTTTTCAGAGACAAATGCTTTAAGGTAAAATTTAATTGAGATGCTAAGCACATCCTTTGCTGATGAGTTTACAAAATTGTTTTTGCACATTGTTATTCTTGCTTAATGCAGGAGACTTTAATTTTTGCACAGAATACGTAAAAAAGTAAGGACCAACTGTACAGTGTCCCTGATCTTCCTTTAATGATAGGAATGCATTTCAGTGGCTTAGAGAGGGAAATTCTTTTTAAATGCAATATAAGGATTGAGAATAGGAATTGGTATCATTCAGTAATTAAGGTTAATAAGAGATACTGATCAGCACTGAGGGGATATTATGGAACAGAGATGTCAGTGGATTACTTTCAATCCAAAGATTTTTTCTCTCTAAATTTATCTTGTAAAATGAGCAAATGAGCAATTGACTGACTGGTGTATAGGAAGGAGTTTGTAGAGGAAATGATATTGAAGATTACTTAAACTGTTGTAGTAATTAACCTGGAATCTGCCTGTGCCAATCGAATACATTTTTGTCCATACAACCCGAGAATGTGGGTTTACCTGAGTAACCTAACACTGGGAGAATAAATAGCCTAGTTTTACATTTACTGAGCTAATTCCCCTGTTAAATTATGTTACTGGAAGCTATGATTAAAAAAAAAAAAACTAAACGTTTAAAGTGCACAGATTTACAGCTTTGTCTTGAGTGTGTATTCAGTCAATTGCAAGGTTTGTTTTAACTGTATATTATTTATATGTGCATAAATTAAGGTAAAATATACTAAGGCCTAGATTTCAGCTAATTTTATTTGCTGTATAATATGAAAACTTTTGGAAACAAATATCTGAAAAACTTGTCCCAATATATGCTAATTTAAATGACTTAGATCTTCATAAATATTTTGCAAACTGAAAGTTACTTTACGATAAGACGTTCTTTAAAATTATGTCGTTTTACATTTGCAAGCACATTGTGTGTTACTCAAAGCAAAACCAGCAACTAGTATATTTATACCTGTGTATTTAGGCAGGTCATCATTACAGATTTATCCCTCAAGTCTTGCGGACAAGGTGTGAGCAATACTTTAATGATGTAAAATCATATATAGGGATCAAACATCTTTTTAAGTTTGATTAAGATAGCTATGTATAATTCCCAAATTTTCTGTATTTGCTAGGCTGATTTCTCTTACAAGTTGAATTAAAACTTTGTGGGTTGGTTCTTACCTTCTTTTTCTATACGAGAAGTGAGGGAGAGCTGTGAAATGCACCATCTGTTCGCAAACCGTGTCAGCTGGCAGATAGATGCTCATCACCCTGCCCTCTCTTACTGCAGTTTTAGGCTGATATAACACCGTTGACTTAAAAGGAATTACTTTTGATTTAATATTGTTTAAGGAGAAGAAGTCACAATGGTAACGCACAGTCTTCTAGAGGACTCTTTGTGTTGATTTAAATTGCAAACCTTTTAAACTTCGATCTCAGCTCATTTGAATTGTCAACAAAAATGCTCAGTAGCATTCAGACTGAATATATTTGTTGGAGGAAACTAGAACTGCCTTAATAACCCAGAGTTTCTGTTTCTTGGGCAGTTGCATCTGAAAGATATTAAACGTGCTTCTGTTCAATTTTAATCCTTTGGACATTTATCAATCCCATTTGGGTGTTTCAAAGCAAACACAATGGTGTACCCTTGTGAAACTGAAAAGAGAAGGAAATATTGTCATTGTTTCCCTTCTGTAAATAAAAATAGTGAGCCACACTCAAGGCAAAAAAAGATCTATATAATCATGATGAGTTTCAAATACTACATCCTTCTTCAAGGTTCAGGTAACTTTCAAGACCAACATTTCTCTCTGTTCTATTCTATATTCCAGTTACCTCTCTGGATGGCCAATAAAATTTAAAAAAAAAAAATAAAAGAAGAGAAAGAGTTCACAGTAGTTAAGAAGTACAGTTTGAAAAAGATAGAGCTGGAAAAAAAATCTTGCAGTAACAGGGCGAGGCTACCCCACTCAAGTTGTGCAAAAGATGAGAGTAGGTCTATGGTATAATGAAAATTGAGTATTTTATTATTCAGAAAGATTTTGCTTGAATTATGAAGAGTTTTTGACTGTTATCTTCATTATTATATGGAGTGTGATTCATCTAGCCAAGTGTAAACTTCTACATCTGAGATGTTCTCTCCAGGCTTCCTTTATAATTATTGAAGGAAAGAGAGTGGATTTCTAGAGAGCATATATTGTTGTTTCAGGTAGGTGCTGGCAACTAGATAGATTACTAACATCTTAAAAAAATGACAGAGGCATGGGTGGGTGAATTGAGTGTACCAGACAAGCATAAAAGTCAGGGGGTTTAGCCTTGAGGGTATTTTGAGGGTATATATTCATATGTAAGTGATGTAAACTTTCTGTGAACTTAGAACTGTTTTCTGTGAACTGTAAACTTTCAGTGAAGCTGCTGGAGAAAGGATACTGTCTACTTCTTTTTCTGAACAGAAATATTTCAGTTGTTTTCTAAGGAGCATTTATTTATGTAAAGTATCTCTCTTGGTGTCCCAATCTCATTATTTTCAGTAGGTTGGAGGGACTGATAAGTTTTGTAGTACGTGTTTTTTCCCCACTTTGGGGAATCAAAAGAGAACAATTAAGGAAAACAATCTCAAAATATTAATTAATTCTGATTGAATTCTTGGACAAGTAAGTCAAATCCAAGGACAATTTTTGACAGACGTTGAGCATCTATGCCTAGATTCACTGTATTGTCTTTAGGATTCCAATGCAATTTAAGATCCTTAAATAGAATTTAAAAGGTGAGATACTCTGGCCCATCTCCATAGAAAATGAGCCCATGAAAGATCTCAGTTTCTCCATGGTTCCTGGTCTTCTCCTCTAAGCACGGGAGGAGACTGAAATGCCTTGGTCAAGCACATGGATTTAGGTAGGATGAGTGCGGGATAAGACTTCATTTATAGAAATAGAAACTGAAAATGTCACCAGGGTCACTGAACACATCATCTCGATGTTTTTTTCTGACAGCCCTATTTTTCTTGCCTGCATTCCTACTGAAATTATTCAGTTATAGACATCTGAAAAAATATTTCAGGGGGTTCTAGTGCCACCAGCTATGAGCATCTCTTGCATCCTGACTATATATTAAAAGATATTCAGTCAGTTTTCCTGATGCTAAGTAAGCTCACACAAGTCTGTAGATGAACATGACTAATGCACAATATTTGTCGGTAAGTGCTTTATAAGAAAAGAGCCTGTGCAAATGCTCTTTCTTTTTGCCATTCTTCTAAATAACAGCTGAATTAATACCTTCATCTCCATTACATAAATGCTGGATTAGAGGGAAGATATGGAGATGTGGTTGAATTAATTTGTTTTCTTTGTGTAGGGAATATTGTCCTGAGGTGAAAAGCACAGAAACCATTTGGGTTATGTGAATTATTGAGGTTTTAAGTATTTCTGCATTTGTCGTTGAGGGAAAATGCTATCTAAAGTACTGAATCTCAAAAGAAAATAGAGGCCAAGTAAGTCTGGATTTCCTAATGTGAATATTTTCTGAAGAAAGTCATGCAGGACTTAACCAACCTGAGAGTGCTATTAAATATTTACCAATAATTGATGACATTTTTTCCTCACTTCTGCAGTTACTCAGTTTTTCCCTTTGGATAAGACATTCTTGTAACAATGAAAATGAGTTCACCAACATCATCTATGTTATTCTTTTAGGTACGTTTGCATGTATACAGAAGCAAAGGTTAAGAAGAGATATTGTGGTCTAAAACTACCTAACATGAAGATCTAGAGAAAAAAGATCCAGACTTGTAAGAGGTGTATAGTTACAGGAGAAGGGGCAATGAAAACAAATTTAAATGTGAGAAATTCAAATTGGATATAAAGAAAAGAAGTTTTACCTTGAGGGTAGTCAAATCCAAGTGCACAATGGAGGTCTCTAGTCCTGAGATGTGGAAGAGTATCCATCCTCAGAGATGCTCTTAATTAGAGCAACATCCTGACCAGCATCATCTAACTCAATTTGTTTTGAACAGTGCATTGGAGTAGATGACCTAAAAAGGTACTCTTCATCCTGAAGTATACTTTGATTATATGAATATATGCGTAATAAAATGTGAGTAATAAAAATTAATCATTGCAATTCAGCACAAGATTTTACTCATTCCAATTTATTCTTAATTTGCTGTCATCTTTGCTTGTTCTTTCCTTTTGAGCTGCAACAGCGTTTACAATTGTTTCTGTTTTGTTCTGGTTTCATTTCTTTTCAGTTTCCAGTAATTCTTATCTGTTTTGCTGCTTTTTAATAACATTTATTGTTAGCTAAATTTAAAAATGTAGTAAACAAATACATTTACAAATTGTATATTCAGTAATTGACCAGGGAAAAAACTTCTGGTAACAAACACTTACTGAATGTTCTTTAACCATTGATTCAGCTGATGAAATAAATAGAACAGTTAATTGTGAATAATATATTTGGAAAAAATTTTTGAATTTCCTTTACAAATTATTTGCCATATGTTATTAAGTTAGCTCTGTCAATGCTGGGAGTTTTCTGAAAAACTGAAGTGGGACTCTTTTGAAGACTACTGTGGAGTTTGAATTTCATTTCTTTATTTCATTACATACTGTTTTAAAGTCCTGAAAATGCTCAGAGAATCAAAAAGAGAAAGGAACGTTTCCACTGACTGAGTTGAGCAACACTGCAAGAACCCTCAATTTTAAGGAACTTATAAGCCTTTTAGCACCTCAGGAGTGATCTTGAATGATCAAGCCCTTTGTCTGCTATGAGATGTAAAATATACACGAACAACAGCAGACAAGCATTAGGAAGCAAAGAACAGTTGTCCTAGTACTATATAGCATTCCACAAGCAGATTTTGTTTGATTCGTTTTGACTGTCTTTGATGCATTGTTTCCAAGCCCTTTCCTGAGAAAAGCCAGCTATGCCTGTACAGCAGATATCTTCAAAGTGTCCCTGTGCTGACCTGGGCAAGCATAACTTTAGAGATATGAAGCTAGCTGAAGGAGCAAATTTGCCTCAAAATGTGACATAACCTCAAAGTTCAAAACATGGAAATCACTCACATACAGGTACTATTCTGACCCTTCTACAAATTGAACAAGAAGTTGGAAAATATCACATTTTGCAGCACTGCCGTCTGAAATCCTGCACTGTGCTTCTTTTGTTTTTTTTTCATTGTGACAAAATCAGGAGGAATAGCAGGAGATAACACATTTTCATGTAAAGAATATAGTGTTTCTATGCTTTATTGATTTTCCTTTTATCCAAGTCTCTTGCATTTTATCACTGAGAGTACAATTCCCAACCTAGACAATGATTTGGACTCCCTTCAGGTAAGACTGTAAGAAAAACGTGCTTTTCTTGTTATCATACCTGTTCTGTAGATAAAAACCAAAAGGTTTGCTTCCAAAACTCAGTATGAAAGGGCACTAGATAATTTTGTGCTTTTAAAAATGATATCTATCTTTAAATTACATGTGGGACTCAAGTCAGGAGGAGGGAGATCAGTAGCACAGACCAGTTAATATCCTCTGTTTCCTCTTTCAGATTTAACTGCATTTGGATTTGAAAGTGATAATTTTTACTCAGACGCATTTGACAGAGTCTTGTCTGCGTTTTTCTGTGACATCAAGTTCAGACAATATTGTATCTTGTGTAGATTTCTGGCACAGGAATCACTGTGTGGAATGGTGTGTACGATCACGGCAATGCACAGACCACTTCCGTAAAGTTTAAGCATCATGATTTTTTTGGGCCTCATACCGAGCTTTAACTGAGCTCTTATTCTAATTTTATTCAGTAAGCCTCTTGGCAATATAAAAAAAAAATCTTAGTTATAGTTTGAGTTAGCTTATCCTTTAAAACACGTCTTTGTTTTTGATATTTTGTCTTGCTATCTTCAAACTGGTCATACGAAAGTCTGTTTCCTGTTAATCAGCCATGAATTCAGAACAAACCATTGCTTGGGAAAGAATGATTTAAAAGTTATAAATGTTGTTATATTAATTTTGCTTCAATTAGTAATGCATCAGTGATGGCCATAAGAGAATTATGTTTTGTCCACGACATTCCATCATAGGCATCATCCTCCAAGCATTAATACTATGCAAAATGAGGCAGATTTTGAAGATGAAAAGCTCAAGACATCATCACAAAAGATTCATTACCATTTTTGTGAATTGCAGGTTGATGTAGAAAGTATTTCTTCCTCTACATTCAACCTTAGCAAAGAAACAACTATAGCACTGGCAAAGTTGGTGGGTAAAATCCTGTTCCCACCTATAAACTTCACTGATGGAGAATTTCTTCCTTGGTCTGTGGAATTATTCCAGATGTTTGGGCATTCAAAATGATGTCAGATATCCTAATTCAGTAACAAACTGAAATTTTTGAGGCAGTGTTGTAGCATGAATATGGCTGATAAAGCAAGTTTATTTAAGAAATTCAGTGCTATATATGGTTGCTTGTCCTTACAGTGTTTCTGGTATGTAACATGAATTGTACTGTTTTGCTATCTTTTTCTGCTGTGCAGTGGCAGAAAATGTGCAGAAGAAAAAATAACTGGTTCTGAGAAATTTTTCATTATGGGTCAAAATATTTTCCCTGATTAAATTCTGAAAAGAATGCAAAATTATTTTAGTTAAATATTAAATACTGAGGAAATAACGTACATTGAGTTTGGTATGTATGAGAAAAATTGTAAATTTTGTGTTATAGCAGTAATGTCAAGTTGGTTAAATAATTCATTCACTGTAAATAGAGTTGATGAATAGAAAAACTTATCAAAAAGTGTAAAATATGTTTTTCAAGTTTGGAACTTGTCAAGCTGGACAGAAGTCAGTAGTAGTTATACTCACTAAAAATAATTGGATAACATTAACTTTTAGCTCTTTCCAATAGTCTTATTTCATTTTACCATTTCAATTGTTAAAATATGAGCTTTCGTGCTAGCTCATTAGAAGGACAAACATGATGTAGACAAACAATATAGCTTTTGATATAAAACTAGCTTTTTGATACTGTCTCAATCAGAAGGACATTTAGGGATTTCCACAAGTGCAACAAATCATATGTAAAACTAGATGGACTAAAGTAAAAGAAAATAAGTGTCTGAGTCCTTACTAAATCTCATACAAGCTAACTCAGCCCCGAGCTGTGATCCTCCAACTCTAGCCTTGATAACATCTGCATTTCCAGCAGTAATATTCCCCATGTGTGTGTTGCTCCAGAACAAGCACAGTGGTGTGTTAGTCAGAATTGTTCTTGGTAACCTACCATGCTTAGCAAAAAAACCCTGAATTGCAGCAGAATTTACAAATGAGTGCTTCACTCTGTTACTGGATGACCCAGTAAGTGATGTCTGTGTGCACAACTTATTACCGCTGGCTGGACAGCAGAGTTGGAGATACCCAGTATTTCCCGTGGTGACTGGATTTAGTACCCTTCATGCTATAAACTGTGAGTGAGGTTTTTTGCAAGGCTTATTGTTAAAAATCCATCCACTTGTAGCTACTGATGAAGGGAGAAGAAAGGCTAAAGCAAAGCAGAGTAAACAGGCAAATGATCATGATCAGTCTGTCAGCTGAGAAGGCAAAAAGATATTTTTTCCTCATAAAAAGAAATAGTTGTAAGCTTTCTGGCACTCACTACGAAATTTAAAAGCAGTCTCTGCTAGCTATGCATTTCTTAGTTGGTCCATGGCTTACTATTTGAGATGCTGATTTAGAAACAAAAGACATGCAAGGCGCCTGGTGTTTCAGTGAAGTGGCCTTTATGTCTTGCTACAAAAAAAAAAAACCCAACTTTTTTTTTGTTGGACTGCTGGATATATTTGAGGGAATTTAAGTGACATTCCTTAACTTTGCGGGGCTAGTATTCTTAGTTTATCATAAAATTAGATTACTTCTTCAAACCTGAATGAAGTCTAGCCCTCCAATTTTAGTGATATCCAGTGTTGAATTGTATGATTGTATATATCTATATATTGGTTTTAATTTCATATTAAGTGTTCTCCTCAAAGTAAATGAATTGTGATGTCTTTTTGTCCTTTTTAATTTTTCTTCTTTTAAAACAGCTCAGGATGAGTAAATCAACTGTATAAATGCATCTCTACAAATTTTCTTTACTATGTGTTTTTGACATCTTTTTTTGCAAGTGCCAGTATTGGGGGAATTTTAATTTTCTTTTGCCTTTTTAAACTTGCATAAATAAGTTGAAGACCTGTTGACCTTGTAATTAAATGTGTGGTTTAAAATGGCAATGGTCGATAGAAGACAGAAGATACTTCTGTGCTTTTTGTTGTCCTAAGAAATGACAACCTTTGTTAAATACAACCTTGGGAATCCCTAGGGATATCTTACCTGTAATGGGAAAAATGCAAGTGAGGACAGTTATTCACTGGATTGGGCACCTATTAAACACAATGACCCCCAGAATGGAATAAATATTCAAATGTCTAAAGGAGTAAGTTAATTGAAATCAAACATGAAAATAAACAGCTAGGAAAAGAGGACTGTAATGCTATTTTCTTGATGTGGCCACAGACCTCTTTCTGACACCGCTGTGACCACATTGCATTCCAAATAATAAAGTTTTGTTTGTTAATGGATTTTGAAATATGTAGGATAATTTTATCACAATGGACTCAATGTCTAGCAAAAAACTTATGTGCATTTTCAAGTGACTGACTGAAATATGGCTTCAGCCATTGCGAAATGGTGCTAAAAAATAGCAGATGTCTCTTACCATAACGGGGAGTCCATCTGAATAGCAAATAGGCTGTTCTTGCGTTGGCCATCACTGATAGTATCATGTTTTGTGCATGAAAAGTGTCACAGAAATGTAAGACGTAAGTATTATGACTGAGATCTTTTTCTTACATACAACTTACATACCTATGTAGGACTGGATTTACTATTAAGAAGAGCTGAGAGTAAAATATTCTGTTGCATAAGAATGGGATCTGGGAAACTGGTATTCCTGATTCACCCTCCAGATTCGCAATTGCTTCATGTAACATTAGTTGCTCGAGAGGATGTTAATTGACTTTAAGTTTGTGATAACAGCAACTGTACCTATCCACAAAAGTATGAACTTGCTTTCAAAAGCAGGAGAAGCAGAGAATGCATCCGGTATTCAGAGAGAGGCTTAAGGGCTTGACAATACCTAAATTGTTTGCTAAAGGCACACAAATCAGGTCTTAGACAAGAGAATTCAAAGGGTTACAGTTTCTTTTTAAAAAAGTTAAGTAAATGACAATTGCTTTCCCCAGTCTGTTCAAAGTGAACCAGACTAAATTCTGTTTATCAATAATTACTATCAATATATTTTTGTGTTCATACATTTCAAGGTCAGTCTGGGCCATTGTTATCAACTAAGCTGTCTCCCTGCATAACTGATGGATAGGCTCCTGGAATTAATGTGCATTGAAAAGTCCAAGAGTTATGCTTCGACCAGAGTGTATTTATTAAGCAAAAATATGCAATATTGATTTCGCAATTTCTAGAGATAGAATCACTATCTTTCATGAGCTCTTGTGATTAATTAGTGTCGCTGCTAAGGTTTTTCAGCTAATTAATAACTAAAATGACCTGCTTCACCTTTCAGCCATTAAGTATTGTTATATCTTTGTCTAACCTGTTGAACTTGAAATACTAGCAGCCTTCTGTTACTATGTGTTTGCTGATTTTAATCAACTAATTTTTTAATCAGACACTTTATTAATGGAAAAAATAGAGCTTAGTGAGTCTTTAAAATAGAAGGTGTTCTTTGTTCTTGAGGTTCTTTAAATTCTTTCCAGGACTCAGTGTTCCTTAACTGTGGACGCAGGATAAACTGAATATGATAATAACCTGCTAATATTTCATCACTGTTCTCCTTTTTGTATACTCAGGAAGTGATTTCCTAGGATCCTGCATAGGATAAATTTCCTTATTGTGTAAGTAGGTAGGATCTGCTATAAAGCTGGCCAAACCGAAATCTACATTTCTAACTTTTTACCAGCTTATTAGATATCAATTACTTGCCCTCTCTATGGCTTACCACTTTCCCAATTACTGTCTGGAAATTTCATCAGTTAAGTGATTTTTTTTTCCAAGATTTTAACCGAAATATTAATATTGTAAATCTGACAGATGGTTTCTCCAAGAGTCCACTGCAAAAGTCACTATTTAAGAGTGATTTTTTTTTGTGCATGCATAGTTTTGGAAACTTACCTATTAGAGAATTTGGAATTATTCTCTATGTCTCTTGTTATTTTGTATCAGCAAAACACCTTTCGATTGTCCAGTTATATCAACAGTATTATTTTAAGCAATCCGAAGTTTAATCATAAAAAAAATGGTGTAGAATACTTTGAAAATATTTTACCCACAAAATTATTTCATTACTATGAACTATATATATTTTTTTTGCTCCCTTTATTTATGGAATCTTTCATAGATATTGCATTATGTAATTTAGGTGTGCTGTTAGCTGAACTGGCCTGTAATTTCACAGGTGTTTCTATTTGTGCTGCTCAAATAAGTCCAGACTAGGAACTATATACAATGCTTTTGATGTCATCCCTCACTTTTCAGAGTTTATTAAAAAAAAAGGCAGTAACGATATAGAATGTTCTTGAACAACCAGGTCTTTTAAAAATACCTATGCTTTCTTCTTCCTCCCTGGAAATACAGATATTTTTTTTTTTTCTTCTCTTAATTTTTTGGGTGTATTTCTGGTTAAAATATGAAGAAATCTCTGGGAATTACATTTTTTCCTTTCTAAAAGCTGTGCTTGTCCCCATTACAGTGGTGTGACAAAGCAGAGAGAACATCTCTACTCATTTGCTTTACTGTTAAGGAGAAAATTTTCCAGCTTTATTCTGTGCCGCATCTTCAGCTATTTTGGTGTTGTAATTGCTGGTTATTTTACGTAGAGTATGTGTATTTGTAAAGTGACCAAGAAATCTTGATTGTCACAAAATTCTGGAAAATTCTACTTATAGTGCAGGAATAACGCAGCACAGCTTACAAGCAGATCAAAAACTCCACAAAGTCTTGTGGATTTTTTGGGGAAAAAAAAACCCTGAAGTTATCTTTGTGGGTAATAGGCTCTGCTGCTCCAGTATTCTGCCCTTGCATTTCCTAATTACGTAGTTAGCTTGTAGCAGAAGCTTTTTCTTTTTGTTTTGTTTTGTTTTGGGTTTTTTTTCAGAATGATTTATCCCTTCCCTGGGTAGGTGATGGTTTAAACATGGGTAAGGGACCAGCTCTAGTGCAATGATTCATAAGTTCTTTCTGGATTTTGAAATTTCTCCAGCATTCTCTGTTCTTGGTGTTTTATGGGCCAATAACCTAAATATATCTCATGTTTAAGAAGGATTTTTTTTCCTGAATGGAGGCAAATGTATTTGTAAACAGATCTAAGTAGCAGAATGCTATTAGTTTGTGTAGCAAGTGAAAAGCTCTGTTAGCTGTGCAGAAAACTATGGTCACATTCATAATTCCCTAACCATTGCTAGGGAATGAAGTTTTCCTTCTGTACTGTGCAATAATTTCCTAGACATATTTTTATTTGGAATTTTAATTCTCCTTATTTTTTTGTTATTAAAATTGTTTGTTTGGAAAATGTTTCTGTGCCCAGGTTTTGTAAGAAATTAGTTCAGTAAGGACTTGATCAGTGCTGCATCTTTCCAGCTTTATGCCATTGTAGCTCAGCTGATTACAAAGTGCAGCTTAAAACTGAAGTAACACAGTGGTATGGTAAGATCTAAATGTTAATTGAAATGATGGTCATTCAGTTTAATTCTTCTTTATGCAGCCATAATACAAGCAAGGAGCTGGAAGAAATAAGAAAATCTCTGGAAGTGCTTAGGTAGTCAAATTGGATACATGGGATGGCTACCAGCAGGTTTTGGAGAACACTCATAGCCTAATACTGTTGTAGGAGTTTTGTGTCTCTTTTCTGATTCCAAGACTTGAAAGCATTTTGCAATATGAATGGATATTAAGGGTAAGGATTAGGTATCTGCACATTAAAATGTGATTAATAATGGTGAAAATAGGGAACTCATATATACTATAACAGCAGACTGAAACTAGAGATAATTAAAATGGTATCAAAATATGTAAGGTGGTTTTCTAAAAGACATCGTTGCAATCTACATCTGATCTTGCAGAAGTGCATGCTTCCGCACACCCTTATCAATATTCTCCATAAAATTACTAAGGTGTTTGAAGATGCATCCTTTTTAAGATTTTAAGTATCTAATTTAATTGCTGCCTCTTTTAAAAATGCTTCTTTTAATCGTACTGTTCTATAATACATGCCCCATGTAAAATAGCTACCAGAACATTTTTCATAGATGAAAATGGAAAATGTGAGGCTGTTATAAACCTTCAACAAATATAATTCATTCAAGAATGTGCAATATAAGCTTGATCCAGTCACTTTATCCACATTGATTATGAAGTAAATACTATTTGACGCTATTGCTGTATGTTCAATATCAATCCACCGGTGTTTCAAAAGAATCATTTAACAATGAATAATGCTTGATTGTAGTTTTCTTCAGTAAATTAGAATATCCTAATTTAATAGAGTATGTTCTGTTTTTTACCAACAAACATACAGATTGCCTTATAAATCATGCAGTAGTGTGGTTATAGAATAATACCATACTGAATTATATTTCATTACTCCCTATTGAACAGTCATGTTTCTGCCATATAATGTAATTTTCCATCTTTTAACTTTGTTTCTTTTACTAACAGAAAATACAAATTAATCCTGAGGAAAAATATTTACTGGAGGCAGGCAATTAACTATGCATTTCAGGGAATGGCACCGAGTACATGAAAATCATTAAAATGCTGTTTTGTTTTTAAACTTACTGCATGTAGCTGTTTATGTATTCAGTGAATTGTAATGAATATAAGGCCACAGCTGAGGAAATAAAACATAATAGGTAAGTCTAAAGATTAATGTGATTCCAAACACTGGGGATCTGTGGTGTCTATTCTTGTTCACATCAGTCACTCATCCTTCAGAAAGAGGTTTCTCATGAACTTCTTCTGTAAGTGACTCAAACTACTTGAAGTGTAACATGTTTTTTGTTATTGTCTTATGAGTACCTTCCTTAGGATTAATATTAAGGAATCATATGCTCCCAAACTATGGAGCTGGGAAGGTTTGGAAGGAGATAGGCCTTAAAAATAGCTAAGAATTTCCTGAGCAAGTGGGATGGAATTAAAGAGTTAAAATAATTTTACAAGCAAAATTGTTCCTACAAACTGGGAAAGACTTATGAAAAAATTGAGGCACCTTCCACAGTAGAACCGAAAGGCTTTATCTCAAAGGGTATATTCCACTTTTTCAGTATTTTGGGAAAGGGATAACTGAAAATCCTAAATAGGAACCTGGGTTGCTACAGTACTTCAGTGTATTTTTAGCACCTGCTAATTTAGGGATGTCTAGTTGGATTTAGCAAGTGCCTAATTCATGTTTTGAAACGTTGAGACATTGCTTTGGAAGTCCTGTTACATGCTTAAATCCTTTTGAAAAATTCACCCAGGGCTACATACTTGATTTCAGCATATAACAGAAGGACTGGAAGTGAAGTTCAACAAGTTCTTAAGGCCTCTTAACATCCAGAGGACCCAGGAATCTTAGGCAGAGTAGTGCATGGGAGAAACACAAGGGCATCTGTGGGAAAAGTTTACTAGTCATAAAGTAAGATTCCTTGTGAACGCAAGAAGCTCAAATATTACAGTAGCTACAAAAACCTGCAGTTAACTGTTTCATCTTTTTATTTCTTTAGGGGTTTAAAAGTCTCCTTTCATCTTTTCAGACGGGAGTCTCTAACAAGCTCTGTACTGGCTTCACACTGTTCCTGTAGACATCTTTGAGGCTGTTATTCTGGACTTAATAGGAATAATTAGAACAAACCTGAACACTTGGAAAAATCCTTGTTGACCTTATTTGCTGTTTCTGACGTGTAAAAGTAAATTTTAAAGTCTTAAGTGAGAAATAACTTTTCTCTGTGAAAAAAAAAAGGGGTAACTATCTCAGTCATGGAAAAAGAATTAGCAGCAAAAAAAACCAGCCAACACAAGTTTTTCTTGTGAATTATTAAAAAATTTAATGTGAGGCAAGATAGTCTTACCTTTGTAGTTCAGTGCATGTTGCTGCTGGTGCCTGTTACTGCAAGCTACTTGATTAATCCTGAGAGAGAGGAATCATTTTGTGTTCACTGAGATCTAAGAGTATCCAGACTTCAGTCAGAAGGTGGTTGGTCCAGTGATCCAGTCTTGGAGTAACCTTGCTGTATTTCATTTCCTTTTCTATTTGTAGCTGGACAGTGCCACTTCTCTCATCCAGGCAGCTAAAAATCTGATGAATGCTGTGGTCCTTACAGTGAAAGCATCGTATGTGGCTTCTACTAAATATCAGAAGGTCTATGGTACTGCTGCAGTGAACTCACCAGTTGTGTCTTGGAAGATGAAGGCCCCTGAGAAGAAGCCTCTCGTAAAGAGAGAAAAGCCAGAAGAATATCAGACAAGAGTGAGAAGAGGGTCTCAGAAGAAACATATTTCCCCTGTACAGGCCTTAAGTGAATTTAAAGCTATGGATTCATTCTAAAACACTAAGCTTTACCAGGAGGGTTTTATATTCTTTTTGTATGCATACCTGCCGACTTGTATGCGTCTGGCATGGGGTGGGGGGAAGCAGTGTCAATTTGCATGCAACCTGAGACTCTATTGAAGTAACTAACTTTCTGCAATGCCAAAAGTTAGGCATTTTCTTCTGATGTTAAGTGGACTTATTCCAAGCTTACTTTTTAAACTAAACTATAGCATTAAATTGGCCAAAGAAGTCGTATCAAAGGGGTATGTGTGGCATAAACAACAAATTCAAGTCTAAACCCAGAAATTTTTATGCATGCAAGAAACATTAGGTTGGCAGGTATATTAAGTGAAAAAAAATGGAATTGTAATGGTAGACCATAAAGCTTGTATTGCTTCTGTTCCAGTGCAAAAATGTACTAGCCAATATGCTTAAATGTGTGGCCCAATTATTAAATGATATAACTTTTAAGTCATCTTCATTATAGTATGTGAATTTTTAAAACAGATACAAACTAATTCATCTTAAAAATGCTTCTTTTAAACCATATTTTGTTCTTTATATTCTAGTAGTGTTATGATTGCTCACATTTCAGTTAATCCCATTAATATGACCAGAGGTTTACTTTTGCCAATTGAATTCCTTATGGTGGAGTATGAAGCACAATATGGTGATTGACATTGCCTTTTATATTATTATTATTATGATTATTATTATAATATTAGTAATAGAAGACCTGGTGGTGGAATGTTTAGAGACATGGAAACTGACAGTGTGAGAATTTAGAGGCAAATATGTAGGTGTAGCTTGGATTACAGGTATCTGACATACCATTGTAACCACTAACTCAATAAACTCATTTAACCTTGGAATCCTCAATCTGGCTCATCTCTTTTAATGCACAGATAGCTCCTGTAGCATAGGTGATATAGACAGTGATTAATTTTGCTTCCTGCTTACTTTTTTTCCTTTTTTTTTGTGAAGAATAGACAACATCAAATGGATTTTCTAAGTTTTTGTAACCAGGGTAACCAAACATGGTCAGTGGGTCGAAAACAGAGTTTAAAACTGTGACAGATGTAAAGCTCAATACATGAGACATAAGTTTTGAGTGGGGTAAAATTTTTTGTTTGAATACACCACCTCAGAAACAGAATAAAGGTAAGTTGACTTATTAGGTTTATAAGATAGACATCTCAGAGCCTTGAAAGTCATCTGTTATGCCACACTGTACAGACCTGTACAAAAAGCACTGTGAAAAGAAATGCAGCATCTACTTTTATTCACTTTTAGCCCCCACAGTTGACTCAACTTTTAAGATTGTATTATTGATACTGCGGTAAACAATGAGGTACACCACAAGTGACGTGTCTTTCTTAGAGTGGTTTTGAGAGATGTTTGGATGCTTATCTCAAATACACTGATTATTCCTCAGAATAGCAATGTACCAAATTTTGTTCTATTGCTCTCCTACACAATCTTTATAAAGAAACATGCTGTCAGAGGCCTTTTAGGAAAATACTATTTTTGTTTTTTTTCCTGTACTGCATAATAAAAGCTTTTCCAATCAGAACTAGTAACTATACACGTGATCACAGTGTATTAGAAGATGAGGGCAAGTCCATGAAGAGCTTTCTCTATGATGCTCTGTAGTCTGACATAGACTGGCACTACTTGTGGTGCCAATAAGCTATGTAAAAGTAACTGGGACTTTTACAAATGAAATTACAGAGGCAGAAGATAGATACTGAGTTTAAAGGGAATGCAGCATATAATAGAGAAACAAAAATGTCCTAGTATGGTGCACAGGAAAAGGAGGTGGAAAATGGAGGTGGACAATTAACTCATCGCAATTGTTTTGATCTAAAGTACTGTAAGCAATTAACTGAATGGCTCCTTTAAAATTAAATTGATGCAATAGGAGGCATCTCAGACATGTTTAGAAGAAAACATAGAAAATGAGATATATGAACACATCTTGTAGAGTCTCCCCTGATTTAGGCTCCATAGCATAAAGGGAAGATTTTAATACAAGGAATCCATTATCAATCTCAGTAAAATAGTGATGGTGTCTGCAAAATGATAAGGAAAATTGGAGTCCTTGAAGGCAAAACCCAGAATGATACTGAGAGTGATTTTAGAACCCTGGTTTAGGATGGATTATTTGCCTTTTGAAGGAGTACATCTACCCTCCAAATGTATTTATGATAGCACAATAAAATAAAATTTAGTGTTGGCGAGTAATGCACATGATAACAAGAACAAAAAACAACCAGAACATGCCAGTTCAGTTCTCAGCTCATGTAGTAAAGCAAATAGAATGTTACAATCGATGAGAAGAGGTTTAATGGCAAGAGAGGAATATATTGGATGATACTATACATCAGGGATGTGTCTGTATTTGAATACGTCATAGTTTTTATCAGCTCGTCTGAAAGAAGAAATGATGTAGGATGGAAGCATGCATGGAAACATGAGAATAATTACTACGTCTGGAATTGCTTTCCTATAAGGAGAGACTAAATAAGGTAAGTCTCCAGTTTTTTCAGTGCCAATAATGAGGCTATGAAGTGAATACATAAAAAACAAGTAATCACTGGTCCTTATAACTCAAAAATTAAGGATGACACAATTACTTATCAAACAGCAAGTTCAATATTTAAAAAAAATACTTTTTTGAAAAAATAAGTAAACTGTGGAATTAATTTTCACAATGTCACTGTTGCCTCAGTGATAACAATTCCACTGAATACACAAACCAAGAATTCATCCCACAGATTTTCCATCTTGAAATCCTGCAGTTTTTGAAGATCTAGAAGCCCTTTAAGTCTAATATAAAGTGTAGATATAAAATAATATATGTGGATTTTGGAAATGTTCACTACGCTCATTCCTCCACTGTCATAAGGGAACTCATCAGTGTAGTGTAGCCAAGAACTGCTGGACCTCCACAATCTTTGATCAGAAAGCTACATCTGTTTCATGTGAATATTGCCTTGGTTCACAAGCCAGATATATGGGCACCACACCTATTCCTGCATACATACGATGTTGAAGATTTTCTCTTCAAATTTTACCCACAAAACAAGAGAAGCAATTACATTTCTGTTTCTAGAAATTAAAATTATATGTTTATAGAAATTAAAATTATATGTGTATTGATGATAGAATTCCGTTAAATATTTATGTGCTTTCCAGAGATGAAGGTACAGTACAACAAATGACTGCTTTGAACATTAGCATAGAGTTTGGGCAGGTATCCCTGAGCTAGGGGCGATCTCTATCCTAATGTGGTCTTCCAACCTGCAGTCACACTTCTTGTTACTCACATGCAAAGAATTGTTTCTTCTCTACTAGGAACTAGAAGCCCAAGTCACTAGAGTGAGGTATGTGCTTCTTCCAGAAGTGGCTGTTATCTTTTGCCCTGTGGCTGTGAGGGAAGGGCTAGAGAAAGGAGTTTAACTTACTTCCCATCTTCATAAAATGTGGAAAAAAGGCAAGCAGAATATTTCAGTTTATAATATACTTCAGAAAGAGCAGCAACAAATTTCTGAATTAAGAAATCAGAGGAAACTAAAAGCCTGAGAACTTTTAGATAATTTTAAAATTAATTTTCCTAAGATTATTTTTCCTTATTGGTTTATTTATTAAATTAGGAATTTCAAAGTTAGAAGAGTTAGAAGAGATAAATATGAGTTCTAAGTCAAGGAGCTAGTAGCCGAGAAGCTACTGAGCAAGGCTTATTATTACAAAGGAACAGAGATTTTGGGTGGGATGAAGAAATGAAACCTGAGTGTAGTAAAGTAACTTAGTACATTATTCATATATAGCACTTTCTTATCCTTAATTCCCATTGATCTCAATTACATCATTAAACTTATACATGAGTTTAAGTGCTTGGCTGCATATAAATGACAGTATTCATAAGCTTAAAGTTGAACAAATGCTTCTATTATAAGCAGAGTATAAAGCTCAGGACAGATTCACTTTGATCCAGTATTTTCTTGCTACTGTGTCCTTAAAGTGTGAAATATTGATCAGTAGTTCAGTTCTTTTACATTTTAACGAGGTGGATGAAGGTGTGGAAATACAGTGGGAAATAATCCCAAAAAGACAAAAGTACTGGGTGGGTATTTTTATGTCTAGGGCATTGTTTTATATCTCAGCATGAAAGCTGGCCAAAACAAGTTTGTTGTGTCTCCATGAGACTCCAGTTTAATAGAGAGGATGAATATTTATAGGATTAAAATGACATTTCTGCACATAACATTGTAGATTTCAATGGGTTTTGTGAGAAAAAAAAAGGAACCCCCCAGTATGTACCTAAGTTAAAGACTGATAATGGAAATGAGGGAATACTATATCTCCTTTCACTCTTTAAATACGCCTTCAAACAACCTTTCAGATCAGACTTTGTTATTTGGTTATTTTTACAAGGCAGAGGATGCATACATGAGGAGAAAAGGAAGGAAACTGGAAGAGAGGAAGTGAAGTGGTTTTCGTTCAAACCTGATCAGTAGTTTGTCCAGAAGAGAAATGTCCAGCTGAAGCTGTGTCCAAGGACAGATGGACTATCCCGTTTCATCTCAGCAGCGAATTCAAGCATTTATTTGGAAGTTAAACACATATCAAGCTTGCCACTGACTTGTACCTGTAGAAATCGGGAATAGCCAAGAGCTTTTCTAGTTCCTCACTGAATGACCAAGTGCATCCTCAAGCAAGGGTTCACACGTATCTCCTGCTTTAGATATTTTTCCCTTTATGACTCAGTTAACACCAAGCCGTGGAGAACTTGACAGCTTGATAAAAGCTGTGGGAGGTAGAAATGTATTTTTGTTCTTTAGTTATGTTTTCAAAGGAACAAATATTTAATTACTTGAACAATGTTTCATTCTTTAGATATTGTCAGGTGAGGTGTCACAGGTGAGTAGCTGCTACCCAATATTGGCCTCTGCCCTTGGGTAAAATTCAAAGTTCCAGTGTTGTTTGGTTATTCCTGCTTGAAAATATATGCATCTTTGCAGAATGTGGAATGTTTATACTTACCTACTCTACCCCAGCTTGCTGAAAATTGAATGCAAGGAAGAAAGAGAAATAAAGCAATGTTTCCAAAGCCTCCTAGAATATTCAGAGGTAATGACTTTGCTAGAAAGATTTATTTGATCTACTTTTTTTTTCTTAAACATTTCATGCAGAAATTATGAAAAAAGTTTCTTTGCCCTGCTTTTCCAGAAGATCATATTAAATTGTATTAATGGATCCATCTCTGCACTGAACCACATATTTGGCTGCCAACAGGAAGATACTTGGAACACAAAATCAATTATTTTTAATATTAATTTTTCTTAACCTATTTGATGAATTTTCTTTAACTGTGCCTGGTTTTATTTACGTGTATTTTGTGTGTGCATGCATGCACACACAAAAATTCAAAGGATATACAAATATTTTGATTAAAAAAATTATCAACTAGGAATCTACCTGAAAGCAGGTGTTGCCTATCTTTAGCTGGAATATATCACCAGTCCTTCTCTATGGGATGTATTGAGTTTTTAAGATCTCTGAATAACCCAGAGATGCTTGACTTTTCAAATGTATATATGTATATATATGTGTATAAATACATACCTATATCTCTCTATATAAGTGAGCTTGTAGATATATTTTTAATTTAGCCATATAGCAGTCAAGCCTGGGTCATTTAAACCACAGGCTCCTTGTTTTCATTGGCTTGCAAGCAGTGGTACTGCCTAACATTAGTTAGTGTTGCACAGCCCAGTGTCTGGAACCTGCAGGATCTAACAGAGACCCTCTTAGCTGTCATATGTAATTTTCATTATTAATTAAGCCCTAGTCTGCAATGGCGGCTGTAAGAAAGATCCATTATTTGGGCCATAATTGTGGAATAAATTAAGACCACTAGACTTTGTCAGGGAGCTATGTGAAGCCTACGTGCCTCTCATTTTCATTTGCCCCTTAAGACAGGGATTTAAATCTGCAGTATGCACAGCTAAGAGCTTGGCAAAGCTCAATGGTATTTAAGTGAGCCATTTATTCATCCTATGAAGCAAAGCCCCTCCAGTTTTCCCTAGTGCCCTGATCTAAGCTGATTTGGGTACTCACACAATAGTGGGGGGGGGGGGGGGGGGGGGCAGGCAGAGGGGACAATCACCATTCTGGAGGAAGAGATGTTATCTTTTCTCCGTGTCTGCATCTTCAGGTGCTCCTATTGCTCACAGAAATCATCTCTAGGTTTTTTTATGATTTAAAAAAAAAAAAAAAGAAGGCCAAAATAACTTCTATCACAGCACCTATTTTCCATGTACATAATGTGAAAAAATGTCTATGAGGGGAAAAGAGTTCATAAACCATAGGCAGTTTCTTGACTCACAAAATCTATGTTAAGTAAAACCCTGCTGATGGCTTTTTCTCTTTCTTTGTTTCTTTATATTTTTTTCCCTACTTTGATTGATCCATCTCTACCTATTCTTTCTCTTTTAGAGGTAAAATTTTATCACTTCAGCATAAAAAAGGCAAGTGTAAATATAAGTGTTATAGACAGTAGAGCTCATCTAAAGGACTGGAACAGTGGAGATTTAAGGGGATTTGGATAACTGTTTTTTCTATTAAAATTTTAGGGCAGGTATTTGAGTTTTGCACAATCAAAGCAGTATTTTTTCCAATTTCATTATTTTTAAAATAGTCATGAAAAGGGTTTTATATTTCATATCTGTATGGCAGCACTTGTGTCTAAGCCATTGTACTTCGTACCTTGAAAACTTTAAATGAGTATCTTTAAGAGGAATTGAAAAAAACATTTTGTTCTAGCATCACTGTAAAGACACTCTGGAAATGAAGCCTGGAAAAACAAATCCCAAGATGCAACAGGAAATGGACAGGTATAGTCACCTCAAAACTGTGTCAGGGTCATGTAAAAAAAATGCCCATTTCCTTGGAAATAAGTGAAGAAAAAAGTTAAATATCTTTAAAGAAGTATTTATTTCTATGTAGATTTTTTTTGTGTTAAATTTCAGAAGTATAGGTATGCAGGTTTAATAATTTAAAATTTAATAATCCTTAAGGAAAAATTCAGATGAGCATGCTTGCACATGCTGATGCAATGTTTCCCATCCAGCTTTGTGTAAATACCACAGGTCCACAGAGCAGTGTTTGGAGAAATGCCAGTGTCACCACCATTAGAATCATCTGTGGGAATTTAGAGCTGGACCAACCTTGTTCAATATGAACATCAACCACCTTAAGTCCTGTAGCTGGCATGTGGCCATGCAGGGTCAGGACAAGATAGGTAGAAGTCTGTAACCCCTTCAGAGACCTAGGCTCTTGCAGCTACAGCATCTCTTACTCTGTGACCCACAGACAGAGTAAATCTGTTTTTCTCTACATTCATAGAATAACAGAATGGTAGGGGTTGGAAGGGACCTCTAGAGATCATGTAGTCCAATCTTCCAACTCAAGAAGAAAATAAAAGTACAAGGTAAAATAATAAAAGCCTGCAAAGTTTTTACATAAAGTGTCAAACTAAAAATGTCCTAAACCCCCATAGCTGCTGTCTCCCCTGCGAGAGAAGTAAATAATGCAGACTCTCACTTAACCCCCACAACCCAGCTGATGGCAAGAATAACAAAACTGAATGTACAGTATTAATCTAAGCCTACACCCCCACAGATACTCACATGTAAATTACTAATCTGTTAATTTGTTAACAAATTTTATCAGGAAAACAATTCTTTTTTGCACTCTCATGCATTGCATTTTCAGACATTCATTGTTATTACAACCTGCTATATCACCATCAGTTTCCTCAATTTTTATTTATCAGCTAGTGTGATTTCTAAGAATCTTCACAAAAATTCTTCTGTGATTTTCCCCCCCATCAAGCTTGTCAATATGAACTGCTGAAAAAAAGGGGGAAAACAAAATAAACCAAAAAGAACACTCTGATAAATACATTGTTGTTGCTTGACTCTTCCAGATGTTATAACTACCACTATTATACCATAAACCAAATATACAACACCTGCAACTCACTTCCTTAAATGGCTACATTCTGCAGTCACCTTCTTTCAATGTAAAACTGTTTTAAATTTTGCAGATACGAATTTTGTGGATTACAATAGATTTTTGAGTCTAGGTCTGAAATTACAGGTTACATGTAATCTGGCTTAATGGAAAAAGATTTTTGCATTAGAAGTTTTATTGGCCAGGCTAAATCTAGGTGAAGATATAAATTAGATTGAGAAAAAATGGCCTGACTCTTATTCCCATTTCATCTAGTTGTGCATAGCTAGTCACAGTGATTTTTAAGTTTTTTCCTTGAGCTACAGAAAAATAAAGCAGAAAGCTGCTTCCTGCTCAAATATAACTGTAAAAGACTGACATTTGTCTCTATTTCAGAAGATTCTGCCTTGGTTTAATAAAGATGTTAAGAAATCATTCCTTAAATTACTTTTTTTTTTCTTAATCTCCTTCTCAAGTGCTTTTCAGACTTCGAAAAAGAAAATTACTAGGGCAGTTCCAAAGTCTATTAATTTATACTTTTCATACTACCAAAAATGTCTGACTGAGAAGCCAGTTTGTTAATTGACCTTCTAATTGACCTGTAGAGCACCATGTGTTGGGCATACTAAGTTGTCTCATGATAATGCCCTCCTCATCAAGGCTTATTGCTTTAGTGCAGCTCATTAGGAAATGAGGACATAAATTAAACTTGAAAAGAGAAATGGAAATGCGGAAGTTGATGTGAGAATGTCTCAGAGTGTCTTGCATGCTGCAGAGGGTAAGCTGGTCTTTGCTTCCTGGTGCCTTGGCTAAAATATAGATTTATTTAGGAGTTACACCTCTCATTAAATTTAATTGCTTCCCCTGAGGCTCTCCTGGTAAAAGCATACTTAGTTGAATGAAAGGTGCTTCCTGTATGAGACTGTGTGGTAAAGGGATGGCTATTGGCAAGGGAGAATTTCACATTAATCTATCAGGTATGTGGACATGCTTACTGCAAAGATGATGGTAAGAGTCTCAAAGGCTTGTAGTCAGGTTGTTAGATGCAGCTGGATGGGAAAGCAGAATGCATTTTTAGTGATATGATGAAGGTTTCTCCTGGTAGGTAACCTGTATTCGTAGGATTTCTACAGGAAACATTGAACTAACAGAACTTATTCAAAAGCAAATTTCATTTATTATTGATGAACTATTTTAGATTGCAGACAAGTTTTATTTTTCCTTTCAGGAGTGGTGTTTCTTATTCAGGAGATCTTTTCTACATTATTAATTCAATAATGTAGAACACCTTGCTTTTTAATTTTTTGTTTTCAGATTCTCATCACTCCTGTTAAAGTTTTAGATTTTTACTACTCCTGCCAGGGGATTTTAGTTTTGCAGTCAAGTTACTGAAAGCTCTGTTCTATCTTAAATAAAAACTGCATTACTGATGATTTTATGGGTTCAAAACTCTCTATTATTGGGTCTCAAGTATAGCTACTGTGACTTCTTACCCGCCCACCCCACCCCCAGTATTTTTTTCATGAGGAAGCATCATTTATTTACATTACCCTAACCGGGAGGGCATCTTATAACATCCCACATGGTAGCATCAGGAAGTTTTTTCAGTAGCCTGGAATGCAGTAAATGTTGTGGTCAAACAGCTTTATCCTTTGTCACATATTTCTGAAAGAGAAAGCTTGGACCAAGTGCTTTGTTAGCAAAGTGGTTTCAATGGTACAGGAAGTTCTCATGGATCTTCACCTTGAACTGTTTAGATGGGTCCAAGCTTTAGCTTAGTTTCTCTCTATTTGTTGTGTTGTTTTCTGAGATTGTGTCTATTTTGTGCCACAGAGTACGACTTGGAGATAGCTAAATTGGTTGTGCCTGCATTGCCTCTGAAATCAAAAGTGGTATGATTGCTTCACAGCCATATTCTCTGCAAGACCTCATATACAGCATCACTAGACTGGCTGAAAGAAACCTGACTTACTCAGGGTTTTGACACAGAAATGACATGTCTTTTCTCTATAATAATCTCTCCAAAGACTGAAGTAACTGTAAAAGTCAAGATTCATTAGAACATACATCATAATATTCGTTAGCATAATCAAAATGCAAAAATGTCTCGAACAAGCAGGATAGTCATTAAAAAAAAACAATATAAAAGACCTTTACCTTTGTTCACTGCAGTGTAGCAGCTGCTGTCTTGCGTTCAGGCTTAGTATACATCAATTGTTGACTTGTAGCAAATCAGTCCTCAAAGAATCTCTCTTCACATGTACTTCAGTGCCTGGATTGCGTTTCTGCTACTTACATCTCACAGATACCTTTCTCTGAACTACTTCTCCCCACCATTTTCCTAGCATTTTTTAGCCTAATCGAATCTGACTTGAGGGTGTCTGCCACCTGCTTTGTTGTCGATGAAAATGTGCTCTCTGTCAGAGGTATGTGAATTACAATTCTCTAAAACAGGGCTATCCCACACCATCTTCAAAGTATTATTTGTCAGAAGAAGAATGTTCCTCTATAGTGATTACCTTGAGAAAAGGTCTAACAGTTTTCTCTTTATTATCTTGTTATAGTGCACTCAGACATGACCCCTGAGACCTTCTTTGCTAAACCTCCTTGTCCAGTTTGCTGCTCCAGTACCTAAGAGTAATTTGATTGGAATACTCCAGGAATATAACTACAGGGCTTATCTCTGTGGGCCAGCAGCACAAAGTCAAAAGAGAGGAGCCTACCATTTCTGTTGATTTCCATACAACTTTAGGACACCCTTCATTTCCCAGCTACTTCAAGCTTGAAAGTGGACTGTGCTATTGCTCAGTTTTGCTCTGTTAGGGTTTTGGGATTATTTTTTTTTTGCACATCCTTAATATCTTATCAAGGTCCAATTTCATTAAGCAGGCTTTGATGGGAGAGATTACTTTGTTACAGTTCTTTCCTACTGAACTGAAATTGTGCCTTGCATGACACAACTCTTACTGTGGAAACCAGCCACTCAGCATTGGCCCTCTTAGTAGAGGCTTCATTTGCCTGTAATTTTTTTTCCCTAGGCTTTTAATCTCTCATAATGACAGGCAAACTCTGAAGTGCTGGTGTGTTTCTTACTGTCACTTGATTGTCTCTATTTCTAGGCTAGTGCGTTTGTTTGTAAGACTCGCAGAACTTCCTTGTGGTCTGCAGTGTAGAAATGTTTGTGACCGATAACAATAAGTTGTTGGGTTTGGTTTTGCAAGTAGGGCATAAAAGACAGCATTGGAATATCTAATGTAATTATTTTGTTCAGTTGGATTCAGAGGTGCAACTAAGTTTCCCTAAGATATCAGGTTGCTTGAAACCAAACAGAAATTTGGCAGATTTGGGTGGTAGAGGTAGTGAAATAAACCAGACAAACTATCATTGAAAAATAAGGGTAGTGCATGGGCTTGTCTGACCTCTCAAAAATACTTGTAACCTCTACTCTAAACTGAGTGGGTTTAGGTTGCCTTTTTTGATTGAGTTTGGTGTTTAAGTTTTTCATTCTGCCTGTGTGTTTAGAATGAAAACATGACTACAGCGCAGAAAGGGTTATGGCTGGCTGAACAGGTTGGGTACCAGAAGCAGCCTATATGTAACAGCATGAGCTTCATAAAGGTTTGTTTCTTCTGCTTGCTTTGCTTTTATTCTCAGTTCTGTCTGCCTGTCTCATTAACCTGCGTGATCTCGCTGCATGTCTCTACGAGGCCACTTGAGCACAGAGGCTCTCTGACTAAGGAGGCTTCAGAAACCAATGTGAATTTGACAATAATTGATCAAGAAATTGCCAAAGACCCATTTCTGAAGACATACATATATATCAATGAAGAACTTCACAAATATGCTATGTAAAATCTTCCTTAATTAATTCTATATCAAAATCCATACATTGACAGATGAGGAGCCAGTGAAGAATGGGTAATACTAAAGCAGTGAGTCATAGCACCAATGCTACAGCTTCTTGAGAAGAATTTTATCAGGAGATTATATTAATCTTATTTGAAATTGTCACAAACATCCTTTATTCTAATTATCTTTGCCTGAGGTTCTGTTAAGAAACTGTGTATCATTTTGTAATATAAATGCTTCACAAGTGTGGATTCATGTCCTGTGCAGTAACATTAAATGACTTTATATCCCTTATGTATAGAAATTAAACAGAAAAAATATTCAAAACACTTTCTCTTCAGCATAAGTTGCTTAGAATTACTTTGTCACAACAACCCTTCAATTTTAAATTAGCTTAACTTATAATATCTTGATACTGAATAAAGATCTTGTTCTTATAAATTTGTTTTTTCTAAGAGCAGTGATTTGACCCATATTTAAGTTTGCACTAAGAAGGACATGAAGGACATGTTTTCCAGAGACAGTATTTTTCTTTCGTTCCCTTTTATTTTAAAGAAGGGAATGTTTCTCTTTAATCAATTTAATATCAGTCAATGGCAGATCACTGCTTTTTTTGAAATCCTCTTGCAATTTTGATTTATTTTTTTTGTATAAAATTTAAATGCCAGCCTAACTTTTCCCTTAGCATCTTTCACAGGCAGCTCTGAGAATGCTTGGCCTCTGGAGCTTGGCTGCTGGCTCTTACTTGGCAGAGAACTGTGCTATAAGTTTAAGTAACCTAGTAATTGATTCATATTATGCAAGAAGTCAAAGAAGCACTAGAGTAAGGAGGTGGGAAACTGTTGGGACTGTTTAGCACCATGACAGGGATCTTCTTGTCACACAGAGCACATTCAAATGCTCGACTTGTGTTTTTTTTCTAGCAGCGTATTCAATAACTCTCTTTAAAGAGATACCAGCTCCATGAGTCTTCTGCCTTTTGAAACTACTTGGCCCATTTGTTGTGCCACTCTCCAGAGGAAAAGGCTAACTATTGGTACTTAACTAGACTAATGCAGAAACAGGCCCAGATTCTATACAGTTTTGTGCACATTTTTTTACATTTTGTAAACTTGTACTTCTATGCAAATTTGTGAAACTTGCCTTTATGCAAGTAGGAGCAGAATGCTGTCCCATATTTAGACAGTTTTGTCTCAGCAGCAGGCTATTTGAGTCAGTGAGTTCAGATAAGCTAAAAAAACCCGTAACATTAAATGACTTAGTTTCTGATGAATCTCTAAAGTATTCAAACTGCAGGAAACAGTACTTAATTGATGAAGTTTCACTGAGAATTCTAAATAATAAGATCCTAACAAACAATCTTATGCAAGGACAAGGAGAACAATTAATTAATAATAGATGGCCAAGGGTTTAACGTTGACTACTGATGTGGTTGTGCACGTATCTTTCTATTATTGCACTGTGACTTCACCAAGACTTCTGGTTTTGTTCAAAGAGGTCTTGCTGCAGGCATTTAAACCTACTCTCAGAAACCTACTGCAAATACAAGCATAGCACTGTCTCTGTTGGATCATAAAACTAAGAAGGAATTCAGAGAAACATGTTACCAATGAGTATCCATATTAAAGTTGGAATTAAGAATAGCTGAAACATGGAGCGCTCCAACATCAACAGAGTTAAATGTCAAGCAGGAGAAATGTACAGGTAGGTAGAGAAAATGAAATCTGGAAACAATCAGGTTTCTCCGTTTTAGAACACTTCAAAGCAAATTGAGGACCGTCTTGCCACTCCCTGTTTCCAAGACTGTTAGAAAAGACTTGTGATGCTCCATGGTGCTAACAGTTGTTGGCAATTCTGGTCTCTAACAGTCTCTGGGCCATCCTGGGCAGAGTCTGGATATTCATTTTTCTGTAGGAGGACAAGAAATAAGGTATTATTCAAATATTCAAATTGCCCAGGAGGTGGATGAGTCATCATCCCTGGAGGCATTTAAAAGACAGGTAGATGAGATGCTCAGGACTATGGTTTAGTAGTGGTTAGGTGTAGTTGGACTTCATGACCTCAGAAGTCTTTCCCAACCAAACTATTCTACAATTCTACAAAATGAGGTACCATATCAACACCTCTGCCACAGAAATTAAGAATAATTTTGCAATAAGTTTCTAAGAGATATTGATGAAGCTTTTTAGTTTATAGAATATATCCAAGGCTTGAAAGATTTATATTCCTGATGTCTTCCTAGTATGAAAGGCAGTATTATAACAGAGAGGAGCGTTTTTGTTTTGATACTCTATCCTTAAGCAAAATCCTCCCTCTCTTCTGTCAGTTCCATCTTAAAATAAATATAAGAAAAGACAAAAATTCAAAAAATATTACTTGCTTTGAATTGCATATTTTTCAAGTATACCTGGCTAGGAAAATGACACTATTTACTTTGAGGGGAAAAAGTATTTATTATATTATTTCATAAATATTTTCTGAGCTCTTCATTTAGGGGGAAAAAATCCGATAACTAAAGTTTCCCAAAATACCAAATCTATTTCCACTCTCAGTAAGAAAATCTATACTGAGGCATTGAATGATTACAGCGAGCAACTGGTATTCCTGCTGACAAATTTAAATCAACCAAAGCTTTCCATGAAAAAAAGGAACTTTTTTCTATGAAAGAGATCGTTAACAATGTTTTTTCCAACTAGTTCTGCTTTGAAGAGAGTCAGAGACTTTTTCATAAAGCAGATCCTCATCTGGTTTAAGCCAAAATAGCCACACTGACATCAGAAGTTAATCTCTTTAAGATTTTATAAGTTACTACCTTGTAGAATTTTAACATGATGGCTTACTGTGTTCTTCACTTGCAGTATCATAAGAAGTATTCAGCTGGGTCTGCATGCTGGAACAGTTAACCAATACCTTTAAAAGAACCCCTTTGTGGATGTTGGCCATTTTGCCGAAGTACAGCATTTAGGACTGACATTTTCTAAATGGTGTTTATGAACCAGCTGAAGCCTGGTCTGGGCCAAACCCACAGTTTTTGGTCCTGTTTTGTGTGTGACCAGTGGATATCTCTGAGGACTGCTGTCTATGTGAGCCTTGTTCCCTTCACCATGTAAATGCAGCGTTGCAATATGCCATGGGCATCATGAAATCAAATGGCTTCTAGGGTACGTTTACACAGCACAGCTTTTGTAGAGGTGTTTACATTGATTCTGAGAAAATAGGTATGGTTAGCAGAAACAGGAGCAGCTTTTCAAACACATCCTTGCAGTGATGACTCTTCACGTACAATTGCACTTCAGCACAGATATAGGCTATTGGCTAGACATTTTTCAACATGTTAAATAACCTTCCTATGAGTTAGAGAATATTCTAGGCTTTTTTGACCCAAATGTTGTGTAATCTCATGAAAAATGCCTTGTAGAAATCTCAATATGCAGAATTGACACATTAAAATTTTACAATCACCCAAATGTGCAATTTCATGAAAGAAGGTATCAAATTAGCTTGATAGGATCTCTTTTCAGAAGGAAATGTGAATTATAATGCCTTCCTTCAGGTCTATCCACTATATCCTGTGTCAGCCATTATTTTCCTCAGAACCAGTGTCAGGCTGATGTGCCTGTAATTACTTGGTTTATCTAAATACTAGCACAATCTCTTTTTGATGAATGTGGATGCAGGGCGTACAGGATTGCTGTGTTTTGAGATTTATTTTTTTCAAAGACTGAAAATCACACACATTCATCTGGCCTAATGTGGATGCGTAAATCTTGCAGTCAAAGATGACACTGCTAGGTACAGCAGAGCTCCAGTTCATTATGTCCTAAGATATAATCATGAAATATGTGAGATTAACTGAGCCCTCGCAAATGCCTATTTCTCACTGTTGGTTCTGAAGGCAGTTTAGGATGATTTGCTTATCTGTGTCCACACTGTCAGCTTATTAAATTAAATATTGTTCAAAGAAAGTAAATAGGACAACGGAGGAATACCACAGCCTGTCAGCTGAGCAATGTTTCTGAGGGAAATGTAGTTTGATTAGTGATTGCCAAGGATGAAATCACAACATACGGTTGTGTGCATAGAAAACATAGCTAATAGCACATCTTTAATATTGCAAAATTAGGCAAAACTCAAGATGTCTGATTATCTGCTACCTGGACAGCTGAATTTCTGTTCCCTCTTTGGTCTGGACTATGGTACAATCTTTAATTACTTAAGTGGACCATTTATTTTGCAAACGATGCTGTCTTCCCCCACATGTGTGATGGACTTCTGGGAATATATCATGGCTGTGTAATAAAGGTGGCTGTCTGTCAGACTGCATCCTCATTTTCAGTCAGAAACAGTACTGAATAAGCCAGAGGATTGCAGAAAGAGGAGACAGCCTCATGGTGAGGTAGCTGCCCGCTGCTCTAAGGAGTTAATTATATTTCAGCCTCTGCCTTCACCTTGTGTGATACCCAGCAAGACACTTAAACCAAACTTTGTACAATTGGTCATAATTAAGAATCCTTCCCTTCCCTGTTTCTCACCTTGAGACCCTGGGTGATGACTGGTAGAGGTTTGAGCTGGTAGCAGCCAAAGTCATTGAATACTGTGCTTGTAAAAAAACTTATATAGGGATACCTACCCTGAAAAAATAACATTCCAAGTAGTTGAGACTGAATATGCCCAATTGGTGTATGTATTTGATTTTAATCTCTCTGTGCTTTGGCTACTTTTTTCTAAAACGGAGATGCTGTTGCCTTCCAGGAAGGTTATCTTAATTAATATTTATGAACTAATCGGTTTCTATAGTGATGAGCACCCTAGAAGGTTCAGGAAGAAATTAATAACTATGTTTTTGAAGCTGACTAGAGCAGAGTAAATAAAATAGGGGCCAATAAAATAAAAGTTGAGAGTATTAAGTAGTAGCTGGTTAAGTGAGTATTGTCCTTCCTGTTCTGTGAATGAAGTGTGAAACAAAACCAATTAGCTTTCTGTCTGTCCTGAGTCTCAAGAAGTCAGATAAGCATAAAATTTGGACCACTTTTGCATGGAATTTTATCTGGAAAGTGGTTTTTAAAACATTTTATTACCCTGTGAAAATATTTTATTATTATTAAGATAATTTGTAAAGTATTCACAATTGCTTTCTTTCAAGTGAAAAAGAAGGAAAAACACAAGCAAAGCATTTTATTCAAGAAAACTTTTTTTAAGCTTCCTTACTGGAATGAGACACTGAAATCTCAAAGCAAACATCAGTGCAGACACATAGTTTATGTATTAACAACATTAACAACTCTGTGGAGCTGGCCACCTAACTTTCTGTCCTTAAGAAATACAAGTTCCTTTGTCAGGTCGTTCTTGTAATGTGGCAAGGAACAAGGTTGGATCAGCTAGTAATGGAACGAAAAGATTTACCTTATGATAAACTACTAGAACTTACACTGGGGGGTGTTATGAAGGAAGATGTACATTGAATCCCAAATATTTCAAGTGCTATGTGTATTTGTGAAAATAATTTTGCCCTGCAATAATTGCAAATAATTATGATATTTTTAACAAAAATATAGCTGTACTGAAATACCTCAGGGTAAGAACTTTGATTCTCATATAACAGTTTTCATCGGTGGAATTTTTTTATTAAAAAGGAGAAAAATACAAGGACAAAAATAAGCACAACCATTGTCTCTGTTTTAAAAAGAGAGAAACTGAGGTCAGTTATATTACAGACAACAAAGTCATGTATCACAAAATGCCATTTCCGCAGTACTGTGCACCGTAGAGGTAAAGAAATTAGTTTTCGTTGCTGAATAAAATAAAATAAACTAGGAATTGTTAAAATATACAATAGATGAGATGTTCTCCTTGTGCCAATGTCATCATTCTTCAGTGCAATATCTACCTGTGAAAAAAGAATTAATACCGTGCTGTGATCCTGCCTGGTTATGCTGTTTGAAAAAAGTTCTGTTGAACATTTATATTTCAAAAAAAAAACCATTTTTTTTTTCAGCAATGTTAAAATTTTGGGGGTATTTTTTTGTTTTTTTGTTTCTATTTTTGTAGTAAGAATTATCAAGGATTTTTTTTTTTTACCTTTCAGAAGAAAACCTCCATATTGGGAACAATGGCATCTAAACTAGTTAAAGTGGAGAAGTACTAATTTCCTATCTCCTTTTTTCTGAAAATATTTTATTTTTTTAATTCCTGGTTATAAACACAAATGTCTATTTCATCTATCAGAATTTAGATACTGAGATATAACTTTCTTATTGACTGCAGAAAAGATCATATACATGAGTCATTGACCCTAAGACTAAGTAAATGACTTGTATGCAGCAAAATGTTGAGGGCAGATTCTACCATATCCAGCGCAAGGCATTATTTGAGGCAGTAAAAGCATTTCTCAGTGGAAACAAAGTTGAAGAATCTGCTCATTGGCAGAAATACCCATGAAACATCGTGACTAATTGAAAAAGCCGCTTTGAAATTATAGCATTTGCTGAATGGTTTAATAAAATCAGTGTGGTATGAAAAAAATAACAGCAATTACTGTGTTACATAACTCAGGAAACATCTATCAGACATCGCAGACTAACTGAAGATATATAATCTAGCATTCTCTTTCCTCAGAACCGCTTGTTCTTGCTCAAGATGGTCTCTTTCTATTCTATCCCCCGTCTGCTCCGCCCCCGCTTCCGATCCTGTCTGATTGCTTGTACACTTTTTTATTTTTTATTACTTGTATTCATTTTAAGATATCAATATCGGTTCTGAAGATGAATCTTGAAACTGCTAAAGGCTTCTGCCAGTTAAAAAGTGATTCCAACTCCCATTGCCTTCAATTCACTGGTTTAAATTTAATCTAACTGTTTATCTATTCAGCCTCTGACATTGCTGTCTACCAGTGCTAATGGTGTGCATGTTGCAATTTTGTTGGCAGGAAAATTTCACAGAGGAATCTCTTCTCAGCAATGTTGCTTTTAATTACCTGTGTACAGTGCTGACTCTTAATTCGTTTGTGATAATGGAAATAAAATGTTGCAGTTCAGACACACTGAAGAAGAATGGCTGGGGGACACCAACGTGCTCTCATGTTAAATCCATCCCCATGTAAAGTAATTATGATTTTATTTCTTTTTTTAATATTTTATTTCTTGGGCTGTGATAATTTAAATTAGTGGTGTTTATGGCCAGAACGCATTTGATACCTGAAGAGAACTTATGAAGACTTCTGTAAGGCTTCAACACTTTTTGGATCATAACTCATCACCAGTGTCAAGGACTGTAGAGGGCATTGAGGACCTCTCTTAGATGCAGTTCATGAAGATGGTGTTTTCAGGAGGATAAACAATATAAAACTGCCTGATCCAACATTGTTGCAGTTACACATATGTGCAGGTAATGCAATGGTAAGGGCACAGCTCCCAAATCCCTGCTTCCTAGAAATGTGCCCTTTAACTCCGACATCCCCAAAACCTCTGACTCCACTTAGTCTTTCATATTCTACAATAGCTTTTCTACATCCTACCACTCCTGTAGGTCATTTGACTATGCAGACCATCTTAAATTAAATTTCAAGGAGTGGTGCTAATAAGGATGTATGAATCACCTAAGATATGATGTTTAACTTTGAAAATTTAGTAATAGCTTTGCTGCCTTGAAGAGAGAACAAATCTTTTAGATAAGAATTTGATTAAATTATCGGGTGAATTTAGATACTTTTAGACGTATACAGATTTCTTTCTAACGGTGACTGACAATCTGTGAACACACAAAAAAACTCCTTGTCTAACTTTGGAGGCCTCTGTTACCACATCTCTTCCAGACCACACAACCTCCTTTTTAAATGTCAGTAACTTATCAGTTTCCAGCTCTTACAAGGAAGAACACCTTTTACAGTGCCTGGATATAGCATGTGATAAAATAGACAGAAGTCTATAACTGCTTGGGGTTTTTATTGACATTTCCAATGTGTATAAAATTACTGTAATATAAAGTGAGTTAACCATAGTCTTTAGCTGAGAGAGTGCTAAAACTGTGACTAAAAATGAGTGTCTCTCTAATAATCACAAGCAATTAAAAAAAAGCGCAAAAGTGTAAGAATCCAGCTTATCTAATAAACAGGTCACTAGAGAAAAGCCGATAACAGAAAAAAAAAAAATCAATGGCTCTGACATGAATGGAAAAGTAAAACCACTCGAGGACTAAATTTGCAAACCTGCTCTGACAACACCACTTCCCTTGATGGTGTCATAATTGTTTGTTCAATTTTATGTGACAACAAAGTTCTAGTTAAACTGAAAGAAGTTTTATTACCTGCTATTACAGCTTTAAGTTTCCATAGAAGTCATTCCGTGAATTCTCCTGCAATCTATAGCTCATGATTTGGACCAAAGAAAGACCTTCTTAGTTTGTTGTTGTTGTTATTTGGTTCTGTTTATTTTTTTCTTATTCCACTTAATCATGTGTATCGTACACTTGTCAGCAGCAATGAAACAAGTTTCAGCCTTGAGGACAACAGATTGTTCTGCTCAGCTTTTAACTGGAGACAAGGAATACATAAAAAATCTGAACTCTCTAGGGGAAAAAAATGAAAGGAACCCCTAGAATTTTACAGATGGATTTTTAAATATGAGCCAAATGAGGACTTGTTGCTGTGGAAATAGATTGCAAGAGTACTTAAAGAACTTTGAAACCATGTCCTTTAACAAAGTTGCTGTACGAGTAGAAAACAACTTATTGGAAAATATCAGAGGTTTGAAAGAGAACGGTCTCACTGTGCTCTGTACATGAGCAGAACTACGAAGATGGTGTTGATTTTACCTCTTGTGAAAAGTTTTGGTTATTCTTGTGTACTGTGAGAATGCAGTGGCTGCTGTTTTCTCCTTTTCCTTGGGGATATTAACAAGTATTGACATCACTGGGATTGATTCTGCAGAGAGCTTCTGTTTACCCCAAAAATAAGACATAGAATCATAGAAAGTCCTGAATTGGAGGGGGCTTACAAGGTCCATTGAATCCAACTCCTGTCCCTGCACAGGACAACCTCAACATTCACACTATGTGTATGAGGGTGTTGCCCAAATGCTTCTTGAATGTTGTTAGGCTTGGCACTGTGACTACTTCCCTGGGGAGCTGTTTCAGTTCTCCACTATCCTTTGAGTGAAAATCTTGGGTATTTTGGGAAAAGAAAGCTATTGAAAGTTTCAGACAGTCTTCAAATATTTTTTGTATTTCCTGGCATTTAGGAAAAAGTGATTGAAATTATAAGTGCAAGAGGAATTGCACAGAATTCACGGCATAGAACAGGGATGTCCCCTGAATCATTAGAGAAAATTAAATGCTCAGGATTTAGCTGGCTAAAAGCACCATGTCTTAGTTTAATATCAGGGATAAGATTTGTCTGAACAAAGACTCTACAGTGTAGATATGTCACTGAAAACTCCTCTTGTGGTAAAAGCAAGCAAACAAGCAAATGCAGGGTTGTGTTAATTGCATGCTAAAAGAGACATCTACCTTTGATCAAGCAAAAAAAAAGAAACCTATGGTGACTCCCTCAGGAGTTATATGAAGTTAGGAGACATGGATCCTCATCTACAGGCACTAGAAAAGAGAGCAACTGCCAAGTTGTTTTGATATGAACTTGAACTTTGGATCAACTCTTCCACTGCAGGATAATTTAAGTTTGACGAGCACATAGATGAGTAAAATATGATCCATCTTGTGAGAAAAGTTCAGCTTTTTCAAGCCTCTCTGCAGCTAAGGTGGCCAGGATTAGCACTACTGCCATGGGTTTTTTTTAAGTCCAGCTTTTCCTAGTGCAATGTTTTCTAAAAGATGAGAGGAGCGTGAAAATGAAGAAGTCTCTATGCCAGTATTGAAAGAGTTGCTTATTTTATCCCTTGTAAAAAACGTATGGTTGCTTGTATGTTTCCTGGGGTGTTTGTAGGACAAATGCATCTCAGTCTGCAGTCTAATTTGATACAGCTTTTCTATTCCTGATGGCATCTATTCTTCTCTAACCTTTAAAAATTAGGAAGATAAATATTTCATGCTATATATAACAGTATCTCAACTGGAAGTCAGATTAATACTGAGATGTCATTTGAAGACTGGTTATTTGTTAAGGTTATTTTTTCTAGAAGATTTTTCTTGTCATATGGAGAAAAGAATAGCATATATTAACAAATTATGCTGTAGCGGAATATCGGTAGGCAGATATTCTAATTGAGGGATAGCATGAGGTGTAAGGTTTTGCTTTATCCTTATAGTATGGTTATGGTGCCCTATGGATAACTAATGATTTATATTCATATGGTTGTTTCCAAACATGCAAAAAATCCCTGTTTTATCAGTATCAATAATGTCACAGTCTACAGAAGACAGTTGCAAGTCTGCCAACATTACAGCAGAAGATATAAAAAAAACCTGGCCAGAAAATTCAGGAGAGCTGGGACTCATTCATAGATCACAAGACCACAATAAACACATTTTGTCTTTCTTCTCCATTTTCCATGCCTTTGTTTTCGGATTGGAAAGCTGTGGGCATAGTCTTCACAATCGGTGCAGTACCTGTCATCACTGCTTCTCTGGTCTTGATTGAGGACTCCAGGTACTACTGCAATATAAATACTACATAAGAAGAGGATCAAAAGTAGCAGCAAGAGGGTGGGATAAGACCAGAAAATGATTTTATAATGTCCAAAATGGCTGTGTTTCAAAATATGAAAGAAGAGAGGGGGGGAAAGAGTAAGAAAAAAATAAAAAGGAAAAAAGAAAAAGATGCAGCACAAACACTCCTTGGAGAGAAATACAATAACCTTGTTTAATCCTGAATCATTGTTGCAATCAATTCAATTTTGTAGGTAAGCTCCCATGACACGTCTATTCCAAGAGTTAACAAGATACACAGCTGAAATACCAACAACGCCAACAGGAGACCAAATTTTCTCTTATGATGAAAATCTCTGCTTGGAGAGGTTTCAGATCTGCGTGATCAGTGTGAAATTGAAATTACTCCAAGTGACTTTGATGAGTGACTGTCTTCAGATTACTGTTTGATGTTCATGCAAGAAAGGAAAAAGAGTGATATGACAGCAAATGAAAGCTTTTTTTGGGAAAAAAGTAAAAAAGATCTGATTTTTTTTTTTTTTTTACTAATCTCCATAAATATACGTGATGGAATAAAAAAAATAGAAAAAAAAAATAAATAAGACTAGAAAGGTGAGAAGGTTTAGGCAGATATGTGGGTTTTACTCTTTGCACGACAAAAGAAGAAATGAACAGCAGCAAAATATAATGTTCAACAGCACATCAATAGATGAAACCTATGTGTATCAATCCAATCCTTCATTTTGAATGAAAAAGGTATTATGCTAATATAAAAGGGATCTCATCCGCTTTCTGTAACTTATAATAAAACTTCTTCCTTTAGCAGCCATGAGACCTTACAGTCTCTTGAGGCATTCATACTAACAAATAAGCCAACCAATTTACATTAGCCAGCTTGTTCATCTTCCTATTAATTTGTGTCAGTAACAACTCTGACTGCAATTGGGTGATTCTGAAATTAGGAGCTAGTGTTGTGCAAGGTGATACATGGTCCTCCTTTCCCCTTGTGGAGACTAATGCTTCTTGCACTGTAATTAACCCTTGAGACTCTTCCAGGAGTAGTCTAACTTCTCACTAGGGAGCTTGACATTTTAGTGCAAAACTTGCTGTATTTGATGTATAGGGAATCTTCAGTCTCATCTTGTGACTGTAGGTGCAAATAATATGCAAGGGTTTTTTCTTAAGATCAGATTTGAATTTTCCTAAGACTGGAATGTTTCAGCTTTCAGATCTATTATTTACCAATGCAGCGCTTTGCAATATCTGTAGTAATGCAATGTCACTGTGTATCAGAAACGTGAAATAAATCTTCAGGTGTTTATGTACTATTTTCATCTCAATTTGACAATATAATACATATACTTTCTCTAAGACGGTTTTGCCTACTGGGTTGTAAAAGTGCAAAATACCTTTAAATGCTGCTAATCAAACTACAGGGGCAGCTAATGGAAGTAATTTTAGACCTTGCTGAGGGGCTATGCACAGTTTTCCTGCCTAGCAAGCAGAGCTGCATCTAAATTGTAAACTTAGAGTTCAAACTCTTGGTCCTTGCTGCATCTTTGCTCTGGAGGACTTACTCATTCAATGTGGAGTAACTTTAATGGATATGCTATATCTCCAGGATGGTACCAATAACTGCTTGTATATTTTAGAAGAAGGCTAAATGGCACACACTGAATGAATCCTTGATTTCTACTTACCAGTCTCTGTAGGGGTAGAGGAATCAAAAGGTTATTGAAATAAACTACTGATTCCGTAATGAGTAAACACTGAATCAGTGACAGATTTTTTTACTCAGGTTAAATCAAATAATCCTTCTATTGCCTGCAGATATAACAGCATTTGGAAAAATGTCACATTATACTTTTCATTCTCTTGGATATAGTTACAAGGCTACCCAGCTTAACTTACAGGAGCAGTGACAGCCTGGGACAGTTTGGCTGCGTTCACCACATCAGCCTCTGTGGGATAACTAGGTCCATCAGAAGAGAATTTGTTGCTAAAAGCACAATCCAGATTTCTTTGGATAACTGGAAAAGCTGCTGTAGGTTTTAGATCAGATCCCCTAATGCAAGCTAGATGCAAGAAAAGCTGCTAAATTCAGCTGATACTCTTTTTGTCTAGGTAAAACATAAGCTCTTACTCAAGCTATGAACCCCCAGGGGAAAAAAATGAATAGAAGAGTTGTTCGAACACAACAGGCTTGATTGTACCTGAATCTGTGTGGGTTCTCGGGAAATGGGAGATGAGTGCAAACAAGCTTTCCCAGCTCCCTCTGGAGAACCTACTCCAGGCTAGAAATGACTGTGCTTCCTGAAATCAGTGAGGACAGGCGCTAAGGCAGACAATAATGCCTGGAGCAACGGTAGAGGAAACGGATGTCAGGATGCAGAGCCATTTATCCCCTTTTGGCACTTTATGTATCCTTTAAAGTGGGGCAGCTGCTGCCATACACTGGGTAGGGGTGATTGCATCAATAAATCTGTTCAAATTAGTACATGTTTGCCGCTGCACATAAACTGGTCTGCTTGAAGAGAGTTGTTTCTGTGCTCCCAGGAAAATTTGCTGGGATGATACAATTTGTAACTGTATTTTCTACACAGGGTTAGCACTGAAACAAGCTCAAACAGTTGTATTAAAAAAACTCCAGAACACATTTTTTAAAATATACAGTCTTAGATGGCCAACCAATATATATCTACCAGAATATACCAGCTTCTCCAGTACAGAACAAAGAGACCCAATTAAATGATTTCAAAATATAAAGAAGGATAACTACAGTTCATATTTACCAAAGCAGAAATTCCCAGGTTATCAGATGGGGTAACGAGACACAAAAGGATGAAAGTGCAAATGTGGAGATGCAGGTAGCAAATCCTGGCAGGAGAAGGACAGAGCATGCAAGAACTAAAAGTCCCTTACAGAAACCTGCACTAGAAGAGCTGTGATCATTGAGGTAGTGGGCAAAAACAATGGGAAGTCTGCAGCTTTGAGCCTACTTAAAAAGCCTGGGCTCCAGTGTGCATCCAGCATCCTCCTTTCTGTAGAACTGTAGGAAGAACCCATGAACTGTTTTCAAAGTTTTGTCAGTTCCTCTTGTAAAAGGAGAGGATGTTCATTCATGCCTCATCTGGTGCAAGCAGCAAGAGGTCGTCACAGCTGTTCATAAAGGACCTGGGGAAAACACATGAACACAGTGGTACTTCAGACTGTGCTGCTTCTTGATGCGTTTCTGTACTGAGATATGGAAACAAGTTTTGGATATTTTATTGATCCAAAAGATCAGTTTAAGGCTTTCAAATTTGGAATCTTATTTTTAGCAAGGGACAAGTCAGCATCAGTTATATATTGTTACAGTCGTTGAGTAAATAATGCCAAAGAAAAGGTGGTTAGTGAACCTCACAGAGAGCCTCAATGCAAAACAAAACAAAGCATTCTATACCAGTGATAGTTCATGGGCTCTTTAACAAAAATAGTTTTTCTCTGTCCATTTACTGTAATTTTTCTTCAGATTTTTGACCTTTATAATCAACAAGGAAATGCTGTCAATTCTGCTTGTCACTGAAAGGAAGAAGTCAATGGTCCATTTTTTCTCTGAGCAGGCATAGCTCCACTGACCAGTATTTTCCCAGCAAATTCAGGACCTGTGGTGACTGATTCACCAACTTAATGTCAAAGTGGGCAAGTACTGCATAGATGACAGTAAAAGCTTGTGTGTACTTCAGGAACGATGTGGAAGAAGGACAGTTACAAGAAGGTCATTATTTTATTCTTCATTTTAATTTCTTTCTCTTACTGAGCCTATGGCTCAGTGCTGGCTGAATATGCGACTCATTTCTGGAACTGTGAAAAAAAATGTTTAGTTTGGTTCTGGCTGGCCCCCTCAAAATATCTTGTTGTGGAGTCTCTTTTAAACTGTTAAATGCTGACTGTGGTTTTAGCAGAAAGGAATATTATTGTAACTTGCAAAGTTGAACAATTATGCTTTGAAGATATCAAACGAAAATATTTTGGACTTTCTGAAACATAATTATATCATATTGAAATTTGAGAAAAGTGACGTATCTTTTCAAAACTTTGCAGTCAAATAGAATCAGAATCTTTTGGAAGTCATACCATTTGACTACAAACCTATTTAAGATAAATAATTTAAAATCATTAGAACTTAAATGAGGTTAAACCTGTATCCTAATAAGAAGATGAATCTTGTTACTGATGATCCACTGCCTTCTTTGCCTAATGTATAATGTTATGAAGTAGTTGCCAGTGCTATCAGGGCCTGAGCAAGTACCAATGCAGTAATACCAGGGTGGTTGTATGAGGCCTTTATTAACCTTTTTCTCATTTCTTTGCCTTTGTTTTCTCTGCCTTTATATCTCTTTTTTTTTCCCCAACTTCAAGATAGGGCTTAGTCAGCAACCAGAGTCATTTGCCTTCAGTCCTAACTTTCAAATGCAAGGAAAAAAACTTGGCTCTCTTTAAAAACACTGTAAAACTCTTTCTGACTCCAGAGCCTGATTTTCAGGTTGAAATGTTGGGTCTTTATACAAGCAGAAGACTCAGTGATATTTTGCTGCATCACTAAATCCGTGCAAGCAGAAGTAACTTTTGCCAAAGTGAAGAATACAAAGCTGTTACACACAGTTAAGCTTTAGGGGTTATGCCAGAAAAATTCCTTGAGTCTTTCTAAATCCAGCTGAAGGTGGCATCAAATTTATATTGCTAGGCCTTAGGCAGGAGAATAAGACTAAAATATCAAAACTTGTCTCTGAACCAAGTCTATTTCGCAGTCAATATTCTTGCTACCTATATAAGGTGTTTTATACACAGATATATATGTGTGTATGTGTATATGTTCAGTAATTTAAGTTAGTGGGCATTTTGTCATGTATTTCACTGTATATAGATGTGTTATATATCAGTGGTTCACCATACATATTTTATTTCCTGTATAAGAATTCATAACTATACCTGAAGACTAGATATTTTGAAACAAACTAATGTAGCTTCAGTGACTGCATATCCTTGACTAATTTATGCTGCTGTCAATAATTTAATAATAGGAATTTGTTGCTATTTATTATCTGCTGACCCAGATAAATACTTTTTTAAAGATGGTTTATTTGTCATCCCCCTTTAGAATATTCTGGTAGAATGACAATTAAGTTATTTGAGGAACTATGGTTATATGATGTACGCCCAATATTTTTTCCAAAATAGTAACTTTTTTTTGGATAGACTATATTTAAGAATTTACTCTTACAGCTCTATTTTTTTTCCCCAGTTATTCCACTGTTGGTGTAATTTTTGAGGTATCTTTAGAAAACCTTATATGTTTACCTATACTTAAGTCTCAATATGTGTTCATTATGTTCACAGTGAATATCATTTTTCTGTGTGAGAATGGCATACAATAGAAGTACAGAAAGTTCACTGCAGCCTTCGAAGAGGAACACATCCCAGTGAGTGTTCCTCTTTCTGCCTTAGTTGACTCTCTCACACCTTCCTCTCCTCCCTGTCCCCTCTGAGTTCAGTCCTGTGAACGGAGTTGTACTCAGGGTCCCTTGGAAACGTGATTGCAAATTGCATTCCTCATGTAGAAATCCTTACAGAATAGTCTCTCAGGATAGGATAGGATAGAATAGAATCCTTAAGGCTGAAAAAGCCCTCTAAGATCTTCCAGTCCAACCACCAGCCCAATACCACCATGCCTACTAAACCATGTCCCAAAGTGCCATGGCTACATGTTTTTGAACACCTCCAGAGAAGGAGAGTCCACCAATTTGCAATTTAAAATATGCAAATCGTACAATAAAATATTTTTAGTTACATGACCATAAAATAAGTCTTTCCTATTCAGTTTCCAAGTGATTTTGTGACACAACTAGAAAATTAGTTATTTACCTAGTTCAGCTGCCTTTATTTGTGGAGTTCCCTTTCCATTCATAACTGATAGCTACACTTCTCAGAGCTCAAATGTCTCTCTGTCTTTATGTGAAAATAACTTTTAATGTCATTAAAGTTGGGGGGTTTTAATAGATATGCTTTGACTTATTAAATATTTTCATGTGTCTTACAGTAACTTAATTTAGTGAAATATAGTAGATTTCTATGTGAGACATAAAAGCTTTTGTTTGGCTCAATCAAGAATTCTGGTTGAAGTTGGGAAGATCCAGTTTTTAAACTTTTTTGTAGTGAAGTATTGAGGAGTTTTACAAGCAATACTATATCATGCAAAAATTTACTGGCAAAATCTACAAGACTTTCTCATCCCTACATTACTGCTTTCTGGTGGGTGATGTTCTCCTTCATCAGATAACTTGAAACAGCTACACAATCTGGTGCTTCCTGTCAAGAAGGAGCAGACTTTGCCTGGTTATACCTCCAATTCACTGAGTTATGACTGTTTCAGCCAGCATGCAAACCTAGCTGTCTCCTGATCTGTTACAGTTGTGTGAGAGTCGTACATGTGCCCAAGTAATTAAAAATCGTCACACTCACTCAATGGTTTGAAATAGACATTTTAATAAAAGTTACACTTGAGATTGTTTTACTGGGTTTGACTTATCAGTTCTTGATGCAGACTTTTGAATAAATAAAACATAGCTTGGTATTACTTAATTGTATTCCATACAATTGGTGAAAACTAATTTGGTGATCTTGTAGAGGGATTTCTTATTTCCCAAAAGAGCCAACAGATGACATCTATTTAATTTGCCAGTTAAAATTCATACATGCAGCTTATATGAGAAAATTGATTAGAAACTCATTTGTCTATTGAATAAGATTCACATCAGTAAATATAGTGACTGCATTAGTATTAGCTATGTTCCAAACCACAAAATACTTTTTGTCTCATTTATTTGTGGAAGAATGGCACAATAATTTTGTGAATAATCAACTTCTCAATTTAATCACAATTACATTCTATTATAATAACTAAAATTGTACCTTTTTTTAGATTATTTGAATGGAAAAATTACTTCTTATCTTAAGATGTAACTAAATATTTTTATTTCTCAACCTTCAGAAAACAAGATTACATTCAAGTCTTATGTGGGCTCTACACTTCTGTTCAGTCTTCATCTGGTGTGGCCCACAGTGCCAAAACATGGATACTTGAATACCTGTGACTGAAATTCAAAAACTCCATTGTTGGGGTTACTCTTTGTGGAATACAACTTTCCATAAGTCTATTCATAGAAAGAAAGGAATTGCCAGCAGGCTAAGATTGAAGTTTCATTTAATCCAGCATCTTGTGCTTGTTGGTGGTTGGCAGATAATGCAAAATACAGTACAGTAGGCAGTTATTTTAGGCATAGTATCAAGGAAAGCTCCTTAGGAAATGTGGAGGATTTATATATATTCTCTAATCCTTATATATATTCACTATCTAAACCTCTTAATTCTAAAGACTTAAATATATACTTTCTGTTCTTAAATGCACTTTGATCCACTTAGGATTTTAGATACTTAATTGCTGTTCTGGTCCTGCATCCTACATTTCAGTAGCAAATGAGCTCTGTGGAATATCTGCTCAGCTACAGACTTCTAGATAGATACTTTCTTTGTGTCCCTAGCCTGGAGGAGGAGGGTTTTCTTGGCAATTCTTTTGCTTCATCTGTATTTCTGTGCAGTATCTAAACAGGCAAAAATATAGAAATGACATGCATATGTCTTCTCTCCAGTTTTGGAGATATTCTTCTTTTTCCTTTACCAATGAGTGGTCTTGTTTTCTGCCAAACTTCAGAAATGATTTTTCACCTCTCCATGTGCAAACCAAGAACAGGCTCTCTGCCAAGCCCAATCTACTACAAAATTTTAGCAGATCTGACACATATGGGTTGATGACTCTTCTAATGTCTTCTACTGTTACTTTTCACAACAGCAACAAGATGAGAGATTGTATCAAACTCTCCTGTTTCAGCTCACACAACTATTCAGGAAATTGCCTGCCCCAAAATGAGGTAGTGGGTAAACTGATGTTATACAGTGGTTCGTTTTGGGAATATTGATGTTTCAGTGTACATGATGTAACTAAAAGGGCATGTAGGAGGTCTCACCAGAGCAAGCAATCTGAATAGCCTCTTCTTCTGAGCTTTAGACATCACTCTGGCCACCACACAAATGCTGATATGGGAGAAGTGTTTCATTATTTGTAACAAAGCTATGAAGATATTTTTTATAAGAACAAAATATCACTGCAGAAGGGAGCAATGTCTACCACTTAGTGAAAATGGTAGGCACAATAGTGGATTATAAAAACAATAGACCTATCGTGAGAAAGTGCTCCTTTCTTGTATCAGTAATAGTGCTTCTCTAGGTAAAATTCATAGCTTAGTAATAAAAAGTTTCAGGCTACATTAGTATTCTATGATACCACAGAGCTCTTTCACATGCATATATATTATATTTCTCTGTATATATTTGCACAATTAAAGAATTTATAAAAGCACATTAGAGAAGAAAGAATATTAAAGATATTCTTATTCTTAGCTACACTGTATGAAGCTGCAACAAAAAAACCAACCCCAATAGCTAAGACGTTAAATATTCTTATGAGGTTCTCTACATCTGGTCTTTATTTTTTAATGAAAGATTTAAAATCTAATGTGTATAGTGTCGAAACATCTGTAGAACATTAAAAGCAACAGCCAGTTGTACTACATAATCAATTAGTACTTGATGAAAATATTTGTTGTTTAGCGATTTATATTAGAAGCATAGTCTTGTGGTTCTTTCAATTTTTGACCCTAATGCAGGTTTCAAGTACGATCATAGGCTCTTCTGTGTTTCAATCCTCCCTATAAAACAGGAATAATTAAGTTTGTCCTCAAACAGGTTTTTAAAATGTAACCATAGAGTATAGATAAGACGTCAACACAGTATAAACACATCCTCTTGATTCACCCGATTCATTACAATTTTTCACCAGTAGTCAATTTCCAGGTAATTTCCAAACATTTCGGTCTTTTTAGAGGAGTTTAGAGCCTCAAGACCTCAAAGACTCAAGCATTTATAGCATCACCACATATTTCTGTGGAATTCCAAGAAAGCAAGCAGGCTTAGCCTGGGTTCATCTAGACTCTAACTTTGCATAGCAAAAGAAGTAACATTTTTATATGATCATCACTAGTTCAAAAAAATTAAAACTATGTAGGGTCTTAATACGCTCATTTTTACTCTCCTAAGCAACACCACAAATTTCATTCTTAAATTCTTTTCAAGACTGAACAAGCCTGAAGGCTTTTCTTCTAGAACAGTTCTTATTTAAGATCCTGCAGCATGTCTATGGCTTGTGTATTTTGTTATGTTGTAATTGTCATTAAAAGTATGGTAATTAATGTTAAATTTTGCATACCCAGAGACATAGACAAAATTTAGTCTGAAGAGTTGTCATCCAAATAAACAAGATGGGCAGAGGATTTGGTATGTAACATTTGAGTGAACAGAGTGAATAGGGCATATTAAACCTCTGGTAATAGTAACTAGCAAAGGCCTAAGGTGCAACAACGGCATTTACGCAAGAGGAATAACTTTAAGAAAAAGGAAAAAATATGAACTGAGCAGGATTCCATGAGGACTGTAAGAGACAGTCATGGAGTGACTTCAACAGAAAATGACTGAGAGACAGTGGTGTAGATGTTTAGTTAGCATGGGAGAAGGAAAATTCAGCCAATGCTGTAGATAAAACTCTGTAAAGAAACAAAATATTTATATCCTTTTAGCTACTTTTATGCTCATTTTTCTAACAGATGTAACCTCTTTTTAGTTCTCCTCTTCATGTTTTTGTTTGCCTGTGACAATGCAGGGAAAAGAAATGCCATAGAGGCTCTACTGTCAATAAAACAAGTGTTCCATATGCCTTGAGGCATAAGAATCCTGAAAAAATTTTACTCTATTTCTTTCCTCTCATTGCAAAGATATCTTTTTTACACTTGGTCCTGGTTCTTAGACTCTCAACAGCATTTAATTAATCTGCTGGTATTATTACTCAAGACAATGAGCTTTTCATCATCACTTTAAGAAAATATTGAGGATCTCATCAGCTGTTTTCTGCTTCACTTGCTAAATTCTACAAGGTTGTTTGCGCAGACATTGCCTGCCTGATCCAGCTATGTGCTTTATGCTGAATTGTTGAAGTAGGTAGAGTTACTCTTTGTGTTTCAGTGAAGTTGGGTAGATGTGAAACAGCACATTGTAGAATTAGGAGTTTGACTGTGAATATGGGCCTGCTGGAAGCTGATGTGATGATACCAAATGGGGATGTGGAAAAGTAGCTAGGAAATAACTGGAAAGACCTAGAAATAAAAATGTGAAATTAAATAGGAAAAAAAAAAGAGCTTTATCTGTTTATTTTAACTGTACTTTCAAACTGGCACTAGCACAAAATCATGTGAGTGTATCTGTTAGGATATGAACTCTGAAAATCACCATTACTGGGCTATCATTTATGCTATAAACAACAAAACTGAAAGTTTGTGATAGTTAATCTCTTGCTGTTTTCTGAGGGTTTGTTTAGTAATTTGGACTCAATAGAGCTAATTTAATGAAGTAGTGTGCTGCCTGCCAAATGGCTGGAGTTGTATGGCACTGGAATCCAGCTACCTGTAAAGCTTTGCCTAGCTGGAAAATGTCAGCACAGTACTGGAGCTTGCTTTATGCAGGGACTTTTGGCTTTGTAACTTGACTCTAGGCTGGAAGCCTGGCTCTTACAGGGGTCTATTAAAGCCCCTGAATTACTTGGTGTAATACAAACTGGTTTTATTTCAGCTATGATGTCAGGCAAGACAAAGTTCTTTAGCCTCTAAAATTCCACCTAGAGAATCCAAGCTTTAGATAAAAGCTCATACCCAAAAGCTTTTTAACTTTGAAGTTCAGCTGGTACAAAATCCCATCCTAATTTAGAGCAGTTGTAGCCTAACTGGGGAAGAGATTAGTATGAAGCTGCTAGAGCTAAATGCTTTGCGAATTAAAGTTCTGTCTGTATTGGACTCTAGGTTTCAGATACTTGCCTTTTGAGGCATTTTTTTCCCCTTTTTATAAATATTTTGTGTACATTTGGCCTTTATCTCCTTCATAGCAGCTGAGCCTATGACCTCCAATTCAAATGTGATAGATTGCTATGACAGCTTGACACCCTAGTGCTGGTGTAGTTTGCCCTCAGCACAGGAAGGAGATGGATCTGTTAGAATGAGTTCAGAGGACGGACACAAAGATGATTAGAGGACCGGAAACCTCCCCATCCAAGGAATGGCTGAGACAGTTGGGCTTGTTCTGTTTGGAGAAGAGAAGGCTCTGGGGAGACCTTATAACAGACTTCCAGTACTCAGAGGGGGGCCAATGGGAAAACAGGAGAGAGGCTCTTTATCAGGGCTTGTACTGATAGGACAAGGGGTAATGGTTGTAAGATGAAAAAGGGAAGATTTTTATTAGCCATTAGGAAGAATTTTTTTTTACTGTGAGAGTGGTGGTGAGGCACTGGCACAGGTTGCCCAGAGAAGTTGTGGCTGCCCCATCCCCAGCCATGTCCAAGCCCAGGTTGCATGGGGCTTTGAGAAACCTGATCCAGTGGAAGGTGTCCCTGCCCATGGCATTGGGGTTGTAACTACATGATCTTTGAGGTCTTTTCCAGTCCAAGCCCTTCTATGATTCTATGAAAGTTATAAATGTATTTCTACATCCTGGATTCCATAATCTAGGGGGAAAAGGCAAGCACCACTCAGTTTTGTTTTGTTGTGGAAGCTATGATTCTAGCACTCAGAACAGTCGTTGTCTCTGCAACCCTGAATTAGTTTTTGTGCATTTATGCACCAAAATTACAGTGACTGGAAGACATGGAGACAATTCCCTTTTAGGGACTATTATTTTTTTACTGTACAAGATGTAAAATTAACCCAAAGCTGTTCTTGGATAGATTTATCAAATGGAACATGGAGCTGACTATACCTTTTCATGATTAAAAAAGGTTATATAAAAAAGGGAGATGGATTCTCCCCTAGAAAAATCTTAAGTACTTCTCAGATAATGCTAGGACAGTTTACTAGCTGCCAAAACTGTAATTGCTGGTTCAGTTTTGAGACTGTCTGTTCCCTAGTACTCAAGTAAAAACTTTGTATCTCATCTGCAAAACTACTAAAATAAGATGGAAAGAGCTGTTATTTGAAGAGACAAAAGCAAATATGCCTCAAACATTATGAAAAGGAGAGATCCAAAAATAAGCAGTCTTAACCACCCTCTGCCTCGGTTCTCTTTCAAAAACATAAGGACAACAGTATTTCTCAGAGAATCACAGAATAGTTGAGATTGGAAGGAACTTCTAGAGATTATCTGGTTCAAGCCCCCACTCAAGCAGGGCCACCTATAACCAGTTGTACAGGACCATGTCCAAACGGCTTTAATTCCACAAAATATTTTAAAATTAGTTGAATTTTATGGAGCATTTGTTTACCACATTAATAAGCATCACTGAACAACTCAAGAGGAAACTGAGCACTATCCAGTCTGTGGAAAGCAACAAAAAACAATTAACATGAGCTCATGCAATTAGAAAATATATTATAATGTACACTGGAATATGTTGGCCGATTTTTGTGGGTTTGATTCTGGGACCTTAATAATCCTTGGGTGTAATTTCTATGATTTTATTTTATAAATATTCTAGCGGTCAAGCTAGCTAGTCCTGACTAAAAAATATTTGTTGTTATGTCGGTGTTTAAGTTATGTTACATTAATGTTTTGTGAGAATTCTTGGAGTACTTATACATAAATAGCAGACACTGATATATACTGCTTTTCCTGACTTCTTATTTGTTATGCGTGTAGCATAAGTATTGGTCAAGTGAATCAATAAACACTGAATGCATTAGCTGTTGTATGAAGAATATGAATCTAGTAACCACTCGTGCTGTATTATCTGAGATTTTAGTCACTTTTCCTCATTCCCTTTCTCTTTTGCTTGGCAGTATATTTCTGTGACAACAGATGAACTTTGTCCTGAGGATGTGATACCAAAGCATTTAATTATGATCAAAATATACTCCGTACCCTACGTCTCCTCAGTTTTCCTTTCTTTCAGTGAGAAAAAAAAATCTATTTTAGCAGTGGTCTGTAAATGATCATAAGGAAAGTAATAACACTTCCTAATCCTCCTTCATGTTAAAATGAGGAGGATAAAACTTGAAATTCTAGCACCTTGCTCTCTCAGATATTGTTCTTGCTTGCTATTTCTATCCATATCTCTGGACTTTCAGGTATGGATTTTTACATCCCCACCTCCACTTTATCTATTTAGGAAACAACAATATTAATTCCGTTTTCTGACCCTGAACTGAATCCTTACTCAGCTGGAACAGTTCTCTAACTATGAGAATCTTTTGTTCATTCTATCTTGCTTTAGACGTGTTGAGATTTGTAGGTCATACTGGTAGACTTGCTTTAATGTTTTGAAGTGAAATGAAAAAGTTCAACCAAGTAGGACCATATCCATCTCCATTTTATTTTGCAGGTTTCTTCCATTTGCAGTAGTCTTTGCTGGAATGTTTTGACAGGTCAGGAAGATGGGATCAGATAGGATAGGAGAAAGGAAAGGCTTTTTTAAAAAATGTGAGGTTTTTGTGGCTCAGGGAGAACTGAGAGGCAAAGTTATATGAGAGTCACTGGTATATGAGAAAAGGCATTATAATGCACAGGTGACACACATTTTCTGTGTGGGATTGTAAGTTTTTTATAGAACCAGAGTATCACCAGGTTGCACTTGATGTTGCAATCTTGGTCATCGCATCAGGGCAAGGTACATGACTATATTAAGAGGGTGATACTTTTATTTCATTTTTAGCTAATGGTATAAGAGGATAATGGTCAGTGCAGGTGAATGATTACTTAATGGGACTCCCAAATGAAGCAGAAAATTGAGGGGGTCTTGGTTAATGTGCAATGTTTTTCTGGGCACCGAGGCAATCAAAATAGGAGTTGCGGAATCTCAAGGTCAAATATTCTTCTTGCAGCAATATGGTGTTTAAGGATCAGAATAATAAATCTCTTTCATCCTCTGAAAACTGTGGGTTTGGCTTCCACTCAGCAACCATCCATCTAGGAGATATACAGCCTACATCACCTCAACATCTGAATGCATTGCATCCTTAATGTATTGATCTGCTCAGAATTCCCAAAAGGCTGAAAAATGTTATTACCCCTAGTTTAGAAATAGGGATCTAAGGCAGATGAGATAAGGACTTAAAGCCATAGGGAAAGTCTGTCAAGGAGTGGAGAATATAACCTTTTTTAAAAGTCTTAGTGCAAAACCCAAGCAGTATTCCAAGTGTCCTAAAGGAACTTACAACCTTTACTGTAGTAAAAATTCAGTGTTCCTTATAAACACTTGGTATTCTTCAAGAAGGGTTTACATCATAAAGAAAATGTGATATTAACTTCTAAATCATCACACTATTTTCTAGCAGTTGTATAAAGATTTTCACTGCTCTTCAAAAACAGACCTGGAAATCTTGTCTATTCCTTTGCATGTTTTTTGTTTTTGTGTGTGTTTATTATTACACAGCTCCTTCACAAATTAGCTTTCACTTACATCATTTAACCGCTCACCACTTCCAAAGCAGACAAAATCTTGATCACATACAATGCAATCAAAACATTTTTCTTTTAATTTGATAATATGTCTTGAGAATGTATTCATTCAAAATAGAATGTAAGAGTTCTTACATAATTCTAATCTCTTTTTTATTATACTCCATTATTTGAACGCCTACGTAAATTAGTATTGATTTATTAGTCTTAGTACTTACAGAGATAAAGTATACAGCTGTGTTTTTCTGAAAAAGCTTAAAAAGTAATTCTTCATGTGAATTGAAGATTGCATAGACAAACTGGAGTGTTGCTTTATAAGACAAGCCATACAACCTGTGGAAGGGAACTCCTATTCATGAGGATTCTAATTAGACAATAACTGTCGGTTACTTTGGGGATAAAGTTAGAGGAAATTAAAATTTATCAGGAATAACTAAAGAAAACCGGGATTTTCTTCGGATTTTTTATTTTTTTTTTGGTTCCGAACTACAAAATTAACGTTTCTGGTGAATTAGTTGAGGTGTTTTAGAGTTGAAATGGTATGAATGAGAGCTGGATTTATTTTCAAAAAAAAGAAAGATGGAATCTGCTCCAGACTGTGTAGCCCAGTTTTACTTCCAACGTGTAATAGTTTGCCTCAGAATCCGGGCTTTATTTTAGGGGTTTCTAAGACTGATTGAAGCAACCATCTTTCTACCATTCTCTTTAGTTATTTACTTCACCAGTTTTATATACCATGCATATTTTCTTGAGAGTTGGATTTGTTCTCATATATCTGATGGTGGCATTTTTTTTTCTGTTTTCAGTTACAGCCAATTTAGGCTTTCTTGGAGGAACAATAACACTAAACACTATATCTAGCTCTAGCTGGGGTCACTTATGAAGACCTCTTACAGAAATGAGAACAGAACTTTTTATCTCAACAGCATTTCATGGTAAGCCAAGTCTCATCTAGCCAATGCATTTATGTCTGCACAACAGCCATAACTTTGAGTGGTCAATTTTGTTTTGAAAGAACACGAGATAAAGGATTCTGTGCCATATGTTTCCCTTTATTACCAGCATTGCCTTGGGGATTTCCATACTGCTCAGTGAAACTTTTCCGGGAATCTTGGGGGAAAAAAAAAACCAAACAGCAGGACCAGGTCAACTGTGATTTTGGGATTCTCAGAGCTCTGTTTTAAGACAAGAAGGTCTTTTGAGACCTGTGCAGTTGTTTTTGCGTGACACAGCACTTGTTTGCCTACAACAGTAGGACTAAGTTAACTTGTGTATTTTTGCACCACGTCCACCTTTTCCAAGATAAGAATATCCCCAGGAAAGCTGTCAGCTGCATTGGCCAGGATGACACCCGTCTTGAGAAGTCAAAATCCTGTTGAGGCTTTCCAAATCACCTTACAGACGCAGAAGGCTTACCGCACAGGTGATGCTTTATGAGAACATTTGAGCTTGTGCAAGACCTATTATGGGATATTCAGAGGAAGAAGCAAAGATAAAGGGAGGGATCAAAGTGGTTTGGGGAGGAGCTACCAGATAAAAAGAGCTAATCACTTGTAAGTGGATTGCTGGACAGTGTGCTTATCAGTCTACGCCCTGCACATGACCAGTGCAATCTGGTCTGTCTTCTCATTAAACTCAATTTCTTATTATTTTACTGGATAAGAGTGTGTCTGTATGTGAGTGTATGTGAGTCTGAGAGACAGTAACTGGAGTCAGACCACGGATCAGGAGGGTCCATATGTCTGTGGTCCCAGCAACCGAAGAGATTGGAGTGCATGCATATAATATAGGTGAAGGAGTTATTGCTTGTGAACGCATGCTGTCAAGGTGTTCTAGCGTTCAGGTAAAGTAAAAAGCTTGAGAGCCAGGTATTAAGGACAACCTAAGTCTGGGACAGATACTAGACAGACCAGAGGGTTTGCAAGTTGACAATTCAGGAGATCAGAAGTGAAATACAGGAGGAACTCTGGGGGCTGGAAGTTGGCTGAAACATCTGTTTGTATGTGTGTATGTGCATGAGGCAAGGGGAGACTGAGAACCAAGGACCCAGTTGCAGAACAGATTGTTTAAGCTCAGCTACTGAGGAGAGCTGTATCGTATATAATATGCATATACTCTGTATAAATGGATCATCATCCTGATGAGCCAGAGGGGGAAATAGCATCAGGCTGTTTGTGCCATCTGTGTTTGCATGAGAGTTTCTGTCTTAATTTGTGTGTCTAAGTGTGTTTATGTGTATATACAGTGTACCATGTGTGCCTCTTGGAAATGCATGTTTAGCCTCATTGGCTGGACCTGTGGCAACTTTGCTTCTGTGGGTCTACCAGACTAGGCTACCCCTAGCATTTTTTTTTCATATTTGCTTTGGTATAGAGTTCAGGAGTCTTTTTTATAGCCTAACATCTTCTTTTAGCAATCAGTATGTGATCAACAGTCCAAATTCAGATCGCTTAATCATGAATATTCAACTGATGTTGCTTTCTCAATGCTTTCTCCTTGACACTGGCTGATAATATGGCCATTTTATATAGTAGTTCTCCATTATTAAGAAAGTCCTCTGTAAGAGGCACATCAATGAAATTATTCACATCATCTCTTTTTTTTCCTCTCTCTTTCTCTGTCTTAAACCATAGGTTGCTAAATTATAAGCATATATATATATAGTTCTATATTAGGTTAGGAGGGAAGTATTGGGCATTGATTGGCCAATTGGAATGCGCTGCCCAGGGAGGTGGTGGAGTCGCAGACCCAGGAAGTGTTTAAGGGGAGACTGGATGAAGCACTGAGTGCCATGGTTTAGATGACGGGTTAGGTGTTAGTGTTGGGTTATAGTTTGGACTTGATGATCTCAGAGGTCCTTTCCAACCTTACGATACTGTGATACTGTGATACTGTATTCAGGCTAAATAACTCCATATTCCAATCCTTACTCAAAAAAACATTACTATTCTGGAATATACTCACTCAAAGCTCATTAATTTCAGTGGGACTAGCATCAGGTTAAAAAAAAACCAACATAAATATGCCTTACTTATTGAGTTAGGACTATTATGTGGTTTTCCACTAATGCGATTCCACCAAGTTAAACTGATTTCTGACAATGAAGGGAGAGAAGAATCAGTGTCCAGGTCCCACATCACTCTCCACAGCTAGTAATTAACAAAAGAATGAGTACTGACATGAAATCTCCCAGTGGTGTTAAGTTCTTTTGAGATCATGGTCAAAAGCGAAATGCAACTTCCTATGGGCAAGTATTGTGTATAGATTATGGAATTAAACCTGGTGACGGTGATAAAGTGCAGACTTGCATTGTTTGCGCTAACCTCACACCTGCTGTAGACTGTCCTGGGAAATACAGAGTCAGGCTGTGTGATTTTTCCAGTTATGTTTTCAAGAAAACTTCTGATAGAGACCTAAGAGATTAAGCAGTTGATCTAAAAAGCAGAGTAAATGCATTATTTGGTTTTGCAGAAAAGAGACGAAAGCTGTGTTTTCTTACATCTTTGCAAGAAAGGCTATAAAAGGGGTCCCAGGTGGCAAGAAAGTCACAACAAAACAGAAGAATAAGTCTCTTTCAGCACATAGAAAGGAGAGCTGGAAGAGTTAAATAAATTTGCATGTTGATACAAAGGAAAAAAAAAAAGAAAAGTAATGAACTTAGTAGAAAAGTTTGATTACAGAAACTGCCACAAAAGGTGGTGCCATAAAAGAAATTCACCAGGGACAATATACTTCCCTGAATATTAAAGAACCTCTTTGATTAAATTGGTTCAGCTGAAGAGAAGGTGTAACTAGGAACAGAAATGGCTACAGTCTAATAATTTCTCCACAGTCTTTGATGTTGTTTGTTATGCAAATAGTCCTTTAAGTGGTTGCTTTTCTCTTCCTCTTCCTTTACTAGTTTGAAAACACTAAACTTCATGCAATTGGATAAATCCTGTCCTGGTTTTGTTGAAAAGGTCAGCTAGATTTGGTTGAGATCAAAGTAAAGCGTGCAGTACAAGTGGCAAAATAGGAACTGAGATGTTAAGCTGTCATTCTTAATGTTGCATGAATTCAAAGTCAAGACTCTGGTCATGACAAATTACTTAAAAGGAAGTTTGGAAAAAATATCCTCTTCTACCATGATACGAGCTAAAAATAAAAACAAATTCACAGCTTTAAGTCTTAAGCCTTTGACAAACTTTATAAAATTCTATTGTATATTCTTGCCCTACTGGGAGTTTTCAGCCCTTCTAAGTCTGATATATTTCAACAGTATTAACAAGATGGGTTTTACTTTTTTTCCTTTCTTCTTTGAGATTATGTGATAAAGATATTCAACAGAGCTGACCAACATAAAAAGAGAAAATCCCACATAGTTTTAAAATATTTCTTTACATTCCCCTCTTCTTCCGAAGTATGAAAGCACTTTGAAAGATCTGTAAGTAGCTGAAAACAACACAAGGAAGAAAAATTTTAAAAAAATCACCATATTCTTTTCTGCTAATTGAAAGGAATTATCTTTAACAGTGAAATTTCATTAGCACTTGAAAATCTTGAGTAGATCTAAGATCCACATAACCCAGGGTTTTAGAGTATTGTGTTAGAGGCTTTACTCTAATTGATGCATTTCTGTATAATTTATTCTTCTTATTTTACCTCTTTTCTCAGATTGCATGGCATGAATATGTACAGAATCGTAGAATGGTTTGGGTTGGAAGGAATCTTAAAGGTCATCCAGTTCCAACCCCCCTGCCAAGGGCTATGCTTGGATGTATGTTGAATAAAATTCCACGAGGTATTAAATCAAACTTTCTTGTGGTGAATTCCAATGAGGATGTGAGATACAAAATAAAGAAACACAAATCTCTTTCTATGTCCTTATTGGTGGAACATAATTTATACTTCATTCCTTTTTTATGAGTTCAATAATGTTTCACTAATGATCATTTAGAAAAATATAAATTACTCCTAGAGAAGAGAGACTGTAATAATCATTTGTAGCACAGAGGGAGAGCAATTCTAGTCTTCATTGTACAAACCTAAAGCAAAAAGATGTTGCCTTTGCTGAACTTGATGATTAAATATAGAAGTGTATAAAATAAAATCTGTTTTAGCAAGTGTCTGAATCACACTAATTTTAAGTGAGATTTGGAGGACAGCAGTTTCAAGGTAGTTTTCCACAATTTTCGCTCAGAAGGTTCTGTTTTATTTTTGATTTATTTATGTCCTTCCCTGAAACCATGAGTAATATTTTGTGTGAATTCGTTCTCTAGAGCCTGGTCATTTGTACTGTCTCTGTTACAGTGGCTACAAAGTGTCACACTGAAGGTAGGTATTGATGGGAATATAATAAGCTTTTTAAAAGAACTGTCATACATTTTAGAGAGGGAGAGGCTTGAGACAGATGAGATAAGGACAAAAAGTCACTATAGAAACTTCATAGAAAAGGAAAAAGAATCCCAAATCGTTAGGGATTGCTTCTTTCTCTAGAAAAAGGAGAGAAGTGGGTTAAGAATGAGTTGGCAGAGCTGACTTTTTGGAGACACAGATATAAACAAATCAAACACTAACTTAGGAGGAAATAGTGAAGGTGTCCACAACAGAGGAGACAGAGAGGGTACCCATCTACTACAGCTGTAGTGTAGCCCTTTGTGAAATACAAACACCACTGTCCGATTAGGAACTTCTGGATTCAGGTTGGGAATTGTTTAATTAGGGCACTAATTTAAAGATCATCACCATCAGGAAAAGTTAATTTTCTGCCCTTTCCACAATCATTTGAGAATTTCTGACTCAGTAGTTCTGAGGACCTGGCATACTTCGGTGCTTTCATTTTTGTTCTCTGTTATCAACCTATCACCCTACTGAGAGAAAACAGCAGAGATGGGACAAATTTGTCAAAAGGATGAAAAATTAACTTGTTTTTTACAACAGGTGTAACATATTGCACATAGCTGCAGTATGTAACGCCAACGTGATAGCCAGTAGAAAATAGCTACTCAAGAAATCAGCAAGGGCAGACCTGTAAATAACCCATTCTGTCCTCCAGTAAAAGGATGAGGGAAGAGAAGGCAAGTTGGTGGGTGTTATGCTGAGGGAGACCTATGCAAGTGAAGGCAAAAGAGATATGTTTTGTTATACAATTTTTAAATCAAAGCTATTACTAATTAAGTTTTAATAATTTTGTTTTCCATGGAACTGCTCATTGAAATGATATTTGATGTTTGAAGTTGAACTGTAAAATTTGTTCCTATAACTAAGACTATAGATGAAAGGGTGGACTTTCTAATTTTCAGATGTTACAGCTTTTTTGTCAGAAATAAAATCCTGTTCAATGAGGATAAAGTCTAATTGCAGAAAAGTTTGAGTTCTTCTTTCACTTAGATTTCCTTGCATGAGCTCAAGTTACTTCTGCTAACTCACTGGCACTGGCTATGTGTCCTCTCCTCTGGCTGGTATTCTGTACAGGTTTTTCTGCACATGAAGAGTACTCTCAGGTATTCCGCTTCATGCTAAACTTCAAATTGGAAGACTATGTGTGTGATGGCGATTTGGAGTAGGGAGTATGATTTTTCATGTGATGGTTAACAGATTTGTGGGTTTTTTGATAGAATAGTTTTGTCTTAGAATTGTTTGCGTTGGAAGGGACCTTAAAGATCATCTAGTTCCAACCACCCTGTCATGGGCAGAGACACTTTCCACTGGATCAGTCTACTCATAGCCTAACCCAGCCTGGTCTCACACAGACAGGGCTACATCTTGATTGTGTTCCTCAAATATTTATTACTTCAGTACAGGTTTGGATAGCTTTTCTGAAAGCAAGATCTTGAAGATATGGTTCCCATAAAGGTACCACTTATGCTTCATTTTTCCAATGCCCCATGACTGTTTGGCCCTAAAACCCAGTGAGAGCAAGTACCTAAATTTCTGAACTTGAACTCTTAGTGATAGAGCAAAGTCAGAAGGGACATCCCAGTGACCAGAGACTAGTTTAGAAAAAGTGTAGGCTGTATTTTATATCAGGAGTCATGTCAGATCTGGAGAGAGGAAGTGTTGGGTTGGATGAGGAAGATGCAGCATCAATACATCACTGTAGAGCTTGTGATAGAGCCCCATTTGAAGGCATCAAGGAAAGCAATACATCATGAGTTGATTCTTGAATTTTCTCTCTGTCTTTTGTGTTATATTGCCTGACCCCCAAAGCTGCTGATGCATGCTCTCCTGAGATGCTGTTTTCTTCCCTAGTTGACCTGCTTCCCACTAGCAGTTTAAAAGTTGGGGAGTAGTTCAGATTTAATCAGAGCTTGAAATTCAAGCGAAGAGATCTAGAAGCCAGAGCTAACAGTTCTATAGCTTAGTCCCACTAAGATTTTGCCTGAAGGTTGATGGGGTAACAATATAGATAACAATAAAAGAGTCATATAAATCTAATTGAAATAGACGTATATTTCAGTTTTGAAACTAGTACTGCAGGTTACAGGTTGCAACTCAATTAGTAATGCTAAGACTATATACAATAAAAAAATACTGATATCTGATTATCAGGAAAAAATCTGAGGATATGTATTTCTAGGGAGCATTTAAATATAAATTAATCACTGTAGTGACATCAAAAGAGGACATATAGGTAAAGAAGAAAAATAATACCAGAAATTATCAGAAGATTGAAAAAAACCCACCACTATACACAGAGAAGATGGGAATGGCTGTAACAGTAAGCCTCAAGTATCAGCACTGCAAAACCAGTCAAGAAACCAGTGTCTCTGTCTCAAATCTTTCACCTTAAGTTGTCATTAGTAGCAGGACTTGAAATGCTAATGAATATGCCATTATCAAATTAAAGATGTAGAAAGTGAGGCAGAGAAACACAGGTCCTGTAACTTTATGCACCTTGTCTAACCTTGTCATCTAGCTTCCATCTATAGTTCATGAAGAGACAGCAGCCCTTGCAGAGGGCAATTCAATTTTCCTCTTTTGGTTTCCTAAAGCCATTCAAAAGCTTGACTATCTGTTAGATATCAATGAATACTACTTTAAGCGATGCTTCCAAGGACATGTAAACTTTCTATGACTATTTGGGGAATTGAATGCAAATTTTTTTCTTAAGCAACTCACGAAAGCATATCATTTTTTATAATAGTACCATACATATCAGAAAGTACTAGCACCAATGTCTGAAAGCCACTGAGGGGTTTTGATGGAAATGAGGTAGAGAGTTGCAAAGCATCTGACTGTCTGTATAGTTTATATAGGCTTTCATATGTTTGTGGTTCAATATAGGGACAAATGCAACGCCCACATAATGAGTAACTTTTCCAAAACTGCCCCAAAAAAAGAAAGAATATTCTTTTTACTTCAGCATAGGAGAAAAAAATCCATCTCTATACTAAATACATGTTTTCAATCTGATTTCTTTTAACTCCAGTGACTAAACCAAAAGTCTATTATTTATCTCTTTTATTTCATTCAGTTCTACAAATTAAAATAAATACATAAATCACTACTTTTCTGCAATTGTGGACTACTTTGACCAGTATAAATGTTCCTTAGCATCTACAATCCTGCTGGTGACAGCTTTTTGTCTCTAGTTTATTATGGGACTTTAAACACTAATTTAAAATGGTCAGGATCAGTAGATGTTGTCTGACATAGTCATACCTCTGCTCAAAACCTTTGCTCTGTATCATAATTAATCAAAGCTTTCAAAAGTCAATGTAATTAAGAGCAAGACAGTTCTAAGGGACAAACTGCAAGCCATCTGAACTTATTCTAAATAAAGCAGCCAGTTAGTGTAATCATCTTCTTGGCACAACGGAAAGCATCTGACCCTTCTCCATCTTGTCTCCAAAAATTTGTGTGTCTGTGTGCTCCCACTAGACCCTGTTCCCCCCTTTTAATGTTTAGAGAGAAAACAAAATGATAAAGTGCTGAATCACTGCAGAAAATGACCTTGCTGGAAAGATGAAATCTGAAAACTAACCACCTTGCCATTTGTGAGAATAAAACCTGCTGTTTGTGAATCTCTCAGGTTAAGAAGTACTTCAGTAAGAATGGTTTTAGAAGATCGCAGCGTTTCTTAAGAGAGGAAAAATCCTTGTTTTGTTTTAATCACTTGTTTTTCTATTGCAGTAATGCATTCAGCTCAGCTGGTTTATCTTATGTTAATAAACTTAATGTAAATGAGCTTCACTCTCAGTGTTCTTAAGGTAAGCTGGTAGCAGAAATCTGTATGAGGATCAGTAACACGCCTGACATAGCTTCCTCTAGCTGAAAACACATCAGCCATTGACTGCTTGATAGATTTCTATCACAGGATTTGGGAACTGAAGTGAGGAAAAATGAAATATGAAAGAGAAAGTTAATTGAGTGAAAGCTAGTAATTAAATTTCATTAAATTTGGCAGGAAATATTGGCTAATGTATGCTTCAAGATGTTTCAATTTAAGATCTTGATGACCGTGGTTTTCTGTTTGGCTTTCTTAAAATTAATATGACTTGTTTAACTTTCCTTGAGCTTACTTTAAGTGTTTTTGATCACTACCACTTCCCATAAATGTCCTATTGAGTCTATTCTAACAGAAAACCTCCTGTCAGATGACACACTCTATGTCTAAAAAGGCGTGGCCATGATCCATAGTGGTCAGTCACAGGTAGGACGTGATACGGTGCAGCATTTCCTGGGTGGTCTCTGACAGTCTGGGACTGGCTGCAGGATGCTGCCCAAACTATATTACTGCATACTTGATGTGGCAGGTAGCTCTAATCAAAACTGTGTTAGGTAAGGCTGATTCAGCCCAGGGAAATGACAGTGGACTGGTGGGTCTTTTATGCCTCTCTGAAACCCTTTTATTTATGATATATGTTTAAAGATGATCTCTCACAGCAAAATGAAGCAAAACCAGACCATTCCAAACTCTTTTGAAGTCCAGATGGATTTGGAATCAGTTTAAATCAGATGTGTATCTCTTCTTTACGGGAGGTAATGCAATAATCTTCCTATAAGACCTTCATATACTGTGCTTTTTGGCTGCTGTACTTCTGCTGCTGATTCTGATCTTTTCAACTTGCATAACTGCACATACAGGAAAGCTGTTCAGTTATATCTTATTTTTATGTTCCACTATATTGTCAATGCACTCATGCACACAGAGAGAAACTAAAAATATTTGAATTACTGAGTTACATTCAATACTATAATGTGATCATAGAGCTAGTTTTTCAAAAAACAGTATGGGACTATACTTTCAATACCTTTGGCAGTTATTTCCATTATACTCTATGGCACAAGTCTGATAACACTTCATGGGATGTATTGAGGCTTTAAGAGATTGCTATGAAATTTTGGCTTCACTCAGAAATCGAAATGAATCCCACAATTCATTTACTTGCTCTATGCTGACAACAATAATTAGCTGTAAATACTAATTGGAATGCAGAAGGGCATGAATCTATTAAATGCAGTGTCAGTGAAGGCTTTATGCTGTTTAAAGCTCCAGAACATGACAATTGTCAGCAGCATATGCAGAAAGAACCACAAAGAGATCATTCTTTACGTGGTTGAGACTAGTATGTTTCATGACAGCTGAAGACAAATTACTAATTATTATATACTTTTTTTATATAAATCTGTTAAAAATCATTTTTGTATAAATCTGTTATAAATCATGACCAGGCTGAAAAAGGAATAAGATACATTAAATCATATTATGATTCAATATTCAAATATGGAAATTTGGAAAAACTATGCTTTTTTTTCTTTTTTTTTTTTTTTGCTTTAAAAATAAACAGGGTAATTAATCCTTTATTTAAAATTGAATATCTTGAATGCAGAATTTGTTGCCTGGGAGTTACTGACAGGCAGTTAGAGAATGTAGTCTCAGTTACACAATTCTTCTTCAAATTCTGTTCCCTCTCCCTCTTCACTACCACTTCCCCCCAAAAAAAGCCAACCAAACAAACAAAAAAATGAAAAACAAAACCCAACCAACAAACAAATAAAAACCCAAAAAGCAACTGACAGAAGAAAAATACAACATGTGATGGCCTCAATATGGATATTGTATAACCTGAAAGATATTAAGGGAAGCTGCTACTCATTTTTTTTTTTTTTTTTTACTGATGAAAGTAAAAATGTGCTAGGCTCTTGGGAAATAAATAAGCAGTGAATGTGGAAGGAACAATATGATATTATAGATTCTTTTCTCTTTCTAGCTCTACAATAAAAATTAAATTCTGATTATAACTATGTATTCCACTTTCTCAGTACAAAGAAACTGGTTAATACCATTTCAGTTGTCAGGAAAAAAAATAAAAACTTAAATTCAAAAGAGGACTTCACAGATCAGTTCTTTTACTTATTAATACAATTTCATTAGGCAGAGTTCACATTGCTCTGTTTCCAGAACATCAACAGTGATACTCAAATGTCTAAAAAAGCAAAAATATTCAAATAGTAAATACTAATGTCATGCAGACTCTTTCTACACTTAGAGTAGTGACAATTTCTGATGTCTACCTGCAGTAACTAAACTGCTTTTGTTTTGTTCAGTAGAAGCTGAGGGAATAGCAAACAGCAAAGTGTGAGATGAGGAAAGCTGTTCCAATATCTACTGGTGATGCTTGGCTGTTCACTGAAGGTGCTTGTAAATAATGGGTGGTTCAGAATTTGTTTCCTGAGTTTTGCCTTTGACAGTGTAAAGTGTGATACTTTTAGGATGAAGGGTGATGCTGTAGCAGTAGTGGTAGGCAGGAGAGCACAACATGGAATAATAGGCAATGGCTTGCAAAAGAGGTGTGAAGCTGATCCTAGGAGAAAACTAAGGACCCAGGCTATGACAGGTACCTTCTCTAGTACTGTTCAGCTTGATGGCTTTTCCTTTTTCACAGGAGAGGGAATTTAAATGGTAAACAGTGATTATTGTGGACTCTCATCTCCATTAAGATGTGTGTAGTCTGCAAACACAAAGTGTTTGAAATTTTCAGCAAGCGTAGAATCAAGATTTCATTGCCATATAATTTGTGTTCCCTAGCTCAAAGAGTACTACTTCCAACAGTCTTGGAGGAACATAAGGGTAATCTTAAATTCATATTAAAAAACCCTCTTTCTTCATGCCTTATACAAGTTATTGGTTTTCTTTTACGCCAAAAGAGTATTTGCTTTGAGAGATAAAGGTCATTTAAGTAGGTATCATTACCTTGTTACGGGACTTCTACAGTTAAAGAATATCTACACCTCTTGCAGAATTTGTTAGAGGCAGATCATTTTCCTTCAAAGAGGTGGGGAAGCAGTGTTGGGGAAAGAGGCAAAGTAATTGCCCAAGGTCACCCCGCAGAGCAAAAAGTGAAATTTGACACTCTTCAGTCCTGACTCAACAGCCTGTTCACTAGAAAAAGAAGTAATTTTGTGATTTCAGAATATCACAGAACCATTTAGGTTGGAAAAGACCTTTAAGATCACTGAATCCAGCTGTTAAACTAACTGTCAAGTCCACCACTAACCCATGTCCCTAAGCACCGTGTCTATACATCTTTTAAATATCTCCAGGATGGTAACTCCAACACTTCCCTGAGCAGCCTGTTCCAATGCTTTACAACCCTTACAGTGAAGAGATTTTTCCTACTATCCAATCTAAATCTCCCTGGTTCAACTTGAGACCATTTCCTCTCGTCCTATCACTTGTTACTTCGGAGAAGAGCAACACCCACCTCACTACAACCTCACTCACTTTCAGGGAGTTGTAGAGAGCAATAAGGTCTCCCCTTGGTCTCCTTTTCTTGAGACTAAACAACTCCAGTTCACTCAGCTGCTTCTCATAAAATTTGTGCTCTTGGTCCTTTACTACCTTTCTTGCCCTTCTTTGTTCACACTCCAGCAGCTCAATGTTTTTCTTACATTAGCTACTTTACCTCCAGTGATCTGATCCAACTAGCTATAGAACGATAGCATCCCAGGATTGTTTAAGTTGGAAAGGACCTTTAAGATCATCAACTATAAACCGAACACAGCTAAGTTCTCCATTAAGTCATGTCCCTAAGCACCACATCTATGTGTTTTTTAAATACCTCCAGATATGGACTCAACCACTTCCTTTACGGAACATAGTTAAAATGTGTGCTTTGAGATGTTTAGAAACTTATTCAACTGCTAGAACAGAATGAATTTGCATGAGCCGCATAAATTTAGTTATGCTAAATTTAGTCAGAAAACAACATGGAGAACATTACATTGTAAGTAAAATGATAGCAAGTGTGTGAAAGAAAGGTGGTGTATTCCTTGCTTTCCTCTCTCGTGCCATCTATCATCCTTCTAACATTATGTGTAACTTTATCCTCTCTCACTTAGAGGGGACCTTTTCCAGTTAGCCCCACAGTGCCACCGGCATATTTAAAGGCTGGGGTTGGAAATGGATGATCTTTAAGGTCCCTTCCAACCCAAATAATTCTATGATTCTATGATCTTCCTTCTCTGCTACGCACGTGCTGAGTAGTATTATCCTTGATCGTTCCATAATCCCTTTATATGTACGCTGGTCTGAGTGTCTACCCAGCAATATCCACGCCCTTACAGGACCCCTGAGTCCCTTCCCTCTCCCAGACAGATAGCCATACCTGACAATAGGAAACTTAATTTTACATTAGGTTCAATTGTTTATAATAAACACAATTATTTTCATGATCCTTTCAATCCAAGTCACTGGCAGGGGGGGTCATGTTTTCTTCTTTTCCCTCCCTCTCAGTCAGTGTATCTGGGGTGACCAGGGCAAGGCTTTCAGGACTTAGGGAGCATTAAGACATGCTTGGCAAATTCGATCTCAAATTCAGGGAGCTAACTCTTTTCCGTTACTTCATCTTGAGAAGTATTTTAAATGTTTCTGTTATAGTTTTTTTTAAAAAACAACCTTGATAGCAATATGTTTACGAATAATTCTCAGAACTTCTGTAAGTCCAAAACCTATTTTTGGCAATGTGTCAGACAAGTTTATCGATTAAAAACATGTTCCTTTGACTCACCTAGGGTCATGTGAAAATTGGTTTCTTTAAAATTGTCCTAACTTGGTCATCTTGGTGTGCAATTTGTAATGTATTTTCTAGGTCTTGGTGCATTTTTTTAATAGCTCAGTTTCAATATCGTTTCTTCAAAAAATCACCAAACATAATGTACCAGGATAGATTAATATTGAACAACTGAAATAATTTGGAGTACATCCAGAGCCATCACTGTATCCTGATGTGTGAAGAGGAAGAGAATAAGTAGAACACCTGTGAACTCAAAGAAATGGTGGTTTTGGTTAGGAGCATGCTAGGATGGCACGTGCAGGGATTAGCCTGCGCTAAGTCAAGTTATAAATATTGATAAACATAATTATGTGATTCAGTCCCTAAATCTGGTGAAACTTGAATGCAGTACTGATAAATTTATGGTTATATGGGCTCTTTCACAGTTTTGGATCCCTATTTTTTCACTACACAGTGTATTCATTTGGACACAACTACAATTTGCTCCAGACTTAGTTCTGAAGCTTTCTGTCTTTGTTCAGGTCTCATAACATCTTCAGTCCTTTGCTTAGAAGATCTGTTGGATTACTTAGGATCATTTGAGCAAAAGTTTCCTTCGCTTCCAGGAAACACAGATCACTGTAAATCAATGTAAACTGTTGTTTAGATCTTGACATGTTTATGGAAGACATCTAAAAAAGTTCTTTCTAACCTTTCTGTAGCAGAGCTGTAACTTCAGTGCTGTCTGCTGAGCGTCAGAGATCTCAGTCTGTTTACTAAATGGCAAATACCTACCCCAAACTACTATGGGAATTGGTAACTATGGGAATTGGCTGTGCTCACTTTCCTACCAGGGATGTCAAGGTCTTGGATGGCCATGAACACCAAAGAACTTCATAACTCTAGAACTGATCTCTCTAACTCATAGTTCAGTATCTTACAAACATCCAAGTATGTTATATGATCTTTTAGGGTTTTCTAATTATTTGGTTTTATTTTAATTTTTTTTAATAATTACCAATATAGCCTGGATGAAATTTTACATTGCTACTTGATGTTCTGGCGCAAACAGTTAATTTCTGGGTTATAAAAATCTCTTATGTATTGTTTTGTTCTCTTTCAATAAATTCATGGTATATCAGTTGATGCAATGACAGAACTGCATGTCAATCACTATGCCTATTTTGATCATCTGGTCCCAATAATTAAACTGAACTTCAGTGGGTTTTTTTTTGACATGAGAATTTGAGACTTGGAGTCTTAAATGGTAAGTGATACAGTTTGAAAAGGTGTTGAACACATCACCTGCCACTAACGTAACCTGATTTTATTCAGTATAGCCTGAGTTTTATCCCTTATTTTCTGTCTTTGACAAAAGCGGTAAAATAACCAACAGCCTTCTTGAATTATTTGGAAATTTAAAAAAAGATACCCCCTTGGAGCAGCTTTTTTTTTCAATCTCTTGTGTCAGTAAAGTAAAAACGGAGTCTTGTTTTCAATCAGTCTTTGAAACTACACTCTTTTCTCACTGCAACACATCTTACGGCTCGTACTCAAATTGTATTATCTTTCTTTTTTTCCCTGTTTTACTTCTTGTTCCAAAGTGTAAATTGTTTCCTGCCACTCTACAGTATTTTTTTTCCCATAATGATATGGAGGGAGAAAACTACTCATAGTGCTGACAGAGGTAAGAGTACTAGAATAAGTAATATTTCAGATACAGAATGATGTACTGCTACCGGGAGTAAACTCAACAAAGATTCACATCCCAAACCACTAGTTAGTCTACCAGCACTTCTGCCATGATCTCTTCGGCCACAAATCTGAGAGAAAGTTTCAAGGTTAGCAGTAACTGTATTGAAAATCCATAGATTTAAGAAGAGTCCAGTAAATTAGAAACTTTTTCTTCTTGGATTTTGTTTCTAATGTGAGGCTGCTTAGATGTCTCTATTTTGTTGGATCAGCATTGTAATAGGAAAAGGGTAAATATAAAAGCCTACACATATAAGGATATATTTTGGGAGGGGAGAAGTAGTATTTGACAGAAACATCAGATATTTTAGCCCACAGAAAACACAGGGACAGAAAGCATTTTATGTTGAGACTTATGTAACCCCCTGTATAAAAAAATATATATACCATTAATACTGACACTATGCTAATTTGTCCAGAACAAAGAGTGATTAAATCAGCTCATTTAAATCTGTTTTTAATTACTTCAAAACCCCTTTTTTTTTCTGGTTAAAAAAAAATAGTGTGAAAAAAAAAGGAAAAAATACATGCCTAAGTTTAAGGCGAAGTTGTAACTCATGAGACACCTCCCTCAGTCTTCATATAATTAAACTAAAATGATTATTCAGAGAGCAAAGGAGTGTTCCACAGTGTTAATTTGTAGTCCATCAATATAATTTTTTTTTTGACTGGCTTCACTACACCAAGCTGGGAGAAATGGGAGGATAGGATGAGAATTCAGAATGATCCTGACAAATTGGAGATTTGACCTGGAAAAAAAGGAATTGAGATTCATCAATGCTAAGTTCAAAATTTTGTTACTTAAGCAGAAATAATCAACTCTGACATGGATCAACTGAAGAAAAAATCAGTAGGAGTGTTAAGGAATCAAGGAACGTTGCCTCTGAAGAGAACTGAATGATTCTGTTATCTCTTGTAGAAAAGAGGAGACATAATGTGTAATGTGAGCACTACTGCAGAGAGGAAAGAAAAAGATAATGGATGGGAAGCTAGTGACAAAGTCAAGTTTACAACTCATTTTTTGGCCAAATATTCTTTGTGAGCTCATATATGCCCAATATTATGAACTCAATGCTTTATTGACTGCTTGGTATAAACCTGTCCAAGACAAAATTCTTACTGGTACCAAACCTAAGTCTATCAGCAAAGACGATCATCTTTTCCTTTGCCTTTGTTTCTCTGCAATCTATTAATATGAGGCTGGCATTAATGCTTTTTCCTACATGTGAGATCAGGTACTATAAATCTATTGTATGAGCAAACTGTTCTGTTTGTATCCATCAGTAAATTTGAAATTTGAGTGTATATGCTCAAAGGAGGCTTTAACCTTCATCTTAAATTTCGAGTAGCTTTTTATATTAACATGCTGTAGCTGTCTCATAGTCTCATATTTCTATCTGAATCTAAGACTGAAAGCACATCTAACTTCAACAGTTGCTTGTCACTCACTTGTTGAAATCTGCATTTATATTGCTAATTACAGCGAGTCATTTCCCTAGCTCTATGCTGACTAGACTACCTACCACTTACCTGAATTTTCAGAATGATTTTCCATAATAGGTCAAGAGAACTCCAAAATAATATATATTTTGATAACACAAAAAAGTATTTTCTTCTTTAAAACTGCAATAGTTTCAGCACTTTCTCCTTTCTGTGTTTGTTCATGTTCCCTGGAGCTTGGTTTAAGATGAAATGGGAGCATGCTGGATGAATACCTTCTTTCTTATGACCTGAAATTGGCTTTAAACTGCCATTTAGGAGCAATTCTTGCTCATTCTTATGAAATTTTAAAGAGCATATGTGATTATGTGCTCATGTAAATTCTCAGATTAATTATTTATACCATGTATTATCACTTTCAAAAGCGGTCCTTTGGACATACTGCCATACACAGCACACATAGTACTGTATATTCTTAAACATAATTTTTCAGGTATTGTATCACTGTAATGAAAACAGTATGTCTTCTTTGAAGCTAACTAAATTCTGCAGCTATTCATGGGCTGCTTCCATGGGGTTTTTAAATTTTCAGGTAAGTGTTGATTTGGGATGAGGTGCTTCTAGGCTGCCTTACAGCATGAACTCTATAATGGAGATCTTTTTGCAAGGAGAGTGTAAGCAAAGCCTTGAGTTAGGATGACTGCAAAAAAATGTAAAATGTTTTTTCATTCTAGTTCAAGAAAATTAGAGATGAGATGGGTTTTTGTCTTGTTTGAGAACCCTAAATGTGCTTTTCAGGCTACTTACACAGTAACCGGAAATATGGATTCAGATTCAAAGAATCGTAGAATCATATCCTGATTTACACCAGAAGGAACCCTAAGGATTGTCTAGATCCAAGTCTCCACCCATGTGTAGGGACAGCAGAGAATTTATAGATGTCCTGTCATTGGAAATGTTCAAAGCCTGGTTGGATGGGAATTTGAGGTACCTATTCCAGTGAAAGATGATTCTGCCCAAGGATCTTCCAACCCAAACCATTCTATGGTTGTACCTTCATGGAATGAGTGATCTGAACTTAGTTTGGCATTTCAGGTATGGGGTCTGAATTATCATCCAGAAGCTTATTTCTCTGCCAAATTTTCCCACAGTGGCACTTTGTCTAATACGCAATATTACACAAAGTGCATATATTTTTCCTTTGTTTCTGATTTTCAACTTTTTAAAACAGAATAGTGACACTATAGAACATCTTGTTATCTCTCCAAAGAGACATATATTTAGCGTTTACATTAAACGAGGCGATCTTGATCCCAGCCTTGAGCTTTGTATTTTATATGAGTTTTGAACAACTGAAACAATGCCTGGGAAAGATATGGGTTTATTATTTGCTGCAGGGCTGAGGCTGCGGTCCTCCAGTGCTCAGACCATTCTTGGAGGTAGTAGAGTTATCCTAGAATAATGGGTAGAGCCGGGCATTTAGCACAGATTGCAGTATCTGGAATATTCTTTGAGCACTTTATGATTAGAGAGTAGAGAAAAATAATTTAATTTTCTTTCCACTTAACTCTAAGTAGTGTATTTTGATAGCAGCTGACATATGGAAAGCTGGGGAAAAAAAGTGCTTTGAAATGTAAGTAATGGTTGTCAGAAATAGAAACCATGTAATGATATGACAATAACCAAAACAGTTTTCATGGCCCCTTAACTATATTATTTGTTTTGATTTGACTGCAGTAGAAAACACCCATCCGCAGACGCTGCCTGGCTTGTCAGTTATTTAAAATCGCAAACCTAAATCAATGTCATCAGCTCCTTCTTTCTGCTAAATAACAGCACAATCAAATACTACCACCTGCAGACAATGGCCTGTATCTCAGTCTACCTCTCTGTGGAAGTCAATGAACAAGAATGTTCTACAGAGTTGACAAAAAGTCTAAAGAGGCTTTTCTATACATTTGCAGGTTTAATTTGAATATACTTAACCCTGCCTTTGGTTGGCACCTTTGTATAGTCTACATGCTTTAATCATACAAAAATTAGGTTGTGGGGAACGTTAAGAGGGCAGTAGTCCAACCTCCTGCTCAAAAAAAGGACTAACTTTGAAGTCAGAGCATGCTCCTCATGGCTTTGTTCTGCTGAGTCTTGAAAATCTCCAAGGATGGGGATTGAAACTACTCCTTTGGACCTCTATTCTGACACTTAACCAGTTCCAATAGGAAAGGCTTTTATTTTTTCCTTTCCTAGCCCCAAGTCTTATACCCAATCAGAGTTTTTCTTTCACAACTGTTGCCTCTTGTGTTTTTACTGTGTACTATGTTCTTGTATCTTCCTTCTTTTAGATCCAAACAACCCTAATAAAGTCTTCTCTCTTCCAAGCTAAACAAGCCTGTTTCCTTCATCCTTCTGTGTGCACCTCTCCACTTTCTTCATCTAGCTGTTACAGGGGCAGGGGCTCAAAGCTACACAAAATTCTGCAGATACAGTCTCTCAAATGCTGGAAAGAGGAGAATAATAATTTTCTGTAACTGATTTGTCCAGCTTTTCCAAATGTAGTCAACTCTGCACTGTATTTAAGGTACACACTGACTCACATTCAACTTCTGTACTGGGATACCCAAGTAATTTTTGACTCAGTAGTCAGTCAGTTCCCAGCCTGTGCTGTAGCATGAAATTCATTTGCCCAAGGCTTACGTTAGCCCTCTGTCTTCTGCTTCGCAGTCAACATATTTCTCCAACTTCTTAACTTATTATCTAGTCAAGAAGGCCGATATCATCCTGACTTGTATCAGACACAGTGTGGCCAACAGGACTAAGGAAGTGATTGTTCCCCTCTGCTTGGCACTGATGAGGCTGTACCTTGAATACTCTATTCATCATTGGGCTCCTCAGTACCAGACAGACATTGAGGTGCTGGAGCATGCCCAAAAAGTGCAAGAAAGCTGGTGAAGGGTCAAGAGCACAAGTCTTATGAGGAAAAGCTGAGGAAATTGGGGTCGTTTAATCTGGAAAGAGGAGGCTGAGAGAAGACTTTATCACTCTCCACATTTGCTTGAAAGTAGGTTGTAGTGAGGTGGCTCTGGGCCTCTTCTCCCAAGTCGCAAGTGATATGACAAGAGGAAATGGCCTCAAGTTGTGCCAGGAAGATTATATACTAAGAAAAATGTCTTTACTGTAAGAGTGGTGAAGCATTGGAACAGGCTGTCCAGGGAAGTGGTTGTGACACCATCCCTGGTGGTATTTAAAAGAAGTGTAGTTGTAGTTCTTAGGGACATGGTTTAGTGGTTGCCTTGCCAGTGTTTGGTTTACAGTTGGATTCGATAATCTTAAAGGTTTTTTCCTACCTAAATGATTCTATGATTCTAATAATTCTTCCCCACTTCTATTTCATTCCAATGCTTTCTGAGAGTCCCTACAGCTACTGAGATCATGCTCTTCCATTCCTAGGAGAGGTGAGAAACTGAAAAGTATCAAATGAATTGCTATACCTACAATGACAACTGAAAACACACTTTGGAAACTTGGGGTACAAGTGAAACAATTTTTCAGTTCAAACACATTGATACCAGACTCTTAATGAATACCATATCAAGGAAAGACAGAATGGTTGATAAACTGCCTGGAGGTGGTTGCTGTGGAAAAGAGTAAAAGAACACCTATGAAGGAAATGCAACTAATTTAGAATGGAAACCGCACTCAAAGTCACCATGTCCTGATAAATCTGATCATGATTCTTCCTGCTTTAGATCCACGGCTCTACATCTGAGTTACAATAGAAGCTGCATTTATTCAGAGAAAGGGAGACTTATTTAAAAAAAAGTAAAATCAAATGTGTTTAATATGAGATATGTATTTGGAATGAATTTTCTGAAGGAGCTTAGAAAGCAAGGGCTTTGTCTGATAAATCCTCCCAAAGGAACTATGGCTCAGAGCAGTATCATACTTGTCTTCATCTTTACAATGAAGCAATTCTGAAAGCAGATAAAGTGCACAGAATGAACACATAGAAGAAAGGCACATTTGCCAGTGAAAAATAACATTCATTCAAAGCCAGAGAAAGTTGTTTCAGGAGTGTTTCTTTGCTTTATTTTGTTAAAAACTTCAGCCTGATTGCAGCTCGAGCTTAACAACAGTTTAAAAGCTGTGACAGCAAAAAAACAGTCATTCTATTATCCAGCTTATGTCAGCTTATTTTGATTCAATAGAAGCATTGGAGCCAGTCTGGATACTGCTGTATGCTCTATATGGATGCAGTTTAGTGCTCAACATTCCTTTACAATGCCCAGACTTAAGAGGTAAAAAAAAAAAAAAAACAAACCAAACTAGCCAAAAGGAAGAAAGAGAGGAGTGAGGAAGAAATCCACAATCTCTGCACTTCTGCACTTACTCTGTGAATCCATATGGTTTCTGAGGTAAAAACATACAGTGTTTATGATTATACCTTTTAGTTTCTTAAAAAAAAGCAACCAAATACTCCCTCTTGGATTGATCACATGGTGGAGAAAAGGCACAATTCTTACATTTAGAGACAAAGCAAGTAGCTAGCAGACATCTCCTTTAATGAGTTTCTGTTATATTCTGCAACAGGGGCAAAAATCTCAAGTTCAGGGCTGTAAATGAAGAACTCTCCTGGCTGAGGAAGTAATACTGTCACTACAGTCCCCATGTAGGTTAATTCCTAAACCCAAAGCACTGAGGTGTTTTCAAAAGTGGGTATCTGCAGGAAGGTAAGCTTTCAAAAGCAACTAAAGTACCCAAAGCTGCAAGTAACTCCCTCTTCCCTTTCCAATGCACTATAAAAGATTTTCTATTGTTAAAATCATTAACCATTATCTGCCTCCCCTTTGCTACCTCCAGGACCTAGAATAAAGGTTACATCCACCTGGTGACCTGAACCTGAACCCTAAGTTGCTAACAAGCTTTATGTGAAGCAAATTCAGAGCATGATTTAGGAGTCAGGACATTGTTGAGGTCATTCCCAACAGTTTGCCATCAACTATCATTTTTCAGACCCTACAGCCACATATCCTTTCCAATGCACTTAGCTTTTGGGGCTGTAAGTCCCAGCAGGAATACTGAATGTAGAGTATAACTATTACCATAGTCCCTTTGACTATGGCTGGGGCTCATGAGAGAGGTCTGTAATTATTTGTAGACATTTTTTACTGATATTCAGACTATAACTGCTTTCTGCAAATTTCAGCTTGCTATACATTTGTTGGCTAAGCTTCTTAAAACATATGACACGTCGGACGGATGAATGTGAGGTCTAAAAAATATGAATAGTACCTGGTTGTTTGAAGCCACAGAATAATGAACAGTCTTCTGAAGGAAGCAGAAGGTCAGAAAATGCTCATTGATAACTGATGTTTTATACATGCAAAACCATGGTCATATCAGAATTAATATCTTTGGCAGTAAGGCAAGGAGTTAAAGAAAGAGCGACTTAAATGGGAGAAGGATGAGCTGTGAAAGCAGAAAGCTTATAAAAATTGCTATGGGAAAGGTGCTAATTTTAACAATTAAAAAAAAAATACAAGTAGTAAATTTGAATATGTTGTAGAAGAGTGCCAGTTCTGCTACAGAACACTAAAACACCTTTCTGCTTAAAGACTGACTCCTGAGGCTAAAATCCCATTTTTATTTAATTATGCACATTTTATTTATTTAGGTTACAGAAACTACATAGAAAATGATCAACAAAATACTACCTGCAGGGTTACCTGCAGAAATTTAACTTTGTCCTCTACATATGCATTACAGTGGAAACTTAACTGGCATTTCTTCTTGAGCCCTGGTTATATGAGAATTTCTTTCTTATACAAAAGACGCAGGAACCTCACATTCAGCAGGGAGTAGAAAATTATGGATGCAGCCCACATAATATTCTCCTCTGTTTTGTTCATACTTTACATTCTATAGGTAATAAACGAAGGGAAAAAAAGTAAAGGCTCTGCATGTCCCTGGTTGTTTAAATACATGATCAATGGGATCTCTCATATCAAATTCAGCAGCACAATGTTAATCAAGGTCAGCACCTCTTTTCTTTGCAATGATTAAGGGTCATGTCAGAGAAGACATATTTCTTTTATTGTTTATGTTATTCACATCTGATAGGGACTGAAATCACTCATGACCAGTTAGATGTTCCTGCCTGAGGCAGTTTAAATGAATACTGTAACTTCAGCAATGGTTAGAGCTCAACTTTTGCTGCACAGACATACGCATTTTGTAGGATTTTCTGTGACATGCACTGGAGTTTTAAGGATTGGGTGTTGCCAGTGGGCACATTCTCTTGATTTGTCTGTTAAGATCTTCCCTGTCTGAAATGCTTCAAAGTCAATTTGAAGGTAATAAACTCTTTTTTCCAGGTGCCCTTTTCTCTGCCTGGCCTTTAGGTAAAGTCTTTGTTAAGCAGGGAGACAAAATGTGGCTGGTAGTTGCATAAGAAGTTTATTAATCAAATTTCACAGATAATTGACAGTAGCACAGCAATGGACAGTAGTATATTTTAACTGCCACTGGGGGGTCTGCTGGGACCTTGCAGAGTCCCCCAAAGCTGAGAAACTGGGGGAAGTATAGCAAAGTGAGTTGGGGACTGGAGCACAGAATCCTCGTGAATCAGATGGGAGAAGATTCAAAGGGAATTAGAGAATCCTTCCACTCTCTTTGAGGGCATAGAGAGAAGGCAGAAGCAGATTCATCCTGAAGTTGCACAGTGAAAGGCCAAGACGAAAAGACCACCAGTTTCAGCAATGGAAACTCCGACTGAATATTAGGAGTTTATTTTATTCCCCCATCACAGTGTTTACACACAGGAAAGGAGGCTCAGAAAGTGGACAATGGAATCTTAGGTTCTGCAGACTTTCCAAACTCAGCTGCCCAATTTCCCAATTTTTATTTTTGAGGTTGCTCCTGCTTTGAGCAAGAGTTTGTTGAATGGACTTCCAGAGGTTGTTTCCAGACACAGATAATGCCCATCTGTGATTCTGATGGTATGTAATCTCTCCTGGGAAAAGGGAGATCCCCTCTGAAATAAAACAAAAAAGGCATTGAAGAAGCAGTGAATGCAAAATTTTTTAATTATGAGGGTGACCTCAAAGGGCTTTTTGCCAGCTTAGTTGAAAGTAATTTTGTACAACGCAGTACAAAGTCAAGAAAACAAAAGTTGCCGGGATCTATAAATAATTTGGTGATCTTAAGGGGCTTTCTAAAGTACATAAATCTCCTGCTAATAAACCAGGCATTTCTAATTAGTATAAGTGACCGCAAAACTATAACCAAAGAGCACAAATTGGAGAAAGCACAGGATAATTTAATGACTCTAGGAGTTATTACCTGCCTACACAAAGTCTGACATAAGGCAAGTATTGACTGAATTATGTGGACTGAATGAGAAGTCTGGTGGTTTTATGCCAAGTGGAGGCATGGGGAAGGAGGAGGGTGGAAGAGAGGGGAAGCTTTGGCTTGTGACGGAGAAACTCATTTACCCCAGATCTGAAATCCATATGCTTGTTAACTAGCAACTGGCTACAACCCAAAATGAAAAATGAAGTTTACATTGTGTGTGTGAACCAGCAATTTGCATTGATTTGCACATAATTTGTGTCTAATTTGCTAATCGTTAAATTCCAAGTGATAAGTAAATAGGCAGAAAGTTAAAACTGAGGTTTTAAATTCATTTACTTTGACAATTTAATCTCATTGGCAGGAGTTGCTTTCTCTCACACAATCTGAGTACATTGAAGTTCACCCTTCATGAAAGGCTTTCATGAAGGTCTTTCACTTATCTTGATTTCTTCTATTGCTACTGTCCAAAGGTGGATTGAGCCTCTTTAGCACAGGCATTTATATGTCTTGTGGTCCATCTACAGGTGAGACTGTCCAGTACAGCTAATTATCACATTGAGACACCTGTAATACAGACGAGATGCAAAGTAGCAAATGTAGGAATGGTGGAAGTAAAAACAGCTGCCTGCAAGCAGTGCTAATATGAGTAGGATCAGACTGAAAATCTGAAAAGACAACCTTTTAATATTTCAAATAAATACATATTGTAATATTTCTAAACAGGTTTAAATGCAAAAGGAGGATCACTCTATTGCAACATTTAAAAAGAAAATATATAGTAACTTGGTCTTTTGTGACTATGATATTAATGAAAGGTGACTGAAATATTAACAGCCTGATATTAACAGTGCCTTAGATACCTTAAGTGATTTTAGGATGACAAGAGATGATATTGAAACTATAACAAACAAAAATTAAAAATTTCAAAGAACACATGAGGTTTGACCTCCTGTTAAAGAAGGTCTTGTCAGAAGCATGTGATGTTTCTAATGCTAAGATATTTACTTAACTATAGTATTATGTTAAGTTTTCTTGATGTCCTAGCAGACAAAAATGGTATGTAAATGAAGATGATTCGTGTGTAGGTAGTTCGTTGTATTTCTATTAAAATATTATTCAATCAAAAAGCATTTTAACAACACAACAATTCACAAATCAATGTGACTCAATGAATGGAACTCTGGATTATTAAAAAAATAACAGATTTTCTCCATCTTGCTTTGTGGTCAGGACAAGACATAGTGAAGAGGTATAAGAAAATCTTTATTTTAACTGAAGGATGTCAAGACAGGACCAGGCTTATGTTGTGTGATATGTGTGTGTATGCCAGAGCCTGGGGGACTGGACTTGTTAGAGACATCAAAGTTCAGTGGTGATGTGTAAGCAGATTCTGGACAGGGAGCAATATAAGAGAAATATCTATCCCATATTGTGCATGCTTCTATTTTATGTGGGCTTGTATTGAATACGCAGCAGGTAAACACATCTTCAGATAAAACTGATGTGAAAACAGTCTGACAAATTAGCATAAACCCTGAAGTAGGTTAAATTTACTCCTTCAGTCTGTAGTCAACTGAAAGTTTTGAGGTTTTCCTCTCAAATGCTGATTCGGAAGAAGTTGCAGAGTGTATGACATCGTACTTAGAAGAAGATGCCCTGCAGGGTCAGCTCACATAGCATGAGTTTTTCTGAAGATTATTTGGTAAGGTAGCACCTAGTAATACAATTTTTATCTTATTTCTAATTACCCTCTACTTCAAACTGCCAAAAGACAGGTCTGATGAAATCAAAATATGGAGGAACAAGTACAGAAGGATAATCAGACTCCATTGCTATTACAAAGATTAACATGCTCTCCATCCATACAAAATAAAGATTTTTTTCTTAAATATAAATATAGTAATAAGAATTTTGAGTAGGGTTGCAATAGTTATGAACAAAGATCTTGCTTTTTCAATGTCTTTGAAAATCAAACTGAATTATATATAACTCCACAAAAATTTTAATTGATTTTATTTAACTCAAAGGAAAATATTTGTCAGTTAGGTGTGGACCTTTCCACAGAAAAAGAGGATAGATCATTACTATTCTTTAATATTTACTTCACTATGTTCATTTTTTTAAATTAGTAGATAACTAAAAGCTAGTTTAAAAAAGTTTCAGGCTTTGTTTTGAATATGACAGAGAATCTACTTTGCACAACAAACAATAATATCCAACTCTGCTTAAAATAAAGCAAGCTGAGAGGACAGTTTTTATAATCTTTTCTTATTCATAACACCTCTTTCTTAATTATATTCAACATAGGTTTTCTTGTGTAAGGCAGAAATCGTCTCTGAAGAGTAAGAATTGGTAAATTTATTCATATGGGGAGAAAGAATTATTGATTTCTTTTGAATACAGCAATATCTTTACCCTCTCTCATTCAATGTACCACTTTCTGTACGCCTGAAGTAATCGCTTTTCTCACAATGTGAGATGGAAATATACAAGTCAATCCTCATAATGAGGAGAAAATACCTTCAAAGCAATTTTCTCTCTCTCTTCTCCGCTCGCCCTATATATATATAGTTTAAGGCCATATGTCTACATTTCAATAAGAATAATTATTTCTGAAAACTGTTGCCTGGCTCAATCAGTTTATGTATTTTTTCCTTTTCTCCAAAGCATTACATCAGGAAGACAGAGGGATTTTAGTGTGCATCTCATCTGTAGGGGTTATCCTTCTCCATCCAACATTATTACAAATGTGATTGCAATAAATAAAATTGTTACTTGTCAAGTTGCCGATTGTTGTCTTCATTTTTCCTGGCTGTAATAATGAATCAACATTTTAACGTCACATTTCAGTTGTTACCCACAATGTCAAGTGGAATAGGATGGTAAAGAAATGTGAATGAAGGATATTGCCTTGATTGCTGAGATTTTTTTAGTTTCTTTAAAGTCAAATGTTTTATGAGTAAAAGATCAACATGTATCAATGCTCTCTAAATTTATTTCAGATGTTTTTCAAATCTAGGTATTTGGACTGCCTAGAAGAAGTAGTGCCAAAGTCATCTGAAATGCAAACTCAGTATTTTCAATATATGCGTGAACTCTTAGAAAATTACCCTTAAGGTACAGTGCCTCTACATAGAAAAAACAGAAATTATGTTTTCTTCAAAGCCAAGGAGAAAATAGTTACCTATGTTTATTCTGGTACTCTATGACATAAAAATTTCTAGGCAGTGAAGAAGAATTTCTAGAACTACCCATGTTGAATAATTATTCTGAACTGCCATCAGAATGTGTGAGCTAGCAGCTGATTCAAAGAAAAAAAATAGCTAAAAAAACCCTCAAAAACATTTCTAGGTCAGACTTGAGACACACGGTACAGGAATTTTCTTCAAGTTAGATTGTGTGTAAAAACTGTCATGGTGCTAAAGAACCAAAGAGAGCTTACCACTTTTTTAAAGGGAGTCAAGAACACATCATATACTTAACTGTTTATAAATGGGACTGGAAACATGATCAACCTAGCTTTGAAAGAGAGTCTATGTAATTTTCTAATTTCAATGTTCCTGTAGAAACAATAATGTTGGACATATAATGTATCTTGTACATTATTCCACACTGTAAATTTAGAAATACCTGCTGTTCCATGTTAGATTTTTAGAAAGCTCATCGACAGTATTGGAAATTATTCCAGCTGTGGGGCCAAATGGAGCTAAATCACTGTTAAGTGCTGTGGAGGCTGGAATTTTCTGCCTTTTGCTTCCACTGGCTGATGGGTCTTTCTGTCTGGTTCGAATGAGCTGGACCTATACAATTACTTACCCTTACAAACAAGGGCACATTTAGTCAAAGCTATATGTGGCTTCAACTTTTTCTAGATGCCCTGTTTTATTTATAGAAAGAAGAGTTCTAGGAACTGCTTTTGTTGTATGATTAGCTATGATCTGCAAAACTGGGCATTAGCGAAGCAGCTGAAATGAAGAACACAAAATCAGAAAGATTAAGGCAGTGATATTGCATAGGGGGAACCTGTAGTTCTTGTTTTCTGATCTTGACTGGGCAGTTTATTATATTATATCAGGTTACTGGCTCTTCTCTTTCTCACTTAATTCAGTCTGTTAATTAATGCAGCTGGATACCAGCAAAGATAAGTGGCTGCTAACAGTGAATGAGAAGAGACAACTCCTGATTTCAGAGAGTCAAAACACTGGCAAAGTTCGTTTGTTACTCACGTCGCACTTCCCCATTCAGAGGTGAAATAACACAAGCAGCTGAACATTTAATTATCTTTAAGTAATACCTCAGACTGAATGGGAGATGTACGTACGTATGATAGAGTATGAACAAGAGGTTTAAAAATGGACTCTACATAGCTAATGAAAATCAGTCAACAGGTAATATGTCAACAGACCTAATCCTGCACCAGTAATTTCATTGGAAGCATTTGTCTTCACAAGGGTGCAACACTTGATCTTTGAGTCTGAGGTCAACTTGAATTTTGCCTGCAATCCCTTGTTACTCCTATGGCTGTCCTGCTTCATTGCCTTGTGCCTTGCAGGCATTGAACATTAGACTATTTAATTGATTTAACACTATTTTGATTGTCTAGTAATGCAAATTTCTGACCTTGATAAGGGAACGTTTTTAATTTTTGACTTTTTTTTACAGTTGCCAGCATAGCAATTATTACATACTTAACAGAATCAAAAATTAGTCACTCCTGAAAGTAATTATGTGCTAATTATGCAATTATTTTATTTTATATAGGCCACAAAAAAAAATTGTAAAGTACTTCAATTACAGTTTTCTTAAAAAATCAAGGCAACTACTACTTGACTTAAATAGTCATTTATGAAATAATTTGTCACTTGACATTTTAAATTTCAGATATTTTTACAGCATTGTTGTGTACCTAACAAAACTTTTTTCTTTTTGTGTATCTAACAAAACTAACTGCTTTTTTCTTTATCTGGGATTTTTTTCCAATATTAGAAATTTTATGTAGCTTCATCTTAGACATTTGTCTGAAATTCGCAGATTATCTGTTTATATAAATTAATTATTGGAAGATTATTACATATTTGTCTGAATTCTAGTAGTTTTGGTTGAGTTTCCAAATCTTGTTTTTAGAAGATTTATTTCAGAAGGGGATTAGATTAATTTTGTGTATAAATGAGGCTGATCAGATCAAGTCCTTTGTGTCTGATGCTTAATTTCCTCTCTATGCTTTTTGAATTTGTTCACCATTTTTGTTCTATTTATCAGAGGTGGTAAAATCTCCAGTCAGATAAAGACCAGAATGTTTTGTGAAAATTTTGTCTAATTAGGCAAACAAACCAAATTAGATCTCCCAATCAAATAGAAACTGTACAAGCTTAGTCCACTCTGCTTGGGCAGCCAGTATATTAATCAGCATGTGCTTACTCCTTGCTGATTGACATGTAGATAGCTTAAAACCAGGTACAGCTCCCCCAGGAATAGTCTAGATCCCTGACAAAGCAGATAGAGCATTGCAGTGGTTTGCTTACAGAATATTGCAACAGGAAAAAAATTTTTGGGAGGCGATGATTAAGGAAAGCAGTAGAAAATAGGACTCAAATCCACAGAAAAGTAGACTTCTTTAGTTCAGCTGCTTATGAGTTATTTTAATTCTCCTCTATAAGATATCTCTACAGTGCTTTATCTCCATAACAATATTGTTCAAGACGGTATCTGCTGTGCTCAGAGAGAAACTCTCGTCAGTGTACTGGAAAGAAATAGTGTCAATCAAATAGCACTTATGACCCTTTCTGCATAATACTACAATAATGGGGTTCTGATTTATTGTTACTCCGACTACAGTGGCAATTAGGAACTCAAATGTATTTGAAGCCTTATTATTGTAAACAATGTAAGAAGATGTTCATAGAAGATTTACAAAATAATGTTATACTGTTTGATAGCTGGGAACCCAAGGCAGAGAAAGGTACGTTATAAACCAGAGATTTTAAGTGCTTTTTAGCTCTAGCACTTAGTAAATCTTTGTTGATACTAAATGAATTTTTATCACTATCAAAAATCAAACAATATTAAAGAGTTTGCACTTACTAACAAGGATTTTGCCAAATTTTTAGTAGGTCCTAGATAGAAAAGTAGAATTGAAATTTCAGACCATCTTCGCCAAAGCACTGCCTGTCTTCTCTCTTCACAAAGGAAGATTTTTGATTTGCCCTCTTGAGATGCGGACAGGTGCTCACTGTTATTTGCTCTATATATGGTGACTATTTCAGAAGTTCTATCACAAAAAAATTTTGTATAAAACTATGCTTATATGCTTACTATGCTTAGTAAGTGAATGGCTGGGGAGGAAAGATGTTTTTGGAGCTCTTGGCCCCATCCAGCAGCTGTTGGTCTAAATAGTGCTCCCCAAAGAGCTGCCTCCTATAACCCACATTACTTCTTGCTCTTTCCTAAAAGAGGTGGCGCACATGTGTCAACTGAATTTTAAGTTAAAAGACATAGTTGATAGAGATTGTATCTTTATCAGCAGCTGTATGCAGAGTTGTATTGTAGGGAGTCTGGTGGTACCACTAAATACAGAAATACTCTCTGCATGTACCTTTTCCTTCAATGCCTTCTGTAATCAGTTCCCTTATTCTGTTTTCACCTCACTAACTCACTGCTGTGATTGACTGGCAGACAGGGACCACCTCATTGCCAATTTACATTTGCAATCAATACAGCACTTAGATTTCCAACAACATTATTAACATACGTTTAATAAACAACAAAGTTAACTTTCAGCTGACATTTATGACTATGTATTGAGGCAGAAACATTTAAAACATGATTAAACACAACACTTCCTGGATGCAACTCTTAAATACCTCTACTCATACCTCTGCTTTCCACTTTCTTTACTTGCTGAAAAGTTCCAAAATGTTTTGCCTTTTGAAATCAGCAAATACATGTACACTTCTTTAATTGAGAGCCACTTAGCAAAAACCAGAGGAAATCAGGTATAAAGAGACATAAGGATGTGGTGTAATTTCCTTAGCCTGTACTGTCTAGGAGCTTGGTAATATTTACTTTATTTTAGAGTATGTTTGCCTTGTAAAGTCACTCCCATTCAGATTTGAGCAGCGAGGTTAAGCTAGCCTGTCTCTAAGCCCCACACGGTGAAGTTGACTTACTGGATTACACACAAGGAATTTCCCCTTCTTCTTGCATTAAGCCAGAATGATGAGCCTCCATCTTCAGTCTGTTGGGTCGAAAAGGAAGGGAAGAATTATTATACAATTCTAAGACAAGACAACACAGCTTTTTCTGTGACTCCTTGATAGGAGACAGATCAGGAGACCATGTGCCTGGTCATGAGAGCACAAGGAGAAAACAGGAAAAAAAAACACTGGAGAGCTGCCAGTACAAGGGACTCACTTTCTGTCATTTCAGAGTGGGTATTCTATTTGCTCTCACAAGTTGTCCTGAATTCAAGCCTGTAGGTAAACCAAGTCTATGAAACTACAGACACAGGCTGAAGGCTGTGCTTGATCATGAGAGGTGAAAGACCTGTGAAAAGTTGAGAGGAGACACAAAGTATGCACAGGAAATGCTCCATGAAGGTCTGCAGTGAAATTACAGCTTTACTTTAGCACCAGGGATACGGACAATGGGGGAAAGAACAAAATAAATGTTGACAAGTGATCTCAGCTTTTTCTCATACCACATATGATCCCATCCCCCAGTCATCATTGTGTTCCTTTGCTGGGCTCATTTTAATACATCAATGAGTCTACGTTGATCTTAATAGAAGGAAAAGATCAAATCTGTCATTCTTACTGTTTCCAAACTGTGTTTTCAGGCTTTTTTTGCACTCTTGGGAAGACAATTTCATTTATTCTTTATTTCATGTTTTGCTGTTTCTTTTTCTTTTGAAAGCATACCAAGAAAAAATTGTATGTAAGTTGCCTTGGGACGAAAAACTTCACTCTAGTGTAGCAAATTTAAATCCCACTCAGTGAGAGGAGAAGAACGTATTTTTGTTGCAGGAGTACTTCAAGGTTGACAAGATTTGTGGAGATCTTGTGTGTTTATGTATTTAAACTTCTACTTCTTCTAAAGGTAAAAGAAAACAGGGAAAGAGGGTGGGAAAAAAACCTTTAGTAAAATGAAATATTTTTTTTGTTTTATAGAAAGGAAAACAAGAAAAAAAAGAGCAAATTTATACTTTAAAAAGACTTTCCTTTTTGCAACAGTAAAAGGATTATCTGAATTTATTTGGAAGTTCGTTATTTTGGGGTTGTGACTTACTTGCTGCTGAATAAGGACTCAAAAACTATGGACATATGTTGAAAATATTAAAACACTGCTCAATACTAAATACACTATAATGAAGAGCGAAATAGACTTCTACATTAATTCCTGCTGGTATTATTTTCCCTATGAAAAATGTTTTAGCACTGGGTAGATCAGGATTTGAATGGCGTTACAGTGGAAATAAGTAACTATGCCATCCGCTAAAACAAGTTTATTTTACTTGTTGATATTAATCATTCAGACACGAAATCAAACAGACCACCTGCAATTCCTGTTAAGATATTGGGTCTTTCTCTACTGATAGGCTTTTCTACAAAAATAGCCTTAGAATCCTTTCAATCTTGTATCTTCTTATCTTATTAGTAGTAATAAGATGATTAAAGAAGTGCATTCCTAGGTTTCACAGCCTGAAAGTGAAATACAAATTGATTGTATTTTAACGTATAGCAAAATACAGGAAAGGAAGGCAAAACTGTGCCTTGACAAAGTAGGAGCCTAATGTTAAAAGTATTGAAGGTGAAATTGGAGTATACTATCACAATACATAAAAGATTGTGTTAGGAAGTCATACATTTAATTTCATAGTAACAGTTTATGGCAGGTCCAAAGACTTGGCCATCTGAGAAGGAAGGATGCACACTATTGCTATTGACATTTTATGAATGTAAATGATGCCATGGAGTAATTAGGTTGGCCTAAGGTCTGTGAAGAAACTGGCAATAACCTCACCTTTGCTAAATGTTCACCCAGTTACCAGGCTGCAAGATCATCTCTCACCTCTAGAAAAAAAACAAAGATATATTTATATGTGAGGGAAAAGAAACTCCTTTATTTTTGTACAAAAATAGATTTTTCTCCCCATGATTAGCTGATCTGTGAACCTTCTTCTCTTTTTGCCCACTGTATTTTTAAAAGAAATTGCAGAAATTTAAAATCCATTGCAATATATAGGCTTGTACATTCAGTGAGACTGAAGAGTATAGACAGGGTCTCATCCTTAGAAATTGTTCTCCCCCAAGAGCTGAAAGACCCCATGCTTTCACAATGACTGATAATCTTTAAGGTGTGAGTCTGTTCTGCTGAGTGACTTCTGATTTCTTTAGTTGGTCTCTTAATCTGTTTCTTACTGAATATTGATTTCAGTTCACTGGTTTTCTGGAAGTACTGTACCAAAGATTATCTTTCAATAGGCTCCAAGCATGAGTGGCTTAGTAAAAGTCTCTCATCTTATTAGAGGTTTATATTCTTACAGCAGGGTGTCTTTCTTCTGTAACACTGAGGCTAGTACTGCAGACAGATATACTTATAAATCTTTCTTAACTCTTTAGGTAACAACTTACAATGAGATTGATACCTGCACATTTTTTAAAGAGGGGATACAGATGACAGCTTCAAGTCCATATTTGGCTTCAAGTTTTGTATGCAAGTTTTAATTAAGATGATTTCTATCATCAGAACAGTTTTGGAATAGATTTTACGCAATTCTTGTTTGAAATCTGCTAGGAATATTTTTTTTTCAGAATAAGTGGGGTGGTGGACAGTGGAAAATTAATTAAGTGGATTCAGTTAACTAATCAGGCAGACTGCTGATGTGTGATTAAACAGATAGTGTCCAAGAAAGCATTCTAATTACAACAAGGTATTTCTTTTGTTCCAGATAAATCTAATTTAATTTTAATGTACTTCAGTCTCCAACAACATATTTCAGTTTTGCGTCAGAGTGACTGCATGATGGCAAGTCTTAGATTGGTTACAGACTGGGGCACAACATTTCCAAATCAAATGTCCTGAGATAAGTATTTGAATCAGAGGTGTTAAGGAAAGCCATGGGAGCACCATCATGCTTGACGTGTGTTTTGCTGCTTGAGTCTGATTGTGATCTTCAAAACTCATAACCATTTTGCTAAGATTTGCCTATGTGGATCAATACATTGTTGCAGAGAGATGCCTGAGCTATCAGTGAATGAATCAATGCCACAACTAGAAACAATACGTGTGCTAGGTTAGCATTATCTTGTCTGATGTACTGTTGGAGAGCACATTTAAATAACTTTGGTCAGTCTGTACTACCTTACATTTTGCCACGTCTGTAGTTGTTTCACTGTTATTTATTCCCAGTACCCATCCCTCTTGGTGGGGCTGAAGATCTTAGTGCTTTAGCCTCTGAGTGTTGGGCTTCCTGTAGGGTGATTTATTGTAAAGATTCTCCTTCCTGTGACTCCCAGGTGGTTTTAGCAATTCTGTAGCTTAACAGTACAAAGAGAATGTTTGTACACAGCTCCATGAGCTGTGACCTTTCCACTGCTAAACTCCGAAAACTCCAGGAAGCAGCAGCCTCCACTGGAGAAAATGGACATCATTGTGGGACAGAATTCTCATTTCTGAGAACATTACCTAGATCGTAGGTCTCCAGTTTGCCACATGGGAACATGAGTTCCAGAGACAGAAAACTTTATGTATGTTATCAATTGTCATATCTCTCCTTCTGCTCAAACTGAAAGCTATTAAAAATCCTGTAGAGGCAATATAATATTATTATATTAGGAGATGGTGAAGTGTGATAAAGGGTCTGCACCAGGCCCAAAGAGCTGTGGTAAATGGAGTTGAAACCAGTGCTGTTCCCCAGGGTTCAGTGCTGGGTCCAGTCCTGTTCAATATCTTTATGGTCTTGACAAAGGGATCGAGTGCACCCTTAGTAAGTTTGCGGATGATACTAAGCTGGGTGGAAGAACTGATCTGCTTGAAGGAAGGGAGGCTCTACAGAGGGGTCTGGACAGCGTGGATCCATGGCTGAAAACAACAGGATGATGTTCAACAAGACCAAGTGCCGAGTCCTGCACTTGGGACACAACAACCCCAGGCAACGTTATAAACTTGGGGAAGATTGGCTGGAGAGCTGCCTGGCAGAGAAGGACCTGGAGGTGCTGGTTGACAGCAGCTAAATATGAGCCAGCAGTGGCCCAGGTGGCCAAGAGGGCTAATGGCATCTTGGCCTGTATCAAAACCAGCATGGACAGCAGGATCAGGGAGGTGATTGTGCCCCTGTGCTCGGCACTGGTGAGGCTGCACCTTGAGACCTGTGTTCAGTTTTGGGCCCTTCAGTACAAGAAGGACATTGAGGGGCTGGAGCATGTGCAAAGAAGGGCAACAAGACTGGTGAAGAAAGGGGAGAACAAGTTTTACGAGGAGGAGCTGAGGGAACTGTGGTTGTTTAGCCTAGAGAAGAGAAAACTGAGGGGAGACTTTATCACTGTCTACAACTACCTGAAAGGAGGTTGTGGTGAGGTGGGTGCTGGTGTCTTCTAGCAAGTGACAAGCAATAGGACGAGAGGAAATGGCCACAAATTGCACCAGGGGAAGTTCAGACTAGACTTCAGGAAAAATTTCTTCACTGAAAGGATGGTCAGGCACTGGCACAGGCTGCCCAGGGAGGTGGTTGAGTTGCCGTGCCTGGAGGTGTTTAAAAGAGGAGTAGATGATTGTCATAGGGCCATGGTTTATTAAGGAGACAGGTATGGTTGGACTTGATGATCTAAGAGGTCTTTTCCAACAAGATGATTCTATGATTCTAAGATTCTGTGATTCACTAGTATTAGTCTGAGTTAGCAGTCTGCATGTCTGAGTGTGCACGTAAGATTTACATTGCCCTTATTTCCATATAGAATAATTTTTAGAGCATAAGTGAGGATTCCCTATCTTTGAAATATTTGGAATTCTGATTGTATTAACAAATCAAAAGCTACTGCAGTGTGACGACTATATATCAAGAAAATTCAAAAGAACAATTGTCATAATTAGTAAATCTGATAGGCAAAAGGAGAGCCACTGTGCACCTATGAAAAATGTTAGACATAGCTTGCTACATGTGTGCTGTGTCTGATGTCTTGGGCAAGTATTTCTGTTCTAGAAATCCCAGGAGCTGAGTAAGTATTTTGCTCTGATTTACAGTTGCAAAAGCTAAAAAGATCCCAAATGCCTGTGTGATGATACCTCTGCTGAAAGACATTGGAGGATGTTAAGTCGGATTAAATTGATTTAATTTTGCCTACAGGCTTTTTCTTGAGTCGAAAACTGAATTCTAGTGACAATACAACTGTAGAGCAATAAGCTTCCATTGCAATGCAGCTGTCTTGAGAGTCTTTTGGGAATGGCTTATTAAGAAATAAGAATATAAATTTCTTAAGAAGGAAAGAAATACAGTTTACCTGCTTGAAAACCAACTGCTTTAAAGAAAGCCCATCTAAGGATTTATTCAGAATTCATGCAGAATCCTAAATTGATCTGATCAAAGAACTATCAGTTAGTCTTCCTTCTCACAGCCCTCCTCCTTCGTAGAATGAAGGCAAACGGTGGAAAGAAAAATCCTCATCTTAAATTCGAGCTTTCTAAAGCCTTAACAGATCCATCTGCTTCATTCTTTGTAGGAAAAAAAAGCACATGCTCATAATTCTGACTTCATTAATAGTTAAAAAAACAAATCATCTGACTTCTACCGCGTCACAGAATATAATACACAGAAGATTTTTACATATTCTGTCTTGCTCTTTGTTAATATTCCTGGGTTTTGTGGAATTAACACCAATCATGATTTTTTTTCCTTGCCAGTTTTGGTTTTGTTTCTTCATTTATAATTTCATTTTATATACCTTGTTTATTGAATTTGGGGATGGAGGGTGTTGTTTTAGGGTTTTTTTTTTTTTACACTTCCAGCATAAATTCTCATTGTCTTATAGCAGCCAGCTTTTGGTAAGGTACTCTATTAAAATCAGAAAATGATACCTGCATGAAAAATACCCACTGCACTAAGAACCAGCTGTAGTTCTAACAGCAACTCTCTGAAAGATTACTGAATTCTTGTTAACTATAACAAAACTTGTGACATGAGAGTGTATCTGATATGAGGATTTATAACGAGACTAATTCAGGTTAAACTGAGATTCTCTCTCTGATCCGTTCTGGAAACTCCATAATAAGAAAGCAAAAATTGTGTGCTATTGTTCTGATTTCAGGCTTGGTAACTTCTCAGCTTGGGAGATCAACTGTAATATAGTTGAGTTTGGTTTTGCCTACAGATTTCTGGTTGGAAAGAAGGACATTAAAGTAAGGAAATGTAGTACATGGACTCTTATTATAAATTTCCCACCTGCTAAGCCTGTTACAATATCTATTAAAGGAAAAAAATACAGTCATACAATAAGACAGGAAAAAGAATGTGCTAACAACTTAATTGCTTATGTTCCCCACACAGATTATAGCATTTGTGCTAGAGCTGATTGAAAATTGCAGGTAATATTCACAAATCTCATTGTCTGGAGTCTTCATTACCTCAACCTCCTCTTTGCATGCCCTGGATATTTGTCATACTCCTATAATTTACTTCAAAGGCTCCTGTGAGTTGATCTTCCTGCATCATCGCTCTGATCATATTGTCCATTTTTCCCAGATGCCCATGAGTTCTCCTTTTCCACATCAAACGTAATCCATTTCTCTGTTTGTTTTAAGGTCCTTTCTGATTGAACTTCATAATTCTGTTTTAACGTAGTGTGATGTAATAATTATTTTCTTCTTTTTAGTTCCTCTGCATAGACAATTTCCAAACAGAAAGCTAAATCAGCAAGGAAAATATACCTCAGACTTTTCACTGGCTTTAAATCATCTCCAAGCTAATCCACATAGTGTTCGTACCTGTCCATTTTTTGTCAACTAAGCCTTATTTAGCAAATATAATGTTCTAAAGTTTCAATATTTCAAAGAAGTTCAAATATTTAATATTCTTGATCATATCCCATATTCCCTGTCCTCTGGATTGCTCACAAATCTAGGCTACTTTTTGTACTTTTTGTTGCCGTTTTGTCAGTGTTTCACTCCAGTATTTCCTGTAGGCTTTGTGGGACAAAACTGGATAGTTCATCTCATTTCCAGTCCATTTGTAACATCTGTCACTGAACAAAAGACGGTTTACTGTCCTCAGCTGAATAAGACATTCAGAATGGGGGAAAAAACAAAGGTTTTCTTGAAGCTGAAGGAGCTTTATTTTTTAAAATTAATCACATTAATCATAGACTTGGTTTTCATTTCATGATGGACTGAGCCTGCCTTGGAAGTAATAGCATGAGCTGTTTCCTCTTTGCTTCTGCTCTTTAGAGGCAGAAGCAAGGGAGCAGGGGAGAATAGCAGCATTAAGTCATGCCTGTCTCTAACAATAGCCTGAGTATGGGAAAAAGAAACAGTGCATGCAAATGTTTTACAAAGAGATCACAACATTAACTGAAATACTATTCCAGCTCTTCTCCATGCTGCCCAGCAGTATGTGGGGATATATATGCTACATCCTAGAAGAGATAATTTATTGCAACTTCCATTCCTTTTATGAAGAGTTTTACTTCATTTGATATGTCCATGGGATGTGGGACAGGTAGAGATTTCCTGGGACATTGCACTGAGCCCTCTTCTTTTATAGGCAAACATAAAATTAGCGATCTCCATTCAAAACTGTAGAAATGCTTTATCTATGCCACATCAGATTATTAAAAAACATTCACTCCATGCTCAAACCTATTACCTTTTATGTTTCACTTAAACATAGTTTATTATGCCATTTATTTCATTTAGAACTTTTTTTTATACTAAAATATAGTTACACAGCCTTCCAGTATGGCTCTAGCACAGTTAATTGACAGATGACAATGACTACCTTGGTAGTCACAACTGCTATTTAAATTCTGCTTTAAATATTTCCATTTCTAAAGCACTTACTGAAAATTATATCAAAATTGTGCTTGTATGTAAGGAAAATCATATCATAGTCATCTTCATATCATAGGCTGTGGACCTCCACATTCTAACAGCTAAATCACACTCATATAAGAGCAACAGGAAGAACTGTCATTCTCACTGCCCACAGTTTGACTTCTCTCCCAGCACAGCTGTCCATTATGTCTTAGATGTCCAGGACATCTGGTTTCAATAATCAGCAAATAGTCCTTAGGATTCTTCTTTTTAGTAGACAAAGTCACAGAGATTTCACTATCACTTTGAAGACTTCAGTTTGCAGACTAATAAACATTTGATTCTGAGCCCCAGAATTGTCTTTATTGAATTTCCAGTTGTGTTTTTTTTGTTTTCTTTTGTTTTGTTTTCTTTTGTTTTTAATGAGATCTGTCCCCCCCTTTGCTACCTTGAAAATTAAAAATCCTTTCTTTCTTTGTGCTTATTTCTCAAATACACAGAGATAATTATCTTCTCTCTCCCCGCCAGCTATCATTCAACCATGCTGTACATAATTAGTTCTTTTAATCTTTGCTAATAATGCATCATTTGATTAAAAGCTATCAAGGCATATATTATAAAGTGTACTTTCATTTGAAATCAGCAGAGCTATGTCACGTCCTCGAAAAGCACATATCAGAGCAGCCTTAAGTGTTCTCCTTGCCAATTTTCAAATGGGCAATAAGTCTAGCAGGTAATAGAAGAGATGGTGAATAATGATAGCTAAGCTGGAATCACTATATTCATTCAGTTTAGATTTCCTCCCTGCCTTATCCTATAGCTGTGTAGAGAATCTGGGCAAAGAAAATGGAAACTAATAAGGTGCTTTGTCTCCTTTTCCATTTAGAGAAAATGAACATACCACCAAGTTTGGTGATATTTATGCTATGAAGTGCAAGACTACTTGGGTTAGTTTTTGCCCTGGGCACTTTCTCATGCCTCTTGTCAGAAATATCATAGAAAAAAATCATAGAATGACCTGAGTTGGAAGGCATCCACAAGGATCATCGAGTCCAACTCCTATCCCTGCACAGGACAACCCCAACATTCACGCTGTGTGTCTGAGGGCATTGTCCAAATGCTTCTGGAATATTGTCAGGCTTGGCACTGTGACTGCTTCCCTGGGGAGTTGTTCCAGTGCTCCACCACCCTCTGAATGAAGAACCTTTTTTCTTAATATTCAGCTAAAACCTCCCCTGGCACTTTTTCCTGCCATTCCCTCAAGTCCTATCACTGGTCATCAGAGACAAAAGATAAAAGATCAGCACCTGCTGCTCCTCCTTCCCTTTTGAGAAGGCAGTAAAGAGCTGTGAGGCCCCCTCTCAGTCTCCTCTTCTCCAGGCTGAACAGACCAAGTGACCTCAGCCATTCCTCATATGACATCCACTCTGGACCCTTCACCAGCCTTGTGGCCCTCCTCTGGACACTCTCCAGTAGTTTGATGTCCTTTTTATACTGTGGAGCCCAAAACTGCACATAATACTCGAGGTGGGGCTTCACCAGTGCAGACTAGAGCAGGACAACCACTTCCCACAACAGCCTGGCAATGCCGCACTTGATACACCCCAGGGCATGGTTGGCCTTCTTGGCTGCCAGGACACACCGTTGTCTCATGTTCTACTTGCTGTTGACTAGAACACCCAGGTCCCTCTCCGCAGGACTGCTCTCCAGCCTCTTGCTCCCCAGTCTGTGTGTATATCCAGGTTTACCATCTATTTTCATGGAAGAGTTAAATGTTTAACTGCAAGATACACTTGCCATACCATTCTGCATATACATAGGATCTTTGTGTAAAAATGGAAATAGAAGATTATTATTATACTTGGAATCCATTGTAATTATATGCAAGAAGAAAAATAGGTATCATGGAGATAGGTTAACTATAAGATGGAGATAGGTTAACTATAAGATTAAGTCAGTTACTATTGTAGGTGGATAAAAAGATAATTCCCTTAAGTCTTAAAATACGTCTGTATTCCTAATTCAGTTATTTTGTTCAATATCAGGATTTAAACAACTTCTTGGGTTCACTGTAAAAATCACAGAATCATAGAACAACCCATAGAAAAGACCAGAAGGGATCTTGAAAGATCACCTAGCCCAGTCGTTTCTGGTAAAGGGAGCCTATATGAGATTAACTAGCACCCTGTTCAGTCACACCTTGAGAACTTCCAGTTATGGGGACTCTGACAGATTCCTGGGGAGGCTGTCCAGTGATTGATTTTTTGCACCGTAAAAAAATTTATTTCTTACATCAAGATGAATCCTCTTCTGGCACAACTTCTGTTGTGTCCAATGTCTCCTCTATGTTGTTCCTCATGAAGAGAGAGCCACCAACCTCTTTGTAGCCATCCTTTAAGTACTGGCATACTGTGAAAGTTCCCCCAGAGCCTTCTCTTCGCCAGGGAGGAAAGATCCAACTCCTTCAATCTTTCCTCACAGGACAGATTCTATAGCCCTTTGATCATCTTTGTGGCTCTCCTTTGGACCATCTCCAATCTGTCCACATCTTGAATTGTGAGGACTAGAACTCGACACAGTACTCCAGGTGCAGCCTGGCAAATTCTGAGTAGAGTGGGGTGATCACATCTGTCTTTGCTAGCAATGCCCCTGTGAATGTACCCAAGGGCCTAATTTGTCACTGCAGTGGTGCACTGCTGACTCATATCTCATATTCATCTTGTCGTTCACCAGGACCCCCAGGTCCCCTTTAAAAAGACTGTTTCCTAGTCACACAGCCAAGTCTGCTGTCTCTAGTTATTCCATCCCAGGTGCATGACTTTGCACTTGTCTTGACTAAAATTCATACTCTTCATGCTAATCCACTCTTCCAGCCTGTCCAGGTACTGTAACATTTTTCTCTTATCTATCTTTTTGATAATAGAATACACAGTTAATTGCTCTTTCTTATACCAGTCTCATTAAAAACTGGTTCATGTTTCTTTATGAAAAGAATACGTAAGGTGATAGTATTGCAGACCTAATAAGATGGATTTGCTTACAAGATTTTTAAGTTTTGGTGGGGTTTCTTGTTCAGCATCATTAATTCGTATTTTTCTTGGTTAGCGTGTTTTAGCATTTTAAAGAGGAAGTTTCTCTGTCAGCTTTCTGAAACTTTTTTGCCCTCAGGGAACTATTTGATTTCTGTGTTTTTCTAGCCTGCTGCTAAGTGGAATGTAAGACTATAAAGTCTCTGTGGAAATTTTGCCTTGTTCATTATTCATTATCCTTGCTGCTGCTGATGGTGACAAATATCATTACTTTAATGACCATTGTTACCCATTGTCATAATTAAGGGAAATCATTTAATGAAAGTGAATATAACATTGCTTAATGCATCAAATTAAGAAAAGATGCCATGATTAGGTACACAACATCACCCATTTTTTTTAAAGATGAATCAATAAATTAAACAATTCCTCCTAATTAATATGACAACATTGTCTTTTTAAAGGTTCACAGGCAAAGAAAAAGGGTGTCAAATGGTAGTTTTCTCTTATTTCCTCCCAGTTCAGTGTTGACATGGGAAGCTGGATTCCTCTGCCACTTTCTGGGCCTTACCCATAAATGTTTCATGACTGCCATTTTATGTCTGGCTTCTGTATGGCTGCACCTCTCTAAATAGTACATTAGGCATGTCATCCTCAAGTAGCTGCAACTGAATATTGTTATAGCTAACAAATGTCACCTTAATTTAAGTGACAAGCATCTGTATCTCTGCAACAGATGGCCATGAGCTCCGTACCACAGTTCACTGTGGGTGGTCTGGCATGTGTTTCAGAGGGCTGAAGTAGTCTCTGTACCACTGTTTCGCAGAAGCCATGCAGTATGAAGTGCCAGTGCTCCGTAATAGGAATGGCAGTAATCCTGCCCAACAGAGAAAGCTGATGAATCATGGTGTCAGTTCCTTCCATTTCAACAAGTGGAGGCCACAACTAAGGAAGCTATTCCACCTTTGCTGGGTAGATGTACTAGATATGCAGGATGCTCATTTGGGCTGTGTACTGGTGGCCTAGCTTTGAGATCTTATAGGCCATCTGTGCTGACACAGCAAAGAATATGTGCTGATCACAGGAGTCTGGATTTCAGTTTGGGTGTAGGATCAGGAAAAGCACAACATATGGAAAGTGTTTATGTTAATAAGATGGAATTCTGTCTAAAAATTAACAGATACTGACTTTCCTTAGCTTGCAAATCCAATGAAATCTTCAAGCAGAGCTGCAAACTACTTGTCTACCTTGGAGTCACATTAGTGATACAAGAGAAAATTTTCATGTCTGCAGTTCTGCTTTAAGACTGAGCCTTAATGCTGGCAGTGAGGAGTACACCAAAGTGTAAAGTATTAAAAACTATGCCCTTCAGGACAGAAAAATTATGAACAGTAATATTTTTTTTTTCAGGACATGCAGTCAGTTCTTGAAAATTTATTAGGGCTTGTCAGTAAATCAATGGACAGTTAGACCTACTGATTTGGATTGATAAATTGTAAAAAGTGTTGCAATCTCTAAGGATATCTCCCCCCAGCTTAGTAGTAAGAACAACTCTTTGAGAACGCTTTCAGCCTTAAGGACAGAATACATAACTGTGTTCATGAAGTGCATCTATCACAATAGGAAAAGAATTCCCTTGTAAGTAGTAAATGTGAAATATAGGAAAAGAAATCCTAAAAATAAAAAAAATGAAAAAGATTAAAGCACAATTTACCTTCCCTTCACAACCTTCAAAATTAAGCTTTCACTATAACTTAAATCAGAAACCTGCAAAATGGGTAATCTGTGTCCAGCAATTTCACATGTCTTATTGATTCCAGGTCCACACTAAATGATGACAAAGTGTGGGCATTTCTGGTACCCAATAAGAGAGTATGGAACTCATTTAGATAAAGGATAAGAAAACAACCCCAAACAACAAAAAGACAAAGCAACCCCTCCTGCTGTGCATAGATTGATTTAGAATGCTTAAAGCATCACCATCAAAGGTATTATCAAAAGTGGTTTTAATACAATATTCCAAAAGTGGTTTTAATACAATATTTCAAAAGTGCTACTTAATAGAGTTCAATGGCAAGGTTCAGTCTATTAATTACTGCATGGACGAAATACACAAAGCAAATCTGAATTAGACTCCAGAGTGATTCACACAGAGACCATAGACACAAAGGGTAAAGAAGACCTTCCCATTGAGTCATGAGCTTCAGAGTAGACCCCCTTATGGACCATAGGGGCAGCTAGGGCCAAATTTAGTCTAAGACTTGGTCAATGGTTTATATCTAAAGAATTATAAGGTTTCATTTGTATCAATTCAGCATGCAATAAAAATTAGCAAAGCAAAATCAAAATTAGACTATCATTTTTATGGGATAAAATGGGTGGCTTGTAGTCAGATTACATGCGATGGAAAAGGTATGCATGAAACACCCTGTATCCACAATGTTCGTTGTTCATTTATAGATGAGTTTGGAAAAGCCACTTGCTGTTCGTGCATTAATCACATGACCAATGTCCCAAGCTCCTATGCCTCAGTGCTCACTGTGTCATTCTACTCCCTTGTGGGTTTTCAGACAACAGGTTGGAACGACAGGAGTTACTGACCTAGCTACAGCTCAGGCTTTTACTGCCTCTGGACCCTGCACCAAACCACCACCAGTCTGGTCAAATGGTTGAGCACACCTTAAAAATATTTACTTCTCAAGAATCCCATTCCTCATTTTCACTCCTTTTTTTCTGAAACTAAGGAACAGGTTAAAACACAGTCATATAATTTACTGTTAGCCTTAGCCAGTTCTGAGTTGTGCACAGTTCACACCTAAAATAGCACAAGGAAGCAAGAAGTACTAGATCAGAACATCCCTGGTTTTCTTCATGTTGGTTCAATTCATGAATACTTACTCTTTGTTTAATTAATTTACCTATCCAAAGAACAGTGTAGCATATTACATGCTTCTCAGTGGACTTTTTCATTCTCAGGTTTCACGTTTCAGTACTTCAAGGTTAATAGAAGGTTGTTGGCCAAATTCTGCTCTATTGCACTGAGATAATACGAAGACCCTTCAACCAAACTGTAAAGTTCTCCCAGTTTCACTCCATTTCAGTGAACTTAATAATTTCATTTACACATTTTGTTTGGGAGACTCTTTGAAGAAGAAAATATCCTGTGACACTGAACATGCAGTCAACATCCGCACTGAAATGAGAGTTGGAATCAGTCACATTTGCAGATTAGTATGTACTGGGACATAAGTGCTACTGGATGTTTGTTTTTCAGAAAGATTCTCAGGATTATCTGAATTTAACTTCACATCAAACTCATTTCTGTGAATCTGTATTAAAAAATCCTATTTAAAATGAGACATATGATGGTATGGGATACAAACTTGTTTAGTTCTGAGATCTGTAAATGCTTAACTGACTGTTTAGAAAAGATAAGGGATAGCAAGAAAGAAAATAAATTAACATAAACCACCTGGTTTTGCAATTTAATAAAAAATATTAATGAGTCTTCTCAGAGCTGCCAGGGTGTCTCTGAATACTTGCTGTTATATATAACTTAAGATATTTTTGTTCAGAACCAAAGTGAAGATGTTAAATGTGTAAAATTCTTTACCAACCTTTAGAGGTGAGTTGTGTTTTGATTTCCATTTACCACTCTTTAAACTGGCAATTCATGATAATTTGCCTCTCAGGAGTGTTGTAAGATTTCATAAATATTTTTAAGAGTTTTGACATCCTTGGATGTAGTGTGTGATAAAGTGAAAATGAAGTTCAAATGTGCTTCATTGGTGATGTTTTTTTGACTGCTTTTTAGCTTAGCTTAGCCACCATTCAGCCTGGTTTGTGTCCTGGAGCCCACACCAACTAAAATACTCCCTTCAATTTGTTATCAAGTGCCTCTCTGCTTCCCTTTCCAAGATAACTTATACTGTGTATAGGAATAACAGTTTCTTATTTATGAGAAGAATCCTTGTATGACTAACAAAAAGGGGGAACAATATGAACAGTTAGGCTCTGAATGTTGGTAATAAATTAAAGTGCAAAGACTTTAATCTCCTATGAATAACAAGAGAATTGGATTACAAGAGAAGTTCAGCCTACAGATTTTGGAAGCTGGACGTCACTTATTTGCCCTAGGTCTTGAAAGGGTACAAAATTCAAATATGTTGCATACTTGATCATATGCAATGCCAATGTGGTAAACAGAAAAATCATAAATTCTCTTATTTAGTGTGTAGAAAAAATGAATACCTGTTAGATATTTCATAGCAGGAGTTGTAAACTGCATTTCCTTGTCTTTAACCTCATTACCACCACTTCAAATAACATGCTTAGCAGTTAGTCCATGTCAGCCACTAGTGCCTGGAGGAACCAAGGACACAAGAAATCAGTCTCTTTTACTTGTGTTTACTACATTGATCACAATATTTGCTAGTGTCTAACATGTAGCCTTGGGATATACTACATAATTCTGTCTTTCAATTTCTCTTACATTAGATGAGGGTAAGATTCCACTAAACTTTGTTGGGATTTTTTTAGTTGGTTTGGTTTGTGTTTTCTGTGTATTTAGATGTCCAAGCTTTATATTCCTGTTAAATGATGTTTTTCCTGAAGAAGCAGTGGTCTTCTTGAATACATCAAGGTACTGCCTCAAGGCAGAAAAATACTTGTTTTCCAAATTCTATCATAACAACTGTGTAAAAATGTTAATTAATTAATTAAGTAATCTAGGCAGTAAGAAAAAAATGGTCTGGTAACTTAGAATATTTCCTTTTTTCCTGAGTTCTATTCCAAATATTATATATACATTTAATTATATTAATGTTCATAATGTTTAATTTTTAATGGATGATAAGTTCAGATGAATTGTCTCCATTCTTCTGTCTAGATATTTACAGTCTTATGACCATAAGGTACCTACCTGAGAAGACAGTGCCAACATTTCTATCTTGGTACATCTACCTGCTGATTTGTGAGCGTTCTGCTTTGAAGTTCTTGTGTACACTCTCCCCTGGTTATTTTTTTTAATCTATTTTCCATGCTTGAATACTTTAACTTGATGCCAACTTTGTAATATATCTTTAGCTCCAGAAAAATTTATTCTGAGTGCTGAGTGTGATCTTTAAACCTGCTGAATGACAGACCTGAGAAATGCAGTTAAAGTGCTTCTGTGACTAAAAGTGAAATTGTGAATAATAGGTTGCTCTTAGCACTTAAGCATAAGATACATGTCCAGCAATATTTGTGTTTGAAGTTTGACTGTGAACTGATAATTAGAAAGCTGATTTCCTCTCAAAGGAGGTGCTTCGTATTTATAACTTCTGAGGGTTTAAAACTTAAAAAGTGATGAGCTCTTTAGATTAAATATTTTTGGAGGCTACTAACCTTATTGAGATCCTGTCCCTATAAAATACTCTGCAGTCTCATTCTTACTTTACGTAGCTATTTAGTTCTTTTTCAGAGAATAACACACTTTCTATTTTTTTTTAAGTTGATGGTATACTTAAGACAATTCAGTTTAGCACGATATAAGGTGTGGTAGAAGTTGGATTGACATTGGACTTCAAAAGGAAATTTTAAAGAAAGTGATTTATTACCATGTATTAGTGACAATCTATCTTTTGCAGAACTCCAGTAACTAGTTAACCAGTTCTATCCATAACTTTTATGATAATGCAGCCTGAAAGTGTAAATTTTGTAGTATCCAAATATAAGTGTAGGCTTGGAAATTTCATGAAGGAGATACAGAAATTTCTCAAAAGCCTGGATAGTTCTATAAAATAAGTATAAATAGCTGTATAAAACAACACAAGTGAGAAAGTATCTAATGCTCGATGGGTTTTTGAACAGTAGCATCTTAATATCCAGTAGCTCAAAGGCAGAAACTAGACAAGATACAGGGAGGCTACAACCCAGTTTTTCAGCAGTCTGAGAAAAAAAATAATATGCTTTCAGTCCATGTTCATTATGGATCAAGACCAAGTGACTTTCTTAAGAGTCCACTATTCACCTATAACTTATTGAGGTTGATGCTGAAATTGGATAGACTCTGAAGCCTGTACAACCCAGAGTTATTAATTATTGACTCTTTGGAACTTCTGCACAAAAATTATCATCTAGTATGTTCATAAAGAAAATCAATCTCATTTTTAATGTATTTATATCCGCATATGTTCTTCAAAGATTGCACACAGATTTGGCATGCTTTGAGATTTCAATTGCCACTTTTCTTATTTCATCCAATTTCAATAAGAAACCTTGCCTATTAGAAAGTTTTACAATTCATGACAGGAACTTCCATGTTGTGTAATAGCAGGTAACAGTGATTTTTTGTTTGTTGAAGCTGGTTCTAAGCATTAAAATAACAATTATAATAGCAATGTAATGCAGCCTAGGACACAAAAGGATGTTTTAATTCTCCGTAACACACAGTAGATCTTAGTTTTTGCATATTCCACTAATGAACCACCTTCAGGTATGTAGTGCAGCACTTGTACTTAAAAGTAGCCATCTGTTACAGTCTGGCGATTATGATGGTGACTCATTCTAGGTAAGTGAAGTTTGTGAGTGCTGAGCTTCTTATGATCTTACATCTGCATGACATTTCATTATTTTATGGAATCCTACCAAGTGTCTGGAGCACAGCAGTTCTTGGATGTCTGTATTGTTTTCAAAGACACACAGATTTCCAGAAACTTTGGCGAATTTTACAACTCTACTTTCCTTCTGGATTTGTAGGAGGTCTGAAGAAAATGCTCAAACTGTTTCTCCTTCACACAGAATCCTTCTCCACTGTTTCTGTGGAACAAACTGCTTTGTATATGTTTCCTATATGTTTTTATTTCTTTACTCCTTAGTTTTGCTAAAACACTCCTGATTTTGTCGTCTATGGGTAATTACACATCTGGTTGAAATAAGTAGGCTTGGAAATAAGCTGTCAGAAGCTCCATGCCCTGATACATTTTACCACTCCAACTTTCTGATTATCTCCAAACCAAAGCTTTGCTGACTGAGGCTTATGCTATTCCATGAACGTTTGAACCTGACAAGCTCCAATCAGGTGCAGCCCTGGTAGGAGTCAGTTAAGGACCTCACAGAAAGTCAGGTCACACATTTCTGGTTACTTAGGGCTCAGAGTTTGAATTAAACAGATGTCTATCAGATCATAGACTCCAAATGAATGATTTCTGAGCAACGCAAGAAAAATGTTTGAAGGTTATTTTCCTACCATTAGAGAGGCAAGCAGGTGCAAAAATGCCACAGTACAAAACATAAGATTTCAAGCTGATTAACCATAGCAAAATCCAATCTTTTTTTCACTCCAAATTTTCATAATTTTACAATTTTCTTCATTAAAACATAATTGAAATTTTTTTTTTTAAAAAAAGTGTCAGCTTTTCTCAGCTCATTTTGATAAAAATGACTCAATATTTGAAGGAGAACACTGTTGATTTACATGGAACTCTGTTCTAGTTGTGCACCAAATGTAGAAAGTAAACTTAAAAAAAGAAAGTTTAACCGTAAGTTTTAACTTGGACCATAAATACTTGGACAAAAAATTATATACAAAACTGAAACAGTAGTTGCTTGTAGCAGGTGTAAGGCAGGGCTACCTAAGAAGCTTTGAGTGGCTTCAAAAGGGAAAACAAGATGTGGTCCATAAGTTACGATATATCATACACTGCAAGGCAGGAAAAAAATTGCTGCATTAATGTCTAGTACTACAAATATCATTTTCCTTACTTATTTTCCATTGCACAGCAGCAGGGAAATAGCTCTTTCTTCTATCCTGTTGTTCATAAATCATCACTATTTATCCACTTCAGATAAGGTTCAGCTTCAAGATTTAGATACTTACATTGCTTACCAATGTGAGCCTGACAACTTGTTTAGACTGTCTGGGGTCATATTGTAGTAGCAGGGGATCTAATCAGCACAGTCAGTGCAGGTATTCAGATCTCCCACAGTAGATGTACCTTTGGTGACCTCTGTAGATTTCTACATTCCGCTGACTGTATTAACTAAGGACTTTATTCAGTTGTCCACACGTAAGTTCCTTTTTCGCTAGAAATACCCAAAGGTGTTCAGTCTGATCTCCAGTTACTGATCCAAAGGGAAATGAGTCTTTTCTAGATCCTGCATCTTATCTGACAACCCCACCTCAGAACTAACATATTAATTTGTGAGCTATAATAAATCTCGCCCTTCATTTTCTTAATTCACTGCTTATGCACATCTTTATATTTCTCTACTGTAGGGAATCTTGAAAATTCAGAAAATATATTTAAAATTGTGATACAATACATGAAGGAGAGAATTAAAGGAAAGATGTGAATATTCTCAAAAAAACATTTGTCTTTGTATAAGATAAGCAATAGGGTTTAGAGGATGAGGTCATTTAATTAGCAAACACAATGCTGCATGCAAAATCAAGGCAACTGACTAGCACTATGAAAATATTATTGTTTATAGATAAAGTATTAAAATATCAACACTACTGAATTCAAAATTTGAGAAAAAGGAAAGGAAGAAAAGGGAAAAAGATTATAACTGTTCTGGAAATCAGACTAACAGTAAATGAATAAATACATAAAATATTCAAGCATTTAACTTTACAAATGAAGGTTACAAGAAGACCTACTGATGTTCTATGTAAATTCATCCACATGGACATCAGACTTCTGAAAGTAAAGAGCACTTTGGTACATCAGAAAAAAAAAGTATAAGAAGCTGTAAAATGCAAAATTCTAGCAATTAATATCATTATTCATTACAACAACTACTCCATCTTTTATCTTCTTTGAATTGAAAATTAATGACTTTCTAAAAGACATTCTAGGTCAAACTCAAGTTTTTAATTTTGTTGTAGTAATAGCTTGGAGAAAAATTTCAGTGAAATATTCAAAACATTGAGTTAATGAAGTGACTAAACAGCGATAATTTGCAGATAAAAGGGTGAGAAAAGATACTTTTATTGTCAAATAATCAGATTATCTCCTCTGCCTGGATCAACACATGACAGAAATATGGATTTGTGATATCTTTAAGAACTGGTTAAGATTTTACTTACTGCCAAGATCTATCTTGTTTTCAGGAGTTTGTTCCTTTATTATTATTTTCATAATCAAAACATACATCTTTCACATAGAATTTTAATTTGATTAGAAAAAATCTAAATGGTAGAGCAGCCATTTAATATTTCAGTTTAAAAACAATTGAAAATAAAAGGTAAGCAGTGACTTATGTACTTACCAGATGTGTAAGAGCATGTATAGTCAATAATTATACATATTTCTGGCTTTGAAATAATTTTAGTTCAAAAGTAGGAAAAGGAAAGTCTTACTATAACATAGTATTTTTGCTATTTCATATGCATATATATATATTTACTATCAATGTATTACTTTGCTTATTAACAATTGCAACAGCTATTTTACTATTTTAACTTATTGTTTCGTAAAGCCACAGTCAATTTGCACACTAAGAAATTGTAAGACTGGTGCCAAATTTGTATGTACTGGAAGACTATGCTTATTAATTTTCACCTTCCACTTTCTAATTGAACATAGGAAAAATGCAAGAAGGAAAGAATTGAGTAATGGACTTTGTCTACTATTTTTAAATCCCATGTACAATAAATTTTACATATTGTGAACCTTCTTACTTAAGAGATAATTAAAATTGGAATTAAGAAGTATGAAACGCCACTTTGTGGAAGACATAAGGATAGTTGGAAAAATAATGATTCATTAGTATGATCCATAAGGAAAAGTCAAAAAAAGAGGAAGAAATGTCTAAACATCTTCTTCTGATACGAGACTTAAAAGGAATCTAGTGAACAATGGTCGTTTGTGGGACAGCTGGATGGAATTCACTTACTATATTTCTTACAACTACTAAATGTTGCAGGTATATATAAATAGTATAGACTACCAAAGTTCTCGTGTCATCAACAACCTAGATGCAAACATCACACTTCTGGGATATTACTCTCCTTTAGAAAATAATGCCTGATGCCATTTTCCTTCTCAGCCTTTGTTTTTGTTGAGGGTTTCATTCAACAGGATGTATTTAAACCTTATCAGGAGCCAGATATTAGATGTACATTCATGTTCACAGCGGCTAGTTGGTTGAACTATTGTCCAATAGAAAAAGCACACGTTCATCACCTAAAGGTGAGAGCTCTTGTTCCCTGCAGCATTCACCCCATAGGTGAATATCCTATCAGATTGAAGAAGAAACCTGCTGTTCACTCAAATTTTACCTATTCCTTGAGGGGTGGAATAACTTCAGCAAGGGGTTTGGGAAGCCTCCCCATTTCCTACACAAGAGTTGCAAGCTAGTCACTAAAATTCTACTTAAAATAAGATTTTTCTCACAATTCTCCTCTCTTTTTCTTTAAAAGAATGGCATGTCTGCTGCTGCGATATTGAAAGAAATATCACGAAGGTCTGCCTTTAGTAAAAGAGTTGTTCTTTCAATGCTTAGTGATTAAAAAAAAAAATAGAAAAATCTTATTTGGATAATTAAGTCCTGGAGAGGAGGTAGATTTAGAAGGCATCCTCTTTTCAGTGCAGGACATAAAGTAACCCAGGACACTATGGGTAAAGAACTAGATAGAAAATCTTACACAGTAATAAACCATAACTTGTATTGTCTCACAGTTTTCACATAGCCAGAGCATGGTGCTCTGGAAATTGAAGGGGAGGAAGAAAACAATGAAACCCAATACAATCTAAGAAAAAGAAGTAGATTATGTGACAGTCAAAACTACAAGAATTGAGAAACAAAGACTGATAAAGGTGAAGCTGAAAGTGGCTCTATACCAGCAGATAAATTTGTTCCACAGTTACAACTAGGAGTCTATAACAAATCAGTAATTAGAGAAGAAAATGAAGAAGTAACCAGAAGGAAGCAGGTTCTGACCTGATAACATCAAGAAAAAACACAAGAACCCACAGTCTCCTGTGGTGATGTATAACATTTGAAGTATCTTACTTGATTATAGCTGTGCTAATTTGTAGTAGTTGCTAAATAAATGTATTGTGTCCTGTAGTCTTTGATAATGAATTACTGGTGAAATGGCAGTCTACTCTATTTGTGCTTTAGAGTCTCACATTAAGCTGGAACATGTATTTGTCCACATTGTTGAGAATGTCCTGTTTGCTTTTCTTTAAGCTCTCCTTGGTAAACACATCAGAAGTTGTCTCTTACTTGGCAGCCCAAGTAGATTCTTTACGTCGATAATGAAGATGAAGTCATCTGAAATTAGGAGTTCTAATATTGAGTGCAATAATCCATAAATACTTGTCTACATTTGAGATTTCATTTACCAAGAAAAGAACCATTCTGCAGTAGTTGTGTACTAATTTTGAAGTCACTTTGGATAACACCCCGGAATCATACTTGATAGCAGAATTCGATTGCCAGTAGCATAAGCTTAACTGTAGGAGTTATGAATGGGAAAGTGCAATTAGGTCATAGAACAGAATTGTTCCCACTGGTCTCTTCTCATTTAAAACCAGATTCATTTAAGATGAAGATATGCCTCATTGTTCTTCTGATAGTCTCAAGAGGGTCTGACAGCTGGACTAAGCAGAAATTTATCCTGATGGTAAAACAGTGATCAAGGCACTCTGGAATGGCTGAATACATCAGGAATGTATTTCTACACAGCATTCTGCATATATTTTAGAACAAGAATAAATGTGCTGGCAATTGAAAACTAGAAGCCTGTTACTGGAAATTATTTTTGCAAACTGTACTTATCCAGCGGCAATAACACATTTTAACATCTGTTGTTACCTTGCTGAAGTGTATGGATTTAGCTATTACCAGGAACTTAATAAGCCCAGTGCCTTCATCAGCTGCTTTCCAAATTGCTTTATCATATGAAGAATTCTTCACGGAATCGAAACCGTGGTGTGTCGAAATGCATTTAGCAAATGACAAATGCAAACACATTGAAATATATATGCAGGGAAGGGAAAAATACATCTCCTGGGCTGGATGCTTATCTGACTGTGAAAGCAGTCAAAAAATCTAATAAAGACCTAGAAAGTATCTGGTATATAAAAAAAAATCTTTGCCTATGAAAGCAGATGGACGAGATGATTGTTATAAAATATGTACAGAAATGGGCTAAACTCATCAATATACTCCAGCTGTTTTACTATGATGGCAAAAAGCAGCAATAGCTGTTAAATAAAGCTTATGGCTGATTTGCATTATTTGACTGAGTCAGACCATCTAAAGTGCAATAATGTTCCTAACAGTTGGTGTAAATAGTGGCTTGCTCCTTGTGTTGCATTGTCCATCACAAAAGCTGCAGAGTTTTGCTTTTATAAATTATGCCCAATAATATTGAACAAAGGCAAATAAGTTTCATTTAATTCTTAAGCTCAGCATTGCACCTCTTATCAAAGCTGAGAGCCAAAAGATTTTCTTGGATTTTGAACTCAGATGCACTTCAATGGTGCCCTAGTGCCACATTAATCTGAATCTTAGAAGGCTTTGTGTTTCATTGGAAGGGAGTCTTGGTTCTCATGTTCCTGTATCCTAGTGCTGTCCCTTGTTGTGCTGTCATGTTTTTTAGGTTAGAAATGTCTTCTTTTTCCTTCGTCTCTCCTGTGCCTCATTGGCTATTTTTAATAGAAATATCTATAATAATCACAGCTAATTTAATACAGAGAATTTAGCAGATTCTCTGTGGGCTGTCAGCTCTTGTTTTAGGTTTCTTCCACTTGCTACAGCCTTCAATATAGTTTATGTTATCACTCAGTTACTTATATGCAGCTAATACATTCTTCTTTACAAAGTCATCTCCTCATGTCCTTGCTTGGCAGTTTTTCACTGGGCTCTTTTGGGGCTCTTGAGCCTTTATCATTATATCTGAGTGACAAAAACTCTTTCCTCTGATTATACAAATAGCATTTGCAGCACCTTTGAGGAACCTCTTCTGCAATATCTTTTACAAATAATTCACGGATGCTGTAGAATGCATGAGTCTTTGCTTTCTGTTTTCCATTGTCTGTCCATCTTGCATTAGCTTCAAATGTTAGATTAAAAATCTTGAAATTCTAGCATTTTACAGTAGTCTTTTTAGGAGAGCTTTTAGAGAAGAAATTCTATTGTCTTTTCTGTAAGGCCTGGAGTGTACCTTGTACATAAACTGTATCACATTCATCTTTGGTAGCTTTTAAGTTGAAATACGCAACTGAATGTGAAATCACCTGAAATTAATGCCTTTTTTAATATTCCTTTTCACCACTGTGATTTTTCAAGGTCACAGGTTTTAGCAAAGCAAATTGAATCCTACAAAGCATTAAAAAAAAAAAAGGAAAGAACAGAATTCTAATGAAAATTCTGTGAAGTTGTAATTCATATCAAAACAAAGTCAAATTTATCTATCAGCCCTCAGAGGCAGAAACAAAAAAAATAAAGAACCTACCTCAGAGATATAGCAATAGGCTTAGTTTAATTAGGAATAGTCATTCTCAGCTTGGCAATGGGAATCAATGTTTGGATGCAAGTAAGTTTGTTGGGGACTTGTAGTTTACATGAATGAGTAACTGAAGGTTAACCCACGACTCTGTGCATTGTGCACAAAAGGGTTTGGGGACAATCTTTTTTTCCAGAAGAAGCCCCAGGAAGCCTTTAAAGACAAAATTCTACCATCTCATTTGTAAAAAAATATATCTATGATTTAACAATCAAAATATTTAGCTTTAAACTTGCTGAAGCTCTAAAGTAATTTAGGTGATTTTCATAATTTGAGCAGTCAAATTTGCAAGTTGGATTTGTTGGGCCACAAAATTTGATTGTGGGCAAGTAAATAAAAAAAGGTTGATCAAGTTGAACAAAGCTGAACAAATTAACATCCATGGAGGAGCTTTTGACCAGATCAACAGGCACCTAATTACTGTGAAATATAATGAGAAGCAAAGTCCCAAAGATAAACATTTTTTTCCCACTTATTTACAGACCTTGAGCAAAGAGTTTGTATTATCCATGTCTGGTAAGAGTCAAAAAAGAGCTACATTATACAGAATTATATCACAATTAATATGACAAAAAGCTGAAGACAAGGTGGTATGTATACTTGCACAGGTATGGCAGAAATATACTTCACAGAAGGTTTTAATTAATCCTATGATAAAATCATAATACAAATACACAGACAGTCAATGACAATCACTCAGCAATTCTCCCGTTCTTGACATTCCATGCCATTGCAAATGTAATAGTGTTTTGATGCAACAAATACAATGAAGATTGTCCTTGAGAAGATCACAGTTAAGAATTTTACCAATGCCTTTACTTAAAAAATTTATTTAATAAATGCACAGATGTATTAAAATGGAAATTGTTGGATAATGTACCAGATACTTAAAGAGAGATTTTTTTGTGTCATCCAGTGGTATCTGAATTTGAAGAATTTTGAATATAAATAGTTTCATAAATGTTTCCAGTTTCAAGGGACAAGGTATGTTTTTCTGTTTCTTGTATGTAATAAATGTAAATGAGAAAAAGAATATAAAAATAACCATGTTAGAACACACCATTATGGGCTTTTGCATATGTCGTGTTCCAAAAGACTTTGCAATTAAAACCTCTGTTGACACTTATATGTCAAAAGTGTTCTTCTTGTCCAAGTTAGCTGCCCAAGTTGTTTGTTGCAGTGCTTAATTTTGCAAGGATGTCACAGGTACCACATCTCAATACACTTTGGCATTAAGCTCAGTTGTAGAACCGATGCACGTGATCTCTTTCTTTCTTAGGTATCTTGGGCAAAATTCTGATAATGTCTCTAATAAAAAGTTAATTTCCTCAGAAAAATATTCTGTACCATTCTTTTATACACATAATAAATTAATATAACATTGTGGGGTTTTTTGCTGTTTATTATTTATGCTGAATGCTCCCTCATTCGTAGATAAGCTTGAATATCTTTTTTTAATCAGTGGTTCTTGTAATATAAAAATGAGAATGTCTGTGCATATGAGAGATTTGTATTCAGCGTGTAGATAATAATCCACTGAACTGATGAGAGAAGTAGAATGCTTATTTAGTCAGACTTTTTTGATTAGCAGCCAGAACATATTGCCTCCACTTTCTGGTTTGTCTCAAGATTTTAGTGTGGCTTTGTCCAGCCTCTTATGTTTGTGCATGTTGTAAGGGGAAAGTGTTGCTTGATTCTTTCACTCATTTCACTTAAAATTAATTTCACTCATTTCACTATTTAAAATGTGATATCTTGTTATAACATTTGCCACAATCAAGCTCCAGTGTTAGTTTCTATTGCAAGGTAAATGACAAATATTGTTTATCTTGTGTGGGAAATATGCCATAAAATAACAGATCCTGAAGACTTTCAAACCACTATATTGTAGCTACAAGTACACTCTTGTTTCACCTTTGTTCCCTCTTACACACACTTAAAAAGGTTTACTTTTGAAATTGGCAGGATGAATAACATGAAGAATAGACTACTAGACAGAGCTTCATATTAGGGATGGCACTAAGCATATTGAATTTCTTTCTTTCATAAGAGTACATTAGTAAGGAGTCAATTATTAACTCTGCTACTTGATTTATTCCAACATTTTGAATGTATTAGAGGTCAACGTATTTAAGGGGTTTTTTTAATTATTGTTTCAAGTGGAAATTAGGTTCTTAGAGGGTAAGTAGATTATAATAGATCCCAGCTCCTGGGCCCTTGCACTGGTATGTTGGTAGGATTTATTATAACTCATACCTTCAGAGAAGAAAAATTACGTGTAATTTTCTCTTTTGGTTAATGAGATTATATGCTGTTTAATAGGTATTTTCAGTATGATTTGAAAGTGAATTCTTAGCTTTATCAGTAGAGTTTCTTATTTTTACCTTCCCAATTTAAAGTCATGTTCATAGTTTAATATGTAAATTTATCATCAGGTTCAGTCATACTGCATCACTTATGAGAGTATTAAGCTGTACAGGTCCAGTGAAAGCTGAGTTAATAGACAGCTGAAGGCAGTTTGCAAAATACGAGTTTTATTTAAGAATTAAGCAGGTGAATAAAATGCTAGAAAAAGGAGGGGAATGAGAGGCCACCATTTGCACTGCTGAAGCTGAAACTCAAGGCGTAAATGATCCTTAAGATGTCTAGAACTTGTTGTTACAGAATGTATTTTTTATTAAATCCAGCCTTTGTAGTCTTAAATGATTTTTAGTCTCCTGGGTTCTATGATGAAAGAAGATTGAAATAATTTAATTTATTTATTAAATTTACTGTTTACTTAAAAATTGAACTGATATAGTCATTTATTGAAATATCTTGAGCTTTTTCCTTAATTTAAGCAAACAAACCAAAGTAGTTGCAGAATCTATTATATCTGCTGTCAGAAGATGTTACGACTGACGCAGACAAAAAGAGGGTTCTGGTTGTTCCTATGCCTTGTTTAAGCATGAAGTGGGGAGAATGCAAATGCAAAGGAAATTATAGAGGGGTTTTCCACCTGTAAGTTGGGAAGCAATGTTACTTTTTCTTTTCCAGAAGCCTGAAACTGTCACTATCCTTACTGCCATGGAAGACTCTCAAAAAAGTTGCTTTCTAACTTAGGTGCAAATCATTTTTTGATAGATAACACCTCTCTAATTGTATGTAGTAGATCTCATTCTGGTTATTTCATGATAAATAAAGAGTTTGTAAAAGATTTCTGAGTTTCTGCTTAGGTAGATCCTAGGAGTATAGGATACAAAGAGAAGCAGAAGCTTTCTGAAGAAGCGACTTTCTGTTCTTCAAAATGGCCTGTACTGGAAAAGCTGAAGCGCGGATTTATGTTTATCTGAGGCAGATCTTGAAGATATGAGTAGGAAACAGTTTGCTTTTGGTTTTTTTTCTGGCTGATGAGTACCCATGCAGACTGCTGTTGTGACTTTTATAATCCCTGATGCGCTCCTTCCAGTAAAACTTTTAATTTTATTTTTTATATTTGTTTTTACTTTCAATGAGAGACTTTCCCCTACAATTTTCCCAGTATAGATTATTGGAAAAATAATTAGTATATTTTTGCAGATACGTGTAGAAATCAACTGCCAGAAGCAGGTAAGAACTAAAAATGTCTTGCCTCTGGTTTGTTTTGTCCTAATACCTGTTTGGTCACTTTCTAACAAACTTAGTGAACCAATAAACTGCAACTTCAAAATCTTCTACTTATTAATTAGTTTTAATGTGCAAATAGGATATTGTTTTTTCTTCATAATTATAAATTACTTTAAGAACATTGAAAAGGCTGGTTTGGGAAATAGCACATTGATAGAGATATTCTGGTAATCCTTGAGTGATTTTTTTTTTTTTTTTTTGCATTAAATATAGATCTGTTGCATAATGGGGCTTTTTGTCTTCAACTGAGATAAAAAAATACAACAATAAAATAAGAATCAGACTTATTTATTTTCCGGAATCAGAACCTGAATTTAAGAGAAGAGTAAGTAAATTACTACAAATGTATAGTAGAAAAAAATTCCTTATGGTAGATTTTATTGAATTTATTCTCTGGAGGCAGCAGTCCCAGAGCGTTTTGATTTAGTAAGAAACGAGATCTTCCTTTGAAATTTCTGATTATACCTTTGCAATTTAACATTAGTCCTAGAATGAAATTGCATGAAATCTAGGAATCTGAAAAAATCCATCTTCCTTAAGAGATTAAATTCTCATTATTCTACAGTTGATTGAGGTAGTGTACTTCTCTGTTCCAAGAATTCTCTGCATGGAAGAAAGAAATCTATTGATTCTGACACAAAAGGTAGCTTTGTCACTATGTGGAGTTCGAGAACTACTAAAATTGTAAGCTAGATCTTCATGTAGTACTATCTAGTATTAACTCCAAATGAGAAAGAAATCTTGGACTGCATCAGAATCTTTCTTTTCAGGGTAAGAGTGGCATCTTACAAGCATCCAAGGCACTTCATTTTAAATATTGTAATGTGCTGCAAATACAAATTTCATCACGTAAGTGGGACATGCAAAGGAAAATGCAAGTTGCTACTTGACACTTTTACAAATAATTTAGATAATTATTTATTGCTGAAGAAGTTATGTCATGATTGTTTGGTGAATAAAGTGGTTCCTTGTGTTGTTAGCAGCTTGTGTCACAGTTGTCAGCTCAAGCAAAGTGCTGGGGTAGTGGTGGTGTTCTTATTATCAATACTTATTATTTATTGATACTGTCACTGCAAGTGGTGCGTAACAAATATAAGTCAAGACAGGTTTTCCCTGATAAGACTTGGATGAACTCATTAGAAAAATCCTGCCTGAGCCAGAAATTAAGAAAGAGAAAGGAAAATGGAAAAAGGGAGGGAAGGTTTAGTCTATTAAATGGTTTATTTAGAGTCTAATTAGCATACATGGACAGGTGAAGGAGTAATATCTGGGCCTGAATTGGGGGCTGATATCATCACAGGTAATGAAAAGGAGAGATGGAGGAACAAACATGATAACCCAGGGTAGTGATGCTTCTTCCCTGTGTTCTGAATTGTCTGATGTGTTACAGTATGATTTCCTCATTAGCTAAAAGTTAAAATATTGTTGCTTTAGTTTATAAGAATAGAAAAAAATAAAATACTTCCACTGCTGTCTGATAGAAAAAAAAGAATTAGAGCCATAATTCATCTGCATATTGGTGGTGATTTAGGTTTTTTTATTGCTTTATTTCCTACAGATAATATTAAGACAAAACTCTTGGATTCATCAGCTAAAAGCTTTTGGGAACAAAGTTCCCCAGAAGCATTGTTTGGGGTAATCATCACACTATTATCAGAACTCTTTCATAATGAATTCCTATGCCCTGTACAATTATGAGTTGATTTTCATGGAGAAATTATTCTTGAAAAAGACTGAAATGAAAATCTTATTATTCTGAAATAATTTCTGAATGATGGTGACTTTATTAAATAGATTTAATGCAAATTAACCAAAACCAAGTACTTCTGAACTTGTATGACTGCATAATGCCATGTATGTGCAATTGTCAACTTACATTGTTTACAATATTCCCTATGAAGATAAATTTGGTGTATAGAAGTAAGACAGGCACCCAGAACAGCTATAGTTATGAGCAAGACTTTTTATCCATTACCTTGGAAAAAAAAATGCCAGCCATTTAGAGTAGAATTTCTTCTAAATGTATAGCAGTCTGGAAATTTTGACTATTGGACTCCCCTTCCCACTTCCACTCCCAGGGGTGGGTAAGTACTGCCAGAATTCACGGTGTTTAGAGAAAGGAGATTTTTTTTTTTAAGGGAGGACTGGCCACGGTATATTTGGAGACAACTGCAAGTTTCTTTTCAAAAGGCCCCAGGGAAGCTCGCAGAGGAATTTAAATAATTCACATGGCAAAAATGCATCCAGAGTGCTCAAAGTCAATAAAGCCTCTAGCTCTTTATAGTGCATTATGACTGAGTCTTAGTATATTAATTCAAGCCCTCAAAGGCAGAGACACCATATTCTCAATATGCTTGGGTGAAAATGTGACATACCATATGGGACTTAGCCCCAAGAGGGAGGACACAATAAACCCACAGTCAGAAAGCTTAAATTAGAAGTGGGATTTGTTTCTTTAGCATAAATAACAGCTTTTCTACCCTGCATTTCACGAGCCTACATTTCTGATGGGAATAATTTCAAGTAAAAAAAGTGTGATAAGTAGAAATCCGTGTGGGACTGAAGATAAATTTAGGTCTGTAATGAGGGACAGTTTGAATTATGTACCCAGTGTATCAGCTGTTAAAGATATTTTTCTTTGCTGCTCAAAATGCAGAAGTCTCAAAATTTTTCCACCCAACACTATTTCTTTCACTTCCTGTGGATGTTGTTAGTTTCTTAAAAGAAAAAAAATCTACAAATAATGTAAAAATCTCATGACTCTTTTCCTACAGCCAATACTCAAGGGAAATGAAATCCAGCTCTGACCAAATAGCTATTTTATATGAAAATAAAATACTTCAGCAGATGCAAAGAATGTGCAAGACAGATTTGTTAACATAGAAATACAAATAGAAAACAATTACTCTTGTTTGGGTTAAAATTAATATTCAATTTCATTCATTTTAACAAGTTTTTCAAATTTATTATGGAAAGATGCAGCTTTCAGGCTAATTTTAAATCTAATCAGAAGATTTGGAGCCTGTTTATCCATGGTTTTCACCATTCTGTCTGTACAATCTAGCTAAGCTAGAAAAAAAATGGATCTTTGGACATAGATGTAAGGTTTTTATGCTACCACTGTTGACGTCAATCATCCAGTTGCCCCACATTTTAGGAAGACAGAATAAACCCCAAGACAGCACCAAGAGGTAGGGTGTGGAAAATGTGATCATTGTCATTTAAGTTCTTGCTTTCTATTAGAGAATTTCTTAACAGAGTGTAGTTGTCTGAATATGCCCTAGTGAACTGCATGAACTGCATGTGGAGTATCGTGTCCACTTCTGGGGTTCTCAGTTCAAGGACTAAGAGCTACTGGAGAGAGTCCAGTGGAAGGTCATGATGGTGAGGGGACAGGAGCATTTCTATTACAAAGAGAAACCTGGGCGTGTTTAGACTGAAGAAGAGAGGACTGAGAGGAGAATTTATCAATGCTTATAAATATCAAAAGGGCAGGTGTCAACAGAACGAGGTCAGACTATTCTCAACAGTGCCCAGAGAGGACAATGTGTAATGGGCACAAACTGGAACACTGGAAGTTCCACCTTAGCATGAAGAAAAACTTCTTTACTGTAAGGGTGACAGAGAACTGGAACAGGTTGACCAGGGAGTGTGTGAAGTCTCCTCTGGCAACATTTAAAACCCTCTTGGATGCATTACTGTGCAACCTGCTCTACATGAACCTGCTTTTTCAGGGAGGTTGGATTAGATGATCTCCAGAGTTTCCTCCCAAACCCCACCATTTTGTGACTTTGTGATTCTGTAATTGACTCTGTGGTTCCCTTAATACAACAGTGAATATTTTATGCTCATAAGACTCAGGTGAAGAAGCAAGAATAGTGCTGGCATGGTTAAACAAATAAAAGCCTTCAAGAAATCAAGGTGGAATAAACTGTGTTCATAGCCTTGAGGAAAATAACTGCTCTTCTCTGCCACAGTCTCCAAGTCTATAACAAGTTATTAATTATTCCACTTGCAGGGAAGATGAGCTTAGGTTAACTAAAGTTTTCAGGAGTGCAAAGGTCTTAGCTGAATTCTATACAACTCTGGCTGTTAAAGTCCTAGGGACATACGTGATGCAATAATTTCAGTTATCTATATTTATAAAGAGCTTTGAGAACAATATCTATATCAGTTGATATTATTAATCTTTGAGAAATTTTCCCTTCATGTCTCTAAATCTTTTCTGTTGCCTCACACTTCTGTATTACAGAATCTGCTTTTACAGTTATACTGTGGATTTATGAAAAAAAAATGCGATATGACTCCAACTTATCCTAGTTTGAGTCTTACTCTCTCAAAAGGTAGCATCTCCTAAGCAAAACCATGTTATGGAGAAGTTCCTTTTTAAAGTTTGTCAGTGCTATTTCTTAAACAGCTGGGAATATTTGTGATCAAGTTAGCAGAGAAATGTAGGCTCAAACCTGAGATGTCCACTACAGATTCCAGTATTCTACAGTGCACAGTACTGGATATCCCAGAAAAAGATACAGGAGTTCACACTAGACAGAACTGTAACTAACTGTTACATACATTATGTCTTCTACTGATCTCTAATACTCAAAGTGTTAAAGGATGGTTCTTCATCAAATTTCAGAACTTATTAGTATTAACTTCTATAACTCTACAAAGTTTTTGTAGAGCTATACCTCTTTCTGATGTCAAGCCTCTTTCAGTCTATTACACTTTGTGACCTGGAAGTGTTTTTTGATTGACTACTGTCAGTAATGTTCTGATTTGATTCTCTGTGTTGTTTAGAGTGTTGCAGAAAATGCCGCATCCCATCTTTAAAGTCACTGTTTTCCACCAGCATCTTCATAATTCCTTTTAATAATTGAATATTGGCCCCTTTTCATCATGGGAAACATTCATGCACTTTGCCCCAGTTTCCACTATCTTTGTGTCTTGCATACTGGTCCAAAAAAAACATGGGAGTATAGGGAAGAGAAAGTTTGAGAACAAGGAGTGTAATTTCTTTTAACTTCCCATCAAGCAGTGCCAAGAAGTTGTTAGAAGCAAAAGAATTACAAATGCCAGAAGCCCCACAATCTTTTTCTTTTTCTATCCTTAAACTTCAGTCTGAGTGTAACATATTGGTGGGTCAGGTCCTCAGTTCAGCTGCCAAAAGAGAGTGTGAAAGCTGAGAGATGGCATGTTCAGGAGTTGTAACTGGAACTGAAAGATTCCTCTGTCTGTTTGGCAGGTGAATTCAGAAAGCTCTGTCCATCCGTCTATCTATCCACCCATTCATTTAAATCTCCTTATGGTGTCAGCAGATGCTGAAGTGAGTCACAGCCTGTTTCCCCCTCTGAAGGCACAGTTGTGTTAATGAAGGATATGCAGATAGCATTCTTGGCAGAGAGGTCTTTAATGGTTGATGCAGGCAAAACAGCCCAATCCAAAAGAGAATAAAGTGCAGACACAATTAACAGAGTATCTGTAACTGGGAATTGTCACTAAGAGGAGAATGCTGAAAGAAGTGGACAGGATTTGATGTAAAGATGAGAGGATATGAAGTCAATTTGTTCTCTTTGTGGAATGAAGGCAAACATCGTGACTCAGGGATCATCAAGATTGTAGGACTGAAAACTGAGGCTGCCTTTGGCTCCATCTGTACTGAACTAAGTGACACAGCATCTGATGCTGTTCCTCCAAGTCTGCAAATCTTGAATGATCTGAGTAGAAAAAGGAAAGTTAAAAATATCCAGCCTATCCATGAATTTCCCAGAATACCTACTATTCTGCAGTATAAGGAAGGAAAGTAGTTAGGCGATACTGAAAAGAAGGGTTTGAATGGCACCAGACCAATGAATATTGGGTGAGGTATAGGGACAGTAGGTTGTAAGAATGTGGCGACCTTCATCGAAATATTTTCATAGTCAAGAGACATTTAAACAAGAAAGAGGAAGCTAAAAACAGATTGGTCATGTTTGAATGCTCAGGCACAAAATCTGAGCTGGAAATCCTTTACGTCTGACAGAGTCAAACCCCAGATTGCCTATTAAGAGCAAGTATGTATGCACCATTGCCAGCACTGTACTCAGAAAAGAAATGTGATGGAGCTGGTGATTCTCAAGAATCATAATGCAAGGAGAATTACTGGGGTCAATATCAGATGCCCATAATTGGTGACCACTGAGAATTACAGGACTCTAAATACTAATTCATTAAAGTTGCATGTAATGAAATTACTGGGCAGGAATTTATTATAGACTACCTAATCTCTCTAAAGAATGACCTAAACTACATCAAAAATTGTGTTACACTGAGCAATTTTAGCTGAAGAATATTAATTAGACATTGCAACAAAACCCATTTAATTCTCAAAACATCAGAATTACAGCAAAGTCTTGTAGCAAGGGATAATTTTAATATTCTCAGTAAAAAGTTAATCACTAATTTAAAATTCAACAACTCTGTAACTAACTCATGATTATTACCCAGTTTGCTTTGTGCAAAGAATTTGTGGCCGACAAAAAAAAACCCATGAGAATGATGCAAATTAAATCAAAGGAAGCGGTGAATTACAACAAGCGTTAGCATTAAAACACTATAAACCAGGACATCTTAAAAATAGATTAGCCTTCCCCCAAGCCTGGGGATAAGAAGGAGAGGACTGCTTGTGCTTGTGTGGAAGGGAAAGTGGAGAAAACTGCTGCTATAGAAGGTAAGGCAGCAACTTATGTCAAACGCAAATATACTACAAACTATGATGGCAAGTGCAGAGACAGGCTGTTGCTTCGTTTGGGAAGGGATGGTCTACTTGACAGAATTTTTCAGGCCTAGCTGAAACGGTCTGTTTGTGACAGAGAAACTTTGATTTTCTCTAAAGCATTTGATGTATGACTGCCTGACATTTGAACAAAAGAAACTTTCCATACATAGAATGAAAAAAGAACATTAGGTGGATTAATAATTTTATAACAGACAGATCTCAAATTAAACCTAAATAGAGAGATGTCATTAAAGAAATTGTTTCTCGTGGCTTCCATTCCTATATCCAATGACCTATATCTTGTCAAATCACGAGTACAGCAGACAGGTTGCTGAGATAGAAAGAATGTTGGCATGATCTGGAAAGGCACAACTCTCCATGGCCAGCTCTCTGAGGCCATGATCTGAGATGCCTAGGAAAATGGTCACAATTCACCAAAACCCATTCTGAAATATTTGTGATACAGTTATACATTTGGGAATACAGAACTCAGTTTTTCCTGCAGGATAGAGGAGTGTCCTGGAGTGCAGGGCCCTACGGAAGATTCAAAAGTTATCCTGAGCAGTCACCTCAGTTTCATTCTCTGATATTTCAACAACACACTACAACAGTTCTCCTTTTCTGTTTTCACAGAATCCTAGAATGGTTTGAGTGGAAAGGGACATTAAGATCATCCAGTTTCAATGCCCTTGTCATGGGCATGGACATCTTCCACTAGATCAGGTTGCTCAAAGCCCTATCCAACATGGCCTTGAACACCTCTATGGATGGGAGCATCCACGACTTCTCTGAGTAACCTGTGCCACTGCCTCACCACCCTCATATTTGCTCTCTAGAACTACCTTTGCTTTCTATAACTACCTAAAAGGAGGTTGTAGGCAGGCAGGTGTTGGTCTCTTCTCTCAGATGATCAGTGACAGAACAAGAGGACATGGTCTCAAGCTTCATCAGGCTTTATATTAAGAAAAAAATTTTCACTGAAAGGGTGATTGGCCATTGGCATGCGCTGCCCAGGGAGGTGGTGGAGTCATCTCCCTGGAGGTGTTTAAAAACAGATTGGATGAGGTGCTTAGTGCCATGGTTTAAATGACAAGTGGGTGCTAGCGTTGGGTCATAGGTTGGACTAAATGATCTCAGATGTCTTTTCCAACCTTGTGATATTGTGATATTAGATAATTTAACCCTTATGTCTTATCAAAATTGTACCTCTTTCATGCCCTTGTAAAACATTCCTCTCCTCATTCGTTTTTCTGTCACTTAGTGAAGGAAGTTATCATCGATGTACTCCAGGAACGTCCTGGATTTTTTATGCCCTGCTGTGTTGTCCCTCCAACAGATATCAGAGTGTTCAAAGTCCCTGAAGGGGGCCAGAGCTCGTGAATACAAGGCTGCACCTGTCTGTCTATAGAGGGCCTCATCTACTCTGGTGGCCTGTAGCAGACCACCACTGTAATGTCACCTGTCCCTGCCATCCCTTTAATTCTGACCCATAAGCTCCCAGCACCTCATCTATCACCACTAGAATCTCCATACACTCCAGCTGGTCTAGAGTGGAGAGCTGGTTTAGGCATCGGGGCAACACCCCCTTCTCATCTTTGCTGACTGTTCTTTTGTTTGTTTTGTTGTGCTGCTCAGGAGGAGTTATCAATCATCCATGAGTTCTTGAGACCTTGAGGTTTGTATTTACCTATCCAGATATTTTACACAGCTTTTGTGCATTGTATCTTTAGAGCACCTTAGCACTGAAAATTTCTCTAAAGGAACTTCTTTTTAAAATTAGTTCTCCTCCATTCTATGCTGTTGAGCTCTGTGTATTTTATTAAATTAGTTAGTTGTGTGTAAGATTGAGGAAGCGAAGACTGGCCTGAAAATATTTTACAGCTAAAGAGAAGCTCTACTGAGTTATTCTCCTGTGCTACTCTATGCAAAACGGAACAGCAATTTGGTAGCTTGTTATAGCAGCCTATATGAACAATTGAAATAATGACCAGCCAAATTACATGAATTATGTTTTTCTTTCCACAGACAGGTGACTACATTATTCCCTACCATGCACAAATAATCCCTACATATTCATTTAAAATAAAATTGAAAAAAAACAAAAGTAAAAGTAGAGAAATCCTGTATGTCATGAAAAGACAAGTAACACTTACTGTCAGAAAAATCAAACAGGAGACACCAAGCATAGCTAAATCCCAGGCAGATGTGAAAGCTTTTTGTTTGGCAGGTGAGATTGACGCATACCTGCTTCCTAAAGGAAACAGTATTTATACTCCATCATTCTCTTCAGGTGTTCTGATAGACTTATTCCAATTATTCTACCATTATAATAAATTTGTTGAAATCATATTGTGTCCCATCTTTCTTGCTGAGTGTTGCAAAATAGAATAGTTACTGATGAATGGTGAGCTACCAACTGGGTCTGTATTACAGTTACAAGGAATGTTTTTTCTGTCTTCCTATATTTGTCCATTAAGGCTGAGAGATTCAAAGGAATATGTCAGCTATCTATTCAGCTTGAAAACCCCATGGGAGTGAAATGGGATCGTTTATGCTTTTAAAGGTTTGTCTTTTTAGGATATCTAAATGGATATCCCGATGGGAACATTATTACTGAGATATCTTGAAAAGACAAAGACCTCCAAAGGTGTTTTACAGTTGTAACCTGGCAGTGCCACTTTTAATTGCTTCTATTCAGTCTTACCCTGAAGCTTGTCCAGTGAAGCCACATCAAAACCTATGAATATGGCTATTCTTTACGCTTGTTCATTTGCTCCAACCATCTAATAAAGCAATGCTGCTCTCATGCGGGCACAAATTTGAAGCACCTTTATTGATTGTAAGTGTTCCAAATTTGAACTTGGACAACTAATTCTCATTCACTAATACCAGAAAAATACTAGTCAGATTCTCATTTTAAATTATGTGGGTCTGACGGATTATTTTTTTCTAGTTGTTTTCATGATGGCAATTTACTTTGCACAGCAGGTAACAGGTATCAATACTAGAACAGAATCAATACAATTGAGTGGAGCTTTGATTTCAAACCAACATCATGCACTGACATTGTCAGGTCTGTGAACACAAAAGCTATAACACACTTATTAAAAAAGTTGAAAAAAAGAAGGAAAGAAAGCTTCTAAAAAGCCTCAAATATTTGTTGATATTTATTAAAGAAATTAAAGAGGGGTAAACTTCAATATAATTTCACCGGACTTTACCAATATCTTTGAACTTGATTCAGCATTTAACTCTATTTCTTTGATAGTGCAATCCTGTAGAAAATAATGAGATTGCAAAATGTGAAGTTTGAGGTACAGAGCAATCAGTTTTTACTCTTTTCCTATCTTTCAAATGACCAGTGTTAACCTAATGCAAATGTCTTTTCTGCTCCATGCAGAATACTAATTAATACTAATTTCTACCTTCTCTTCATCCTGTAAGGCTGGGGCAATAGGGATAGCCTTCTTCCATTTATCCTTCAGAAAATTCAGTAGTGGGCATGTCTGACCCAGCTATATAGCTGGTGAGTGTTGTAGATTGAGAGGCAAAGGTGCTCTCTGAGAATGGTGCTGCAGTTCTTGTGTCAAAGGAGACTCCAACTGGGAAAGCAGAGATTGAGATTAGAGGAAACTAAGAGAGTAGAAGGTATATGAAGGATAGGGAGACAATATAAAAAGCAGGATGAAGTGAGTTTCCTATAAGCTTGGTCAGCCCCTGGAAGTGACTCTCCAATAATGTCTCCATTGACAATCAGGCCTCCAGATTAGAAAATTGAGGTTGTTTCCTCAGGAAGATGGACTGTGGCCATTTGACTTTCTAGCTGAAAGTCAAATGTAAAGCTCTCTCCTAATGTCTCTATTGCCTTCCACATTGCTAACTAGGAGGCAGCAAGAATTGTAGCTCTTCTCTCACTCTCTGAATGAGGGGCAGTGAAGTGAAGGTGCAAGAAACACCAAAGTGGAAGGTGGGGTCAGCCAGGAGTCTGGGCAAATCACATCATTTTTCCATCTGCAGTAGCCCAAAAGCCACACTGGCTTTTGATGATCAGCATCTTTTGAAAACTAGCACCATTTGAGAATATTGATGACAAATTAAAGAGACTTGGCAAAATGGCTGAAGTAACATACTCCCCCAATACCTGTAATCACTTAATATTCTAAAGTTATTTGTAATGGAGATTTGGCAGTCAGTGTTGGAAGTCCGCAACACTTTCATTATTAACTTCTGTTTTTATACTATAGGGAACTTTTTTACATATCAGATATGACATTCCTTTATCTTTTCCTCCAGGTTTCTCGCCTGAACTTGACATTTTGTTTGATCTTTGGGTTTTTCTTACTCCAATTCTCCCTACAAATAATTCGTTCAGAATATTTTTAACGTCATTATTATTCACTGTATGCCAGATGATATATTAACTCTAGCTTCTGGCACCATCCTGCTTTTATAGAGGCCATTTTGTCACCTATCTAACACTGCAGTTTAATTGGTTTCCAGCTCACTGCACATCTCTCACTCACATGCACACACAGAGGCACCGACACATGCACAGTTCTTCCCTCCCTACGCAGGATGCAGATTGAATGTAAGAAATCAAAGCCTGCAGCAGGACTGAGCCTGTTAGAACCAGTGGGCCTGGTACTGATGGGTATATTGATTTTTTACAACTTCCAGGGAGGTAACAACAAACATTTTATCATCGACTGTACTGTATGTTCTTCTTAAGTCACCTCTGCATGCTGTAGTCCAGATAGGCTCTTTGCTCAGTGTGGTGCTGCATACTGTGTGTTCATTTTTGAAATTCAGAATCTTACCTAGAGTCTGGAGAATAATGTCTGCTTCTACTGGAAATACAATAGAGAGTTTGAAAAATACATTTTTCATGGTTTTTTACCTGAAATCCATTGTTGTATTATATAGTTTAATTTATAACTTTTATCATAGTTATCTTCAGATTTTATTTGATATAGGACATCACCTTTATCCTCCACATCAGAGTTAAAAAACAAAGGCCTATATCTTCAAAGTTAAACAAGCATCTAATTCCAGTGGGAAATGTCATCTAGCTTCAAGCTTTAAAATCTGGGATGAAATGATATGTTCAAGGGCAAAACAGTAGCCTGTAGCTATAAACTTAAAGCTGTAGCTAACAAATCCTATTTTGATTTTTCTGCCTTGACAGTGTCTTAAAGTTGCATTTTTAGAGACTAGATTATTTCTAGAAATTTTACCTTAACATCAATTATGTCATTACACTCCCAAATGTTGTCACATATCTCAAGTCCTCACCCTCTTTTTGTTGAAATGCTTTTTAATGTTAGGACTAAGGAATGAGGGAACAGAGGGTCCTGGAAGGCTACTTTGTTCCTTTGCAGTACAATCATTTTGCTCAAAAAGCTGCAGTATTTCCCTTTCTCGTACTTCTCCCGTGTGTAATCACTTCTGCAGTTCACACAGCTCAGCATTTCCCTCTCTTGCTGCTCATCTGATCTTATTTTTCTGTGTCCTGGGGCTCAAGTTATGTCTAATCATTCCGTAGTGAGATTTTTGTATTATTGTGTAGGCTCTAGGTGCTGCTCTGTCATACCTTAAGCTACTCCCTCTATGATGCCATGGCTGGGGGTATTCACAGGTGATTTCTCCTACCTGAGACTGAGCATGGCAGAAGGCTCATTCCACTTGCACTCACTCCTTTCCTTCAAGGCTATGACTTTTTTCTTTCTAAACCAAAAAAATCACATCTGGAGCATTTTGGTTTTACTCAGTGCTATTCCTCTACCATCTTGGCTCCCAGAGCATCTTTGATTCAGTGGAAATGCAAGAATATTTCATGATGCTGAGAGTTATGCCAGTTGCAGCTTCATCATCAGTACATCTCCCAGCCCAGAGAGCTTCATGGCTGGGGTTTGGAGTGGGGAGCTTCTGCAGACTGAGTGTGAGCTCAACACCTATATTCCCTTGAAAAAAATACAACACATGACAGTTACATTGCAATGGTGAAAACCATTGTATTGTTTGAAAGGCTGTAATGCCAGCACTGAAAAATGCTGTTAATATAATTTCTCTCATATTTTGCTTTGTTTTGAATCTTGTTCCTGCTCTACCTCAAAATGGTGCTGAACATGACATAAAGCACCTTGGGTCAGGTGCTTTTTCATATATGCTGGCAAAATATCAGCATATAGGGATTTGGTTTCTTTGCTGTTATTTTTTTTTGTGTGTGTATGTAATATTGGTTGTTAATAGGGAAAATGAACAAGACTGACCAAAGCTGCAATACAGGTAGGCTTTTTTTTCTTGTAGATTCTTCCACAGATATGTGGAATTTCTGTCTCCTGCTTTCACGTTTAGCTTAGAAATTCAGGATGAATTGAATGCACCAAAACACATGGAAAAAAGGAATATAAAGTTTTCTTGTTTATGTCCAGTTTTCTCTCTGCTGGAGTATAAGACATTTCTACAGATGTATGCAGAGGAGAACGTGGCAACATACACATAACAATTCAGCTTAATCTTCCTAGAGAGCAAATTTCGGCAGTTCAAAAACCTGAAGATGGTTTGGCTCAGGTTGGAGGCTTTATCTTTCTAATTCTATATCACTAAAGCAGCAGACTCCCTTTTCCTTTCATGCAGGGGCAATCACAAAATGGTTGATTCAGGAAAGTGATGCTTTAATCTAGCTAATCACTGGATTCCAGTCAAAGGATATGTGGGTTGAAGGAGGACAGTTGTTTCTGCCAAGTACTTGATCAGAAAAGAGTAACAATTAGAAATTAATGCTTTGCTTTTGCAAGCCAAATATTACTTTCCAAAATTATTGTGAAACTGCTGCAATAATTGTTATTAATAAATCCATTAAAAGTAATGAGGCATGATACCTATTACCTTAATAATGATTTTTAGTATTAAAGAGTCCATCCATGTTGCTTTAATGCAATGAAGTCCACATCTTTGTTTAGTGATAGTCTAGGCTGGAAATTAAATCCTTTGCCAGGAGATGAATTCACTCTGAGAGGCGATTGCATTAGCCTTGATTTATTTTAATAAACACATGGAACAATAGCTGAGAACAATTTTTTTTTTTTTGTAGCAAACATAATTACCCAGCAGAGTTCGTCACAGAGGGTAGTTGTGTTTCATTTATGGTAAATTGAAAACACCAAAGAAATCTTAATGATGGGATTTTAAAAGGTCAAGGTGTCTGACCTCCCAGCCATGTGTGTAAATACAAAGAAGCCAGAAGAGGAGAGGTGGCCTAGACATTGTGTTACTGCTCAGGGACACACAAATCCTTGATCTATGCCATGGAGTGGGGGTGATTCTGGTTTCTCTTTGTTTCAATCACTTCTCCGTCAGTAAATCCAGGGAATACAGAGACTTTCCTATATCAATGACATAGTATGAGGTTTAGTTCATTAACATTCATTGTGAGATCTCAGACACTGATGTGGAACAAGGGGTATTTAAGAACGTGGACAGACCATTCTGCAGAGCTACAATTTTTCAAGTGCGAATTTTCCTCTGTCAACAGTTGGTGAATACACATTTCCTCTCCCTGAAACCGTTGTCAGGGTAATAAAGCTAGACAGTCAGTTGCTGTCAACTGTGATGCAACAGAAGTTTTCTGAGCATTCTTTGTCATTGTTTTAGGAAGTATTTCTGGGTTTAGAAGCTCTTTTAAACAGGTGACCAGCATTCTACCAGGGGATGCAGAAGAGACTTTCATAACCATGGCAGGATGATCTCTGACAGGACATGCAAAGCCTGCAGGTGTTACAATTAACTCATGAACTCTTCTTGAGGATAAAAGGCTTGTGCTTTGTAACTTCAGCAGGCAGACACCTCAGACAGATAATGCTAATATTGCAGTTGTATGTAGGTTTTGTACAGGTCCTGATGTAAATAACCAAGAGACCTGGTTTGTTTTTTCCTTAAGCAAATAGTTTATTCAGCAATACTAAGACCAACTTTAATCTTTTTATTTTCACTTCTGCCTCAACTGCTAGTGAGCTACAAGCATCAATTCCTTTTACATACGATTACGAGTTTACACATTAATATTAAATATAAGGTTCACTGTATAGAAAATGCTTCAAAAAGAGGTTTACTCATTGTCTGTCCAAGTGGAGGAGAGCTATTAATATTTTTCTAATGTCTACTCAAGTGCAAGAGATAGCACCTATTTTTCTGAAGGGCCATTATCATTTCCAAGGCAGTAAGGGCAGTCAATACCTGGAAGAAGGAGTGCTGAAACTGCCTCCTAAATAAATTAAGGATCAATAATGTTTGGTGGGAGGAAGAAGGGTTTTAATCTGAATGGAACCCCAGGGAGAATCAAGAAAAGGATTGAACATAAAAACAAGCACGGTTTGCCAAGAAAAAACCTGTTTCCTGTTTCCTGTTCTAGAAACCTGAGCACACAGAATGGGCAAGAGAACATGTCCCTGCCCGTGGGAGTAAGACAAATGTCGAGAATACATCAGATAAACACAAAGTGGGAAAGGGAGAGCTTTGGGATTTGATCTTAAGATAATTAAATTAAGCATTCTTAGTTGTCTTAATTTTCTTCTGTCCCCTTACCACCAAATCTTCTACCCATGTCTTTATAAATCTTTGCTGCTGTGTTATTAACTTGATGCTGGAAGTAAATTTTCATTGCTTTCACCAAAAACGGCTCCAAGGGAGTCATAGGCGGAGAATTTCTATGGTCAGGAAAGGAATGGGTTTCCTCTCTCACACAAAGACTGACCCCCTTCTAGAGGTTGCTAAGCATACGTTCAAATTCTAAATCACAAAATCTACCCATTCCATGAAGCTATGGGATTAATAAAAGGATTTACAAAAATCTATTAATAAATATAATCTAACTTAAAATTTGAGAATAAATTTCACCAACATTTGACCCAACTTGAGCGTGAACTTGAGCACGTGCATGCTTTAATGAATTTCTATTATGCATATGTACTTTCTTTAATTTGACATTTTAAATTGCACCTATAAAACTGATAATCTGAGACAGCGATTTTTTTTGTACTTAAAGTCACAATCACTTTCCTTACAGGGTTACTGTCAAATCATTTAATCTTTGTATTTTTTACCATGTCTAAATTAAGAAAAGCAAATCTTGATCTTTCAGATTTATCTTGTTTTCTGAAAAAAAAAAATTGAAAACTTTTTTTCATAACTAACTGACAGCTAAAAATACATGTATTACTGAATATCAGCTGGAACTGTGTTGGTAACAGATTTTTCTAATGTTAATTGAATTGACTAATCACTGTTGTGGGTTCTTTTTATTTTAGATTAACCTATTTAAGCAGAATATTAAATTTTAAATACATATTTGCTTAGGTCACTTGAAAAATTCATTTTACTTCCTCATTTCAACAAAACCCCAATATTTTGTACTCAGATAAAAAGTAACATAAAATATGTGAAGATAACACTGTTGGGTTAAAAAGTCAGATTCCAACTTCTAAAAGGCAATGAAAAGATGATTTTAATTAAGCAGTTCATCAGTAATTCATAAGATTTCACTTCATCCAAACTTCAATTTCCTCATGCAAACTTTGAACAGAAATTTATATCCGACTTCATCACATTTTTCTCTTAATTTTTATTTATTTTATCTTTGATTGCTCTAGAGAAGGTACAGGCATCCAAAGCAAAACAGATTATCTTACAAAGAAAGCACCAGAATGCACATCTCTGATGTTAAACACTTTTATCAAGCAGCTATTATTCTGTTGTACAGATTCAATCTGAGAGTATGCTGTGTGCACTCACAGAAATCACTCAGTGGTAAAATTAAGTGCTACATATATTACAAACTGGTATTAACTTCCCAGTTTTTTAGGTCTGACTGAGGGTGAAGTAGCGCATAGATGCATTCAGATCCATACAAGAAACCACATCGTATTCTTGCAGTCAAAGCAAGGAAAATAATTTTTGCAAATGTAATGGTGCTATTTCACAGTATCACAGTGTCACAAGGTTTGGAAAGGACCTCTGAGATCATCAAGTCCAACCTATAACTCAACACTAACACCAACACTAACACCAACCATCATCTAAACCGTGGCACTCAGTGCCTCATCCAGTCTCCCCTTAAACACCTCCAGGGTCGGTGACTCCACCACCTCCCTGGGCAGCCCATTCCAATGGCCAATCACCCTTTCAGTGAAGAACTTCTTCCTCACATCAAGCCTAAACCTTCCCTGACGAAGCTTGAGTCCATGCCCTCTAGTTCTGCCACTGGTCACCTGAGAGAAGAGACCAACCCCTGCCTGACTACAACCTCCTTTTAGGTAGTTGTAGAGAGCAATGAGGTCTCCCCTGAGCCTCCTCTTCTCCAGACTAAACAGCCCCAACTCCCTCAAGCGCTCCTGTGCTCCAGCCCCTTCACCATCTTCGTTGCCCTCCTCTGAACACATTCCAGTATCCTAACATCTTTCCCAAACTGGGGGGCCCAGAACTGGACACAATATTCAAGATGAGGCCTGACCAGTGCCGAGTACAGGGGGACAATAACTTCTCTGGTCCTGCTCACTACACTATTCCTGATGCAGGCCAGAATGCCATTGGCCTTCTTGGCCACCTGGGCACACTGCTGGCTCATGTTGAGCTTCTTGTCAACCAGCAATCCCAAGCATCCACCACCTTCCATAAAGGAAATTTAAGAAATTAAAAGGGGAATCAGCAGACAAAAGGCAGTAATTCTTATATACAGTACACAGAAAAGAAAACCTGTAATACCAGTGAGTTAAACAATCCTACAAATTTCCATCAATACTCCAATTTAAATAATTTGATTCAGCCAATAAATGGTAGCACACTGCGATAAGTTCTAATCACCAGTTTCAGCCATTCTGGAAAGCCAGACCTAATGAAAGGAGACTTCTTAGCATCTTTGTACATTTCATGAGTCTAGAAAGTAAATTTTCTTAAGTGATTTCCCTCAGCTTAAAACTTAAATTTTTGTTCCCCCTCTTGCAAAGCATCTGCAAAAGGAAAGGAAGAACCCTGAGGCTGACTATGTCTAAGTAAAATGAGTGTATATATTTATTTTTTTTTACACAGTTCTGTATAACACAAAAATCACACGGTCAAAAATAGTCACGCTCTTGACTTCACACTGATAAATATTCTGACGGGATGCCAGGTTTTCTACCAAATATTTTCCTATCAGAAATTACATGTATTGCCAACAGTATTCAAAATGAAAAATTTACTATTAGGTTACAATATCAGACATCATTATTTTTGCCAGAACGTTTCCATCATGTACAACACTAATGCAGAAGTTGCACTAAATCCCTTTCCTCCAGCTTCCAGTTATCTAATCAAGTTGTTCTGCAGTGTAAAAATTAGAGGACAAAGATATTGTTTCTGCAATCTGAAACTGTCATTTTTCTGGCAGTTTATGATTAATTAGTGTAGTATAATATAATGTAGCATAATATTTATTTTAGCAAGGCATGTGATTTTTCATCTGTTCTGACATTCTTACAGAGGTTGATCTGACTAAGAACAGGAAGGGTAGATTCTCAAAGGAAGTCAAGTATCTTAAGATATAAATATGTATATTAACATATAAATAGGAGCTTCACTGTGTCTTCAGGCATAGCAACAAATTAGGTCTTTATTCCCACTGAAATTTAAAAGGGGGAACAAGTTAAACTTCTGCACTTTATTGAGATTTTATTTTTTCGTACATTTGGCAAGGAAGGAGGAAAAAGGAGCACATTGTATTGTGTCTCCATGGCTGAGTGGTTAATGTAAGACAAGTATACAGGCGTGTAAGGCTGTGTCCAGAGGTTTTGTACATATCTGGAATGGCTAATCAATGACTAAAATGCATATATAAATCATAGAGTGCAAAGTGCAAAGTGGAAATCCCCTATCCAAAGACAGTTCTACAATCATGGAGTTTAAGAATCTGGATCACACTTGCGAACTGTTGGATTTTTATCAGTCTTGCCCCTCCTTTTTTTTTCTTGTTTTTGATCTAGAGATTGTAGTTGTCCTGTTAAAAATAGATTATTCCAGCTCCAATGTCAACCACCTCTCAGCTGGCGACTGAAGTCCTCTCCCAGGGTTGAAGCCTGCAGCTCTGAGTCTCCAATGAGCAGTGAAAGGAACAGGATGCAGCTCTCATATTATAGCCATGATCAGGGAGCAGTCTCTATATATTGGAGGTATTCTCCAGCACTGAGACCGGATGACCTCCAGAGATCCCTTCCGACCACAAACACTATGATTTCTTACAAAGGGAAGAAATAGTCACGTTCCACAATTGCCCAGTTTCTTATTCTTTCTCTCTAAGCATCCATTGTTGCACACTATTGTAAACTGCATAATAATCTATTTGTACCTTTGGTCTGACACATCATGAACTCTCTTGTTTTCTCACTACATGTAATACCTCATATCTTTTCGTTCAGTTGAGTTTTAGTTTAGGATGCCCCAAAATGAGAACTTCTTGGTGTAAGAAATAAGATACATAGTATCTACCATAAATATTGGAAATATGATCTTGTGAATCTTTTAAGTGAAATAGAAGTATTGCAGAATTAAAAACTGATTGATTTTCCAATTGAGGTGTCAGATACATTAGAACTTCTGATGACATATCTGCATTTTCCTTCAGAAGTGGCCCACAAGGAATAAGGTAAACTAGGAGCAATCACTTCATAAATATTAAACCATCGTAATGATTATAATCAACCCAACTTTGAAATGAAAGGTAGTTAATAAGAAAGCTATTTAAAATAAAAGAGAGGTTGCTATCGAAGGGCCATCTGTTAGCTACACATGATGAGGAAAGAATTAAGCTTCGTAATAGCATAGTCTAGTTTTCCAATGAGGACTGGTTGCTCTGTTGTCTGCTATTTAAAAACCACAGTGTGAAAAAGAAGAAATAGTGACAAATCCGGAGTGAAAATACAATACAGGGCAAGTGTTGGTCTCTGAAGTACAAGGCATTTCAAACAGATGTTAGGTAACTTTCCTTTTAAACTTTTAATTCTCTCTTATTGTGGGTCAATGATAAGTCAAAACAAATTTTGACAGTTCCGGAGATATCCATGCAAAGGTTCAAAATGAAATATGAGTTCTAGTGAATAATTCTTTATGCATCAAAGCGGCACAATTAGGGTTGGTATTAACTTCTACCACAAGTCTTTTTTTTCTAGTATAACCTATCTCTTCAAGATGGAAACTGAAGGATATGGCAAGACAAAATACACTGTGTCATTCTGTCGTATTCCCTCCCATACATTATAAACTTCTGTACCAGGTGGGAAGGAAAAAAACCCCAAATGTTAGATGTGGTAACCCTTTTGCAAAATACTTTACTCTTTTGAAGGATCAAAATTAAAATCATTTTGTAAACTCAGATCAGTTTGCTTTCCAGGTATATATTTCTGAGGTGACTAATAAAGGTAAAGATATTGGTTGCATTGTTTCTAAATAAAACAGAAGAGGTGGAGTCAAGTATCAAACGTTAACGTTGAAATGAAGAAAGCAGGACTAAACCTTTTTCACTAGGTATTAACTAAAAAAAAATTGTTTACTCATATTCTCAAAAGGAACCTGCTTTTATTCTAGAGTTACCATACAAAACTGTGATGAAAACTTGGCAAATACCAACCCAACATATAAAGCAATCAGGGTGAAACAAGATTCTCACAGTTCCTCTCCCCATCTACTCCAGGATCTAGAATAAATAATTTAATTCATTATGGATACACTTCACTGCTAATAATTCAAGAGATCCGTTATAAACTTGTCTCCCCTAGTATCGCTGTGAGATATTTTTATGAAATACTTAGGTGGTTTTGTCCTTGAGAATTTTACAGTTGTCAGTCTTCAGAAATCCCATTTGTACATACCAGAAGAGCAAGATACCTCAATGAAAATTTCTTACTCTTTTCAGGTTACTGTGTCTCATTTGGACCTGTACAGGCAAGATCATATCAACTGATTGACTAGTCTTGTTCCTTAACTCTTCTGGTCATTGTCAGATCTCATTGTTTCCATTTAATAAAGGAAAATTAGCTGTCCTCATAGTATAGCATACTATGAGGTTTGCTTTAATGACTAATTGAGACTCAATACTCTTTGTTCTGGGCAAAACTAGAAATAAAACTTTATTGTGGATCTCGCCCTACAAATCTTTACTATGATGTTGGTTTCTTACTTGTAAAGGAACTAGCAGTATAAGAAGCCTCAATTGCCATGAACGAGGATTCGCAGATGAAAGTTCACTGTCATTATCCTGACGCTGAGGTGGTATTGATTTCTTTCACAAGTCTACTTCAGTTTGCAGCTAATGAGGGTTCTGATTAGCCAGTGTATTTCTTATATCCCCGTTCAGTCAATCATCCCCTACCAATGGAGTGTAAAACATTATTCAGGCAGCATAAATACATCACGTAATTTGTTTTTCATATCCTACTGTGTTAGTTTGGGGCATCACTTTCAGTTTACAGACTCTCTCTTACTTTTGTGCTGATGTATTGAGCTAATATTAATACACTGAAATGGGAGACATATTGTGTATTTGCATTTCTAAAATTTCTAGAGAAGTATTACCTCTGTTAATGTAGTGCACTGAAGCAGTAGCAAGAGAATGAAAGTAATTCAAGTCCTTCTGCCTCTGCCAAAACAAGCTAGCTTTGATTACACTCTAATGACGTACTTTTCTTTCTGTTTTGGAATCTAAGAAAAATTTATTATTTTCCATTATATTTCAAGCTTTTGAGCAATTTTAAGAATTTAGAACTTTTCTTTCTGTTTAATTGTTAAGTGATATATTTTTTATTTCAAGTGCAGCAATTAGGTTTATAAATTTCATTCCTGTCAACCTGATAAACTGTTTTTCGGCACTAAACAAGCAAAATTACAGCAGTAATTAAATGGAATTGTTTTGATTCCTCCCTACCTTCTGAACAAAAGAAATCCAAAGTATTTTCTGTAGCTAACAATGACACCCAAACCAAATTATCTTTTTTAAAATTCAGAATAAGAAAACAAAGAACATTTTATCAGGCCACTGGATATGTTAGGCTAAGGGAAGGACGATTTTATTTCAGGCTGCATGTCCTGATATGGTGACCAGGTGGCTTTGTTATAATTGAAGGTTTTTTAGAAATTGGCATCAACTTGTGACCAACTAACAATTCTATGTTATATAAAGATTCCCACGAAGTTCTTCACAAACAAACTTTTCACATTGTCATTACATATAGAGAATACGATACTTATGTGAAGTTGTTACTTCCCAGTCACCTTTGATAAGGTTATCATGGTACCCCAAGTCCTCAAGATCAGCTGTGGCCAACTTCACTGTGTCTGCAGGAAAATATTTAAATATTTGCAGTCCTTCAATGAATATGTACATAAATTCCTTATAAAGGTTCCAAGCTAAAAGAGAGTTAAGTTAGCTTAGCTATAAGGAAGATATTTCTTTTTCACACTAAGAGTGGAGAAACACTGGGAAAGGTTGCCCAGAGAGTGGTAGATGCGCCACACCTAGAAACATTAAAGGTCAGGTCAGGTTGGATGGGGCCCTGAGCAACCTGTTCTCATTGAAGATGTTGCTGCTCATTGCAGGGGGGTTGGACTGGATGTACTTTAAAGGTCACTTCCAACCTAAATCATTCTATGATTCTATGAAACAAGAGTTTTTGAAGCACAGTGCTTGTGTCTTTAAGTGTATCTGAATTTAAGTAAAATTTTTCTGTACCCTTCTCTTCTGGTATTTAAACTAAAATAAATTATTTGACTAATCAAATTCAATGCTGCACTGTGGAATTATCAAAAGGTCTCATGTAGACTTATAGAGTGAAATCAGCCCTAGGCTCCCATCCTAGCCTGGGCAGTCTTGGCTTCTGCTGCCAGGTAAAAGCACCAGCCCTAGTTGGTGGGTGGTGGAGCAGACCGTGGATGGGAATGGAATCACAGGTTAATGTGTTGATGTTCTCCTGTAAGTAACACATAGTAACAGAACTATGGAATGTTTTTCTCCCATCTTAATGCTTCTACCAATCATCTGCTGTGAAAATCAACATGACAATGGGCTTCTAGTGGTCAATTCAATGATGTAATCATGCCTTGCCCAAGGCTACACAACTTTAATTTTGTACTCGGTCTAATTATTCATGGGAGCTGTCCTGCCTTAGCTGTTGAGTTCTCATGTAATCTCTGCTTGAATTGCTCCTGGCTGTTTTGTATTGGATTTTTATATATATATCTATAGACTTTTTTTTTTTCCCTGAGAAAAGACCTTAGGTAAGATTTTCACTGTATACCTGCCAGCCTTGAGCTTCTTTTCATTAACTATGTTATTGCGTATAACATTTCTGGAACTGACTGCTGTTGAAAAGTGCCTCCTAAGGAAGTTGGCTTTTCCTACATTCATGGAGAGATGCTATTGCAGGTAAAAAATGTGTGGTATCAGGAACAAGGAAGAAAATCAATCTGAATTTCTGATTATTCTGATTTTGAATTCGTATAATATTACTGAATGTTGATTAAATAAGTATTATATGTGTCTGTTTAGTGGAAGGGAAATGATTCCCTGTAGATTGTAGCTACCCTTTTCCGCTACATATAATTACTAAAAATTGGGGGTTTCAGACCTTTTCTCTGTTTATCTACTTAAACAATAAATTAGAGATATGCATGCACAGAAGTAAAAGAATCCTTCTGTTAAATCTTTGTTAAAGACATTGCTAGAGCAGAGTAAAAATAAATTCTTCAGGCCGCTATATGTGAGCCTACTGATACAGGGTCAATAGTTATTAATGAGATGGGACACTGTGCACTGTAAACAAGCTTTTCTGAAATCATTTTTATCTGGAAGTCATCACGCATCACTCATCAGACACATAAAAGGTAATCTGTATTTAGCAGAAAATCAAACAATTAATGGCAGGAGAAAGAAGAGAGAATTGTGCAAGTGAATGAAGACCTTTGAATTGGGCAATGGTCCATCCAGGAACTTCTTCAAAAGTCCTTGCTATTAAGAAATTATCCTATTGGCCTTATCCAACGAAAAATATTTTTTCTGCTGGGATCAAGAACGCAGAAAGAAGTTCAACTACAAGCTATTTACTCAGTGCTGCAGTATGGTTAATTAACTCCATTTCATACAATGCCCTGCTAAAGAGGTTCAGAACCAGCATAATACATACTATAGTGCTCTTCTACTACTGAAAGACTGAAGAGTCACATTTTCAAATAAGAATTTCCTATAGGACCCAAATTGTGAGTTTTGAAGTCTTCTGTAACCTTGATAATCTCCCTACACAAATGTACAAATACCAGCATGCACAAATGACCTACAAATATACCAAAAGCATATAGTATTGTTTGAGATGATCTAGGACATCCAGTCCAGAGGACACCCAGTCCAGAGGATACGTGTTTTTCACAATTCATGTGTCACTCCTTCCAAGCTTGTGGAGATGTCACAGATCTACCATTGCATTTGAAATGACTCCAGATGGCTTGTTTCTAGGTGGAAAGGAAGGAAAAAAGAGTCTTTACTATTAGATGGCTACTTCCATATCATCAGAGCAATAATATAATGAGTGTACCATATAGATCCCATTGCATTTCCCTGAAATTCCCCTTTGGTAGGGTTAGACTGTATTTGGAAAACCTCAGAATTAAGGGATAGAAGTTATATAAGGATATTCCTCTGAATTAATTGCCTCTGAAGGAGAATGATTTAAAATGGGTGATTTGTTTTCCCGTATGTTTAATTGTAGTAAGGAGAAGCATATAAAACAAAACACGTACAGCTTCTTTAAAGCTGAAGGTAGTGTCTAGGAAGAAGAGAACTGAGAAAAGTTTTAGACACAAGCATTACGGTGAGTGGAGGAAAGAAAAGCTACTTTGGGGAATAGTATTTCTTTTTTTATTCTAATTAATTTATTTTTATCATTAGTATAAAGTTGCTTTTCCTCTTAACATATGAGGCACTTGATTCATATGGGGAAAATATTTAGGGTTATTTAATGCATTGTCAATGGATTTGATATTAATATTTCTTTTGAACCTGTTGATACCTTGCCACTAGTATTTACTGTATTTCTCTTATAGCACCACTGAGGAAACAGAAATAACTTTGATAAAAGAAATTTAGAACACTAAATGTCCTCCAAAGTTAACTCTCACACTTTCTTCTCTTTTTCAAACCCACAGTGTCATCTCCAATGATCCCACATTTGCAGTTAGGGTAAATATTTCTCTCATGTCTGATATTTGATATTTTACTACCTATGACTTCATCTCATGTCTCATCTCATGCTAAGTAATAATACAAGGGCTCATAAGTAACATTACTAAAAAAAAAAAAAATCTAAAGAGGTAACTGTGATATTTCTGTCTCTCAAATTACGGCTTCTTTTTCTGTTTGTAGATCATGGTTGAAATACAAAATATTTTACCTGTTTATCAAGACATAAGCAGCCAGAAACATGAGATTGCATAACTGAGAACAAACAGGACTCACTCTCTTCTGGTTATGTCAGCATGTGTTTCAATATTGGATAGTATTTATGATGTGTTGTTATTTCGCATTCATAAAGCTGTTTCAGGAATAGCCCATAAGGCCAGAGCTGTGATTTGTACTTACATGGAGGGTTGTGTTTGTGATTCAAATGGTAACAACCGGGAAATCCCACTGCAACACATGTGTTTTACTAGGCTTATAAAAATAATAATAAAAAAAAATAAGACTGGGCTAATTCTTTAAAATGTGCAAACCATGGTGGATGCAGAGCAGCAGACGTTACTCTTGCTGAGATGTCTGTGGTGATATAGAGCAAGGTGATAGTAAAGAGAGTTCATTCAAACTCTATTGAGAACAACTAATCAGCTACATATCATCTAAAGTACTCTATCTTCCATATGAAAGTGGAAGGGATCCAATTAAGAGCGAAGGAGGCTCTGCAGAGCTTTGTTTAGTAACTTTATAGTAGCAGGAAGTAACATATGGACTTAGTGTCTATTACGGAAGAATAAAAATAGCAGATAAGAAAAATTCTGATGTCTTGAAAATCTTGGAAAATGTACCAAAATGCAGCCTTCAGGAAGTCATTTTCTTTGTTAAAAAACACAGAAAGGCACACGATCTTGCTTAGGACAGAAAGAAGGATTAACTGCTGTCACAGAATAAAGGACAAATTTGAAAACATGAGAAATTTCAGAAAGGAGAGAGAGTAGGAGAGTTTAAGAGAGTTTAGCAATCTGTTTAACCCTTTTTGCTCAAAAAACCTACTCTGGCAAAAACACCCAGCAACCAAGCAAGAAAATCCACCTTGTCCAGCTTACTCCTCACTGCATTTCTTGGGCCTGAAACCCTTTTTAATATGAAGATATTGCAGGAGTGAAAATAAGCTACCAGCCCAACAGAATACGGTAAGAACAATAACACAAGGCTAATACATATCAGCCAGGTTGTTCTAAACTCTTTTCTTTCTCAGATTAATATCGGCAATCTCTCAAAAACAATCTATTTTGTCTAGCATGAGTTTAAGTCAAAAACTCCCTCTATATCCCTTGTAACTGTTAGAAAAATTCCTGAGGCTTGTATATATATAAACAGGTGGATTTTATTAAGATTATAACAACTCATGACTAAATAAGTGCTCGGTAGTGGCTGGGAATAAGATACTGTTTGTGAAAATACATTGAAAATGAAGCACCTGAGCACAGAAAGGAGCAATATGCAAGAAAGAAATATGTAGTTAAGATAAAACTACAGAGATACACTAGTAATTAGCTTGATGTTAAGATATATATTTAGCATGTATAACCGAATTGGTGGAGTCCAGGAGGAAGGGAGATGGAGTCCAGCCCATCGGCTGATCCCAAAAGTTTCAATGTCATTTCCCCCACCCCCACTCTTTTCTGTGTTTACTATTTTATAGCAAATTGCATCTTTGGGGCAGAGGCTTAGGTAGAGCTTGAGTGACTAAAGTCATTTTGTCAAACCCTGATAACTGTTGGAGAAAAAACTTCTCCCTTTCTTTGCCAAAACTTAACTGCACAGACCCAGTAGACTTGGTTTTGGGAGGGGTTTGCCTCAGAGGCAGGGAGGAGGAAGGTAATCTTAAGTGTGGAGGTGTGTTTTAGTATTGTAATGATATTACAATGATATAATGAGAGGGCTAGATTCTTAGAGCAGAAGATGCAAGTCATCTTCCTTGGAAGATAATTGGGCCTTGCTGATCATTGCTGACAGCAGGAGCTGGCTGTGCTTACCTCCCAAGCAACCCACTTCACAGTCTCCCACTTCACAGATCAGGGGTTATTGCTGCATCCTTTCTGATGAACCCTGTGCTGCCCCGTCATATTGCACCTCCACTGACCTTGCTTTTAAAAAAAAACTGCCTTGTACTCAGATAACTTTTAGGGTTCCCATTTCTCCTCACATCCAGTCCACTCCCAAATATAGTTTTATTCACACATTAACCTTTATTCCCACAACTGATCACCTGAGGTTCAGTTCAACGTTAACTTTTTACTGTTGACAAGTCGTCAGGTCAGTGGTGATCAGCTGTAGAGATGCCATTCAAGGAAATAATCACTCCTTTGCCACTATGGTGCTTCAAGGGCTGTGCCAAATTGTATCAAGCTCTTGGGTGGGTATAAAACAATATGCTTTGTTTTACCCCATTATGGTGAGGGAATCAGTGACTTGGAAGCTTTAAAAGGTGCTTTCATTGACAGGTGGCCTCTGACTTTAGCAGAAATTGTCAAAATTTAACTAATAAAGGCTATTGGGATACAGACTTCATAGTCATTAAAAAAGATTGAGTAGAAACCCTAACAATGATCTGGACTACCTCCTTGCCTTGAGCCAGGATGACCCATAATCGGGTAGTGATGTATCACTGGGAGGCAAGGAAGGATGTAAAGTAGGGAGGGCATGATCATTCAATATGGGGATTAAACGTTTCAGTTATCTAGGTTATTTGTCGCAGAACACAGACTGAACCCAGTATTGGCTAGACCTGCTGCAGAGGGAGGGGCAAGCCATATAAACTCTGCCTAACTGTTCCTCTCTGTGAGGCAGGGACAAAATTATTTTATTAAGTATCTTTTTCTCAGAATATTAACTTCTAAATGTGTTGTTAAAAAACATAACAAAACAACCAGCCTACCAATAACCCTAGGCTACACAGATTTATTATCTGTCTAAAGAATTTGATGGGTGAAACTGAAAAAAAACCTGTAACAAATAATAGTGTTATTAATGGGGTTTCTCCAAGTATATTTTCTTAGCAATATAGGAATGTCAATAAAGGTTAATTAAAATAGCAGGCAATCATGATCAGATTAAATGGGGTGTATACTAATCTCATGTACTTGCATGAGAACCTAAAAAGCATATGACTCAAGGATGACAACTGAAAGCAGAGTATTTTTAGCTAGAATCAATACAATGTTCTTCCACTCAATTAATTTCTGCATAATATGGAGATGAAACATTTGCTTTTCTTCCTACCATCTCTATAGGAGGAAAGAGACATAACAACAACATTTTTTGACATGAGAATTTGAGAGCATTTCAAGAAAGAGAAACGTACCTATGAGAAATGCAGTACAGCATTAGTAACAGTTTTCATTTTCTTTCCAGTTTTCCTTGTAGGACATCTCACATCTGTCTGTCTGTCTATCTATCTCTCTATCATATCTTTGCCTGTACGTGTGTGAACAGTGTGCATGTGTGTGTATGTAGGCAGACACACTGTAGTCCTTTTCAGGAAAAGGAGGAGGAAAATATAAGAGAAAGATTAATGTAAGACTGTTAAAGCAGCCAGTGTTGTTCTGTACTCTGGTATTCAGCCCAAAAATAAAAATAAGACTGCATTTACTGTTTAAATTTTACTGAATGTAGTAAGAAATTATACAATGATGTATAAGTATATATACTAATTAATCATGTGTTATGCATACCATCCACGATGTGCACATTGTCCTTAGGTGAAATGAGATCTGCCTTATGAAGTGCAGATCTGGCTGTCCAATAAAAGCTCTTTATGTCAGTATACATTACATTTTGGGATACCCCATGCTGAGCATGACTACTAGCAGTAGGAGGCACAGGAGGATATCCTTCTCTTTTGATGTCAGTGGTAGTTTAAACATTAATTTCATTCATTGTTTTGTGGGGTGCAGGGATATCATGTAATCATAGAATCATAGAGCATTCTGTGTTGAAAGGGACCTTAAAGATTATCCAGTTTCAACACCCCTGCCATGGCCAGGGACACCTCCCACTGGATCAAGTTGCTCAAAGCCTCATCCAGCCTGGCCTTTAAAACTTCCAGGGAGGGGGCATCCACAACTTCTCTGGGCAAGCTATGCCAGTGCCTCACAACCCTAATAGCTAATCTAAACCTCCCCTCTTTCAAACTGTTACCCCTCATTTTATCACTACACTCCCTGATAAAGAACCCCTCCCCAGCTTATATCTGGCATCTTTTACTAAACAAGTTCTGATAAGACTTTCATCATCTGTAGGTATGTATTTTGACAAAGAATGCTCAGATGCTGAGAGCAAAGAAAGATGCAGAATAAAGACCTAGATTGACAGACTGGTATCCATTAAAGTGTGGAATGCTAATCCTAGTCACTATTTAGAACAAACAAACACACAAATCCATAAAATAAAAGCTTTCTCTCTCCATCCTCCACACAGAGTCTCATAACAGTTCTAATGAAGGGGATAAAGCATATTCTTTTTTTTATCAAATGATTTTGTACTTTGAAAACTGTCTATAATAATCCACTGAGAGCACGACATCATTGTTAAGCATGTGAACTTATAACTTTTAATATCGGATGTTCACAATACTATAATTACATGAATAAGCACTCAAAACCAGAACTCTTTTCCAAAAACAATTTCTTCATATTCCAATTGTCTTGATAACAAATGAGCAGCAGGTTTCAGATAGTTTCAGACACTCCATCTCCACCCGTTGGCAGGGAATACCTATATGTGCGCAGAACAAAACGACTTGCACAGAAATGGTTGAGATGAGAAATCTCAGAGGACGCTGCTGTGCCTTTCTGAATTTCCCACTCACTGTCATGATTTCTAAAAGTCAAGTACTGATACCTCAAAATACCTGGGAACCTGCAGGGAAGGAAATGTAAATGAACTACCATGAAAACTATTCTTTGCTCACATTAAGCTAACACATTATAAAGATGTGCTAGTATTTACCATAAAACATGGGTTTGTTTTAATTTATAGACTTCTTTACTTCTATATTTCTCAATCCTTAAGGGCCATAAAGCAAAACACGAACAAAACCCAGTAAATGAATAAAATTTATCTTGGTTTCGCTTGTGTCAAAATCACAAAAAAAAAAAATGAGGCAATAGAATCAGCTTAGACATTGTTTTGCTTTTATTTATAAAGATTGCTGTTTCAATCTTGTTTAATTATCAGCATAGTGGCTGCTAAGCTGTGGGAGCACAGAGAAGGCTGTATCCCACCTTGAAAGATTAGTATCAGTTCTAAAGGGAGGACATATTTTAAAACAAGTTCTATAAATCAGTCCCCAAGTCTATGTTTTTGTGGCCTCACTCCATCATTTGTTTTGACAAGTGTATCTTCCTTTAATTTCACAGGTTGTACTGGATAATTCTTTGATGAAAGAAACTGAAAATTTCATGTGCAATGAGTATAAGGCCAAGGAGTTTTACTTCTATATGAATGGTGTATGGTGCTGCGTCTTCCCTAGGGCAGAGCAAAATACGTTGAACCAGATTCAATTTTTGAAAAACAATAACATACATTTCTATCAACAAAATTGGTGCAGAACAGGAAGATGGAGAGGGAATATCAGAAAGCACCCAAAACAATGCTGACATTTTTGTTTTATCACTACAGCACATCTAAGACTTTCATAATTTTTTTAAAAAATCAGTGATACAAACAAAATGAAGTCTTTTCATATTGGAATTGTTTTCCCCATAATTCTCTTAAGGATCATACAAATCTTGTTACAATTTGATTGAATAGCTATATTTTGGTGCATTGTAATCTCTTCATAGATTTACAGTATGTGGTTTACTGCTGTTGCTTGTGTTTCTGTGAAACAATGTCCAGCAAACAAAAATACTCTGCAACTTAATAAATTCCCTCTGAAGAAAGTAAATGGCATACTGAGACTTACACTACTACACAATGCAAAATGCTTTGTTATCGAGGCAAAATTTCAACTTCACAAATAAGAGGATTTTTCCTTAAAAAAAAAAAAGTTATAAAAACTCGTGGTTTTAGTTAACAAATTGACCCTTGTGGTATCTAAGTGGCGGAAGCAGCTCTATCATTGTTTATCACCAGTTAAATGGATTAATTAATCATGCATTAATAATGGATACTACAATCATAAAATACTTATTGATTTTGATCTTTTATATAATAAACCTATTGAAGTTACTAAAGTTGTGGTTTTGTTAGTTTTTTGTTTGTTGTATTCTTATTAAATTATTGCAGGTAAACTAAATGCCTCCTCATTTTCTTCTTTTAAAGATATTAACTGATAAGGAAATACATTACAGTGTTATTTCATAAGCATACACAAATTTGATCATTTATTCAAGGAAGAAATGGTGATCACAAAAGCCTGTTGTGCTGTAAGTGTAGTAAACATATCTTATATGTTAATCACATCCTGTTTACAAGCATCTTGTGAACTATTAGGGGTTTGCCCTTATTTTACAAATCATTACATACAAAAAAGAGAACGGAAACAATCTCAGATAATTCAGCCAGTCTGAATAATAACAGAGATAATGCTAGGAAAAGATGCCTCTATCGCTAAGGCTCATCTGCTTCCCTTGGAATTGCTGGTTGAAACTGGTGAAAGGTGAAACAGCCCAGATCTCTCCTCTATCCCATGCACTGAAGACAGTACGTGCCTTGCAATATGACAAACAAAAAGATAAATTGAGCTCTGTCAAGGAACCCAGTTTGTTCAGTTTTGTTTCAAAGGCTGAAGGTATGGATGAATTTAATTAGAATACCATTTCAAATTTTAACCCTACTATTACTGTGCTGTACTGGTTTGGAGAACGTAATGGGGCTTTTTGTCATTTAGCTGATGTAGAGTAGAATTCCAGTTTTTCTGAGTGTCAGACCAGTAGCAGACAACACAGAAATTCTAACACATTATATATACAGATCAGCAAGCACAAAGAAGAAATTTCCCATTCTAGTACACAGCAGAAAGTTTGCTTAACAGAATATTTTCCCTTCCTTGCATTATGTTTGAGTTCAGTGAACAACAGGGTATTTCCATTTGCATTCCTGATTTAGAGGAATTCACTTCTACCACAAAAGACTATTTTAAAAGCCTTTTTCACAGCAAGGAATCAACTGATCCACTAAATTTATTTTCAAACCTGACTGGTTTAACGTAGTCGAACAGACATGAAACTTGTAAACTTTAACGAGCAGTCTGTTGGATATATAAACTCACACTTTGCTCATAAGAAATGTGTTACATGTGTTCAATGACCTAAAATGATCCATAGGATTTGCAGAAATATATTGCAGCACATAGGGTGGTTTGTTTCTGATTTCATTTCTTTATTATAGAGAGTATTGGAAACATCTGATTGTACAGCACAGTCATAATGTTGACATTTATCAATCTCTTAGGAAAGGCCTAGTGAACTACCTCAAATCTCATCTGAGCTGCACATAGGGGATTTAAGACAGTAGGGAAAATTTGAGATGATCTGAAATATGCCTAAAATCATAAAAAGCCAAATGCATCCGATCGTTCATCAACATCTGTTCATGTTAGTTGAATTTACACACGTTAGTTTTCAAAGCCGTTTCACACATCACCTGATCTCTCATGGACGAGAAAGGCGTAATAGTCTTTTGTGCTGTAAAGTGATCATTTCATATCTCTATTAGCTGTCATTTGCCATAGACTCACTTAGGGCCTTATCTGTGATTTTTACATTGATATATCAAACAGCTGTAATGTGAAGCAGAATCATAGAACTAAAGACTTTCTCAACCATGAATTTTCTGTGCTTTTTTTTGTACTTCATTCATAGTGCAAGAAATCAGGGTATAAAAGCAGAGACAAGGGTAAAAATCAGTTATGAAACTCCCTGCATTGTATCGCAAAATTTCAGCAAGTCCAAACACCGAAATACAGGAATTAATTTTTTATAAGACAGTCTTTTTCCTTATGTTTATAATTATGTTATTTAAACAATAATGCAAATAATATGAATGAAAAAGAGTCCTAAAACTATTTGTTCTAGCACTGTTTACATTACCTACATACAAGATAGCTGACATTTAAAACAATCAGAATATCTTCCCTGTTGAAAAATCATCCTCCCTCGAAGTATTTAATAAAAATAAACCTTCAAAACCAAAACATCTAGAATTAATTTTCTAGATTAAGAGGCAAGACTTTCTTCAAGTAAACACCTCTCTTGACCTAATGACCATGCTTCTTTTTAACAGCTGTATTGGGTTTCTGTGGCAAGATTTTGGTAGCAGGATGACTACAGGAATGGCTTCTGTGAGAAGGTGGCAGTAGCTTGCCCTGTCCGACAGAGCCAATGTCAGCTGGCTCCAAGAGAGACCTGCCACTCCCCAAGGCTGACCCCATCGGTGAGGGTGGTAGTGCATCTCAGATAACATATTTAAGAAGGGAACAAACACTGCACCATGGCAACTGCAGCAGAGAGGTAGGTGAGAATAGGGGAGAGAAACAACTTGGAAGACAGCAAGATCAGTGAAGAAAGAGGAGGAGGTGGTGCAGGCACTGGAGCAGACATTCCCCTGTGGCCTGTGGTGAAGACTATGGTGAGGCAGGCTATTTCCCTGCAGCCCATGGAGGTCCATGGTGGAGCAGATATCCATCTACAGTCCATGGAGGACCCAACATTGGAGAAAGTGGATGCAACCAAAGGAGGCTGTGAGCCTGTGGAGTGCCCATGCTGAAGTAGGCTCCTGGCAGGACTGGACCCATGGAGAGAGGAGCCCACACTAAAGCAGTCTGTTCCTGAAGGACTGCACCTTGTGTAAGGGACCCATGCTGGAGCAGTTTGTGAAGAACTGCAGCCTGAGGGAAGTTCATTGGAGAAGTTCATGGAGGACTGTTTCCTGTGGGAGGGACCCCATGCCAGAGCAGGGGAAGAATATGAGGTGTCTTTCCCCTGAGAAGGAAGGAGTGGCAGAGACAATGTGTCACAAACTGACTGCAACCCCAATTCCTCATTTCCCTGTGCCACTGGTGGGGTGGAGGTAAAGAAAATTGGGTGTAAAGTTAAACCCAGGAAGAAAAGGAAGGTGTTTTAAGATTCAGTTTTTCTTTTCTCATTATCCTACTCTGATTTGACTGGTAATAAATTCAGTTAATTTTACCAAGTTGAGTCTGTTTTGCCTGTCATGGTAACTAGAGAATGAGCTCTCTGTGTCCTTATCTCAACCCATGAGTCTCTAATTATATTTTCTCTCCCTTTTCCAGCTGAGGTGGGGAGTGACAGAGAGACTGGTGAGCACCAGGCATTCAGCCAGGGTCAACACACCACAACAGCCTAGGATACTTTCTAGGCTGCAAAGGCATATTGCAGGCCCATGTCAAATTTTTTACCTACCAATGTCCTTAAATCATAGAATCATAGAATCATAAGGTTGGAAGAGACCTCTGAGATCATCAAGTCCAACCGTGCCTGTCTCTCTACTAAACCATATCCCTAAGAAACTCATCTACCTGTCTTTTAAACACCTCCAGGGATGGAGAATCCACCACCTCCCTGAGCAATCTGCTCCAGTCCCTGACCACTCCCTCAGTGAAGAAATTCTTCCTGATGTCCAGTCTAAACCTGCCCTGGCATAACTCACGGCTGTTCCCTCTCGTCCTGTCACTTGTCACTTGCAAGAAGAGAGCAGCACCCACCCCATCACAACCTCCTTTCAGGTAGTTGTAAACAGTGATGAGGTCTCCCCTCAGCCTCCTCTTCTCTAAGCTAAACAACCCCAATTCCCTCAGTCTCTCCTCGTAGGGCTTAATCTCCAGCACCCTCAGCAGCCTGTTGCTCTTCTTTGCACACGCTCCAGCCCCTCAATGTCTTTCTTGTAGTGAGGGGCCCAGAACTGCACGCAGTACTCAAGGTGTGGCCTCAACAGTGCCGAGTACAGGGACACAATCACTGCCCTGGTCCTGCTGGCCACGCTGTTTCTGATACAGGCCAAGATGCCATTGGCTCTCTTGGCCACCTTGGCCACTGCTGGCTCATGTTCAACCGGCTGTCAGCCAACACCCTCAGGTCCTTCTCCCCCAGGCAGCTCTCCAGTCACTCTTCCCCAAGCCTGTAACACTGCATGGGGTTGTTGTGACCTAAATGGAGGACTCTGCACTTAGCCTTGTTGAACCCCATCCACAGGGCTGCTCTCAATTCATTCATCACTCAGTCTCTACTGATACCAGGAATTTCCTCAGCCCAGGTGCAGGACCTTATAATTGACCTCATTCACATGGGCCCACTTGTCCAGCCTATCAAGGTTTCAGGTTCCTCTGGATAGTATTCCTTCCCTCTAGCAAATCAGCTGCACCACTCAGTTTGGTATAATCTGAAAAGTTGCTGAGGGTGCACTCAATCCCGCTGTCTAGGTCATTAATATAGGTATTGAACAGCACTGGTCCCAGTACAGACCCGAGGGACCCCACTTGCTACCAATCTGGTGCAATGTTGACTGCATCTCTTGAGATGTGGCCATTTGGTCAATTTTTTCTCCATCATTAGTCCATCCATCAAAACAATATCTCTCCAATTTAACATAATGATATGCAGGACCATGCCAAAGACCTTGAAAGAGACTCGGAGAGATTTCAAACAAACACCCTGACACATGTAGAGAGCTGGAAGGCTTAGAGATTTCATCTGGATTTGGATATGTACCTGAAGTAAGAGTAATTAAAAGAACCTTCAATACCTAAATCTTAAAAAGCTTTCCTAGCACAGATTATATCAACTTTGCATACTGCTGAAGGGACTATATTTTCTCATCTTTATTCTACAAATAGGGAAAAAAAAAGGGACAGAACGTGATTTTACAGTAAGCTAAGTATCCTCAACTTGCACTGATTTCAAGAAGGAAGACTACAGAATTGAACTTGAAGAATCAAAGTTACAAAAGACCTCTAGGCAAGATTTTTTTTCGTTTATAGCCTCCCATTTATGAAGCACTTTTGAGTGTCTGTCCCCGTTGTTGGCAATAAAACACTTTTAGAATGTCTCATTTAAAAACCTTGCCCTACAGGAACATGGTCAGCTTTTAATAAAGCTGGATCTCTCAGATACTTCCTATTCTCTTAGCCACAATAGAATCCTTTTTATGTTTTCATTTTTTCCTCACCAAGTCAGATATTTTACACAACCCTAGAGAAATACCCATGGAGTGGTGATCAAAGAACAACAGTGAGAATAACAGCATGACATTTTTTTTTTTTAATTCCATGTCCGCACATTGATTTCAAAAAAATGGGAAAAATGTTTCAATAAAATTTGGGTTTTTTCAGAGAAATAAGTAGCATAAAATGGATGGAGAACATATCTATTCATCAAGAGGTTACTGAGCTATTTTCTTTCCATTGGGGAATCCTTCATTTCTAAAATTTAAAAATAAGGAGAGGAAACTGTTATTGATGGAGATTTCATTTCTATCTTTAATTGATTGAATGTTCTTAGTGGATTTGCAGATATGAATTTTATAAGCCCTAGGAGATACTGGAAGCTAAAGTTATTTCTATAATACTTAAATGTAGCACTTAGTTACATGTATTTAATGATATTTAAATGAAGATTTTAGACTGTCTGTACTTTAAGCCTCACTATTTTCCAATGTTATGGAACAGATAAAGCAAATATCTTCGGACTTCCAACTCTTCCTGAAATCACGTTGTTTTTTAAGTTGATCAAATAATTCTATAGTGTGTATGCAGTTTTGTCTTTCTTCATGTCTTCTCCCAGTTTAGTTTGCATTGCCCGAGTTGATGAATTAGTTTTAATAATATTTACAGAATATTATGATGCTACTGAAAAACCCAACCGGGGTCACGTCCCCCAAAGCCGGATTTGTATGCAATGCTCCTGCTGTGCTGGGTTTCTATGATAAGGTGCTACATTCTCTCTGAGTGAGTAGCTTAACTATTATTTGATAGATCATAATAAAAATCAAAGCACAGGGAAATTTAGCTCACAGTGATTAGTTTAATTTACTCCCAGTGAAGTACCTTGACATTTTTGCATTCTGCTGTGCATCTTGAACATTCACACCAGTAGCAACAAGATAGGTCCACTCTTAAACAGTGCAGGATTTTCTCACACAGGAAAAATCTTGTGATGGTTTTGCATAGTTTTCAGTTATATCGGCACTCTGTTTTGTCAAATTTTCAATTAACTCAAAATTGCAGATTTTTTTTTCCAGTTAGAAAGTTAATGTTTTTATTTCTAGTAAAATGATCCTCATTTTCCTTTCTTTGTTTTTCATGACTTATTTCCCTTTTATTTCACAGTGACAAACTGAAGTAAATTTACTATCAAAATAATATGTACCTTAAGTAACACTCGTTACTGTTGACTGAAACAGGAAAATAATAATGTAAAATAGCAAGGTGAGAATAAAGGATATGAAGGCAGGAGGAAGGGGTGAAAGTTTGCCATGCTGTCCATGAACATTGCATGTAGACTTGTTGCTCAATAGGAAAGGAATAATTTTTCCATGAAAATTAGTAATATCTGACAAACAAAAATCCTTTCTTCATTGATGAAAACAAAAACTCCAATGGTTCAACATGAAGAAAAAAGAAAAATACATCTACTGTCCAAGACGAACTTCTGTCTATCCTGGATATATGTCCTGGCATGGAGAGATCCCATTTAGAACAAGTTTTACAATGTAGGTTTCATAGCCCATAGTGTCAGCATCCAAAAATGTCGAATTACTGTTTAGTTGGGGTTTTTTTGTTTCTTTTTGTATACACATATTCGTGTGAACACATGGTGACACATTTATCTCTATGTATAGGGACAAGAAATAAATGCACTAGCATGTATATAATACATATTTATATGCATTAATATATTTATATATGCGATAACCATTTTGAAAAAATCATATCTGAGCCTGAAATGCTTTTCCTTATAAAGTAACTTCCATGGGGACTGCTATTTTCTTGTGAAACAATTCCTTCTTCTTTAAAGCACTGCAAAGAATTGTGCCTGAGATTATTTTTTTTACCAAATGTATCTGAAAGACAAGACCTAACTTCATAAAAATGAGAATGCATAGTCAGCATAAGGTAGAGCTTTATCTGGTCTACAAAGACCTACTAATGAGCAACAAGCCATTAGGAAGAAGAAAGAAACATAGTTAAAAAACAGGTATCTTGCAAGGGCTCAATCACTGTGCCTTCCAACTGTAATCTGTTCTTATGCAAATGATTTAGGGAGATGTCATCTGCTGAGTGAGGACATGCTACAGGGGAAGAGGTCTCAATATGTGGGACCTTAAAACCAAATGAAATGTAAAGAATACTCAGTACCAAGAAGCTTGGATTCACAGTGATCTAATGACATGGAATTGAAAAGCACATGCCCTTTCTGGAAGAAAAGCATTCTAATATTTACATTTATATTAAATGCCTTGAAAAAATTATAACCAACTGATCGGGTGACTTATGGCATTCTAGAAGAAAGCAGCTTGGTGTGAACAAAATTCCAGTGGTCTGACATATCTGCACCTGAAAATATATGTCAAAGAAGCAGCTGGCAGACAGGGATACATCCAAGTGTGGAATTCAGATTGTTGTCATTTAGGACATATATACAGTCCATGATGAAAATACATTGACCAAAATTTGAATAACTCAAAGACAGTCAATGTGGACATAAGATCTTATTCACTGAAGATTTTAATACTTCTGGTAGCTGAGGTTTTCTTGGCCATCCTATGCATTGTTGGAAAACTGCCTCTCTTGATTTATTTCATCTGTTCTTTCTCCGGAAAACATTTTCTTGCCCTGAAGTCTCACATTCAGTCTACCTTCTACATGCACCTTGGGCAGCCCAGAAGCAGATAAGAGATTCACAGCATTGCTCATTTTGGAGTATACAGGGAGATTGGAACTGTTTATTTAAATATATAAAATGCATCAAATCCTAGTTTAGTAATAAAGACACTATATCTAATATGAGAGATGATCATTTCACCTTATGTCACAAAGCAAGTCAGTACACTGTTAGATGTGAAAATTTCTTAGTTGTCTGTTGATTTATCAGCAACTGGCATGTTACTGAAAGGGAAATATTTGAGAGGTCTCAGGGATATCTTTCCTGGTCTTATTCTTAATATTTGGCTACAACTTAGATATAACAGAGCTATCCAATTTCTTTGTCTTAGTGATAAGAAACTTGATTCTGATCTTATTTTGGCACCACAGATCTTAAAATGTAAAACTTGAAATCCTGGCACCTAAACTCCTGGGCCATGTTTGCAACTGCTAAAAGCATATGCTTTGAATCATAGAATGCTTTGAGTTGGAAGGGACATTTACAGGTCATCTAGTCCAATCCCCCTGCAGAAGCAGGGACTTCTTTAACTGGATCAGGTTGGTTGTTAGCAACAAAGTTATATTCTTGTAGGTATATTCAAAATACTTTTGACAGAGATTTTTTTCTTGATATTTTAAGTCTAGAAGTTCATGGCTACCAATACCTACTCCATATGCTGAGAAGTCAGATGGAGACATGACTCAATTCTAAGTATTACTTTTGAGGTTAACATAAGTGAATTGATGTTCAGGTGGAATTCATCAGGTCCCCAGAACGTGTTCTTGTCTATGAATTCTTCTAACTGCATTGTATTGCTCTTCTTCAAAATGCTAAAGTTCTTGATTTGCATTTGCATGAGTTGATTGAACACTTATTTATGTTTGCATAAGTAACAGTTGCATTTTATCCTCATTTTTTATTGTAGATCTTAGTTAATTTTTCTTCTAGAGACATTGATATGTGCTTGATTTTCAAATAATTTTACATATATTTTCTGCAACATTTTTTCTACTGTCACTGACAATTGTGATAAAAATGTTGGCTGTATTCTCTTTCCTTCTGGTTTTATAGTCTGCTCATCTTTTGAAATCTCACGTTGCATCTTCTGATTGAGACAGAATGAAATACTGCCTTCACTGTTAAATTGCTTTTTCCAGAAAAAAAAAACAAAACCCAAAACTCAGATTTTTTCAAATCATGTCCTAAAAAAAATTTTTCAATGGTACCTTCATTCTGATCTGTGTGGCAGATTTCAGAAAAAAAGAGTCCTCATTTTTAGTAAAAGAACCGTGTTCTGTTCTCCACTATGCCAGCCCCCTTAGAAATCAGTAAAATTATTTAAATATCTAAGTTTCAGGAATAACTCATATTTTGATAATGTTTCTCATGTATGTTTTTCATAATAAATTGGAGATTTTAGGGTGCTGATTTGCTGAAATAAGAGTTACTAAAAGGTTTAAGGGCGAAATAGGAGAAAACATGTCATAGAATCATGGAATGGAAGAGACCTTGAAGATCATACAGTTCCAGCTGCCCTGCCACACCTTCCAGTGGATCAGGGTGCTCAAAGCCCATCCAACCTGTTCTTGAACACCTGCAGGGATGGAGCATCCAGTTTCTCTGGACAACCTGTTCCAGTGCTTCACTACTATTTCTTCCTAAAATCTAATCTAAATCTCCCCTCTTTCAGCTTAAAACTGTTACCCCTCATCCTGTCACTAATTTAAGGTCTTTCAGGCACATACATATATGTACATATGCATGTTTTATGGTAAAAGAATGAGGCTTTTGCTGCAGGAGGGGGCAGCAGGGTGGTGATGTAGTAAAATCACCATTCCAAACTCAGATAACTAAACTAATACATCTCTTGGCAACTTGCCAAAATGATCTGATGTATTTTTACACTTAGAAATGTTAAGTACTAACTACTCTTACTGATAATTTCCCTCTGAAAGCAGGCAATGTGTGCGAGTGTGCTTAATGAAAAAATAATTGCAGCTTTTCATGTCCGTTCAGAGTAAACACTAGGGATTTCTGAATAGGTCTATATACCATCTACCCCACCCACCTGAACATGCTGTAAACTAGGAGTGTCACTATCCTACTCTGTGTCTACAAACACCAAATTCAAACATGACAGCAGACCAGATCACCAGTGATCTGAACTTTACCACACACGTACCAGTTCTCCAACAGCCACCATCTACAAATAGTTTGTGATGACTAAGATCTTAAGTTATTCCTCACACTTAGGGGTGGAGGAGAATTCAGGATCATGACAATCAAGCTGATACCATATGAGACAAACGTGGACTTAGAATCACTTTGCAGAGTGATTCACATTTTGGTGATGCTCTGCCAGACAAACTTAGATCTTTTTTAGGATTGGACTATGGTTGACTCTTATAAACATCTGTGATTCATCATTAAATCAATTCTGAATGGAAAAGTCAGTGTTGAAACTACCTATGGTGTCTGAAACTCTGCATCTTACCTGCTACTACTCTGTACCACCTTACGTTTTTCTATCTTTTTTTTTCTCTTAGTGAGACTACAAAGTAAGAGGGAAGTCAAATTATCTTCAATGGCTTATATATTTAAGGTACAGGACCTTGTATAAAAATTATGGTGGACGCATATGTGATTGATTAGAGCATGTTGTTTGTATTGTATTTGGAAATGAAAATGGAGGAAAGAGGGAATTTCAATAGCAAAGTGGAAATGGTTGTCATCAGGATTAATGTTAAACGATCATTCACGTCTGCCTTATCTCACACTAAGTTTTCTTTAGTGGAATTTTAATAACATAGACTTTATTGTGCATTACTGTGATAAGATCCTGCCAATGTTTGGTTGAGCTGGTTAATTTACAGGAGCTAATTTAAAAGTTAGCTATTGTATTAAGGAATCTGTCCTGTTGGATTGATAACTCAGCTTTTGGGATATTATTTCCGCAGGAAATGGATTCTCAACTTTTTTTTCTCACCTATGCCCTTGATCTCCAATTTCTAATTATTCAAGTGTGAAGGGAATTACTTTCATTTCTAGACACAAACGTCTTTACTACACGATTTATGAGGTTGTCTGTGAAGTAAACTTATATTTTTGGCCCCTAATTTTATAGAATTTCATAATATATTACATTTGCATGTAGAGATAACTATAAACGCTATCAGATATAACCCTGTCTTGGAGAGAAATTTTTCCCATGAAAACATTTAACTTATTTACTCACGAGTTCTATCATAAAACATAAGCATTCAGCATACAACTCACGCATGCATATAACACTTCACAAACACTTTTCTTACCACTGAAATTGAACCATTGAAGTTGAATGTGGCAGCTATTTAGCAATTCTCATCTGTGCAATGTAAGAGTTTAAACAAAAAATGGCCTTATGACTTTCCCAAGTTTAATGCATATTCAAACATTTTCCATCAACTGTCATTTATGTTCATAAATTCCTTTCAGTGAGACACTGATTGTTATCTTTATTGTCCTTCTGAACTGAGCCTTGGTATCTTCTTAAAAGATTTTTTTTACTATATTGGCCTTCATAAACTTTTCAGTAGTCTGGTATTTAGAGAAATTTCAAATAATCCATTGAAAAATGTGACTGACAAAATTAAATTCTCTGGCTGGTTCCTACAGCCAACTCTCATCTGTTCATCAGCCAGAGTGAAATATGCAAAAAACATTTAGCAGTAAGAGGTTTCATACGCTCACGTGTCTTTTGTATGCACTTTCTACAAACATCCAGACGATAAAGTTTTACTGGCACAAATGTTCACAGCAAATAAAACTCGAAGCCTCATATGAGCATCTGCAGAAAGTGAGATTTAAATTTGTGCAGGAAGGCATCCTGTGGGAAGCCCCTTCTGTGTTCTTCCATCCAAAGAAAACAAAGATAGGGCATATTTTCTAATAGAAAGTGATGAGCAACACATGTTAAACCTCAAGTATTTGCACTCAGTCCCCAGGGTAAAATACTGGAAGATCACAATAGTGAAACATATTCATTGAACATTCAATCTAATAGTCATTAAAATAATGAAAAGACAGTTTGAAATTGGACTAGTCCTATAGGTCCCAGTCTAGTAAGGTAGTCAGGCATGTAAGAAGTCTTACTGTCTTTAAGGAGACTAAGCATGTATTTAAAGTTATGCACATGTTTAAATGCCAAGTTGCTTTGGGGCCAGAATAAATTAAATTAAGGAAACGGTAACTTTCCCTCTGGGAAAAAAATGAAAGGCTAAATTTGCTTGGTACATTTTAAATGTTTAACAAAACATATCTTCCAGTTTAACCGGGATAGTCAAAGAAAGCTTTCTACAGTTTTCACTGGCAGAGTGTTAAATACTTCATCTTTTTGAAGCAGTAGAATACTAGATTACGGATCTAGATCACGAATACTAGATCCACAGATCACTTAGGTAAGTGATTGTGCCACTGTACTTACTCAGTGCTGGTGAGGCCACACCTTGACTACTGTGTTCAGTTCTGGGCCTTCCCCCTGCAAGAAGGACGCTGAGTTGATGGAACTTGTCCAGAGAAGGGCTACGAGGCTGGTGAAGGGTCTAGAGCACAAATGTTATGAGGAGAGTCTGAGAGAACTGTGATTGTTTAGGCTGGAGAAAAAGATGCTGATGGGAGACCGTATTGCACTCAACAGCTACCCGAAACGAGATTGTAGTGAGGTAGGTGTTGGTCTCTTCTCCCAAGTAGCTAGTGCTAGGACAAGAGGAAATGGCCTCAAGTTGCATCAGGGGAGGTTTAGATAGATATTAGGAAAAGATTCTTTACTGAAATAGTGTTGGAACAGGCTGCCCAGGGAAGTGGTTAAGTCTCCTTCCCTGTAGGTGTTCAAAAAACTTGTAGATGTGGCACACTGGGGCATGGTTTAATAGGCACTGTGGTGTTGGACTTACAATCGGACTTTTAGGTCTTTTGGTTGTCATCTTATACGTCTTTTCCAGCCTTAATTATTCTATGATTCCAGATGCTATCAGATACTTTCTCCAAATCTCATGAGTTTTTTCTGAAAATGATTTCTCTATTACTCCAGCATTCTTTTGTGAAAAGATGAGAATCACAAACCTTGCTTGTCCTTTTTGCCCTTAAAAACAGAGTAAAGCACTCCAACAAAAGTCTACTGCAACAAATCCCTTAAATCCTCATAATGCATAACTCCATGCTCCACGCAGGATTCTGAAGGTAAAACCTATTCAGAATATGTTCTTCAGACTTTTTTTCCCCTAGATAATTGTGTTATTCTTTGAGATATTTTAATTAAAGTATTAACCAAATCTGACAGTTTTGTTTCCATAAGTTAATCATATCTATGCGTTATGGTTGCAGATAAATTGTCCTGTCCTTCTTAGGTTAAACATGACTTTTGAGTACGATTTTAGTAATGCTGACTGAAACTACTGAGACAGCTGACATCTGTAGATGTGACATTGTTAGTACATACTTTAGGAAGTCAGAGGAGTTTTGCATCTGAGGAATATCAAAGCTAGGTTGTGTCTGGAATATGTTGGTGAAGCTATGCGTTAAAATGCCTAAACGAATGCTGCATATGCAAAACCAATAGAAAATGTAACGTTGTAAGCAATAACATAAGGAATGGGCAGAGGCAATGGACTGTATTAATATTGTAATTTTGATTTCAAGTACTAGCCTTCTCTGACATAATTTCTTACTTTAGTACTTCAATGTCTCTGTACATGAAATGTGCTAATTTCTAGATTCCTCATCAAATAGAACATGTTTATTCTCAGAAATATGGAATGTATATTATTGGAATGTTTCATTTCTCCACTGTTATAAACTTTTTCATGGAATAAAAAAAAAATCAATTTCAGATTGTATTCATAACAGAAATTTTTCTTATCTGCTGTTATCATGACAGTTAAAGGCCTTTCTGTATTTCAGTTCTGTAATCTTAAATTTGATATCTTACCTCTCAGATATTTAATAAAAACAAATCCTTAACAAACTTTAAGTTGAAAAATAACATCATGAATCTCAGCTCATTAACTTTGCTCCAGTGTATTTTCTTTGTAACTTTTCACTTCGTGGATGTGCACATCCAAACATTATAAATCAAATTTCATACCTGCATAAAGCACTGATGTAAATGGCTTTATGCTGGCATAAAAATCTAGTGATGAACTGGGCTCTGATCCTGCTTATACTGTTCTCTTGAGAAATAAGAAAGGAAGACAAAGAAAAGTAAAACATCAAGAACAAGAGCAAATGTGAGACAACATAAATGGCCTGAAATTGATTCCTTTTACTTTAGTGACATTTCATTAACGTCAGGGAAGTTTTGGAGGATTTTTATAGAAAGGCAAGTGAAAAGAGAATAGGGAGAAAGGAAAAAAAGACTTTTCTTGCAGACCTCAGTAGCCTGATTTGTTGAACTGTGATTTTATATAGGGAAGAGCAATACACTACTTTCAACTCTACAAAACAACCTTGTTTCTCATCTCTTTATTCACATATGAGTTCGCAGGTCATTTGTATCAAGAATTTCTGGAGAAGATCCTAGCCGTGCAGCAATCCAGAAAAAAGACTCATGCATAGAACTACCAATCAGAGCTTTAGTATTCTTAAATGAAAGTTCTCTTCAGCTTTCTCACTAGTCACAATAATGGGCTGAAACTACATTCAGAAATGTTCCAGGAAGATGGTTCATCTGAGGGGGCCAAATATATTATGCTTTCTATCTACTTCTGAATATTTTTAGTTACTTCAACCAGAACAGAATGTACAGACACACAGCCACTGTGAAGTGGAGCTTTTTAACTGAGATTAAGCAACAAATAGCAGGCTGTATTTCAAATATCCCATTTTAAAATATTTAGTAGTCAAAACTAAAACATTTCCTGACATCAAATGCAACTAGTATTAGGCCAAAAGTTTCCCCTATTTTTATCGTTGTACAGTTTAGTACTTCTCTTGGTTTAGGAGAAACATGAAAATTTGAGGTGGGAGTCAGCTTGCAAATACGGATACATCAAAATGTAGATGTCTATATGTGAGAGTCTTGAGTCAGTTGCTGAAAACCAGCCATCTGGAGATATTTCAAACAGAGTAGTAGATCTTTGGCATCTCCACAAGTTTGGTAGGTGTGACACACGACTGGTGAAAAACGTGTGTCCTCTGGACTGGTGGTTTTAGGCCATGTAGGATGTCCTAGACTGTCTCAAATGACACTAGATGCTTTTGGCAATTAAATTGAACTCTAAGCTCCCATGGTAGCCAGTGGGGCTCAGGTAAAGAACTGTTCAGCAGACACCTTTGCCAAATACCTTTTAAGGCTCTTGTTAACAGCCAGGGCAGTTCTAATCAATATTGCAATTACTTGCATATATAGAGGTAAATTCAGGTGTCCTCCTTTGAGTGTTGGACACTACTTTTACTGGACAAACCAGTGTCACAGAAGTCAAGCAAACCACTCTACTGCAGCATATTTAGATTTGCTCCATGATTGCAGAACAGCTGACGCAAACCATGAATAAATCACTGTCTTGAAAACAAACCAATAAAATGCCCTGTAACTCAAGCTGTGTACCATGTACTGCATTTAAGAACTTGTCTGATATCAATGCGTACATAACAGCTGGTGCTCCTGTTCTTTAAAAATACGTCAATTTTATATTCATTTTAAAACACATTTAAAAAAACCCCTTCATGACCGTCAGTCAGCATCAGTATGAAAGCAAGTTTTATAGCCAGCTAAAATCCACAAAAATCTGTATTCCTTATGGAAACATTGATGCAGCTGCTGGTGAGAACAGCGGTGCCCTAAGGTATGCCTATATTATTTTCTGAATGATGCATGCTGTGAAGGGTGGTTAAGCACAAAGCTGCCAGATGCTCTTTGTGACTTGCATATTTGTAGGTCATTTGTGCATTCTGATGGCTGTATCAGGTCTGGCGTATACCTTGTGACTGTGGTGATGCTGTATTAGATCAACTTCTAATGCGACAAAACTTAATTTAGAAGTAGGAGACTTGCGTCGCTTTTCCACCTGTTGTCAGCTGCTGATAATGCAGTTTTCTCTCCCACACTTTCAATGGTTGCATTTGTGAAGCAAGCGTGCTTAATGTGTATTTATTGATCTCATGCATAACTTCCAGCTTTGTTCACCCAGTAGGGATCCTGAATGTTTTGATTTGTGAGATGAGTACTATGTGGAAAGGATCAAATTGTTCTTAGTCTTTGTAAAAATGCAAATATGAAGTTATCAATCATTTTGTTGTTACCCATAGACAACAACAAATGTTTAATCCCTTGTTCTATTCTGCTGTCAGTGTAAAGAGGAACTCTTGATGGTCTTCCAGGTTAAATTCACTGAAGATTGAAGTGAAACGAAATACTGAGATGGAGATGTTCACAGCAAATCCTCTTGTGTGATACAGAGTATGGTGATCAATCATCCAGAGACAGATCTGAAATTACTTCTGATGGAATTTGGAGATGGCCCAAAGATTTGTGTTATATTAAATAAAAAGGGAGTGCACCACTCACATGAAGAAGTTTGTTTTACTTGGTAACCTTGGACCTCTCAAACAAAGTACGTGTCAGCACAGTTGAATAAAGCATTAGAAATCATGGAAAAATGAAGGCCATGCAATGACAGTCCTGCTGAATGGGAGACTGTGCTGAAAATTTATAAGGGATTATAAGAGTCAGAGTAGCCAAGAAAATCAAATTTTTTCTACAATGACGTGGTTGTGATTCCTGATGTATAAAGCAAGGACTAGTTTGTTAAAAGTGAAAGTTAACAGTAGCTTTGTACGTGGCATCTGTGAGCCTGGTACTAGAATACTGTGTACTCCGTGAGTGCCTTGTGAGTTCAGTAGGATATTAAAAACATGAAAAATACACAGACAGAAGCCACAAATGAAGGGCTTCGAAGTCTCAAGAGATACCATAGAGTGATGTTATGTCTGTTTGTTTTTACCAAGGAGGCTGAGAGGTGGTGTCATTACAAGACATAAATACTCTCAGTGAAGAAAATCCAAGTATTAAAGGACATTTACTCTAATTAATTATAACAGTTGAAATTTAGAAACAACTTAATAAAAATTCAAAACAAAGCAAATCCTTAACGTGGAAAATAAATGCAGCAAACTACAAAATCTGTGGCAACTTCTTAGTCTCCTGAAATCCTCAAAATCAGGCAAGTGTATGGAATAAAAAATGACTGCTGTCAGTCAAAAGATAATTCAATGACATTAAGTGGTCTGTGGTATACAGGAATCTGACTGGGTGATCTAATAACTTTAAACTTTTAAGTCTATGAAAAGAGTTTGGTTAGGCTCCTCCAGGATACTATGAAGCAGAAGAATCAGGAAGTCGGAACAAGGAGGCATTAGGTACTGAGAAACAGGGAAGGTGTCAGGGTGGACTGCAGAGAAAACTGGAGGCAAAACCGAAGTTTGAGGCAGGCTAAAAAAAGTACGTGCATCCCTAAGAATAAAAAAGCAGTTTTGAACTTGATCCCAAAGCCAAAGTGCTGATATATGAGTGTTTGAAAGTGTTGCTGAATGCTCACACACACTTTATGGCAAAGACTATTGACCCATCCAGTTTCTTTGCTTTCTTTGTACATATCACATCTAGCAGTCTTAATTTGACTTTCTTTCAGGAGCAAAAATAGGTTCAAGAATCCAGAATAGATGGTCCTCTGAGACTTAGATAACATTTATATAGCTTTATGTCATGCATCTGTAATAATACCAGGAGTAGAAATATTGTTTCCATGTCCAAATATATTAGTCTGTTAGTATATATATTAAAAAATACTCTCTAGAAGTACCATGTTCAAAAAGAAGACAAATGAAAATTGTTTTGAATATTAAGTATGAAAAAGATATTAAATGGGGCATTGTAAAATATATTAGGAAACCAAAATCTGAAGCTCTTATGGGAGAGCTTGTTTATCATGTTCCAATCCAGTTCATGAATCAGATAGGTACAGATATGTTCAACAAGGCTCAAAAGTTTTTGCATTGTTACATTAGTAAACCTTCAGCCTTCTCAGATTCACTGATATCATTAATCATAGTTAGTGATAGGCAAACGTGAAATGCTACAGCCCACTCATTCTGTCTAAGTATATTCAGATATGCATTCAGATTAGTTTTTGGTTACTTTATTTTTATAGCTTATGGTTACTTATTTATGAATTGTAAAAGATAGCACAGTGAGGAGATGTTAATGCAGTCTTTCCAAAGCAAAGACATCACTTAGGCAAATATTTGGCAACAGCTACGTAAAATTTTATGCTTGCAGTTAGCTTTTGGGGTCATTTTCCATATCAGTGGGAGTCTTGTTTGACAAACCATCCACTATCTTTAAGTCTTTTCTTATATTTATAGACTCTAAAGACAGAATGCTCTGTTTATAACAATTTATACAGTGATGCCTACATTAATTCCCTAAAAACTTCTGGTTAAACTAGCTAATATAACCTAAAAAGGCTTCTAATCTTGATTTGGAGACTTTAACTGATGGCACTGATCATGTTCTTAGATAAACTTTTGAAATGGTTAATTAACCTTCTTAAAATGTGCAACTCATTTCTTATGTAAATTTGTCTATCTTTGGGCCCTAGAGATAACATTTTGTTTGTTCAGTGGTTTCTATTGTCAATGTAGAAATTTCCCCTTCATCCATATGGTGCACATCCATAAAACGTGATCAGACTAAGCTCACTGCTTCCCCGTAGGATATTTATATGTAGATGGCAATGCTGCATGTGATGGGGGAACTGTAAGTCTTGGCTCTTGTTTTTAGGGCATCTTATTGTTTTTATTCACGTATTTGCTTCTGCAGTGATACTGTTCATCATGGTAATGATGAATTCTGATTATGAATATATTGCTTAAAAATTCTTTGCTTTGTAAGATATCCTGTACAGTTGATGGCATTTCTCATCAACCATAAAGAGAAAAAGGAAAAAGAGCTGAATTTCCAGGCTTTATTCATTTCTTCCCCTTTGAGTTGTCTGCCTTAAGTATGGCATCATATTCCAATGTCCTTGTACTTTTCTAACAAACCCAGGCTATACTCTTCTTTTCATATTCACTCCACAGTATCACCAGAAAGCTGAAAATCTATTAGTGTTATGCCTCTAGTCAATAAATCATAGTGATGCATGGAATAGGCTTTGGGTACTAGAAACTGAGGTCTTCCTTTCTTAATGTACTTCATAATTTTTGGCAAACAAATTCTTAATTGTTAGGGAAGATCATAGAACCATAGAATGCTTTGGGTTGGAAGGGACCATGAAGGTCATTTAGTGCAACCCCCCTGCAGTGAGCAGGGACATTTTCAACCAGAACAGGTTGCTTAGAGGCCCATTCAACCTGACCTTGAATATTTCCAGTGATGGGCATCAACCACCTCTCTGGGCAACCTGTGCCAGTATTTTACCACCCTCAGTGTAAAAAACGTCTTCCTTCAAAGTTAGCCATACTCTAAGATGTAATTGTTTTAATGATACTTGTTCTTTTTGAGAATATGCATGATGTGGGGAGAACGTTTCCTCCTGTTCTTCTTGAAGGTGAAGTGGTAATCTTGACTCTTGTGTACTTACACCACTATGGTACATGCATATGAATGTATGGAACTGGTTAATGTAACACACATGTTTATATGAGTAAAGATGAGTAGGCCTGCAGTATATAATGAGAAAGAGCAAGGATTTTTGCTTATAGTTTGAAGGTTTTAATTATTAGAGGAACTAAGGAAAAAAAATGATAAAATGATAAAACTTGAAGTGTTATCATCAATAGATTCCTTTGAAATGTTTTACACAAGCCTGGTAAATAAAATTAATAGGTAACTTAGAACTGTTGTTTTCTAACATAATTCCCACACAGCTTTATCACACTGAGAAGCTGTTCCCCAAAGCTCCTCCTAGTTAAAGTCATATATTATTATCATTGGTTTTGTTGTTGTTTTTATTCACTTTATTCCTATTTCTGTGTGCTTGGACAAACGTTTAGCATTCACTAAGAGACATGAATCTGTGCAGTAGGAAAAAAAAAATCATCAATTACAATTTGAAGGTGACTTTATATGAAATTACTTGATCATTCCTGATCAATGTGTATGGATCCAAATCACTAAGAGAAACATTGAATGTATGCAGAAAACCAGCTGCATATTTTGCCCTCACAAAGACTTTCCCAGGCCAGATGAAATGACAGAGAAAAACTTGTGCTTTTCCAGTCTTCGCATGTTTTTCAGAGCTTCTTCAGAACTGTCAACCTAGCAGCTCTAAGCAGAATTTAGCTCGCTTAGAAGAAATATGTTACTCTTTTTTTTAATTCATTATCCTATACTTCAGCTATGAGCTTTTAGACTATTTCACTATAGTTAGAGTACTTATTTTTCTTTTTAATATCTGGCTTCCCCAGCTATTCACCGTCTGCCTGTTTCATTTCTCTATAATGCCATAGGTGAGCTGTTTTCATCTACAGAGTTCTTAAGAACATTGGTTTGCAAAAGGCTCCTTGCAAGACAGAATTATACAGACAAAAAAAGAAGTCAAAAGCACTTACAATAAGAAGAGATTACACTAGATGTCTTCATCGTGACACTTAAATAGAGTGTGACATTCTTAAAATATTAGTAGAATGTGGGACGTCAAGAAAATAGTAAAATATTTGTGTTCTTTTAACAAAAAAGATGTGTAGATGAGTAAAGGAAGATTCAAAACCAGAAATGACAGGGTGGGTTAGGTAAAAAATCTGGTAAGGCAGTAATACTATCATGTGGAGAAAACAGAACTGTATTTTATAACAGATGAAAGCTTCTGTCTACTGTGTGAAAGAGATAAAATAGAAAAGCAATAAGTACTGCATAATCCAAACTCATTGTTCAAGCCACACACTGCACATTCTCTGGCAGTATCCCAAGGATAAACATCAATGGTATGTATGTAAAGGCTTCTTCCATAAAGATTTTAAAAAAAAAAAGACTATACTGAGTCAGTGCAGTAAATAATACAATTTATTAAACTAAATAGAATATTTGAATTAAGGTCACTTGCTAGCACAAAGAATAGAGACATCAATCTAATCCTGCTCAACCCTGGAATCAGCAGACTCAATTTTTTCTCACTGAAAGAAACATTAACTGAAATATGTGAACTGAAAACACTTCAAGTTTCTGACCCTCTTGAGTACTTCTTCTGGTTCATAAATAGCTTACAGGGGCAACTAAGAAACAAAGTAAAATAAAAAGTCCATCCCAAAATAAACAGTTCTACATTTGGCTGCCATTTGTTTCTTGTCTCATTATGTTTAGAGAATATTGAAAACTTCTTTTTCTCTGTGATATATAAAGCTCTTATCAGATATGTAACTAAATAAAGCATAATATATTGTTTGTATTCTGTGATATTGAAGCTGAATTCAGTAATTTTTAATGTTTTCTTACCCTGATGAAAATACATTTGGCCATGCATATGAGTAAATTTACTATAGGCAGTGGTAAATTGTCTTTTTTTGATGGAAGCTGTGAGATTTCTTTAGTATTTGCTAATATCTCAATGCAAAACTAGAGAGAATGTAAGAAAGAGTAAAAAAAAAATAGTTACTTATTTCATATGAATTTTCTTCTGTGCATAACTTCACAGACTGCAAATGAAAATGTTGCATGCTGAGATTATAAAAATGTTCCACAGGAAGATGAGCAGAGGGTCTTCAGAGGTAAAGAATTTCATCAGTTAACCATTCTTTGAAGAAAAAAATCCAATTTTTTAAATTGATATCCACACTCCTTGTTTCCATATTTATTAATGCCCCTACCTCTGAAACCTGTCCTACAAACCAGTTAATCTCTCCTGGAAACAAAAAATACATCCTCTAGGGTTTGTGTATCATTGTCACCAGTACTAAATGTCAGTTGCTATTTTTGGTGTCTCTGAACAGTGCTCCTACAGATAACTGCATCCCTTACCACAGCTCCCCAATTTAACTACTGATGATGAAGTATCCTCAATAGAATGAAACTTTCTACTACTGTTCTAATCATAGGAAGCAAGGAAAAAAATGGCAGTTGCTCTCATCACTATAAGCAGAATATAGAAGAAAAAAACAAATGCATTTGGTCAGTAACAGGACGCTGTATCTATGAACAGAACTCTAAGAGATACTCCACCTCTGCTTATTTTTCTTACCTCCCCACCAAGCTGATTCCTGTACAAAGCTCATAACAACTTGTAAGCGCACTAACGCATTTTAGAAAATAACTGATTCCAAAATGTCAAGTAATGAAAAATCCATTGTGCTCCTAAGTGTAACTTTCCAATGGTTAATTACATTCATTGTTAAAGATGTTTCCTTTATTACTGTTCCGAATATGTCTACCTTCAGCTTCCAGCCATATCAGCTCATTATACTTTTGTCTGCTAGATCAAAGTCTCTTCCCACAGATTTTTTTTCGTATTAATACTGATCATCCATAATTCTATAACTTGAATTTCGATGTCATTGAAGTTGATTTGAGTTCTTTTGTAACCTTTTTGACTCTTACGCTAAGAGAATACAGGAATGTAAAGTAGAAATGCCTGACATATTGCATATTGCTTTATTTTAGTCACATCTCTTTGAAAATCTGAATGACTATTGAAAGTTTGGGGGATGCGTAAATGTTTTTGTCAGAATAGTTGTTTTTCTAAAATGTTTTTCAAAACATGCAAGACCCTAAAGACTTCTTTTTTTATTACCTTAGCCAATGATCTTGTCATGGAATAATGTTTAAAGTTATCCTTTTTCTGCCTGAAGTTATATTACACTGATAAAGGGATGCACCTTGGAAAAAAAAAAAAGTCAATCCTTGAGAGTTGGTATGAAACAGGGTATGGAAAATATTTTCAAGTTAAATCATATTATGAAAACTGACTAGTTGGTATAATTTTAATTTTAAGAAACTGCTTTAAAGCAACCTCACAGTGACCCACATTTTTGTTGTCATTTCTTCAATAAAAATTGATAACACATACTTGTCCTTGCAGAATTACTGTATCGACAGGGGAAATATAACTCCATGCATGATTAATGACCAAGGTAGTGCTCTATCAAACATGCAACATGCACTGGGATATTTGATGCATCTGACAGTCTAAGAGGGATTATTCGTTGGAGGAATGGAAAGCAGACCGTGACAAAATTACAGTTGCTGATGCATCTTGCTGCATCAGTAAAATGGCACACCACAACAAATGGGACTCTTGACCTCATCACTTACAGTGCAGCACTTCATTTTTATAAACAAGTTATCTAGGTGCTTAGACAGTTTTCTTTTGCTTGATTAATAAGGCCACCCTCCACCTTTTGCACAATAGATGTTAGAGAGGGTTTGAAGAGGGAGAGAAGAAAAGCATAGTCTTGGAGATGAAGCGATACGCTGGAAACTTTGATTCTATGCAAAGCTTTTCTGCAGATCTTTAGTTCTAAATTGGGCAAATGACCTATTTCCTAAGGCTCAACCTCAAGAAAGTGTCATATGTGAGTATTCCTGTAGGTATAACATAGACATATCCCAGAAATGCCAACCCCGTTTTCATGGCAGACATTTTTTACGTGTTACCATAAGAGTTGTGCCAAGCAGTTCAACATCCTAATTTTTAAACCAACAGAGCTGGTATTTTCTACCCTAACTACAGATACCTGATCTCCCAGCAAACTATTAAATAGTTTTCATCATGCTTTAAGTAATTTTTTTCCACTTCTGCATCTCGTTTTGGAATTTTAAAAATATGACAGAAAACAGAGCAGTTTCTGTTTCAGCCAGGGAGATTGTCTGGAATATTACGCTCTGTATATTCATCAGAAAATGAAGATTTGCTATAAAAGCAATGTTTCATTGAAGAATTGATTTAAACTAATGTTTTCCAAAACAGGAAGTTTTCTACATCCGTCTGTTTAACTCCTAAGAAATTACTTTTCAGAGGTCATTCCAGGTCTCCTAGTATTTTAAGGGAATAATGTAGGGGAATGATTTAAATGCAGGACAGTCTGATTTCTCAATTATTTCCATTATGAAGGAAAACTGTTTAAAGGACTCTATAAGGTCTATAGAAGCTAGTTATAGAGTGTCTATGCATGCAGCTTGCATCTGTTTCTTTTTCTGAAAATAAAAAAAAAAACCTGAAATTATTTTACTTTTCTAAATCAGTTTTGGGATTTGTTTGTTTGTTTGTTTTTTGGAATAGAAATTTTGATCCTATGATTTCGCTGACAGAAAGAAATACAGCATAGATGAAGTAACTAAAACTATAAATTCACTTTACAGTCTGTTTCTGTCCTTTTCTTTAGTCTTAGATTTCAGAAAGTCTGGTTAATTCTTTTGTCTTTCTTGTTGTTTCTTGGCACCATTCAAGGTCAAAAGAGGACACTGGTGAACAAAACAATAAAATCTGTGCTTAAACTTCTGTTCCAACGAGAAAGAGATATATCTTAAAAATCTGTCAAGAATATATGTTCTTGTCCATTAAAAAAAAAAAAAAAAAAAAAAAACAACCAACAGATTGTTTACCTAGACCAGCCAAGGCATGTTGGGAGGCTTTTTAGATCCATGTCTCCTAGAAAAGCTGTAAGAAGAAGTAGACTGCATTCTGTAGTCATATATTAAATATTATTTTACATATTTTCTTAGTTTTTACTTATTTTCCCTTTTTTGGTGTGTTAGAAATTGTATTAAAGCAAGATTGAAACTGCATTTTTGCATTCTTCACAATTCTTGAATCTTATATGAAGCAATATTGATCTTCTATTTAAAGTGCTCCACCTCATCCGAAATTTCATATTCTTGGCCAATAGTTTACCTTTCCTTCCACAAACCATACATTGTGTTATATATCCCCCAGCAAAAATTCTCACTCCACTCCCCCAGCGTGTAATTTTCGAGGAAACATATCCTCACTTGATAGGAACCTTACGATTGAACAATGAAACAAACTAACTGGAATTTTTCAGTGCTTCACAGCAACACAGGAGGAGAAAAAAAAAAAAATCCACTTTTCATTGAGGGAAGAAAAATGACTTCTGGGAAAGGCTGTCCATTTAGTGGTCCACTTCTCTCCATTAAAGTATGTCCATATTTCTCCACAAGGATAAAACAAAGCTCTCTTTCCTTACCAGAGCATAAGATAGCTCTCATCTACAAATAATGGGTTCATAAGGATCTCACTAACTATAGTGGTTGGCAGAGCAGTGGAAATTAAAAATATCACCTTTTGCAACCCGTTTACTCCATCTCTGAGGCCAGTGAAACAGGGGAAAAGAAACTAAGCCGTGTCAGGTTGCTCAGTGTTGCACTACATTGTTGCTGTCTTTGCTGCAATCCATCCTCCTGCCCTTGGAGGAGGCGAATGAGTGACTGATGTATGGTTAGCACTGGGCAGGACTGACTGATAGTCACTCTGTTTTGCTGCTCCCAGCTTTCTCTGCACAGCTGTTTACACAACCTATGCTGACACTGAACTAAACAATGTTGACCCTTAGTGTTCTGCATAAATATGCAGCTCTGTATTAAACCCTTTGAGACTTATATATTGATCTTTGTATCACCGCAAATGTCTGTTTTATCAACCAGTAACATCATCTGTTTAATATAACCCTTTGTTGCTTCTGACAGTCACTTCCTCAATGTGTTGCAGCTAAATCATGACAGCACCTAAATATTATGATTGTTATTTGTATGATCAATATTAATTTGCACAGTCAATATTCACTGTACTACTGGAGTCATGGGTCAGTACTGTGTTCCCTGCTTCATGCAGCTTTCAGTACAGCAAGAGGGCTGCTTTCCTGGAATTGTCATTATTATTCTCTGTAATCTTCTTCTCATCAATAAACTGAAGTGTTTCATATGTTCCTGGTGATGCAAGCAGACCAATACCTAGATGAAAACACAGCTTGACTTTGCAGTTAATAACATGACTGAAACTAACCAGAAACTTATACTCTCTTTCAACCTTAATCCTAACTCCTTCTTTAGGTAGATCTTCCTATCACAGTATTAGCAAATCTATTAATTCATTTGCTACAGAGTAGGAGATATCTGTAAGCACAGAAAGGTTACTGCAGTACTCACCCATTTTAAACATGTATGGATAAATTAATATTTCTGATTCAGTTATGCAATCTTTGTTGACAAGTGCTGTTTCCCGTGTGATGAATACTATAATGCCTGCTTTGAAAAAGGAGTATATGTCTAAGCAGGGATGTAGTAAATATGATCTTGCTATCTGGATGCGGTTTAACAAGATATGACTGATCACTATGACTATGGGTAAATGAGAAAAGTATTTGTATCTGGAGTATAGTCTTCTCATCCTTTTCAAAGCCACAGAGAACTTTTATAATAGCCATAAGCATCTGTTGGCAGTATCACCTGCTTTGGTACAGGAAAAGTGTCAGCTGCACTGGAACAACTTGCACAGTCAAAAACATACAGTTATTGGAAAGAATGGGGCAAAGTAATCCAGCCAGCTTTCAGAATCTTGCAGGGGGATTACGGTATATATTTTATATATTTTGTTGCTAATCATCTTAGTGATTTGCCACTAAATTGGCATTGTTATCTTTAGAGAAGTTTTTTGGTGAAATCATTCCTAAAGATGGGCTGAAAAGTCCTGTCTATCCCATGATACATAGCTATACATCTCTTGCCTTGGGGAACCTGCAGCACCTTCTGTGCAGTGGAGGAATCATTGGTATATGCACTAGTGTGAAATGTCAGGACCATGTCATCCTAAACCCTGAAAGTCTAGTGATAAAACTTGTTTCTCCATCATGACCCTGCAATTGTGACAATTTCCTGCTGCTGAACCTTCATTTTTTTTCCAGAGATGAGGACACACAGTGTTTTTGTGAGGTCGCGACCACCAGGTTCAATTATCGTTTTTTCTCTCCATCTTATTTCCTCAGTTTTCTCATTCAATTTCATTAACCTGGTAATGAGGGGAAGAAGTAAGACAGGTTTTAGTGTATACCTTTGACTTTCACAGTAAGGCGGACAATTCTACTTCTAACTCAACTCCACATGTAACATCTTGTATTACAGACCTCATGTGATTTGAATTATATGGAGGAAATTGTTGTGCCACAACAAATTCTGTGCTGTAGATGAGGAGTTGGAAAGGTAAATAAAGGCTAAAATTCCCTCAACAAAAGAACTGGAACAAAAGATGGAAAATTCATTCTGTAAATATTTTCAAGTCTATTTACTTTTACAGAGGCTGTAAGCAAACACACTTTCGTTTAAAAAAATAGAAAAGCTAAGCATCAGGAAAAGAAGCACAAATTGGCATTTTATTCTGTATTCACATGGAAAGTGTTGCAGGCACTCTGAGATCTCACAGTACTTTGGGAACTAGCAGCAGCCAGGAAGAAGAGATTTGGCATATGATGAGAGGGAGAAAAAAATTAAACTTGGAGAAATAAACTGAGGATTGCAGTAATGTCCAAGAGAGCACACAGCTGAGAATCATACACAACGTTATTTCATGTTAACTAAGAGGTACATCTTGCAATGGCATTTTTGACACCTGCATGCCAAAGATGTCAATAAAGTATTCCTCAAAGATGCATAAAAAAAGATAATTGCTCCAGGCTCTGGTTTCTGTGAAGCCATCTTTTCGATATTTACAGAACTTATCCATAGTCCAGTGTTGCTTATGACCACAGCCATCATAGAAACCCTCTGAGACTAATTCAGCAAAGAGAAAACAAATTATCTCTTTTCTGTCTTCTTGAAGGGAAGGAGAAGAGTAGTGTGCTTTATTCATAGCAAGGAAAATGTGGGTTAAATATTAGAGGCAAAAAGTCTGTCAAGGCTGTGATACACTGGATTATAAGGACTAGGTAAGCTAAGGAGTTGCCAGCCTGGGAGATCATTATGAACAGATTATACAACCATCTCCTAGAAATGACAGGAACAACTGAACCTACGTTAAAGCAGGCAGATGCAGACGAACTATGCTTTTTGACCATTCCAGCTGTATGGTTCTACATTTCCAGATGATCTGGGATGAAACAGGAAATCTTCTTAGGTTTTCTTTTTCTTTAAAAGAAAAAAGGGCCAGCAAGAGCAATATAGCTCATTCTCATTTACTTTTCTTTCCTTGTATTTATCATCTCCTACCAGCCAAACAACTTCACAGTCCCAGATGATCTCCTTTAGCAGTCCAACTCCATGAAGAGCTTCTTTGTCCCATTTGCTGCTGAGGAGGAAAACACTAAAAGAGATCTGTTCTCAAGTGTTCCTACAAAAGGAACACACAATCCATACAACCATGAGGCTTCTGTCATCCTCCTACTGTCTTGGCTTTCTGCCAATTCTCTTTTAGTGCAGAGGTAAGTCATGCTATTTTGCTTCCTATTCAGAGTTTGAAAGATATAGCCCCTGTATCATGAGCTCATTCACCAACCATTGTCCTTTAGTGTTACATCTTCACTTTTCATTTGTGTGAGAACAGATTCCTCTTTCCAAGGTAGTTTTTGAGTTTTCACCACTCTACTCATCCACATTAACAAATTCTACGTGCTCTGCATTGCACTATTTCACTCATAGTCCCTTTCTCTTGATTAACAGCGTAACAAATATAGGACCTCCACTTTGTACTTTGCAATATATTTAAATTAAAAAATTATAGGATATGGCGTGATCACTAGTCTGGGTAAGTTTATGTTAAAGATTAAGCACCTGGCATAATTTTGAATTTTTTAAATGCTTTTAGGTGTTGGTTGAAGTCATCATTGTGAAAACAAATATTTTAAAAATAACTATATTTGGTCAGGTCAATACACTTGTGCTCCCCAAAACACTCCTTGTTTGACATTATTACTACCTTCGATGGGACCATCTGAATGAGCAAAATCTTCTCACATGAGCAATTTCTGTGTCCCAGATGGTATTCAGCCATATCTGCAGTCTACAGTTTTCAAATTATTCTCTCGGCAGTATTGCTGGACTTCACTATTTGCATTCCATGTTTTCATAGGGAGAAAGCATGAGACTGTGATTTAGCAGCTCTAGATTCCCTAAGCTTTTTTGCCTCAGTCTTTTTTTCAGTGACTTTGGGAAAGATTTGCTCCTCATTTTCTGCCTTTATACAACAGTGACAAGAGTATTAGTACAGAACAGTTCTACAGAGAAAATATGTCTATGAAGTATTTGCCACTCTTAGGATGACAGATACTAGATGAAGTCTGAGATGCTTCCTATAGATAAGTTAGAAGGTGAAGCTTAATTTAATATGTTGCCTTTTTATTGAAATTCACTGTGCATTAGGTATATGAGAGAAGAAGAAAAGCACAAGTTCCTATCCAGAAACGTGAAAAAAAAGATATTGGTGGTTTTCTTCCTTAAAGACATTGAGAGCTTCTACCTTTACTGATCCAGATTTACTGCAATGGTTAGAAGTAGTGCACAAACTTTAAAACACACTTAGTGGTCGCAAACTGACGGAGTGCATGGTACATCATGCCAACCCTTACACTCTTTTACTGCACTGCTTTAAGGCCAGGACCTCACTATATTTCAGGAGAGTGAAAAAAAGAGGCCTGTAATTCCATCACTCTCCATGCAATCTGGTAGTATTGCAATACTCATAGGGGCGATATTGGCTCTGTACTTACTGGTATTCCGTCGTAAATCACTACCTGAATGACTGATAAGGGAACAATACCTGTAGGCTGTCTTGTAAAGAAATGGCATGCTTGACTGCACATCACTAAATGTATGAATTCACTGCATAGTGTCTGGAGATTTTACCACTAATTCCGAAAAACAATCTACAGAAGGCATTCTGGCTTGAGGGTGGGCAGTTGCCTGCTCAATTCGTAGAAACACAAATAGATGAAGAGAATACTACTTTTGTTTTGAGGATATTTTGTTTGGATTTATTTTCTTTTTACCTGTATACCAGCAAATCTGTTCTGATTGCATTCTTTCTATGAAGCCATTCATCCCTGCAAACTCTCTCTATCTGACTGCTTGCAGATTTCTGTGAACAATTCATCAAGGAATAAATGTCAAATGAATATGACTTTGTAGCTAAAGTGGACAGTCAGCAGGTTTTGTTCAAAGAGATGCACTCACTGTATTTTAGTTTTGCTTTGCATGGATTCTTGCCTTCTGAGCTACAGGTTCAAACAAATCAACAAAACCCACTCCAGATCTTCCCATTTATTCTGGATTCATGCTGAAACCACAGTAAACACTCAGCCCTTATATTTGAAAATAAAAAGACATGACTCACTCCTCCTCTCTCCCAGCTGTATGCCACTTCAAACTCCACTGATTTCAATGTCAGCATGCTTTTGGAGAATATTAAACTGACATAAACTTAAAATGATACAACACTGAATCAGATTCCTCAGGCTTAAAAGATGTATAGCAACGATATCTGTTCACTGACCTTTCTGAAATTAATATGGAGATTTCAGTTCAGTTCCTATTTGCAGCATATAGCACCAAAGCCACTATCATTAATACATTTCCTCTCTACAGTACAAGAGCTCTGCAGAAATATGGTCCTTTACTCCATTAGGACAAGTGTAAGAGACAGTGTCATATATCTTAGGAGGTAAGGGCATCTCTTGGGTCATCAAACACTGCATTCTGCATTGATATCACACCAGAAAGTCTCTTTTATGCATTGAAAACCTCTCTCTTCAAGAGGTGGGTTTTTGTTCCTTCTTTCTTGACAATAATCCTGTTCAGCTGTCAGATTGTCCAGTGAAAAATCTTCTGCCATGACCTTAGTGAATAGCTTTAGTTTGGTCTTTTCACCTTTCATCTCCCTGGCATGGAATAATAAAACATTCAGACTTTAAATAAAGGAACAGTATTTCACAAACTGCGGGATAACCCTGCCACTAGAACTGTTCCTGCACTAGGAGATACACAAGCATCTAAGGACTGAGGTGATTTTGCCTTTTCAATAGCTTACTTTTAAAAATTGTGTTCCTCTCTTATCCATGGGACCTGATAGTGACCTTTCATTATCCTCTCTAAGCAGTTTCTTGACCTCGACATGCCCTCCTTATCTTTCCTACATCAATCCCTTTGCTCTCCAGCCTGAGAACACTTATACATGTAAATCTCCTAATTACAACTACATATTGCTTACTTCAGAACCAAGTCATTTCCATATAATCTTGTTGAATAGCAGTTTTAAAGAAGTAGTAAACAAATTGCAACTCCCTTTTCAAACAATGTTTCAAGCAATTGTAGTGTCTCTGCCAACTCAAAGCATTCCAACATACAAAACTCAGGTGTAGCTTGTATTTTCCGTAAACCACCTGCATCTTGTCAGGGAAAACTGGTGGAAATCAAATTGTTTTATTTCTTTTTCTTATGTAAAACCTGATGAAATATGTTTCAGCTGGAATTTTTCCAAACCTTTCTAAAGATTACCTGCATTGAAAAATACTTTCAAGTTTACTGATAAAAGCTCACTAGATAGTAGCTGAATATTATTATAAACACGTCAGACAGGAGATCTGAAAAAAATTATTGTTTCCTGACCTACTCTTATGAAGAACACCATAGATTTCTATTTTCATTTACTTTCTATTGCTTGAAAATGTCAAATCACTCTTAATAGTGAAAATGTGCAATTTAAGATTTTCCTTACCTATGTATTTATTTTGGAAGACCACAGAGAACCTTGATTGTCACTGTCTCTAGCTCATGGAAATTGCCACCTTTTTTCTTGATTTACACATAGAGCTCTAATCATAAACTATCTCAAAGAGAAAATGTGTGAAGCTGTCTGCCATAGCTTTCAGAAAGAGCTTGTCATAACTCAACAGCCATTCCAAAAGTAATTTTAAAAAAAAATAATTTTCTTGGCCTTGAAGATATTTGTACTTTAAAACTTGTATATTAGTTCCACATCCACGTTCATGAGGGGAAAAAAAAGCCTAGTCTATGCTTTCTGTAATAAACCAACTTCTCCAGAAAAAAATACCCCAACAACTTGTAATATTTCTTTCCCATGCAAATTCTAATGAAAAAGTACCTAACTGCAATTTACTTGGGCAGTAAACCACAGGATGTTATGGCTGAAACTCTATTCTATGAGAAGAATGTGTGTGAAGGGGATTATCTATTGAAACAAAAATTACAGATAGCAAATGCTATTATGTATTCCTTATTCAAAATCATTTTATCAATATATAATTAAAACATACTACCTATATATATATGTATACGCACGCAAATGTAATCATACACTCGTATATATGGACATACGTGTGTATATATATATCCCAAATGTGTACATGTGTATTTAGATAGACAGAGCTGTGCCTACAAAATAAGTATATAACTTGAAATGTATGAAAAAGATTAGTTCTTGCAGCTTTTAAGAATCGGTACTATGCCATCACAATGCAAGTAAAGCACATTCCAACTCTGCAAGCTTATTACACAATAATGTGTTCTCTCTAGAAGGGATTCATTCATTGAGCAAGGAGCTGAGTTTTCTGGAAACTGTAAATGAGAAATCATCCCTCACCAATGTTCTGAATTTTATTCACAAGCGTGTTGTCACTTAATTTCCATTAATTTCTCAGCTTTCCCTGACCAACTTTTGATCCAAAATAGCTACAGACATAGCCAGGACTCAGTCTTATCCGAGCCCTCTTTGATGTAAGTTCGAGAGGTGTGAGAATATCAGTGAAGAAACATTCCTTGTACACTTAGTGTTGCCATTAAGTCATCAGAGTTACTTTTTTGCAAGAGGGGTTTTCATGCTTACACGTATCATGGAAGTTTACTGATATTAGAGTTTCTTTGATATTAGTAATAAAATAGTGTGCAAAGCATGCACTTCTGCTTTTGCAGTAGCTGATTGGTTTTTAGGCTTCAATATAACAATGAATTGATAGAATGAGCTCTACCTTACTTCGGTAAATAAATGCTGAGATGAAATAAGACAGCAGTTTAGGCACTGGTTGCTAGAATAATATATAGCACTTGGCAATTCAAAAGCAATTGAAATCTTCCCTTCCCTCCTATAGTAAGTGGTAGGACCAATTAAATAATAATTAAAAAATAAAGATGGAAAGGAGTACATGCAGTTACAAAACTTGAATTTACTGAAGTAAATTCTTTGTTCATGGCTATTGCATAAAGAGAATGAGACAACAGAAATAAGCACTATACGATCTATCCAAAGTCCCCAAATGAACCAGAAGTCCTAAGGGCTGGACAATACCTGTTCATGTAAAATTAGTATAAGGCTAGACCGTATAGCACGAGACTCAACTCTTAGACTCACAGAATAATTTGCCTAGACATAACTTCCAGGAGTTTTTATTACAAAAAAGATTTTCTCTGTTATAGACTTCTTTCTTCATTTTCAGAGTTTCAATAAAATATTGTGCTGAGTTTAAAATCTAAATTTTTAATGAGTGAGTTTGTAACTACACATCGCAGACTTTCTCCACAGGATGGTGAGGGCCCAAGAGACTATATTTAATTAATCCTGACTAGTGGATTATGCAAAGGTCTTTGAAGCCAACTGAACTTCCATCCAACTACACTACCACACACATTAATAATGTTCAACCATGGTGTCAGCTTATGTCCAGGTATATAGCATTACCTCACCCTGGATAAATGGCATAATTTCTGTGTCTAAGTTCTGTTTCATGTATTAGTCAGGATTTAGAAATATCTAGAAAGATGTTTGACAGTTCTATTGGACATTTTTCACTCACTCACTCACTCACTCACTCACTCACTCACTCACTCACTCACTCACTCACTCACTCACATCTGACTACCTATCACACACACTTAGGATGAGTGTATGTACATGACTCACTTGTGTGCAGTGATTTTTCTTAGGGAGCTCCTGGTATTACCATAGACTAAACACTTGATATTTAGGCAAAATGAAACAAGGTGCTAGTGTCCTCAGATTTACAGCAATTGCCAGTAATTTTATCTTTTTGAACAGTATTTTAGTATAATCTCATTTGGAAATAACAAAAAACATTAATTAGTCATTCAGCATTTTAAAGATGAGTTGTTGACTGAGTTTTAGGAAACTAAAATTCTTGTTCTGCCACAGATTTGTTGTGTGAAACTAGAAAATGCAATTAATTTCTGTTATCAACAGGAATAAATCCCCTGCATAGCTCTTGGCTGTGCTGTATCTTTTTAGGATATATGAATGGAATTGTGCTTATTCAAATTTTAACACAGAGAATTTTGATAGTCATTACACCCTTAAAGCATTACTGTGGTTTTACCAATTAACTATGCTTTCCAGTTCACTCTTTAGGCTTGTGTCACAAATTGTTTCAGCTGTATCTCTGTTCTTTCCCTCAGATCTTCTTTGAGACCTTCTTAGAATCATAGGATGGTTTAGGTTGGAAGGAACTTTAAAAGTCTGTAATAAGCAGGGACATCTTGAACCAGATCAGGTTGCTCAGAGTCCTCTCCAGTCTGACCTTGAATATCTAGTCTGAATCTAACATCTCTTACTTTAAAAACATTACCCCTTCTCCTGTCGCAACAGGCCTTGCTAAAAGTCTGTCCTCTTCTTTCTTACAAGCACTCTTTAAGCACTGAAAGGCTGCAGTAAGGTCTCCCTGGAGCCTTTTCTACTCCAGGCTGAAAAAGCCCAGCTCTCTCAGTCTTTCCTCATAGGAGAGCTGTTCCATCCCTTTGATCATTTTTGTGGCCAATATTTGGAGATACTCTCCTCCAAACTTAAGTTTTGCTTTGTCACTTTTCTTGGAGTAAAATCCCACACCTCCAAACCAAGGATGTTAAACTGCAGATTTCTCCAAATTAAAATCAGTTACTTTTTTTTTTTAATCTGCTAGTTTTAATTTAGGGGAAACGTAACAGAAATTTCTGCTATCTAGGCAACAACCAGGTTTTACTCAGCCTCAGGTCAGGACTGGCACATGAAATATTTTCAAAATCTGTCTTCATAGTTCTTCCAGAGCAGGCCAGGCTATTTTATTTTTCCCTCAGTGCTTTTAGATATCACATTTTTTCCTCATTATGTGAGTCACAAGTACAGTCACTAGCCAGATTATAGAAACACGTACTATTTCAAATGCTGATACAATAATGTATGAAGACAGTAGCACTTTATAGTTTTTGACATATGAATTCTAAGTCTTTGCAGATTTCTTACACTTCTAGTCACTGCTATTCTAATTAATAATCCTTCTTAAAAGCAAAACAAAAGTCATTCATTCGTTATATATGAGCTAAGTGTTATTTCTCTAAAAGGCACTGGCAGCTGAAGTCTGGATTAATCTTCTAGCCCAAATCAAATCATGTCAACTCAGATCAGCCTCCTTGTATAATCTGATTTTTGCAGGAAACTCAGCTTCTCTCCGTTATGTGACCTGTGACAGCAATGTGAAGAAGGAAATTTGGCATCTCTGTGCGAGGCAGATCTTCAGATAATTTTTTTTTCCTTTTCTTAGAACTTTATCAGTTTAAATCACCTGAAGATAAGGCTTGAAGTCTTTAATACATTTCATGGATTATAAATTTCAAAAGTAAAAAATCTAAAATCTTATCTTCCTATTTATTGCTTTCTCTTATGGTAAAATTTGTGTTTGTCTATTCAAATACCTTAGCTACTCTGCATAATTTTAAGAATCACAGAATCACAGGATAGTTTGGGCTGGAAGGTGCCTTAAAGTTCATCCAGTTTCAAACCTGGCCTTCAATGCAGGGATGGGGCAACAGCAACTTCACCGGGCAACTTGTTCCAGTGCCTCACTACCCTCATGGTGAAGAATGATTTCTGTATATAAAACCTAAATCTACCTTCTTTCTGTTTAAAGCCATTGCCACTTGTCTTATCACTACATGCCCTTGTAAAAAGTCTCTCTCTACCTTTCTTTCAGGCCCCATTTAGATACTGGAAGGTTGCTATAAGATCTTCCAAGAGCATTCTCCAGGAATAAGATCCCCAACTCTCTCAGCTTGTCCTCACATGGGAGGTAATCACCTTCATGGCCCTGCTCTGGACTCTCTCCTTCTTATCTTGGGATACCTAGAGGTGGATGCAGTACTCCAGGTGGAGACTCACAAGAGTGAAGTAGAGGGGGACAATCACCTCCCTCACCCTGCTGGTCACACTTCTTTTAATGCAGTCCAGCATAAGGTTTCTCCTCTGGGCTGCAAGCACACATCGCCAGCTCATGTTGAGCTTCTCATCCAATAGCACTCCCAAGTCCTTCACCTCAGAGCTGCTCTCAGTGCATTCTGGCAACATAAACTCTCATACTTGTTCTCCATATGCATATTATTATTATATTATTATATTGTTATATGGTTATTTTATATTACTATATCACTATATTTTATGTTATTACATTGAATTTCTATATTTAGCTATCCTGTCAGCTTCTATGGTGCTTTACAGTTCTTCTTTCACAACCTTTATGCATAAGAAAACCTATGAAAATATCCATTTAAAAATGAAAAGTCAGTAAGAAACCTGTGGAAATGACAGCAAACAGTAAATATTTCTGCAAACAGATACTGACTTTAAAATGTGATTAAATTATATCCATCCTCTCTCTCTTCCTGTCATGCTTTTGAACTGTACTTCAGTCATTTTGGTTTACATTCCCATATCCAGACTAAAGCTTTGTAGCAGTGACAATTGCTGATGATAATTTTATACTCCAAGCAGGTTAATGTATTAATTCTTTTCTTAATCAAGTTGCCAAGTATGGTACATCCTATGCCAATTTAAGTTCTGATTCTAGTTTGGCTTCTGTGGTATCAAAGTCTGTTCTTAACCTTAATAACTGTGTTATCCTGAGCACAGAGTTGCTGATTTGATTTATGTTCTGGCCTAAAGACTCAAGGTCAGTGATACTCAAATATCATTACAGTAAATTGCAGCCACAAAAAAAAAACGGCTGCATGACAAAACACAGGCCTCGTAAAAATATTGTCTTTCCAAAATATCAGAAAAATCCAAATGCAGGAGCAGAGGGTGGGAGAATCACAGGTAAGGGAGAATTTTGGCTCAGGTAGTTATTTATGTACTGGGTTTTTTCTTTTTATCTTTCTCTTTCTTCTTTTAATTCTGAGGGACAGTGCTAATTCTAAATCGGTAATAAACTAACCATAAGTTGCTTCACTGCTGATATTAATTCCATGTAATGTGTTATGGCCTTTCTGGCAGGAAGCTAAATTGGCTTTTTCATTATATGTGAACATTTCTTCTCTCTCTTTTTTTTAATGTATTCAGCATCTTTTTTTCAAGCCGTCTGTAGATTACCACCTGCATGCTATGTGAAAGCCACAGCTTTGCAACAAGCTTCCTATAAGCAGAACAGCTTAATTGCAAAAGGGAGTTATTTAGGGTTCAATCCATAAAAGAAATTAAAGTCTCAACTCTGACTCTTGCATTCAAGACATAAACCCCAAACTGAGATATCCACATCTCCCTATGACAGTACTCTCCTGCGTTGCCTAAACTGAAGATCTGCAGGCAACGTGACTCAGAGGTCCCTGAGGAGTCTTAAGATTTCCTCTGGAATATTTCCAAAGCAATCTTATTCCTGCAAAAGTGATCTTTTGCATCTGCCAGTTGCCTAATCCCTCTCAGAATCACAAACTGAGATTTTTTTATGCCTGTCATTAGTGCTAGAAGTTACGGGAATTAAATCTCATGCAGAATGTGGATTTATTGAGTTTGACTGTCCAGGGACTTTGATGCCATAACTCCTATCACCTTCAGGTTTCTTCCACTAATCAGCAAATGAGCTCTTCCTGTGTGTCAGGAGGTAAATATATTTGAATTTCCTTTAATGAGCAACTTTGACTTTGTGCAGAATAACTGAAGCTTCTTTAAGTTATCAAGCAAACAGTATTAACATGACAGTGTAGCCTAATGGTTTCCTTGGAAAGGAAAATTGAGGGATGTGTTGTTTTATAGTGCCCTCTAAATTACTTAATCTAATGCACAATGGAAGAATCAATATAAAATAGGCTTTTTAAATATTTTGGTTTAATTAAGATGACACTTTAGGACTAATACTCTGACTGGAAAGAATCTGTTGACTGAGATATCAATATATATTCTTGAACATCACTAAACGATCCCGAAGATCTCCATGATCTCTTTAAAATATCAGTTATGAAAATAAGACTTAAAATTTCAAGAAAAAGAGAGTAATATCTGTTCATTTTTGCAGAGATGAGGCCCTTGGAGCTTATGTTACTTGACATCAAAACTAAAGAACAGATGACAGCAATGCTGTCCTTCCACAGTTTCCTCTGTCCTCTACAATGCTAAAGTGCCTTTTAAAATCATGCATAACTCTTACCTATTTTTTTAATATCACAGTATCACAGTATCACAGTATCACAAGGTTGGAAAGGACCTCTGAGATCATCAAGTCCAACCTATAACCCAACGCTAACACCAACACTAACACTAACACCAACCATCATCTAAACCATCATATATTTTAAGTTCTCTCATGTTAGAGATCCCAGATAATAGAGTGTAGCATCAAATTATTTCGATTATTCTACTGTGAGACAGGTGAGCTACCAAAGCTGGAAATCACACTAACATGAACCACTGAAATCCCAGTGTAAGTATCTAAGCTCTTCTGTTCTGGCTCATTTGTCCACTGAAAAATTTTAGCTGGAAATCTGAATCTGTGAAAATAATGTCTCCATCTCAGAGGAGAGTCTGTGCACACTCAGTTTCACCATTAGTTTCCCTGGAAACTCAGCAGAGACACCAGAAGAAAGTGCTTTTGTTAGGAAGTACTTCTCAGGAGCTGAGATCCTGCTGTCTGCACAGTGCTTACCATCTGTAGGTTAGTACCAGGTTTCCTTTGGAAGCTCCATCTGCTTTTACTGCTTTTTGTGACTCATAACTACACAATACTCTACTTTTAACGTTAAGGTTTCCAGCTGGAGATCACTGAAGTTAAAAAAAAAAAGTGGTGGCATATGTGGATGATATATACGTTACTGATTTATAAACACAATCATGACAAAGAACTGATCAGCTACTTGGGGAAGAAAAGTAACCACTACTTTGCTCAAATACTTCTGTTCAGCCATCATTCCCAATTTGTCTATCTGGTTACCATATTCTTGAGTCTCCCTCTCTTTCTTTCTGAGGCAATTGATACCTACTTTCCCCTTTCCTTCAGAACTTCTGACTTTTCATTGTACGTTTCTTCTGCTGGCTAAAATAGCTCATAGCCTTACTGCCTGTTTCACCTCATAACAAGAACTTTTATCATAATTTCTGTTGTTGCTTTTCTAGGAACTTGATTTGTTAAACTATTCAGAGTTTAAACCCTCAGATTATTACCCGCTTCAGGTGGTCCAGGCTGGTGGTGACGAGCTAGCGAAAAGAGGGTCAAGGGTAGTTAAAAAGGAATTCCAGGAGCTGGGACGGTCAATAGATAGGGCAGGAGCACAGGTGGTGTTCTGTTCAGCTCCTCAGGTGGCAGGGATGTATACAGATAGGAACAAGAGAATATATGCACTTAATAAATGGCTTAGGGGCTGGTGCCGGCAGAGGAATTTTGGGTTCTTTGATCATGGGGAAACCTTTACAGCACCCGACCTGCTTGACCCAGATGGGTCTCGTCTAACTCCGAAGGGTAAGAGGATTCTAGCTCAGGAGCTGGCAGGACTTGTTGAGAGGGCTTTAAACTAGGCATGAAGGGGGAGGGGAGAGTTACTAGGCTCACTAAAGATGTTGCTGTGGAGAATGAGCCATCTCAAAGGGTATCATCAGTAACCCAACTGAAGTGCATGTACACAAACGCACGCAGTATGGGGAACAAACAAGAGGAGCTGGAAGTCCTGGTCCAGCGGAAGAGCTATGATATAGTTGCTATCACGGAAACGTGGTGGAACGACTGTCATAACTGGAGTGCTGCCATGGAAGGCTACAGGCTCTTGAGGAGAGACAGGCATGAAAGGAGGGGTGGAGGGGTGGCCCTCTATACTAGGGAAACCCTGGATGCTGTTGAAGTCAAGATCAGTGATGACAAGGTTGAGTGCCTATGGGTAAGGGTCAGAGGGGCAGTCAGGTCTGACCTCCTGGTTGGAGTGTGTTACAGACCACCCGACCAGGAGGAGGATTTGGACCTTCTATTGTTTAAACAGCTGGAGGCTGCCTCTAGATCGGCTGTCCTTGTTCTCTTAGGAGACTTTAATCTTCTGGATATCTGCTGGGAACTTAACACTGCCGAGAGGAGGCAGTCCAGGAGGTTCCTAGAGTGTATTGAGGACTGCTTTCTGTCACAGCTGGTGAGTGAGCCTACCAGGGGTGAGGCTCTGCTTGACTTGTTGTTTACAAACAAAGAAGGGCTGGTGAGTGATGTTGTTGTCGGAGGCTGTCTGGGGTGTAGTGATCATGAGATAATTGAGTTCTCTCTAAACAATGTAACAAGAAAAGCCAGGAACAGAACATCGATGCTGGACTTTCGGCGGGCAGATTTTGGATTATTTAAGGAACTGGTCAGGAAAGTACCCTGGGAAATAGCTCTTAGTGGCAAGGGGGTCCAGGAAGGCTGGATGCACTTCAAGAATGAAATCTTGAAGGCGCAGGAGCGGGCTGTCCCCATGTGTTGTGAGAAGAGTCGTAGGGGCAGACGGCCAGCCTGGATGAGTAGGGAACTTCTGAAGGAACTAAGTAAGAAAAAGAGGATGTATCGTCATTGGAAAGAAGGGGACGTAAGCCACGTCATGTTCAAAGATGTTGTTAAGTCGTGTAGGAGGAAAATCAGGGAAGCAAAAGCCCAGCTGGAGCTCAAATTGGCCACTTCTGTTAAGAATAATAATAAGAGTTTTTATAAATTGATCAATGGTAGAAAGAAGAGCGGCAGCGACCTCCACTCCTTGTTGGATGTGGAGGGAAATATAGTAACCAAAGATGCAGAGAAGGCTGAGGTACTTAATGCCTTCTTTGCCTCAGTTTCCAACAGCAAGGATGTCAGCTCGCTTGACAGTTGGCCCTCTGAAGTGGTTGATGGGGGCAGGGTGAAATATGGCCCTCCTGCAATCCATGAGGAGGAAGTTAGAGACCTGTTGAGCCGCTTGGACCCTCATAAGTCTATGGGGCCGGATGAGATCCATCCTAGGGTGTTGAGAGAGCTGGCAGATGAGCTTTCTAAGCCGCTCTCCATCATCTTTCAACAGTCCTGGCTCACTGGAGAGGTCCCGGAAGACTGGAAGTTGACCAATGTGACGCCCATCCACAAGAAGGGCTGTAAGGATGATCCAGGTAATTACAGACCTGTCAGCCTGACCTCGGTCCCAGGTAAAATCATGGAGCAGATAATCCTGGGTGAAATCATGCGGCACTTGCAGAACGGTCAAGAGATCAGGCCCAGCCAGCATGGGTTTAGGAGGGGTAGGCCCTGCCTGACCAACCTGATCTCCTTTTATGACTACGTGACTCACCTGGTGGATGAGAGGAAGGCTGTGGATGTGGTATACCTGGACTTTAGCAAGGCCTTTTACACTGTCTCCCACAGTAGACTCCTAGGGAAGCTGGCAGCCCGTGGCTTAGATGGGAGCACTTTGTGCTGGGTTAGGAATTGGCTGGATGGCCGAGCCCAGAGAGTGGTGGTAAATGGTGTCTCATCCAGTTGGCGGCCGGTCACCAGTGGTGTTCCCCATGGATTGATGATCTGGGTGAGGGGATTGAGTCCATCATCAGCAAGTTTGCAGATGATACCAAGCTGGGAGGAAGGGTTGATCTGCTAGAGGGTAGGATGGCCCTGCAGAGGGACCTGGACAGACTGGAGGGATGGGCTGATTCTAATGGGATGATGTTTAATAAGTCCAAATGTCGGGTACTTCATTTTGGACACAACAATCCCATGCAGAGCTACAGACTGGGGACAGAGTGGCTGGAGAGTAGTCAGGCAGTAAAGGACCTGGGAGTGCTGGTTGACAGGAAGCTCAACATGAGCCAGCAGTGTGCCCAGGTGGCCAAGAAGGCCAATGGCATTCTGGCCTGCATCAGGAATAGTGTGGCAAGCAGGACCAGAGAAGTTATCGTCCCCTTGTACTCGGCACTGGTCAGGCCTCATCTTGAATATTGTGTCCAGTTCTGGGCCCCCCAGTTTGGGAAAGATGTTAGGATACTGGAATGTGTGTTCAGAGGAGGGCAACGAAGATGGTGAAGGGGCTGGAGCACAAGCCCTACGAGGAGCAACTGAGGGAGTTGGGGCTGTTTAGTCTGGAGAAGAGGAGGCTCAGGGGAGACCTCATTGCTCTCTACAACTACCTAAAAGGAGGTTGTAGTCAGGCAGGGGTTGGTCTCTTCTCTCAGGTGACCAGTGACAGAACTAGAGGGCATGGACTCAAGCTTCGTCAGGGAAGGTTTAGGCTTGATGTGAGGAAAAAGTTCTTCACTGAAAGGGTAATTGGCCATTGGAATGGGCTGCCCAGGGAGGTGGTGGAGTCGCCGACCCTGGAGGTGTTTAAGGGGAGACTGGATGAGGCACTGAGTGCCATGGTTTAGATGATGGTTGGTGTTAGTGTGGGTGTTGTTATTAGTGTTGGGTTATCACAGTATCACAGTATTACAAGGTTGGAAAGGACCTCTGAGATCACCAAGTCCAACCTATAACCCTACACTAAGACCAACACTAACACCAACCCATCATCTAAACCATGTGCCTCTGTAGGTCCTCCACCTGAGCATCAAATTCCAACACCCCAAACCTGTTTTGTAGGGGCAGCTGGAAAGGTGGCATTTGAAAAGGAGGTCTATAACCCCCACGAGAGCAGACCTGCTCGCAGTCCTCCTCACCAACCAGGTCACTCCCCTTGTCCTGTTGATGAGGAATATGTCATTCCTCAGCCTCCTGGGGAGGATTACTGGGAGGAGAGAGGGTTCTACTCCACCAGTCTATCTCCCTTTCACTTTCACGAATACTTCTCAATCTTTCCACCTGATCCTTAAGATCTGCCACCATAAGGAGCAGATCTTGAATCTGTTCGCACCTCAGACAAGCATTTTTGGTATGGTCCTCAGGAACCACAAGTAGGCTGAGACACTCCCTGCAGTCTCGAGTCTGGGCAGCTGCGTCGCGTAATATTGCTTCCGTTTGGATGCCTACACTCCTGGTGGCAGAGGCTTTACCACGCCTGATCACCATTGCTGCAGGGGAGTGGGAAGTCAACCACCTGTCAGAGAGTGCCTGTTTGCCCTGCCTGCGCGAACTGCCGCGCAAACTGCCTCTACTGTGACCCTTGTATACTGTGACCCTGTTCGCCGCACTCCAGTTGCTGGCGCTTCCAGGGAGATGTTTAAATGCCCCGTGGCTTCTTCCGGGACCACCCCCCTACCACGCAGTCAGCCCACGTGACAGTTGCCGCTTCTGGGGTTCAGAGAGAGTAGCCCTGCCGGGGTCCTCTCCTGAGCTTTTGCCTTTCACCAGGATCTCTCCACCCACCCAGATTGAGCACCCAGCTGCAGTACTTACCGTTTCTGCCACTGGTCACGCCAAATCAGAATAGTTATAGGTTGGACTTGATGATCTCAGAGGTCCTTTCCAACCTTATGACACTGTGATACTGTGATACTGTGATATCAGGAAAATTCCTGGGTAACACTGAAATCATGCCAAGATGAGTAGTAAAGTTGATCCAAAATGAAGACACCAACAGTGCTCTTCTTTGAAATTTAAGAAAAATCTACAGACTTACATGGGAATCAAAACAAAAGCCATGTAGTACATAGGTTCCCAAGAAATCCCTAGAATGTTAGCTCAGACTTATTTCATGAACATTTGCAGAAAAAGGAATAGTTTTCACTAAAAACCTAGAATGGAACTATCTGCATTTAATAACAACAATAACAATTTTTTTTAAAAAAAAAACCCTGGAAACCAAATAACATTAACTGCTTAACATTCTCCAGCTTTCTGCTGCAGCTATAGTTATTTCTATTTTATTTACAGGTGGAAGCAATTGGATCCCCTCTTATTAGTCTTTGCAATTATTTGCCTCTTCAAACCTGGTAGAGTATCTGATGAAGCGGCACATATTCTATACAAATGTGAAGTGACCAGCGTGAAGAGGTCTGGCTGGAACCTGATGGGAAGTGTAATCCCAGAAAAGCCCCCCAATCTATACAAATTAATGTAATTAAGGCTCATTGAACACTTTTCTGGACCCACTGTCAAAGCAGATAAACAACCATCCAGCAGTGTGTGAATGTGTAATCACAGAGTGTCTAGAATTCACTGAGAGATGTCGTTATGCTTTGGACACAATGTCAAAATCATTATTTTGCCTTAGACTATTTTGTTTATTATACCTCTGCCTCCAGCTCAATAATTTATCCATCACACATTTAGAAAAACACAAGCTAAATAGTTAAAACAAAACCTAGAAATTAGCACAGCTCTACACAAGGCAATATAAACACCAAAATAAAATAAACTGTATTTAAAAGATGGTAGGAAATATAATTGTGATTCAGTTGGACAGATATTATTAATTTAATGGAATATTAATAGGATGTTCTATTTATATCTCCTGTTCTGTCCCAAAGCCTCCTGAGATGTTTTCCAATGAGTTTTTAATGATAATCTAAAATGCAGCTAATTCTGGGATAAATATCCATCAGAAATTAATAACAAATACATCTTTTAAAAGCTCGGTAAAAAGAACTTGCCACCTAATTAGATAAAATAGAATATAACAAGAACACCAGGCACATTTTTAAACCTTCCCCATGTAATTGTTCAAAATTCACACAATATGGCAAAAGCATAAATCCTAAGGTTTACGTTATTATCTGTTTCATCCTGTCTCCTCACTTTTCTTTTTCTCATTTTAACTTAAACTCAGAGGAAAATATCTTGCAGTCTATAATTGCATAGTGTAATAGGGAAATCTTCCCCTAACATCTGCTCACATTTACCTTCTCTGGTACACTCGCTTTCACTAATCTACCAGTTTTCCTGAGATCTATGAGGAAACATCATAGAAAACATGAAGTAATAGGGTAGGAAAGTAGATTTTTCAGATTGTTTTTGCATATTAAAAAGGGTAAAGCATTTCTTTTTCTTTCGCATGCCTTTGAACACCCTTTTAGCTTACTTCACTAACAATCCTTGTAGCTTTTTATTTGGAAATGTCAAAGAAAGCTTAAATTTCTTAGGGTTTAAACTGACAGGCTCCAGGGACATCAAGGAGAGTTATTGAACACAGATCATAAATTTAAACTTAGTTTTGTTTTCTCAAACCATGCAAATATGAATCTACTGGAAGTAGTACATTACATTCTTGCATTTAGCTGGTAAACACAATGTGTCTCCTAAGGATTTAAACCTCTTCTCATAATTTCTGGCAAAAATATTCTTGTCGTGTTGTTCTAAATCATATAGCAAACAATAAATTTTGATTTGAAACACTATGACTTCATATTCCTTTCTTTCTATGCTTTCCATTTTTAAAAAAATGTTTAAAGAGTTTTAAGCTATTTAAAGGAAGCCCATGAAGCAAGGGAGGGAACAGCGTTATTGTTTATTACAATAGCAATGAATGTAATTTTTTATCAGCTTTAGTATGGTTTACTAAAATTGCCAAAGCCTTTTTCTTTTGAAATAACTAGAGCAGCATATAGAACCTCCTTCAAGGGTGTAAAGTGTCAGATTACAGATACATACAATCATGGTTTGTGTTGGAAGTTACCTTCAAAGATCATCTAGTCCGCTCCCCTGCCATGACCAGGGACATCTTTCACTAGATCAGGTTGCTCAGTGCTTTGTCCAACCATTAAACACTTCCAGGGATGGAACCCATTCCAGTGTCTTACTACCCTTGCAGTATAAAATTTCCTCCTTATATCTAATTTTAATCTAGCTTCTTTTGTTTTAAAACCATTACTCCTTGTTCTATCCCTATAGGCCCTGGCAAAAAAGTCTCTCTCCATCTTTCTTATAACACCCTTTAAGTAATGAAATGTAACAATAAGGTGTTTCCAGAACCTTCACTTCTCCAGGCCAAAGAGCTGCAACTCTCTCAGTCTTCTTCTATAGGAGAGGTGTTCCATCCTTCTTATTATCTTCATGGCCCTTTCTCTGGACCCGTCAACAAGTCCTTGTCTTTCTTGTGCTGGGGACCCCAGAGATGGCTTCAGTACTCCAGGTGGAATCTCACAAGAGTGCAGAGGGCAGAACAACCTCCCCAACTTGATGGTGATGGCTCTTTTGATGTTGGCTTTCTGGGCTGTGAACACACATTGCCAACTCATGCCCAATTTTTCATCTACCAATATCCCCTAGTCCTTCTCTGCAGGGCTGCTCTCAATCCATTCATCACTCGGTCTGTACCCATCCAGGTGCAGGACCTTGCACTTGGCCTTGTTGAACATCGTGAGGTCCACATAGACCCATCTGTTCAGCCTGTTAAGGTCTCTCTGGATGGTATTCCTTCCCTCAAGCATATCAACTGCACCAATCAGGTTTGTGCCATCTGCAAACTTGGTGAGGATGTCTTCAATCCCACTCTCTATGTCTCTGTTAAAGATACTGAACACTGCTGGTCACAGTACAGAACTGAGGGATACCGCTTCTTACTGATCTCCTTTTCAACAGATATTACATTGATATTACCATAAAAATCAATAAATATTGGAGTCAGCTTGTGAAGCAAAGCTCGCTGTATGCTCAGAAGAGATTACAATGATAAAGGAGTTGCTTCATCTACATTGGTATGCATTTGAAATATAGCAGGTGGAACAGGGTGGCAAACAGAGCACATACTTTTTTATAAAAAGGATGAAAATAAGGAAAGAAACTAAATACATTATTTTAGAAATAAGCAAGTAGTGAGTAACACAGTGCTTCGGAAGAAGAGAGTGCACTTGCAAATGAAAACTTTCAAAAAATAATAATACAATTTCCCTCAGCCTCCCTGCCCTAACTTTAGCTGTAAAATGTTGTGAGGTTTTAGTCCTGAGAAGGCTGCAGGACTGAATCTTGGAGAACAAAGTCCTTATTTAGCCTGTAATATAGATAGAAAATATAAAGTCATATCAACAAAAGAATTCCCTTTGTTCTGTGAAGATCTTCCCAAAGAATTAGGAGCCAGTACCAACCAGATGGCATATCAGTTGGTTCTGCCAACAAGAAGGTCTACATAATTCTGGTATGATAGTTTTCTTGTATAACACCTTCTGCATTAAAATCTTTGGTCTTCAGGTTATTTTTTTCTGTTTGAGCATTTTTAATCAAGATCTGCACATTTCTGAACGATACATCGTTTCATGGGAAAAATAAGATAATAAAACGTTAGATATGTTTAAATTTTCTATCAAACTCAGTTTCTTCTCCCTTCCTACTCCCTAAACTAAAAATATTGTGCAAATTAAAAATTTCTTATTAATAAAATCTGTGCTTGTAAAATTTTGCCCCCACACTTCTGCTAGACAAATGGTTGTCTACCATTTATGTAACTGCCCTTTTCATTATAAAACTAGAAGTGACCTACTTTCTTAATAGGAGACATATTTGATGTCTAAAACAAAGCAAGAGAGAGCTGAACCAAGGGGACCACAGTGCAAGAGACAGCATTGCCTTTTTCCTGACAGAAAAGGCAGGTGAGAGGGTCAGATCACTGTTACGTGATAGTTCTAGCAATATGGTAACAGAAAAAAACATTTCTGTGGTATTTTTTTCCATTTTTTAATTGTGCCTTCATATCTCTTTAGGTATTGAAACAGTGTCAATTACTGAACTCCTTTCTCTGTTCTGTGGTGTAGTCTAAAGAACTGCTGGAAGAGTCATCTTCTGTATAAGGTGCAAAACTTGAGTAGTGATGGTACTGACTAACAAGATCTACCTGGGATATAGTTTCTTGGGGTAAAAGACTCATATCCTGTTCTTTATAATAATTCCCTTCCATACTATGAATGTGCAAGTAATTGGACATCTATCCTTATATTGATATATTGTGACTGCCGAAGGCCACCAAAAAGCACACAGAAGACAGTCTCCTGCACAAGTTACATTTTGGGTCATTGTATTATATGAAGGTAAGTTCCCCTGTACCCCTGTACATTCCTCTTAATGCAATTGAACATACTCAAGTATATCTTTCCCAGATGAAAATGCAAAAGGGTTTACAAAAGACCAGTGATATCAAAGCCAAATTTCACAGAGAAATTCTCACTATTTTCTTCTGTGTCAAATATCAAAGCATACAGTTGACAGTGTTTTATATTAAAAAAAGTAAGAATGTGGAGTTTATTCATCTTGATTTTTTTTTTTTTTTTACACATTTTAATGTACATATGGCTTAAAAAAATCATCACAATCTACTCAGGGAGAGACCTTTCTGCTCCAGATTTCCCAAAAGATTCCCTGATATTATTTATGGTGCAAACCAGTAAAGTTTTAGAAAGTTATGGGTAAGCATCAGAAGACATCTTTACTGAAATCAATAATATCATTATTATGGTTAATTTATTGAGCTAGATCATGGATGCTTCAGCTATCCTGTTGTTCCACACAATTTAGACACATACAAAAGAAGACCAACGTGGATCCAAAATGCTTACAGATAAAGCATCAGAACAAATTTGCTTCAATTTTTGGAGATGACATTGTCCTTTCTACAATGAATATCCATCTGCACGTTAGTTGAGAGACGACTGTAAAATGTCTCTGAAGACAGGTCTTTATGAGGTAGCGTTCTACTTTGCTATTTCATGCTTTATTTTAACAAATCTGGCATTTTTCAATTTTTAAGGACACTTTTAGAAGTAAAACTTGAACCGTACAGTCCCCTTGCCATTTATATAACACTGTACCTTAAAAATTTACATTCTATTTATAATGCATTTGTAGAATACTGAATAGCAAAAGCTAATTAGCTGAGGGTGTTTCAACTCTCTCAGATGTTAGGAAACCGAATTGTGAAAATCAAGGTATTATAATTAAATATGATCCAGATTTTGGACTGTCTGGTGTAACTTTTTAATTAAAACATTTATTACAAAGATAGCAGAGGGCTATGATCATATATCATCTTAAAACACATCTCTTCAGTGACCTTAGCCTTCCTGGCTATGTGACAGACTATTTTAAAGGAGGATACATATGAATAATGTATACTGTAAAATGGAGTTCTTTTCATAACTGAGGTAATTTCTCAGAGTTATCACTTGACCATTGAGAATTAGTACAATAATAACAATAATTGTTCAGTCCTCCTGCAGAAAAATTAAATTTCATATTGTAATTTCCTACTTCTAGGGTAAATTACTATATTTAAAGCAAAACTACCTCTTTTTTAATGTAGTTAAGTAGAAAACAAAATCATGATAGGGAATGGGATATGTAAGAGGACAGTTGGAAAAAAAGGGTATCCATGTTGTTAGCCCATATATTTTGTGCCTTTGTATATATGATTACTCTGGGCTTTCCTGATAGGCATGCAAGCAGAAAGGAAACAAAAGAAAATCTAAATGATTTATTTAAAACATAAACAACCTTACAACAGAAAAAAAATCATATGCGTTTCTCTGAATGACAGATCTCACTACCAGAGTTACCAGGAAAAGAAACAGGAAAAGGAACAGGTTACCCAAAGAAGTGGTGGCTGCCCCATCCCTGGAGGTGTTCAAGGATGAAGCTTTGAGTCACCTGACCAAGTGAAAGTGTCCCTGCCCATGGCAGGGGGGTTGGAACTGGATTATCTTTAAGGTCCCTTCCAACCCAAATCATTTTATGAGTCTACGATATCTTCTTAACCCTGACCCCCGAAAAATTGCTTCTTACTTGCATTCCTGATCATTTTCAGAAAAAAAAAAATTAATTTTTTGTATGCTATTCTGTGCTATTCCATGATTTCTCCTGGCAGACTTCAGTATTCCTGTCACTGTACTTCCCACAGTGAATGTAGCACTCAGGTCTGACTGTCATGCAGTCAAGCCTGGTTCTTAGCAGTTTTGTTTGGCTGGAATGATTTGTTTTATATTGGATCTGTGGCAGAGACCCCCACTGAGTTTCTTAATTCCACTTTTAGTGAGATCCCTGCATGAATCTGAAAAGACAGAAAGAACACACAGTTCTCAAAAGTAATCAGTTTGTTGGACAATTAATTTTTTCAGTGAATAACTTCAGAAACTTTAATCATGAAGAGTAATTTTACAGAAGGTATGATTTTTTTTTAACTAGTCACTTACAAGTTTTTTATTTGTCCTCCCAATAACCATGAGTCATTTAAAAAACTTGGCTAGGATCATAGAATCATACAATACCTCAGGTTGGAAGGAACCCGTTAGGATCACAGAGTCCAACTCCCTGCTCCTCACAGGACTACCTAAAACTAAACCATATGACTAGAAGTGTCACCCAGACTCTGAGATCTTCTATGCATGTCCTGCACATCCAGCAAGTGGGTAATGTATAATAGTTTTTTGATGCACTCAGGAATTTAAGGTTAGGAAAGGTATAACTGTGGAAACAACATACACTGATCATTATTGAAGTCTTCAACATGAAACGTAACTATGCACCCTAACAGAGCCTTGCATTCTGAGGCTGACCAAAATTATTGGCTGGAACTCAAGAAAGAAAAAAAAAACCAAACAGAGTTTACGGCCTTTGGAAGAAAGGGCAGGGTACCCAGCAAGACTACAAGAACGTCATGAGGTTACACAGTGAGAAAATAGAAGGGTCAAAGCCCAACTAGAATTTGATCTGGCATTTAGCTGCTGGAGCGTGCGCAGAGAAGGGCAACGAGGCTGGTGAAGGGTGTGGAGTACAAATCTTGTGAGGAAAAGCTGAGGGAACTGGAGTTGTTTAATCTGGAGAAAAGAAGGCTGAGGGAAGACCTCAGCACTCTCTACAACTACCTGAAAGGAGATTGTAGTGAGGGGGTGTGGGTCTCTTCTCCCAAGTAAGAAGTGACAGGACAAGAGGAAATGACCTCAAATTGCACCAGTGGAGGTTTAGATTGGATATTAGGAAAATTTCTTCACTGAAAGCATTGGGAAGTGGTGGAGTCACCACCCCTGGATATATTTAAAAGGCATGTGGATTTGATATTTATGGACATAGTTTAGTGGTGGACTTGACAAGTGTTAGGTTTATGGTTGGTCTGGATGACCTTGTCTTTTCCAATCTAAATGATTCTGTGATTCTGATTCTGATACTGAATTCAGGCAGCAAATGTTAATGGCAAAAAAGCCCACCAAAATGTTAAGCAAACAGCATAAAAAACGAAAAGTTCCAGGAGTTTAAAATGCCATTTTATGTTAACCTTGAGAGGTATCTAATATCCCAAGATCTTTTGGAAATGCAGATTCATATATCATCTTCTCTCATGTATATTAAGAGTAAATTATTGAAATCTGTGATAAACAGGTTTCTCCTAACAAGGCTGTGTCCCTACACATAATATGATGTTACACTGACAATTCATATTGATTCCTATTGAATGCCACCTAGTGAACTGCTAACAGTACCACTTACAGAACATAAATATTAATTGGATTAAATGCATTTTGGCACATGAGGCTTGGTGAGATCAAGTCATCCATTATACAGTGAAAGGATCTGAAAAACAACTCAAGGGTGCTACCGATTATGAAGAGAACCTTGAAGGTGAATAGCTTATTATATACCAAGGGTTTGCAATTTTGCTGTTTCCACATGCAAAGTCTGGAAACTTTTCATAATTCAATAGAGATGATGGGGTCAACTTTCAAAGCTGAAACACAAATCCTATTATATCTTCCTGGGATTTCACGATCCATTCCTCTGAACATAGAGTGCTGCTTTAAATAAACAAACAAACCCAGAAAATGATCTCTCCACCTACTCAGAAAATACTAAACTAACAGAGCCTAATCTTTTCAGCATTTAGATATTTTATTGGTGTCAAGGGAAGTGTGTGTGCTCACCTTTGCTGAAGAGGAAGATGATACATATTAAATAGATAAGATATTCAGTGCTTGCAGGGAGGATTGGATAGTGAATGGCAATGCTGGAATTCACAGCATTTAATTCACATCAATGGAAGTTAACAGATAAAACATGGTTAACTAAATTAAACCTATTAGACTGAGTCATAAAACAATATTATCATTTGGGAAATTGGTTCTGAAATGTGAGCAGCTTGGCAGGAGGTTAAGGAAGTTTGGATCTCAAAAACCAAAACTTCAAAGTCTAAGCTCTCTAGGTATCCCTGAAAACTCACTGTGCATGTATCTAAAAGAGACAACCAACTTAGCACTTAACTTCAATGGCACTTATTGTGCCCAAGATGAGTCCTTTACATTCCTAATTTGTTCTATATTGAGTATTTTCCCTGAGACGTTACAGGTATGTCCAAGCACTATGGTTTTGCCCCTTGCTAAAATGACATAGATCCTGCCTGGTAGTATCTCTGTCTTTCTTTATGTGCTTGCCACTAGTCACAAACAAATTTGATTCCTATACTTTAATGAGAAAAATACCTCTATTCTTAACATACGAAGATAAGCCAGGGAGTCATTGTGTATCTGTGCTGACTTATTTGCAATCTTTGCTTTCACAGAAGTGCTGTGCTGTGAGTATGAAACGCACCTGACTCCACTTTAAACATTTTATAAGCTAAAAGCACAAAGTAAATGGGTTTTATTTAAAAAAATGGGAAAGATTACAGTTTTGTTTATAAAGTTGGAAACACATTTACATAAGAAACACATAAACCCAAATATTGTATGCATACAGATATGGTAGTCTGCTTATAGCTGTGATTGTAGATTTTTTTCTGATGTGTCTAGCAGGAAGTTAAAACTCCTGCTTGGTAGGGCTTTACTACCTAAAAAAAAAGGCAGTGTTTTTCATGGTAATTTTCAATCTCTGAATTTCCATCCCTGGGTTTTGTTTCATATTATTACTTTTATCTTCATGGCTGTTGAATGCAAATTACTCTTCAGAGCATGTCTCTTTTTTTTTTTTATTAATAACTTTTTTATTGTTATTTTCTTTTTTTTTGTTGTTGTTATTCTGGTTGTGTAGCATCCAGAAGAACAAGAAATGAAAACTCTAGAACTTATCTGGCACTCCATCTTTTACCAAGTAGAGAGAGACCTTAAAGAAGTTATTCTTGCACATTTCACTTCATTCTTTCTTCAAAACAAGAAGCTGACAATGTGTACTTTTACATTGTAATTCAGCATAAGCCTTTTTGTGCAAGCAAGTCAGTTTTGTATACTGAACTTGATAAGAATTTTCCATGTCATGTAACATTCTGTCTTTTGGTTTAATAGAACCTTACATGTCATTATACATGCCACTTAACTACATGCTTCCTCTTTGTAGAGTTTTATTCATTCAGAAAGTAGAACTGTGAGCATTTCATCTAAGCACAGACAAATATTCTGTATCAGTTACTTTACATCTACTGTGATACACTCGTGTATACACCTGAACTTGGCAACCTATAGAGACGCCTTCAGGCTGTTGTAACGGATGTTTATGAGCAGATGGGTGCTGGGATGGGACCAAAATTAAATTAGTACACTACAGGTGGTAACAGAACCAATTATACTTACTGCTATCAGTGCAGAAATCTAGCAAGCACTAAAGGCAATTCAAATGGAAGTCTGTATTTCCAACAATGTTATGTGTAGTTAACTCACAAATTGCTAAATGTAATGATGAAGTGTTGAACTGGAAATACTTAATCATCAGTTTTTTTTCTTTAACACATAGTTCAGTACTTGTACTGTAGATAACCACCCAGTCATTTTTTAGATAAACTTGCAAATCTCACTCAAGATCAACCTGAACTATACTTGTTCAGCGTTTCCGCTGTCGTGGTTGGGACACACTTGCCAGGAGTGACTGCCAAACAAGGAGATTCAGAGAGTGACGTAGGTACCTGAGTCTATGGGTCTGGTGCCAATTTAAATGTCTCTGCGGACAAGAAACCTCCATGAGGCTGTCTGGTGACATGACACGGGCTGTGGGAGAAACAAGATACCTCAATTTCTCCCTTCACATTGTCGTGTATTAGAGTTCACACCAAGGTTTTAATGAGAAATATTGCAGGGGCAACAAGGGAATATGGGTAACTGTCACTGGGAAGATGAAGCTGTGGGGACAACAGGCACAAATGCATTGGGACTACCTGTTGGGATATATTTTTGTTCTGAGGGAAGCAGAGACCGCAATTTGTCTAAAGGATTGCACTTGTGAACTTGCTGGGGATACAACATCAAAACTGAATTCACATTCACATTTTTTATGTGATAGAGCTGAGACAAATTTGCATTTTTCATTAGTTCAGTGTCATGTAGTATTGCGTACATAGGAATGACCTTCAAGTATAATAATCTCTATCCAGGTAATTTCAGTAAGATAGAAAACACTGCAGGTAGAAAGCCTACTTAGTATAAATTTTGGGTATTGTGTCTTTTTTATCCAATTTAATTGTTCCTGGTTTTGAAGTTTCTGCTCTGAGGGCATATGCATCAGAGGCATCATGAAGTTGCAAACTGATAAATTTGTATTCCTTTACACGGGCCATCCCTGTTCAAATTTCAGGTAAGTTTCACGGAGATCTATTATTCAGATTCATATCTTTAAGTAAAGGTAGTGGAACATAGATTCAAGACACCCACAAAGATGGACCTTTGTGTCTGTGAGTGCTGAGATTGTGCAGATCAGAAGCTGGATACTTGGAAAACTTTGAGGTTCCTGTCCTAGTCTGAGGTAGGCTTTCTTCATGCTCTTTCTGTTTGTTTGTTTATTTTCTAATTAAATGAACTGTAGACTGAAAAAATTATTTCTTGGCATATAATCTTTCCTTTGTGGAGATGACAGAATCATAGAACCCCTTGGTTGCAAAAGACCTTTGAGATTATGAAGTCCAACCATACCGGTCCGCTACTAAACCACATACCTGCATAGCTCATATACCCACCCTTCAAATACCTCCACAACTTTTAATATATGTTTTGGGGAAACATGAGCACATGCAAATGGATAACCTCAAAATTGTTAATTGGGCTATGGGATCATTTCAAGCTCCATGTTTCTGCAGTGTTAAGGGCTCAAATTGTGAAAGACTGACATAAACAGGAATAATATATTAGGAAAAAAGTAAACAAATATAAATATTTTACAGACTGAGTTCCAGAGTATGTTTTTTCATTCTCCCACAACCCATTAGATTTAAAACCCATATCTTTAAAAGCATTTTAGACAGGAAATAAAATTTGTAACAAACACCTCCTCGTATCACTATTTAAAAACTCTTTCTCATAAAGAACATTTGTGTTGCCATATTTTAATATCAAAATAGCTTCATACCTAACATTTCAGTGTCAGAACTCTTTTATCATGTAAAGAGTTTAATTATGTCTCATACAGAAAATCTTTTAGTTTAGCTAAATACATTGTTCCTATGAATTTGTCCTCTGTGTTTTTTTTTTTCTTTAAGGGTTTTGTGGTATTTTAAATGCAAACCTTCCACTGAAATTTTTCTAATGGGCTTCTGATGAAGAGTGGGGCAATCTGTGCATTAGGCTGATGTGAGCTCTATTCCCTACAGTGGAAGCTCTTACTATTTTAAAGTAAAGGTTACTATTTCAAGTTCAATTTTTAGGCTGACTGCAACTGACCTCAACAGGATTTTGGTCATGTCCTAAAAGAAATCTTAGGCACAGAGACTTTAGTAAATCATTATAATCCTACTAAAACTAGATTTTTTACATTAGCTACCCTGCATGTGACACCCTACTTGGCTTCTAGCTTTTGCATACTATAGGTGATTTGGCAGAAGAAAAAAATCTTCTTATGGACATGCTAATACTAAAATTTGTTTTTTTCTCAGAAGCTCCATAAAACAAAACTCAAAACTATCCTGTGTGCCATCAAAAAAAGGAACATGGGAGTGAGAAAGATCTCCATGGCTATTAAAAACAATCCTTTCCTATCATATTCAATTAACCATGTCTCTAAAGTCTTTAGACTTTAAAGTGCAGGACAACAGAAAAAAAAAAATCCAAGATCAGAAGGATGGAAAGCACAACTAAACAATCAGAGGATGCTCATCGAATGTCTGACTGTTATGTTAGCACACTACCAGTGAACTAGTAATTTTTTTTTAACTGTACTTACCACAGCAAAATGTTTCTCATGCTCCAGCCACAGGAGGTAGGAACTATTTTGCCTTTGCCTGTGATGTGATTGGGAGGACTCTTACATCACTGTTAACATAAACTTTTCAATTCCTTTAAATTGCTAGGTATTGGCAGCTAATAAAATATTATTGTACTAAGTCTATTTATCGGATCTAGGATACCATGTTGCACATTACAAAGGTCAAATCCAATGGGGCCAGAAATATCCTGAGTATGTTAGAAATAAAACCACCAGGAAAAAAAAAAGCCATGAGTACCATTACAAAATCATCTGTCAAGCTGCTTCATTCAATTTTTAACAGGCAGAACAGAGCCTAGCAATTAAGCAATTAATGTCACTATCTGTTATTTTCTTTGTAAATGATGTAGTTTTTTTCTTCAAATAGTCCCTGCTTTGCACTAATCTACTTCAGTAATACCTAAGTCCCTTTCCACTGGAATAAAGTTCAATTGAATTCCATTGTGTGTTAAGAAATGTCATGAATGTGTCCTGCATCTTGTAAGAAAAGAGCACACCAAGATGCTTTCATTACAAGTTGATTTAAAACTAGAGCTGTGCATGTAAATGAAATTGGTACTCTTTATTAAAAAGACATGAGATGCTCTGACAAGGGTCATATTCACCAGCTTAAATTAGTTGTCTGAAGTGTAGTCTAATTTCTTTCTCTAAGCTGTCTCTACTATCAATATGCATCTCCATATGCAAAGCTGTTTTTTTAACTCTTCCTTACAAAACAAACAGAAACTTTGTCATTCTATTCAGTGATTCAAATGTAATTTTTATTTGTTTATGGAATGCCTTGGTATATACAGAAAGGATACAACTCGGCTAAGCAGTCATTGTGTACAAATCTTCAGGGTGCACTGCACTCAGTGAGACATTCTGCAGTTTTAAGATTTAAAAATACTTAGATACAGCTCCCTACTTTTTTGTCCATCCTTGCTTTTCCTTCACCCTTCAGAAAGGATGTGTATTCTAATGACTCACAGACAATGTGGTCATCTAAGGAACCTGAACACGTCCACAGGATCTGATGAGATGTATCTGAAACTCATAAAGCAACTGGTAGATGAAGTTGCTAAGCTACTACTCATTCTACTTGAAAAGTTGTGGCAAACTGCTGAAGTTCCCAGTGACTGGAAAAGGGAAAACATAACCTCTATTTTAGAAAGTGAAAAAAGAAGGACCTGGGGACCTACAGGCCAGTCAGTGTCACCTCTTTGCCTTGCAAGAGCATTGAGCAGACCCTCCTGGAAACCATGCTAAGGCACATGGCAAACAGAGAGATGACTGATGACAGTCAACATGGCTTCACTAAGGGCAAATCGTGCCTAATTAACGTGGTGGCAGCACTGGTGCATAAGAGAAAAACAACTGAGGTCATCTACCTTTACTTGTGCAAAGCATTTGATACTGTCCTGCACAATGTCCTTGTCCCTAAAACGGAGAGACATGGATTTGTCAGGTGGATGACTTGGTAGATAAGGAACTGGCTGAACAGTCGCACTCAAAGAGCTGCAGTCAACAGTTCGATAGAGAGTGGTGTCCTCAGGGGTCCATATTGGGACCATCATTATTTAACATTTTTGTCAAGGATGTGAGATTAAATGCATCTTCGGCAAGTTTGAAGCTCAGTGGTATGACTGATATTCTAGAGGAAAGGGATGCTATCCAGAGTGACCTCAACAGGCTGGAAATGTGAGCCCTGTGAACGTCATGAAGTTCCACAAGGCCAGGTGCAAGATCCTGCACCTGTCCGGAGACAAACTCAAACATGGATACAAGTTGGGTGATGTGTGGATTGAGAGCAGCCCTCCGGGGACAGACATGGAGGTATCTGTGGATAAAAAGCTGATAAAGTGTGCCTGCAGCCCAGAAAGCCAATGGTATCCTAGGCTGCATCAGAAGTGTGGCCAGCAGATCGAGGGAGGTGATTCTCCCCTCTACTCGGCTCTCATGAGACCCCACCTGAGTACTGTGTTCAGCTATGGGGCCCCCAACATAAGAAAGACATGGATCTGCTTGAGATGGTCCAGAGGAGGGCCACAAAGATGATCAGGGGACAGGAGAACTCCTGTAAGAGGAAAGGCTGGGACAGCTGGAGTTATTCAGACAAGAGATGCAAAAGCGCCAGGGAGAATTTCTAGGAGAATTTCTAGAAGATCTCCTGTAGTTAAAGGGGGCCTACAGGACAGATGAGGTGGGGCTCATTATTAGGGAATATAGTGATAGGATGAGCAGTAACGATTATAAACTGAAAGAGAGGAGACTTAGATTATATTTTAGGAAGAAATTCTTTACTGTGAGAAGAATGAGACACAAGAACAAATTGCTCGGTGAAGTTGTGGATGTCCCATGCCTGGCAGTGTCCAAGACAAGGTTGGGGCTTTGAGCGACCTGATCTAGTGGAAGGTGTCCCTGCCCATGGCAGAGGGGCTGGAACTGGACGGTCTTAAGGTCTCTTCCAACACAATTCTATTATTTTATGACTCTGAAAAATATGGAAGAAAACCTTAATTATTGAGTTCTGAGAGAGACTAATTTCATAAACTTTCCCTTACCCTTGCAGGACCGAGTTCCAAAGCTCAGGTTCATTCACTTTTTTCATGGAAGTACAATTGCACTGCAGAACATATATCTTGAAAGAAACCATGGCAAAGTTGCAATACAGGTGACCTGCTATACAGAACCCTCTTTAAGATCCAGGAAGAGGATAGAGGATACACCCAAGAAAGTGGATTTTTGCTAACTGACTGCATGGCCTAGTGAAGGGAGATTTCACATAGCAACAGTGGAGTAGGCAGATGATGACCTTACTTAAGCGAGTACTTAACTGAAGCTGAGGTGGAAACCAGAGGATGCAGGAGAGTTGGACCAAGACATGCCTCCACAAGTGCACATACACAAATACACACAGCCTCAGTAACAAGCAGGAGAATCTAGAGCCCCACCTGTGATGTCTGAACTATGATATTGTTGAAATGAATGAGATTTGTTTTCAATGTTAAGATGTATCAGTATTTCAACACATATGGCTTCACTGCTGCATGTGTTCCACAACGGAATGTAAAAGTTCTCATGGCTATCCAGAGTCTTGTGAAATAGACACCTTCCAAGGTGCTAGATTTTCTTTTGGATTCGTGAGCTTTCAGGAATATACAGGGCTTAAAACACAATCAACTGCATCTATATTGGCTCATTCAAAATCTGCTGGGTGTGTCAAGTTCCTGATTAAGATGGTATATAAGTCTATGAATGGATAATTTTAACTAAACTTTAGCTAAGCTTGAGAATTTAATCAGAACTTGATGTATGGCTATTTCATCTCAGTACAGCATGAAGACTGAATTGAATGGCAGTTAAAACTTTAAACAGAGAAAGTGTATTAATGCAGCAAATCAGAACGAACAATGAAAGACAAAGTCAGGATTTAATCTATTGCAGAACAAAAACACGAACAAATATTATCTCCTACATGTATTGAAATTTCTTCTATGTTAGATGTTCATCTGGTTACCAGAAGGATCGTTTTATTTTCATTTTAAAACTGGCAGATTTTGACAGTGTTCTTGTACTTGAAAGCTACTCTGCTGTAGTGTGCACTGCAGACAATGGCTCAGAACTCAAATGATCTTAAAAACTGGAACTGCAGCAGACCACATGTCAGCTTTCTCGCTAAAGGTCTCACGGGGTCTGCCTATTTCAGAAAATCCTCTTCTGTGTGTCGCAATATAATTAGCAAAGCTCATTGTGAAATCTCCCATGGTTACAAATTCAAGGAGTAAGTGCTGAGATATTTTGTACATCTCTGCTGCAATCAAATATTCTTATTCCATCATATCCTAACTCAGATTTTTGGCCAAGGAATATGATGGATGTGGCTTCTGAAAGCTATAATGTATGGTTATGATAAGGTGTGTCCTCTCAGGATGGTCTTGTCTTATTGACTTTCTGTATCAATTGCCTTGAATTTTTGTTCTAGCTAATGTACTGAAAGCCTCTGGCAGACATTTGCTAGCATTCCATTAAGATCAGGAAGGTCCCTGACAACTGTATAAGCTGACATTCTGTGTAGCTTGGACTTCCGCACAGTTTTTTTAGTGCAAAGACTATATATAGAAATACTTGCAAATTTAAGTAGCTGTGAATAGACATATTGCATACCAGTTTCAGAACCACATTAATAGACTGTTAGTTTTGGACTGCACTTCCTCAACAGCATCAGCTGTTGCAGTTTTAGAGAGCTGTGCACATAGAAACATATGAAACACATTTCTACCTATTGAAAAGCACCAGCTGAGTAAAGAGTTGGAGACAGTAAGTCTGATAGGATTGCACTCAAGACATGACTGAGAGTGGCCAGCACCAGGCAGATCTTGAAGTTATACTCGTTCCGTATTGCATGCTGATTTTATGCCCTACACGTGCTGACCAGTCACATGGGAATAACAGAAACATGTTACCCTTTATCTTAATCACTACTATTGCAGGCTACAAGCCAAAGAGGTCCTCAGGCTAGGGAAAATCAGAATGGCAATTTAGCTACTGTTCTTGTTCCACTAGAGGCACCCAACCCACTTTAGCTTCCAAGCTACAAATGAGTGTCATTACCATAGTAAAATCCTCAATTTTGCAAAGACTAGGGAATGTTTATGCAAGCTAAGTTACTGTTACTCTGATGTCTAGGCTGCTCTCATCTGCTGCTGTGAAAGCAGAAGCTGAGAACTGAGGGCATGGTTAGAAACAAGCAAGGCATCACACCATAAATACATAGCAAATAAGTCATTAAACACCTCCTCACACACGTTTCTCCTTCTCTCCAAGCACAGAGTCAGCACCAGCTGTAACCTAGCTAAACTCAACAGTTCACAGGTGTTCAGCAGAATGATTATAATACAAAAGAACTTTTCTCTTAGGCTTCCTTAACATTTTTACTGCTATTTAAGTTTAATGCAAAAAACCCCCAAAAACCCCACCAAAAAATCCCCAGAGACTAAAGACTGAAGTTGTACAAAAGGAAGAAATGCCTCCACACGGAGTTTGCGGTTAATTAAAGCATTTCTGCAAACTGCCCCATACCTCCTGCTGCAGTATCCTATAACTCCTAAAATTTAAGAAATCTCATATTATGTATTGAAGCTTGAAGACTCACTATGAAAGCAGAGTATGTATTTAACAATAGATGCACCTAATTTGGTCAAACAATATTACAATAATTCAAAAGAGCTTTAAGGATGAGCTTTAAGGTCCCTTCCAACCCAAACCGTTCTGTGATTCTATTTATTTCTCTGACTTTTCAGCCCGATAGTTATGGCCCGAGGTAAGGGGCCATAGCTGTGCGGAGAGCCCGCTGCTCACACCTATGCCTGTGAAGGTGAGACTTTGAGCAACCTGATACGGTGGAAGGTGTTGCTGCCCATGGCAGGGAACTGGATGTTCTTTAAGGTCCCTTCCAACCCAAACCATTCAATGATTCTGTTCTATACGTAGCAGTCAGTTTTGGAGTGAGACAGTATGGAATCTGCAAATCATTGTGGGGTGGATTTGAACAGCATACTTTCCTGGAGTCTTGGGCCTGGGAGCTGGGAAAGAAGAGACTTTGACCATTGGGATCATAGTATTGGCTCCAGGCCATGGCCTGCAAATAAAAGGGGCACTGGGAAAGACTGTCTCGTAAAGCACAGCTGCTGGCAGTCATTGGGTGGCAAAAACCCTCTTGTATGGCTGTGAAATCAGTAGCTTGACTTTTCTATCTGTGTGTCTGACAAACCCTTGAGAATGCTACAACTGCATCCTGTAATGTCACCTTGGAAAGCTTCAAATAATAAAAGGGAATACAGGAAAGAACATTGGTGTTCCCTTTCCAGCTCTGACAAAGTTTCTGTCTGTGATTTTCAGAAAGCATTAATGTGAGAAAGATGGGAGAATCTTCCCGTTTCAGTCCATGGAAGGGATAATCAATTACTTTGCCACGGATGCAGAGAACAAAAACCTAAATATCACATTTGGAGAGACGCATTTTACATAATCTTAGACTTCATAGTTTAGTTATCTAGAAAAATTGATACTTCTGGGATGATTGGTTCCATCTAGCCTAGACAGCTGTTTTCAGGTGACTGAACTTCACTGACTGTAAGAGGGAGCTCATATTGCGTAGCTTATACTAGATGTCTTTTTGACAGCTTAAGTTAGAATCCAGGCCTTTGAAACAGTTTTTATGTTCTAGAGTAACTTTCTACAGATGTTCTCATTTAACCTGGAGTTTGCAATCACTACAGCCTTCTCTGACTCAGAGAAATGATTTGGCCAACATAGAAAGGTCAGTCCAGGTGGTCATGAAAGTACGTTTACTTTCTTTCGCTTTAAATTTTATGAAGTTTTGGAAGTACCTGCCCTCTGTCTTCAAATAGCTGTTGAGTCACTGACTGTAATTATAAAAGACATCACAGTAAAAAGAATTTATGGACTTTATTATCAGTTATTTTGCATATATTAAGAATTTACATATTCCTCAAGCATTACAAGAAATCTAATAAGTACAGATTTTAAGTAGCTCTGGAAAATGATGAAGCCTTCAAATAAATTGCAAATTAACATGATTTGTATTGTCTGGGAGCACAGAATGCTTTTTTGTTTTAACTTTGGGCTGCACCTTGCATAACAAGAATCCTAGATGGTACCAGAACACAAAATAAGTACACATAATAGCATATGAATAGTATGAATTTTTCAGCCTATTGTTTCTGTATGTCAGCAGTCATTTCAGTTCAGCTACGTAAACCAAATATGTTACCATGTTGACTCTTCTGTTTCATGTCATATTGTACTGTGCTATGTATCATCCTTAAAACCAAAGAAAGAAAATTATGCTTTTAAATTTCTGAAAATATATGCTTTTTAAAAATGTGTTAGACTTACTGGGAAGAGAATGGGAAAAGAGGAATGACTTAAGAAAATACTTTAGAATAAATTTTCAGAAGATCTAGATGCTAACCTGTTTCTTGAGAGGATAAACATTTGACAGGAAGCTTTCTTTTACAGAAAACAGTGCTTTTTGTTGCTGACATGCATATAGATAACATTCCAGAACCATTTATATATTGTATATTCATAAGAATCCCGATAAATAACACAAAGTCTTTTAAAAAAATCAATGAACTCACTTTAGACAGAGCTTTGCCAACAGTTAATGGGATGTGCTCATTCCACTCTACTAAGCACTGTTGAGATACACCTGGATTGCTGTGTCCATTGCTGGGTTTTCCAGTATACAAGAGAGACATGGACGTGCTGGAGCGAATCCAGTGAAGTTCCACAAAGGTGGTTAAAAGATGGTAAGTCTAAGCATACAGGAAAATCTTCCAGGAAAAACAATTCGTAGGAGAATAATCTGAAAGATTTAAATATTGCTTTCAGTTTTGTTTCTAGTAATGAGTAAATGTCGTACTGTGCATGCAGTACTTCCAAAGAAACTCACTCTTTCATCAGTTACTGAACTACACCTTTATTCACAATGAAAAAGACACATTTTTATACCTAGTATATTCATTCCTCTGCAAGTCTACTTGATATAGGAAGGAAAGCAGCTCTGTTCAATAGCAGAAGGCACGGCTCGCAGGCATCACTGTTTAAACAATTGTAGCCTTAAGCCTCATTTTACATCACCCAGACAATTACCCGTTCTTTTGCTTTCTCCAGGTTCAAAGTGTTCTAAACAGTAGTGTGCTGAGATTTTTTGCAAGGAGAGACATTGCAGAATTTATAGCTCTACAAACTCACTCTAAAGACCAGATGTTGGATCTATAGCTTTTATTGCAATACTTAAAATCTGTTTTTACTCCAGGTATATAGAACATAAAGTAATGACAAATTTGACCATATAAGTGATGTGGAAATTTTCACTGATGATAGCAGTTTAACAATTGCAAAAATGAGCATAATTGTGAGAATTAATGATGACGGTCACTAATTCAGAGAAGCAGGGAAATTCCTTAAGTATCAACTTGCAAAGGAGTTTGTCCTTATTTTCAGCTAAGTTTAATTCCTTTCCTGACGGACATATTTTAGTTAATGGACCAACATGGATAAGCTGCATTTGTAGGATCTCTCTTGTTTTATGTTGCTCCGGTAGGCATTTAGCCATTTGCTTCTTTCTTTTCTGTATCTTTTCCAGTTTTACTTCATGGGTTTTGATGTAGGGAGAAGATGTATTCAAGATGTGACCACTCCTAAGAAGCTACACAGTGGCTGAATAACATTTTCTCTTTTATTTCTTTCCAAATAACTTGGTATTGTATTGCTTTTTGGCTTATTACTGCATATTAAGTAATATTTTTCTCAGAGTTACCTCAAATAACCCTAAGATATCTGTTTTGAGTGTTACTAAAACTCTGTTTTGTATACTTTATGCTGTTTGTTTTTTTTCCTACAATGCTTTTCATTTATCAACAATTAATTTTTTATTTTCCAGTCATGCAAAGCCATGACCTCCCTCTGCCATTCTTACAGTGAACTTTCCCTTTTACTACTTTGACTAAATTGTAATCATCAGTAATATTTGTCAGCTCACTACCCATATCCCTTTCTAGATTACCTGTGAACACATTGGAAAGCACAGGTTTTAGCATAGATCTTTTGGGCTTGTGTTGGCAACTTCCCTTCATTGTGAAAATTTTAATTATTTCCTACCTTTTGCTCCTTTTTATTAATCAGTGGTTAATCCATGGGAGGACTTCTTATTCCATGACATCTTAGTTTTCTTTGAAGAGAAGTGTTTTCAAAAGCTCTTTCAAAATCCACATATAAAATTTTTATATCAGTTTAAGAAGTGTACTCTTTTTTAAGCATGGGAAGGTGACTTTCATGTATGGGTTTTGTTTTATTTTTTGGTGGCTCTGATTACTTCTTTATGCTTTGTTTGGCATTTTGATAATATTTCTATGAAACTTCATGAATATTATAATGCTTGAGGAATAAAATTTCATTAATATTCTATACAATATAATGCAATAGTTCATGATGTATTCCAGTATCATTTCTTGTGGACCATTTTTGTGATCTTAATCTTATATTTTATTAAACTTACGGATGGAATACTTTCTTTAATCTATATGTAATATTCCATCAAATTTTAAGAAGACATTTCCTGAGTATTTAATGAACTTTTTCATAGTTTCTTTTTTCTTTATGAAAATCTACTTCTGTGTTTGGAAAAATGCCTGTTTAAGACAATTTGAGACATTTGTAAATGCATAAATGATCACATTTCAGCATAACTACTATTTATTTTTTAGTGAAAATATACAAATATTTAATGTGAATTACTTTCTGTCTCTAGTTCTATCTTTATCTGTATGATTTATCTTTCCATTAAGTTTTAAGGCATACTGTAGCTAAGCAAACAAAAAAATTTCAAAACCATATTTTTCATCTGTGCAGGTCTAGGCTTTCAGCACATTTTGTCTTCTAGTAAGTCGTTTAAACACAACAATAGATGGTTCTGTCTTATACTTGAGTATGACTTCCAAGCTTGCTATTTTACTGGTCTGTGTTGTGTCCAGTGATGAAGAATAGACACCTATGGATAGGTGTCCAGAAAGCAAACTATGTCTTCCCTTCAGCTCTGGTGCCAGATGTTGCCTAGAGTTATTCTATTATTTGAGTTATTGTTATATATTCAGAGGTGAAATATGATAGTGATTATCAAGAAAATCAGATGCTAAAAATGTAAGCATTTTTTTTCCATCGAATTTGAAATGCCACTTTTATAGCTTTTTTTTCCACCAGAAATGGTGCTAAGATGCTTTATATACTAAGAGCTAAATTAAGCTTCTGGGGCTACAGCAGCTGGGACCTGCAAAAGAAAAGTAAAGCTTGGTAGGCCTTTCTCACAGTGGCAGAGAAAATTCCTTTTCAGTGGAACTTTTTAAATTATTTTTTAACCTGGGCTCTGAGTAGCCAAAATGGTCCCTTATGGAATGCTCCCAAGTTATAGCTTGTCTGGGCTGGAAAAACAACCATGACACTTGTGTTTTTTTAATGAAACACCCACTGCAAAGAACCACTGTAGCTTTTACTGTACTTCATGTTTCCTGTAGGCAAACATGTGAAATACATACTGTCAGAAGCAGAGTGGTTAGTAGTGTTCTCGAGTTCTTTCATCACTTGTGCTCTACTGTATTTCTCTACTATTATATGTGTTTACGCTTACACTCTAAAATATTTCCCTTGAAGAGTTCATCTGCTGCTAAAAAGCTATGCTTTGTACTCGATGAAATGTATACATAAGTGGCTTTAAAAGATCTATGTTGAATGATATGATAAAATGCTAAAAAATATACCCCACACAGTGATATGATGCAGTAGTCTGAAATGTACCTGATCACACACAAAGATAAAATACTGAGGATTAGATCTCACAGTTCTGTGATCTGATGCTTTGAACAGCATCTAAAAAAAGAAATTCTATGAACCTTGTTAGCTCAAGAAAAACACTGATCAAATGACAGGGTAAATTTATTTGGATGGTGCCTATGTTTTGCTGGACTTGATAAATGTTTCATGGAATCACAGAATCATAGAATGGTTTGTGTTGGAAGGGACCTTAAAACCTATCCAGTTCCACCCTCCTGCCATGAGCAGGGTCACCTTCCACTGGATCAGGTTGCTCAAAGCCCCATCCAACCTGGCCTTGAACATCTCCAGGGATGGGGCATCCACAGCTTCTCTGGGTAAGAAATAAACTTTATGCCCTCTCATTGAGGATATATCAGATATTAAACTGATAAGAACAGCTAGTACGCTTGGATCTTAGCCAAAAGGCTGAGAAGTTAGCTTCTGGTTTAATTTTTTTTCACTAGAATTTTCATGAACAGCAGAGGACTGGACAGTAGGATGGAAGAGTTAAATTTGCATGGATGTGCAATGGAGTGAATTAGGTGGGTGAGTTATGAGGGAATACTGAACTGCTTATTCTCAGAGCAGTAATATTTTTTGCAGCTGAGACACCCAGCATGTTTGGTTTGAGCATATGGGCAAGAATCGGATAAAAACTTTGGACAAGTTACCCAGAGAAGTAACTTTTCTGTTTGTATTAGTTCCAAAGACTGAAGCCTCTACAACAAAACAAATATTATCTGTGCCTCTAAATTTAAAAAAAAATACTTAAAATAAGTTCTTTTAATGGCCACATGAGAAAGAGGACTTCCACAGGACTTCGAGGGTAGGTAATAAACTGGTCTTCAAGTTGGTGTCTTCAACTGTCTCCTGCTCCCTTATGCTTCAGAGACACTGAGGGATAAATCCTTCTCAGAATAACAATCACAGAAATCTCACATCTTCATTGCCTTTGGCATTATCTTCAGTGAAATGCAGCTTTAACCAGACTCTTTTTAAAAACTTTATTACTAGGATAGTTGGCAGATGCACTGCCACAAATGCAATTTCTTTCCTTTGATCATTGACTTTCTTATAATCCACTTTCAGCTCCTTGACTTGGAAGTGCTCTGTTTTCCAGGCCTGATTCCTCAGCTTCTCCTTTAGTAATGGATTTACGTATTGTTGTATTCCAATGTTTTTTTCCTAGAGTTTCCTATAATTTCAAATCTCCCTGGAAATTAAGGACCTCTTCCCATTTTTGGTCCATGGAATAACACCATCTAACTACAGGTAAGTCTTTAAACACAAATTTAAGAGAAATATAAGGCAGAGTAGTATGTAGACTGGTAAGTGACATACAGGTACAGTCAATCTACTATGTTAGATAGAGGAAAATAAAACTAGTACAAAGTAGAGATGCATCTGCACAAAACTGTAACCTGTTCAACTCTATGAGAAGGCTATGTAATGCAATCAGGTAGAAATACAGCTAGCTGTCGTTTGAGCAAGAATATGGTTTTATGTCAGTGTTTCAGATATAAGTAATAAGTAAGGTCAGTATGAATGAATGACAGGAAATTAAACAGTGCTGTAGAAATAAGAACTTTAAAGTCTATATAATTTACAGAATCACAGAATTGTATAATTTAGATACCTTTGAAAAATTTATCTCTAAATTAGTGTCCTGTATCCAACAGTGTCTGAAACTATACCCTCAGTAAAAACTGAATGCACTGTCTTGAAGCTAGAGAATAATTTGTCCTCATGGAGAGTTCAAAAGAGATTGGTTAAGTCTGTACCAGGGAGATCAGTGCCACTAACAGACTTTCTTTTTTTTGGTATTCATACCTTTTCGCATGTAGTTCTTTGCATAATAGCCAGATGTTACTGGTACCTACAGCTTTGTCCTAAAACCTCTAAATATTACTTTAGATTTCAGTCTCTTTCAGTTCCACTGAGTTTCACGTTTTTTGAGAGAGAAAATATCATGTTTTTGTAGATCTATTTGGTTCAAGATAGATTTTTAGCTGAAATCAGTGGAGCACAGTTCTGGTCCCATCTTTGAGAATCTCTAGTTCCACATATCCTCCCATCCAGATAAAAGTGTAATGAAGAAATACAAGTTCAGTTTTTCTTCTTTGCCAGAACTCTAGCAGAGTCTTATTTCTGAAGGCAATGAAGTTATTTTCATTAACAACATTTGATATCACATCTACCATCCTGAGAAAACACTTCAGGAAATCTAGGAAATCTTACATGACAGTAGAAGCTGATGTTTTAGCTACTTTATCGGCCCTTTGTTGCTTTACCCCACTGACATGTAGACAGCAATTTTTCTGACTGAATGAATGTAGGAATCTACTTCAGGGTGAGCTGAAGAGCTCTCTAAAACCCTCTATGTGTACTACTACGATACACTGTATGTAGTAATCACCCAATCCATGTATTGCATCCACGTGTAGATTCCTATATTCAGGCATTTAAAACAACCAGCTGAGTCACACTACTAAATTTTATAAAGCTGTCATGCAACTCAGTTGCTTAAGCAGACATTTAATTCCAATCAAGTTACTCAAAGGGGAGTTGGCAAATATGACACTAGTATTTTAAAGAACTTTTCTCAGCAACTGATTTAAGTTCCTAAAGTTAAAAGAGAAATCTTAGGGTTAAAATCAGTTGCCCACTTAATGGCTGGTAGGGACACTAAATTCTTAATGGGCAATCTGATATTTCCAAGTGGAGCTGACTGGTGTGAACTGATATGATTCTTATGTCTTTCTGGAGTGGTAGCTGGAGATCAGACAGAGTACCTGAGGTTATTTCAAATGCCACTAAGGACTATAATTTAAACTACTGATGACTGAACTACTGTGACACTTTACTTTGTACAGTCATGTTCAATTTTTAAAAATGAATAGGCTCCCAAATCATAAATTCTGAAAATTTCATCCTGATCCTGGGAAAAAAAAATATTGAGAGTGTGTGTACAGTATCAGGAGAAATATAGAGCAACAGGAGAAATACTGTCAAACCCTTTTGTGGTATTTGTATTCCTTTCATGTAATATTAATAAGAGACAGGGTAACTGTATGAGCTGTGTTACTGCACAGCTGGCCTCAATGTTCCCACCATACAGTACAAGAGAGACCACAGATGCCTAATGACCTGCCAAGGTCATCCAGGAAATATGTTGCAGAATAGGGAACTCCAGTGAGATGCTACATACCCAGACCCTACTCTTTTCCTTCTATCCAAACGACACCAATAAAGCTTGGGAGCACCAACAGTCATGTACTACTCAGAAATTTATCTTTTCATTATTATCCTGTGGAGGAGAGATGAGTTATATCCTTGGCAGCAATCTGTATGCTACTTGCATATGTTATTCCATTTGCTCCTAATCAATACTAATATAATACTAATTTCTGTGGAAAGAATTATCATCCGTAAGAATAGTTATAAAAATAGGTCTATGGATGCATCAGAAGCACAAACCACCCAGAATATATCACCAAGCTAAACATTTTAATTGCTATTTCAATTTTTGAGGTAGTTACAGTTAAAATATGCCTATAGCTGTTGCTTCTTGAATGAATCATTTCTTGAAGTAACATAGGAAAAATAAATGGTTTTGTCTTCCTCTTCAGTTTCTCACAACAGACATGGGTGAAAATAAAAAAATCCACACCTCCTCAGATCTAGACAGTAGGAATTTATAAAACATGACTGTGCCATACAGCATGAAGCTAAGAAAGAGGTGTGCTTAGTCCTGGAACTGATTATTAACTCAGTATCTGTCTTTTTCGCTTGCCAGACTGAATCAAAAATAGCACCCTAGTGCCCTATTCGTACAGTGACAGCTAATATCACCATATTTTAGCACATGCTAGTATAATTTTTGACATCAAAGTTTCCTCAGATGTGTCTAAGGTGCAGCACCTTAAGTTTTAAATTTTCATGTCAGAATGGCATGAAAACAGTGACTGCTTGGTTCTGCTTTTGAGTAAAGGGGAGGGCAGCTTTCATTACACAATATCCTGAACTCTATTCTTCAATACAAGCAGCATGCTTTAATTTTGAAACAGGCTGGTGAGACAGACATATTCTGGCATTTTTAGAATGAATATTTATAGTCTTCGACCCAACTAGTTTCTGGCAGTCATTCCTGCAAAACAGAAATCTTTGCTTTAGAATAACAGTGACTTAGCACATAGACAGAAATGCCAGTTTTCTAGAGAAGAACTGGATGTTATCATCTCATGGCTTGCTGCTTATAGTCACATGATAGTCAAAGAGCTTTTTATGTAATAAAAAAAAGGCCACTGAGGGGCATTAAAAGTATAGTGTTCCTCACAGAGCAGGTTTTGCCAAAAATCTGTGCTCATAGGGCCATGAATGTTGGGTACCATTGCTAAAGTGTTTCCTGAAGGCTTAGAAAACTTGACAAACTTCATGGAAGTTTCTATGTGTTAACAGGTTTTAATAGATTTCAAAGGTAATTTAATCTGTCTGTGTTTAAGACATCGTAAAGGTCATTTCTGTTCAATCTTGCTACTCTTGCAGTTCACAGAATCATAGAATGATTTGGGATTGTAAGAGACCTAAAGATCATCCAGTTCCAAACCCCTACCATGGGCAGCAACAGCTCCCACTGGATCAGGTTGCTCAAAGCCTCATCCAGCCTGGCCTTGAACACCTCCAGGGATGGGGCATCCATGATTTCTCTGAGCAACCTGTGCCAGTGCCTCTCTCCTCACAGTAAATAAAATCTTCCTAATATCTTTTCTAAATCTACCCTCTTTCATCTTAAAACCAATGCCCTTCATCCTATCCCTGCACTCCCTGATAATGAGCCTCTCCCTAGCTTTCCTGTAGGCCCCCTACAGTGCTTGTAGTTGCCTTAGGAGTGTTCATACTGGGATGCTGGCAGTATCTCTTTTTAATATTTTTTTATTTTACTCCTGTTACTTATAAAAAACTACACTCTGTCTCCTGCTTATAGAGCCAGGGAAGAGGAAGGATCCATTGGTGTGCTGATAGTTAGGTTAGAGTAGAATCAGATTTCAAATCAGAAAAGGCAGCAGTGCCTCTCTGTACCAGCCTATTTCCACAGAGACTGTGACTTGGAGATGATAAAGAAACACCAGCCAAGGCGAACTATGTGCTATACCTTGCTGAGAAATCTTCCTGCATTTCACTGTCTGCCACTTAATCATACAACTGATTTCATTCTCTGCAAATTTATCCAGTTTAATGTTAAGTTTTGTTCTGAGTGCTTCCAGTGAAAGCAATTTCACAAACTCCTCTGGCAGCTAATTTCACTGTCTAAGCAGAAATAAGATGATGAACTTTGAAGGAAGTTTTCTTCAGCTTCCAGGTGAAAATCTGTCTTCTAAACTGAAACAATCACATCACCTAAAAGGAGCTGATACAACCAGGACTACAGAGTAAAGTGTGCTATGAAATGAACACATATATGCATTTTTCTCAATTAAGAACTTTTGTCATGTATTGTATTTTCTGCATGCATAAAATGTAAATGTATTAGTAAAGCACTAAAATGTTCAAATAATATATTCCCTACATATTGGGGAAAAAAAATAGCTATTAAAAAAATTTAAAACCCACCAAATTAATGCCTGGAAAGAAATAAAGCTGTTAAGGGAACAAGTTACATACTTGCCATCTTGATACTTGCAGTGCAGTAGTTAACGAACAGAGAACAAAAGCAATGCTGTTTTTTTTCAGAGCTATGGACCAGGAAAAAAAAAGTAAATGTAAATTGAATTGAATAAGCCCTTGCTTAATTTATTGGATTAATTTTAAAATACACCTCATAATGACTTGATCCTCTGAGAAGTTTCAGAAGCTTTTAATGCTTAAAAGGCCAGATGCTGTACCGTGCTGTGTATATTCAGGCATAGCGGGTCTTACCGGATGAAGAAATAACATCCCTGAAAGGTTTTTGTGCCTCAGAAATGCACACACGGGTAATTTGCCTGACATTTAAAAAATTTAATTTAGGGTTCTTAGGAAAGAGACATAATCATCAAATAACAGCTCACTTTCCATCCATAGAAATTCCTTAATAGTTCTAAATATGATGCGTACTCTCAAAAATTACTTGACTCATAACCATGAACCTTTAACACAATTAATTTAATTTGTAAATTGAACAATATGACTCACAATTTGCAGTTTGCTGAACGATTCCTGCCTCATGTCTTGGTAATTTCAGTCATGCCATTTTCTACAGTTTTATGTTGCCGTTAGGTTTTGTGCAGCTTTCCCACTGTAACGCCATAATGTCCAGTTTGCATTTTCCCACTAGCTACTATTGGAGAAGACAGCAGTCTTGTTCAGTATCTGTTCACACAGATTGAGTCCTGTGTTCTCTCTCCTTCCAGGTGATGTGTGGGTTAAGGTCTTAACTGGCAAATTGTTCCTGAGCTGCCAAAACTGGCTATGAAAAGGCATTTTCAAACAAGATGATACCAATGCAAGGTACATCCAAGGCTAACCAAAATTTTCATATTCATACAATGATGTAGATTGGTGACCTCTTCCACCACTAAATTATCATTCCATTTGGGACTGGTGTTTAAGGGTTGCCTTAGAGCAGGAAGTAAAACAGATTTGATGAGAGTTTCCATTCTGAGAATGCAAACACTATAAAATAATACGAAAGAGGGTAGATTTAGATTAGATTTTAGGAAGAAATTCTTAATGTGGGGGTGGTGAGGCACTGGCACACCTGGAGAAGTCATGGATGCCCCATCCCTGGAGGTGTTCAAGCTCAGGTTGAATGAGGCTTTGAGCAACATGATCCAGTGGGAGGTGTCCTTGCCCATGGCAGGGTAATTAGAACTGTATGATCTTTAAGGTCCTTTCTGACTCAAACCATTCTATCACTCTATGATTCTATGATAAAGGAATGAAACGACTGTAAGCTCCTGTAATTAGTCAAAATTGCCTAAAATTGCCAAGCATTTTAGTTAGACGAGAACAGCCAGTGGAGGAGTTTGAGCTATGCCTATGTTGAACAAGCCCAGCAAATCTATTCTCTTTGTGTAGGGTGGTTACTTCTGTGCTCCAAGAAGGTAATGAGTGATGCTCATGCTGTCATGTTTGGGCCATGATCACAGGCTACAGGACCAGCTGTTCATGAAAAGGGGAAAGCAGTTGCTGGATGATGTTTGAACGAAAAAAAGCAAGCTGTTATGAACATCTTTGGGGGTTTTCTTCTTAAATGGTTGTGCTAAACTATGAGAAAGGTAAAACTGTCCTTTGGAAAAATGAAGCAGCGCTAGGACAATAAATTCTGGCTACCTTTAAGAATGACATACCTCAAAACTGTGCAACATTTAGAGGGTTTGAACAAGTGCCGGTGTTCTTTGAGCATAGCATGGTATGGGATGTTTCAACAAGATGAGGCAGATGGTGTGACATGCCTGAGAGATTTTTGATAACTGCGATTCCTTATTTATGAGGCACCTTGTGATGAAAACTGTGTGCCCTTGCTGAGTTCTGCAACGTTTGATGATGATGGACCTGCAGGATTAATTATTCCAGGATTTTCCAAAACTTTTTTCTTTTTCCTCAGAAGTCTCTGAACTAAATAGAAGTAGTAATGCTTATTTTTATAGTTGAATAGCCTTAATATGACCAGATAGCATGAGAAGGACAGATTCATTAGATGGAGGACTGAAAAGAGAGTAGGATATGCTGCAAACTATGCATAGCTGTTTGCATTGCTAAGGTGTGTTTGACCCAAAAGTAAATGACAGCTGATAGTACCAGCTGAAAATCTGGGGATGAAAAATAACCTTTATTTGGACATGATCATTTACACTAAAATTACTACAGATTTTTATATTATAAAACTTTTATTAGGATATTTAGTGTAGCAAGAAACATAGTATCAGTAATATCTAAACATGTCAAATTTTAAGTAAGTGAAGTAGCCATCAAGTTTTGAACTAAGCAAAAAAAAGTACACTGATTTTTTCTTTATTTAAATATTAAATGTTGTATTAGTTAATTACCATCAGAGCTTTCTCCTAGTTCTTCTGTGTGCTGTTTAATTTTTTCAAATAAATTATTTACCTACAGAGCAGTCGACAGTGAGAGACTCTGTAGAGAAATTAATTGGGGCATTGGTGCAGGCATAATATTATCAGTTGATCAGGCAGAGTTTTTGAATTGCAGTTAAGTTTAATTTACTGATCAGTTAAGGTACTTTTATTTTAAAATACATTCATTTTAGCCTTGTAAATTGTATAAGGTGGGTATTTTGTGGAAAACTTAATTGAGGATAAATTGATATTGAAGTAAAATATGCTTGATGGAGTCTACACAGAAATAATTACTCACAATAAACTTTATTAAATGCAAATCAGATGTAGGCTGACTGGACTAAGAAACCTGGAGCATTGCATATTATGTCAGGAAAAAAGCATCATGAAGTAAAGGGGTAGGAAATTAATCCACTTGTGATTTCATCTCTACCTGCAAATATCTCCCACTTACGTAGGAGGGAACGTCAAAACTGCTTTCACATCAACTTGCTTTAAATAAGTTTAACCACTGTATCTAATAGCAATAAGCATCTCCTCACCAAAAATAAGGACGCAATAAGAGGTTGAGGGTGTATTTCATTCAATTTGTTTGATTTTTTGATAGATACTTTCTTGTGCAAAGTGATAGAACTAATCAGGCCTCCAAAATGTCAAAGCCTTCATATTGGATGTTTAACCAAAGTGAAACTTTTATTGCAAACATTGCAAACATATTGCTGTGGTTTTTTTATTCACATATGTGCTTCCACTGGTTTGTAATCAGACAGGAAAAGAATATATGATAGACCTAACATTCTTACATTTTAACAGGACAAATCCTTATGTATTTGTCCCAGTTCCCTCATGGCTGTATAATAATTTACAACCATTGAAACTAATTGCGTGGCTTCTTTCATGTGAAAGCACACCAACCTTTTATGTTTGGGTCTTCACTCAAGGTGAGTTACTTCCTTGTCAGTCTCTCTGACTGCAGTTCTAAAGACAGATCTCTTGCTTTGGCTAAATTCACTTAAGATTGTTTTTGTTTCTAAAAAAACCCAACTAATTGTGTAATTATCCTGCTCTGATGTGTTAAAATGATAATGTCACTAAATACTAGTGAAAAGGTCAGAGGAAATAAGTAATTACAACTGGTATTATATTTGGCATTAGAAAAGAGAACACTGTAAGTGGTTTAAGTTGCATACAAAGAATGTATTTTCTTTGATTTCTTATTAAGAGAAGCCCACAGTTTAGTTTTTTTAATTGTAAAATAATCTGTGGCATGTCATCCATCTTTTCCTTATTCTGAAGACATCAAGATCTTATTGTGGGGAAAAGTAATTCTCCTCTTTCAAAATGTACTATGGCTCTTAAAAATGTACTCTAAAAACCATAAGCATAATGTCTTGAAAAGAAAACCTTTCAGAATTCTAGGGCAGAACTATGATTTCCCCTAATGTATGCTGTAGAGTAGTTAGGGTAAGAAAGTTAATCAATCCTTTTACACTCAGCTGGACTTTATATATACACATGGTATATATATATGTGCATACGTATAGAGAGAGGGTTGTGTGTTTGTGAGTCTGTACATATTAGGTTAGATTTTGAGTAACTTCAGTATCTAACATATCTTCATATGATAGTCTTCACAAATATTTCACTTTGTTTCTATAAAGCTTTGAAAACCTTCCTATTTATGAATTCTATGCACATTGCACTGCTGAAAGATTATTCAGTACAGAATACTTCTGTGAAGTTTTGAATAGCTTATACGAGAGTAAGGCAAAGCAGATTGTGTTATTTATTCTCACTATTTATGGTCGTTTCAGTCCATTAAACATGTAGTCCTCTAGTCCCATAGGACATATGAATTCTGCTGGAAACATATTTTATTTTGAAAAACAATGTATATTGAACTTACAATGTACATTCATGTTAATTAGAGAAGAGACACTGGTAAATAGAAATAGCACAGCTCAACCCTCTGTATTACGGATCCAGTATGTGTTGTAAACAGACACATTTCTGAAAAACAGAGGTGTTTTAAAGTTTTTCTCCTTCTGTCATATATATGAAGAACTATATACTCAGTTTATATGGGAATACTCTTAAATGATTAGGACAATTTATATTTGAGTTTTGAGACCTGTATCAATTCAGAAGCAGTTAATACATCTGCTTTTTTAAAACTGCATGCAAAGAAAGCTTTTGCCTCATACATGTATGAAATAGAAACCGAATGGACTGTGCTAAAATTAAATCAGTGAGAGAAAAGAAAAGGCACAGAGTCGCGCTGAAATCTATTATGTCAGACTTGACTAATAATACAGCAAAGAATCATTCCAGGACCATGTTATCATCAAAGTTTCATCTGCTTTACATTACTTTTTAATACTCTTTAACAAACCTGGTCTAAATTTCAGCTGAATAGATGCATTTACTACAATTTCTACTTTGTGCTGGGAGCTTCCATCATTCAGTATAGAAAGATGAAAAATAGCTCTTACTTTGACCACCTGCAAAAGAAGCCAAGTAGTTTTGAGTGAAATTTGCAATCTAGACCTGGTTTAAATTCTGAGGCAACAATTGGACACATGTAAGGAAGGAACATCCCCTGACTTTAGTCAGTAATCCACTGTTTCAGGCACTTGAGCAGGAGGTAGGGCTGGTAATTCATTTTTTTTTTCTATGGAGATTGAATCCCAGATCTCTCATTTCTTACAAGTGTATCCCAGTCAACTTGCAATATGCTATTATTCTACACCTTTCTCTGAAGTTATCCCACTGACAGTGTTCCTTCCACTTGCTTTCATGGTGCTTATATATTCATTGAAATTACGAATCAAATCCTAGCATTCTAGATGAGTTCCTAACCCCTAATTTATGGAGTAATTTTCACTTATTCTGTCACACTGGCTTAATAAACAGTACCAACTGGAAAAACTGTGAGTGCCCTATAGTAAAATACGCTTCACAGTATGAATGTAGCGTTTTCAGGAAGATGAGAATACTAAAGGTAGATCTCGCATTCCCAGGAGAGTGCCTGAATGATGTGGCTATGCAGTAAAGAGTAGTTAAACAGTATTGCTCCATTTTCTGTTCTGGGACAAGTGGCTATGACAAGCTCCTCATTGGCTAGAGAGATACAAACATTCAAGTATGAAACAACTCTCTACATTCCTATTGTGAAAATAATTAATCATTGGAAGAAATTGCCTCAGGATATGGCTAATTTTCTATTGTGAATTTTTGAAATAGTACCTGCTTATTCTTTGAAGAGAGAATATTATCTTATTTTAACATATGTATGTCTTATTTAAACAACTATTTGTTGGTTTTATGCAAGAATCAGTAGGTGAAATTCAAAGCCTCATAAGCTGCAGGGCAATTGAGGTGATGATATCGGTCCATTTTGTGTCTAAAGCCTAATTTTTCATAGATAAACTATGAAAAATGCTGCCTTGTGATTTTTGTGTGTGGTTATTTATTGTCCATTCGTTTTTGTCCCTTGCATCATAATTCTGGAAAAAAACTACATTTTTATTCAGTGAAATATATATTTAAGGTCTGTGTCATGTAATGTATTCTTGTAATTAACATTTCAATATTTGTTAACACAATGGCACTTACAGTATTGGAAAATGCAAACTATTAATCTTAAGAGTTATATAAGCTTCTATATTTGATTAACATATTCAGTAAAGTGCTTTGGCACAACACTAAGCAGGAGAATGAAAAGGTCAAAAAAGACTTTTTACTGGTTGCTTCATTGGTAGGCTGGTTCAATAAGTTAAAATCAGGAGTTTTTCAATAGAGAGTGCTGCAGGGAAATGAGAAACGTATAAAGTTGCTTTGTCATCAATAAATTAATACATATTAACTAAATCATGTATTAATGGGCAATAAAAATAGATTACTTTTTACATTTGGATTTCTAATTAATATTCAGCCTGAATTAAGTATTCACCAGTTTATGTGGTGGTCTAGTAAAGGTGCGCTAGACATGGGAACTGGGACCTACGAGTAGCCCATCTGTATGTAGACAGAACACCAGTGCCTTGTGCCACCCACAACACCAGCAGTCACAAAGGTGTTTTCTTTTGTGAAATGCTTTATGTACTCTTGAATACAGAAAGACCACGCAAAATAATAAGGACATAGGAAAATTAATTCGTAAAAAGATTATCCTGTAATCACAGAATACTTTAGCGCATAATGGACTGTGAAGGTGTCTGCTCCAACCCCCTTGAAAGCAAGTGGAAATGCTGCGTGTGATCCTGTCCAGTTGAGCTTTGAATATCTCAGAGGACTAAGATTTGGCAGCTTGTCATGAAGAAAAGCTTTTTCTTAAATTTAATTGTAATTTCCTGGATTTTAGTTTGTGTCTTTCGTCCCTTATCTTTTCCCTGTGACCGTCCTAGAATAGCCTGTCTGTCACATCTATATTCTCCCATCAGTTAGTTGAAGACAGCAATACAATCCCTTGCTAGCCTTGCATTCTTAAGGCACAACAGTTCTCTCAACCTCTTTTACTATGTCCTCCAAAGCAAAGTGCTAGAGTATATTTTTTTACAGGGCTATAGGATTTACATCTCCAAGTCACTGAAGTTATAAAGCTGGGAGAAGTTTTGCAAGAGAATTAGAGCCACTGTTGTGCTGGAAGAATCTCAGATATATTGACCCAACCACGTGTCATCAAACAGGGGAAAAAATACCCATTACTGTCCCAACATGATGAATTGAGAATTCTGACTGCACGTTAATGAATTCTGGTCAGTCTACTGAACCTGCTAATACAGGCCTTTTATAATCTTGGATACATCTATGCAAGTATAGGCCAAATACTGCTGATAATGTCTGTGCTATGTTATTGCCGGACTAGCGGCAATAGCTGGTCACTAAATCTCAACTGGTCATTTACTGCAGCTGAAACAAGACAGGAACATTAAATTTTTCTTACCTGTCTGAAAAGAAGGAACCAGACATCCGGAAATACTTCAAGTAGGATGGAGGGATTGAGGTGATATGTGAAGAGTTTAAAGGTTTAAAGAAGGATTTTTTAAAAAAGGAAAAAAATAAAAGGCACTACAGAGAACTCTAAACAGGAGATAGGAAGATATGGGCAGTCTTTTACAGCAGGAAAGACTGCTGTGGTGGCAGGACCAGCAAAGGTTAGTGAAAATAGAGTAGAAAAATCTCTTTATGAAAAAAGAAGCTGAGACCTTGGAGCATCTCTGCCTTTACCTATGACATACAGGCTAAAAGAAGTTTATAGCACAAGCCTCCTTTAAATTAGGACCTCATACGATCCTATAGGAAGTGTCTGACCAGAAAAAAACTTAAATAGATCTGTTACATTATATCCTGCCACTACCAATGGGTGATAATCGATGTCTATAAAGTAGAGGGAAGGAAACTAACAAGTGGGACCACTTCTTTGTTCCTACACTGGTCTTCAATCCGCTAGATAAAGAGACATTAGGATTCTGTGGGTGAAATTCAAGCAGAAGCATATATTTTAATAATGACAACAACCACTGGAACAGATTATCAAAGGATGTGATTCTGTCACTTTAAATCTTTACAAGAAGATTGGACATATTTTTAAAATTTATGCTTTAATACCAATACACAACTAGGGTGAATTGCTAAAATTACATGGTCTATTTCAGGTATGACTAGGTTATGGTTATTACAATGGATGTTTTTAATCTGAAACTCAACAGATTAAATTATCTTCTGGTTTTAAATTAAAGTGAATTTTACCTTGACTCCATTAAGCCAGGATTTCACCAGATATCTGCAAAACTTTATTCCTGAAAGAGCTGGGCTGATTTTTATCACAAGCAGAAACTGATGAAAAAATTAAAGGAAAAAATGTCCTCTCCAAAGCAAATTACTTTACTGTTCAATGTTTATTCAGAAGAACTTTGAAATAAACGGTGCTTATTAAAAGAGATTGGAGGGAAAGTCACAGAATAAGGAAGAAAGATTATTCTGTAAAGCATTCCAGAAGAGAGCCACATAAATCTGAATGAACCACAAAGCAGAAAGGTATTTGTTCCATTAACAGAACTTACACGGGTATTAAATAAAAACTTGCAGTTTTATTAAGAAAAGGCTATTTGAATGCGTGTCAAGCCAACACTATTTCATGTTTCCTGCAAATTGAAATCATCTTTATAAATATTTATTGATTTGAGGTGATGGTTTATTACATTAAATGCAATTTAAAAAAAAAAACTTGCAAATGTTTAAACTGATGTTGGATAGAACATGCATTATAAAGCTCAATCAGTTAATTTGCCTCAAATATGACTGTATTAAATTATATAAGCCTAATTCTGTGCTTTTTAACCATATGGAGGCAATGGCTTTTTAGGACATAATTTCTCCCCCCCCCCAATGTATTTAATATTATAGATGAACATGTGCGTAGGAATTTAGAAAGAATTGTTTAGCACTTCAGTATAGGTGATGAGTCTCACCACAATTTTGGGAAGCCTCAAGCCAACTTGAAATCAAAGATTTATTTTCTTATTCAGAAGAAACTTGGGCCATTTCATAACAGGCCATAATATGACTTTAATTGTTGTCAAATCTCTCTTTACTAATACACCACTGCATTCTGTGTTTCCAGACCAAAAGGTATAAAAGCTTCATACCAGTATAATCTGAACTTTTGGTGCATTATATATAGTAAAAAATTGACTATCACAGAGAAAAATTTGACTGGCAGTGTCTTTACATATCATATAGATACCATATCATATAGATACTGAAAATCTGAAAGGACACAAGATACCAAAGAAAATTTGGCACCTTACACAATCAAATTGAAGGTGATTTTGTTGTATGTTTTGTTTGTTTTTTTTTCTTATTTAATCGTGGCTTCAGTAGTATCCAATAGATGAAAAGAAGAGCCATGACCAGATTTCAACACTGACCTAGTATGTATTATTATGCCCTTTGAGTAAGTTGTAGCATGATTCCCACTCCCATACGCTATTAAAAGTTAATGATCAAGATCTTGGTGTGACAAGCACAACAGTTTTAAGAAATAACGTTGATTATCAGTGCCTTACTTTTCTGAAGTTCCCAACTATATGACAACTCTCAAAGATAAAGTAGTATTAAACAATTGTTTTGAGTCCCCTTTTGTTCTGTTATGAACCAGGTACCAGAAAGTGGATGACTGACAGGTTTCCACATAAAATAAATTGCTCTGTTGGCCAGTTTAATCTGTGAGCTGAACCAACGGTAAAGGTTACTTTCACAAAGTAGCAAACAACATTTGAGATACAGTTGAAAAAATACGCCTTTTAGTGAATTCATTATCTCTCTAGCCTTCTGCTTTCAGCTTTTAGCATATATATGCATTTCCCTAGGGTTAAGCCAATGTGTTTCTCAATTCCTAGACTGCTCTAACAAGAATTGAAGACGATAACAAATGAATTCCCAAACCCATCCTGAAGCACATGAGTTTTGAATTTTAAGTATTTTGTTGTTTCAAGGTAAGAGCTTTAAAATATCTTCTGAAGCAAACAGAAGAGCTTTGACTTGTGAAATGCCTCCATGTTCTCAGCTACCTGTCAAATTAAATAATTTTATATTTGTGTCACAAAGAGCAAATCGATGATGATACGTTTCAGAAAATTAATTAAGAGCAAAGCACTCCAAAAGGTCACCAGTTATTTTATATAGGATATAGTACTAGAGAGTTTTCATTTTTAAAATATGTAAAAGACTTTAAAGAACACCAATGAGAACATGAACTGATACTTCCTACTGTCAAATAGTTTGGATTTCTGTCAAGTCTTTGTGTGATATTTTAAAAAACACAGAAAAGCAAACAGTAAATGGTCTGACTCAGTTGTCAGATTGATGACACTAAGGTTTGATGTCTTGGTAATATAGATGGTATTGTACTTTTTCAGATTTTGAACTCTCACACATTTCCCAAAGAAGCTGTAGTTCCTTGTATGAGTTTGCAGACACGGAGGCTTGATTTTCTTCTTAACCTGTCACAGACCTTGAAAAAGCTCCAGTGTTTCATGGGTGACAAAGTAAAAACCACTGATCTGCTCTAAAAAACACCATGAATTGAAATGACTGGTGTGCCTTGGGTGACCTCTGAAATTCCTCTGACTTCTGATGGATAAACTTTAGAATCTAATTTATCCATCGAGGCTTCTTCTAGTGTCAAGAAAGCAAGACCTTAATATAATTGGAAGGAAAATGTCTTCTTTAAACTCCTAGATTGAATATTTCAAAGGCTAACAGATTAGCTTGAGTTAAGACACCAACACATTTAGATGGTTAAAGCAGGTGATACAAATCTCACTGTTTAAGTTCCTACACAACTGATCTACAACATACAAATCTACAAAAAACAGATCTACAAAATAAGAATGAATTTACACACAGTTCAAAAGCTTTTCAGAGAAATAAAAACTCTTATCTGCTTTAAATTTGATAGTATCGCAAAGGAAAACAGAATCTCCTGGTTTCCAGCTTTGTCTGTTTATCTATAGGGTATAATTTGCTTTGAAAAAAAACCCTCTCACTGCTTCTTGAAGCTGAAAAAGGCACTGAAATTTTTGATAGGTGTACAAAGGACATAGCATCTAAAAATGACTCGAAGAGACCCCAGCTTGTACTTTGAACAAAGCCATGCACCATTTCTGTGAGGCCAATGTGAATAACCTTAACTATTTGTGCCTGTAATAGCATCTTATGTGCTTTAAATTAAAGATCTTGTTATTGAGGGTAAACAAGGCTTTTTTGAAAATACCACATGCTACAGCATAGTACTCATTTCTTACAGCTGACAAGGCTTTGTGCTTAATGGGAGACAGACTGTCTTAGAGAGAGAATATGCAGAGATGGACTCATATACATATACTCTTAACAGCAAGAATGAAGGTTTCTTTAAGAGTAAACCCACAATGTATTAGGGAGAAAAATAATTTCTTGTTTAAAGTGCTGGAACAGCATAAAAACCATGATTGCATTCCCACGCCCATCTACTTTTTCAGTCAATTCCCACGTTACCAAGAAAAAAAAACCAAACCATTACTATGGGGATAAATTCTTGGACACCTTAGTTCACCACTGGAACTACAACAGAATTTTTAACCTTACATAAATCAAAATTCAGATTTGTAGCAGTTCAGCTACCATCATAAGAAAAAAGTATGCAGAATCAAGGACTTGGCTACCTCAGGTCTTTTTTTTATCAGAGACAAGCATACTATCCAATTTCTATGCTAAACTTAACAAGTTTTATGTTAAAATGAATTGCGGTGTTTGCCTTTCATATAACTCATTACAAGCTAGACATTCATTCTGTTGATAGTTTGAAGCATTCCTGTTTCTAAGCCCAAATTATTTATAGGAAGTTTATGTTCTGCCAAAAACACCTGATTAGCCATAGGTCTGTACATCCTGCTCAGCTATTTGGTCTCTGAGCTGGGCCTGTAGCCTGTCTTTCTTTAGAACAAAACTCCAGTTCCTGATCTGATAAAGTCAGAAAGAGCACTAGCATTTGATTTGGTAAAATTAGGTTTTTTGGAAGCTTAGATATACTTTCTTTTGGTATAAAGATCGAATACTGAATAAAGATACTTAATATAATATGATTTATTTTCATTGCATTTTTTTTCTTTGCTTAGGTTGATGCAATTCATAGAATTAAACTTTGTACTAAAAACCTCAAGATGGGCAGATATTCTGCTAAGGGTGTTGGAATAATGTTGCTGAAAGAAGCAGAGTTTTGTCAAACATCTGGACTTTCAGGTTATTTCCAAACAACAGTCATGCTACTGAGTCATGTTAACTGGCTAGTAAAGACCTCAGCAATTATTTTGTTTCATGATTTTATAGGTATTACATGTGCTGGTCTTCATTTATATGGAACTCTCCCTTGTTAATTAGAACAATCCTTAACAGCAGAGTTGCAGTTCAATTTTCTTTCTTCTTTTCTTTTTTTCTTCCGAGGTGGAGGTTATTATGTCTCCCCTCTTGAACACGTTAAACTTTCAGCTGATAGGATATAAAAATCTATTATTCGGCACAGAGTGTAACTCCCTCTCGTTTCCACTGTGTCTATCCTTTAACAAGGTAATAAATATGTTAGTCACCCAGAGAGGCCAGATATGGAAGTCAAGATGAGTTTCACTGTCAAAAGGGAAGAAAGGTGACTTGCAGGCAAAGAGGGTCAGACTCTAATCTCTCTGATTAGGGACCTGGGCTCTGCATTTGCTTTGGGTTCACTTCTCAGTGGCAAAGAGAACCAGAGCTGCTAGAGCAGCAACAGCAGCAGCAAGGAGATGGAGAGATCACATGTGGCAAGAAGGAGAGCCATAAAAACCTAGATGAGAGAGGAAATGTCTGAACCTGTTAAGAAAAAAGGAACACATTTGTGACAAAACATGTGTAAATGAACAGCCAAACAAATGATACTTTTTGCTTTTACGAAAGTTTGTGATGTCTTCATTTTAAAATATGTAATATTTTCATCCTAACTAACTGGGTTTTCTTTTAAAAAAGCAATGAACTTAACAGTTCAGAACATGCAGTTTGGTAGATCTTTGGTCTGAACAACAGCTATGGAAGTTTGTGGAATTGAGAGAAAAGGGCAAAAAATGCAGAGAGATCTTTTGTCTTCACCATAGATTGAAATGTGAGGAGAGACAGATGCAACTGAATACCTCTGAGTTAGGGTTCATCATGAACTGAACAACAAAACTCCATAAACCAAGTTCATCTCAGTCACGAGCAGAGTATTAGCTTCTTCTGTCTTCACAAGCCACTATGTTAACTGAGTTGTTGGGACTTTTTTAATGTATTTGGTAAACTAGAAGAAGCTCTTGGCTCAGTTAGGAAACCTCAGTAACTGATTAGGTCACAGTAACTCAACAACTTGCAATTATTTCTCCTTATCCATACTGAAGGACCAGTGAGAGACCTGAAGAAGAGATGATAGAGCAAAAAAGGAAGTAAAGAATGGTACTACTAAAGAGAATGAATGAGAATAAATCTTAAAGATGACTGTTGGGAAGCTCATATACTGGGGTTTTTTTGCTGTTTCAGAAGTACCACACAGTAAACAATGAGTTAAAATTATGTAATAATCTATGTAATGATTTCCTCCCCGCTTATGAGCCTATAGAAGCAAATGCCTTGTGAGAAAAGCATTGTGGAATTTTGTTGGGAGGCTACCATAATGTGAGCACTTTAGCAGGTTAGATGCAAAGGCAGCTGTCAGTTTTGGCATTCAGTAAGCTTTGAGTGCCTCAATTTGCAGCCTTAGAGAATATCTTGTAGAACGGTTTTCATTGTGAAAGATCTGAAAGGGTGTTTTGTGTCTTATTGCACCACATAGCATCAGAATGGTTCCAATTTGAGTCATTGGATAGACTGGAGACCTCAGAACTATAGAACAAACATCTGTCACTTCAGCTGCCTCAAATGACAGCTGTAGCAGGTTGTTTTCCATCATAGGGCCAATGTGTAGAAAGAAGAAGAAAAATGTAGGTTAGTGGTGGGATTTACTGATCTTGGCTGATAAAACATGAAGGCTAAGAAAAAGAAGTCTGGGGTTTCTCCCAATGCAACAGTTCTGCCGTGGTTTAGCCCTGAGCTGGCAGCTGAACAATAAGCAGCTGTTCTCTCACTCTTTCCATCCATTGGTGGGATGGGAGGGAATTCAGAAAAGCAAAAAGAAATCTCATGAGTTGAGATAAAGACAGTTTTCATAGAACTATATAAGAAGATATATTAACAGTAACAGTAAATATAAAACAATATATTAAAATGCAATCACTTACCGCCCAGTCATTAATGTGTCCCGAGGAGTGACTTTGTTGAGTGCAGTGATAGCAGCAAGCACGCAGATCACAATGAGCACAGAGATAGCAGAACACGGAACACATGGAATGCCAATGGACGACCTGCCCCCTGATTCAATTCCTATTTTTATACTAAGCATGCTGTTATTGTATGGAATATTCCACTGGTCAGTTTGGGTTATGTGCCCTGACTCTGCACGTGTATATTAGCAAAATATGTGAAACTGAAAAGCCCTTGACTTCTTAGCAAGAATTAAAACCATTAGTGTATTATTAACATTTTTAAATTAAATCTAAAAAGTAGCAGTTGTTGGAAAGAAAATTAACTCTATCTCAGCTAAAGCCAGAACAAGTTCCTATTGCTATCTGTGTTTATACTTTTTGCTGGTTATGATGACATATCTCTGCTTCTGTTCCCACACTTTTCAATACCTTTTTCAGGCTATTCTTATTATAATAGCCTCCCTTCCTTTCTTTTTTTTGTAATCATTCTGCATGTCATTGTTACACTTGGTTATTGTTCTCACTGGTTTCTGGTTTTACTTTACTCTGATTTTTCTGTATAGATCTGTACAATCCTGTTCACCCTTCTGTTCCTCAATTCTTAGTAAGCCAGTCAATGCTTTTTTCCCCCCTCCATGCTTCTTGAGTATTTATGCTACAAATAATAATCTACTAAGTCAGAATTTCAGAAATTCCTGTGATGAAGAGTAGTTGCAACTAATCCTTAGACTGACAGAGCCTCTGAGCTTTGTAATAAGGTTGTAGATACAATAGCTTATTAGTGTCTACATCATGTAAGTTGTTATCCAGAGTAGAGATAACGGTTTTCGTGTATTACCAAACTCCCAAAAGCTTGCTCCAAATGTGTAATCTTTAATTTTCAAATATGTTCATATACATATATTTATTAGATTGTAAAGGTCTTTTCCATTGCCCTTCACGACAGGACACCTTTCAAACTCCTGGACCTGTTTCAAAGATTGGAAGTACTAGTATTTCTATTTGATTGGTCTGTAAACACTCTTTTAAAAAAAAACTTATCCTCCTCTCAGTCCTGTTATTGGAGAACGTTGAACTGTATTATTTGAAGCTTTCAAAATCACATATACTGTGAAGCAAACATCAGACAGAGGATACATTACCTTGGATAGTTTAAGCTTTAGAAAATTATAAGCCTGCTTTAAAGTCTTACAAGTGAAAGTATTAAGCTACATTGTTTAGTTGTTCTTACCAGCAACCAGTTGTGTGGGTTTTTTCCCCCTGCAATATCCATCTCTAAGGAACGCAGACAATATTTTTCAATTGATATACTACATTCAAGCAGTTCAACCAATCTCAACAGAATTCATTCCTCTTTGCTTCCTTGTCGATAAACAATTCAAATGCTTCAATACCTATGCATCTCTTCAGAGTTTTAAGGCAGAAGAAACGACATGTTTTATTCCACACCAGGAACCTAAGTTATTGTTTTTAGTCAACTTCTTACATCCTGTTCTTTAATAAATCTCGTGCAATCAGTCATCTCCTATACATCAAAGAAACTATTCATCTTTCACGCAACTGTGAAAGCAGCCTCCAGAAATCCTATTTGAAGGCTGCAATGAGTCTGATCATGCGTTTTTAAGGGAAAATATGATTTAGGTTCTGTTCACTGTATAGACAAATGGTTTTTAAGAGGACTTATTCTTCCTGAATACATACAGCTAGGAATTTTCATGTAAAATTTTCACCAAGTTGACAAACAAAGCAGAGCAAATAAACTCTAGCTGGGACTCCATGAAATTGTAATGATGCCTACTAGATTAATGCACAAGCAGAGCCAGTGGAGTACCCTCTCTGGAGCATGCAGACTACAAATTCATCATTTAAAAAACTGAGCAGTATTTTCCCTCATCTTCTCCCTGCAGACAGAGAAAAATACTAGCAGGCATGACCATGTTAAAAAAAAAGTATGAAATGACAACACTAGAAACTACAGCCCTTTTCACCCAGCCTCAGAAAAAAGCCTGTGTTTCATCACAAACTCAACTCAGGAGAAATACATACATATTTTGATGTAGAATCATGACTGCTTGTTTCTAATTTCTGTACAAGAGCAATAGGATTTCTTTCTTGGCACTGCAAATAATATTTGTATCAGCAAGTTTTTATATATGGCTAAGGATTAAATCTTTAAAGAGGGATCTGGCAACTTGCATGATCCCATCACCCACTGGCAGTTTTCAATAACCAGTAGAAATGAATTCATTAATTAATTGGTGTCCATGACAAGATGTTGGTCGGGTGGGGCTGCAGAGAAGCCTCTGTGAGGAGATCTCTGAGGCTGCTGTGTGCTGGACACAGCCGGTTCTTGCTAGTTCCAGCTGATTCCACAACAGCCTCAGTGCAGGATGCAGCTGAGCCCATCAGCACAGCTGGTGGCACCAAATTTATTAAAGGAAATGTATTTAAGAAAGAGTAGAAAACACTGGTCAGGGAAAATAATGAGAAGCAACCCTGCAGACACCAAAGTTAGAGGCAGAGATGAGGGAAGAGGTGCTCCAGGCACTAGAGCAGAGCTGCTGCCTATGGAGGAGGCAGTGGTAGAGCAGCTAATTTCCTGCAGCCCAAGCAAATATATCTTCTTGTTTCTCACTATCAAATCTATTTTATTTGGCAATAAATTAATTTTTAGCAAGTTGATTCTATTTTACCTACAACAATAATAGGTAAATGATCTCCCTGGTTTTCTCGTTCCTGTTTCTCATCTTATTTCCTTTCCCTGTCCCACTAGGGAGGTGAAGTGACTGGGCGGCTGGGAGGAGTTTAGCTGGTGGCCAAGACTAACCCAGCACAGCTCTACTCCAGGATACTTATGTTGAAAATGTCAGCCTATATTCTGAATGTATACAGCTCTAGCTGTCAGCTTTGTTGCTTCAATCAAAATCAATACCCCAACATGTTTATGGATTCATGTGGACACATGACTTTGGGCAGGGCAGGGGGAATTTCTCTTTATGCTTCTCTACAAAACTTGGTTCAGTCCCACACGCTTCACACTTTACTACTCACAGCAGGGGAAATGGTGAGGCATGGGCAGGCCATAGTGCAGAGGCAGAGGCAATTCCTCATCTTATAACAAAATCTTCATGATTGAAGGGCATGAGGCATGAATCTTGTTCCTTAGGGAACTCAGGCAGTGAGGAGATCTTGAAAGTTGTCTGCAAGTTAGGCACCAACGTGGACTGCACTAATATCCATTTCAGTAGTTTGGATTGTTTCATCCCACAGCTGGGGTTCAGTTATGTTGCAGCCACTATGCCAGAACAAGACGTGAACAAGTTCACTGGGACCATAATGGGGAAAAACTTGAGGTCTCTGAAAGGCTCTGAATCCTCTGTTTGGCCTTGCTGATTTGAAATGAGAAAATCTAGCTAAACACAGTGATGCTAAATTCACACCCTGAAATTTCACTGCTCCAAGTTTCACTAGAAAGTTTAATTACAGCTATGCTGGATAGCCAAAGAAAAGCAAAAGGAAATAATGTGTTCAGAAATTGATTTTTTTCTGAGATTAAATATTTTTCCTATTATCTTCCAAGTAGTGAAAGAAAAAAGTCACACTAGTTGTGTATATTTTTCCAGTAAAAGCTGGAAAAATTAAATTTTCCACCAAAAAATTAAATTTCAGGTGGGTCAGTTTTTCCCAGTCAGTCCACAGTACCTTGCAATCCATTGTGTTGGAAGCTGTTGTGAAGGAAATGCTCGTGGAAAATTTTGGTACCGAAAATGTCAATGACAATCATATTATGATGGCAATCTAAAGTGAAAAGGAGGTGGGTTTGAGGGAAAAAAATCCACAAAACTCCACTATCTATCTTCGGGCTGGAATTTAAGGGAAATCATATGTAGCATGGGAGTATGTAACATTCCCTTTTTCATAATTAATTACAAGGTTTTCCATCACACTCCTTATCTTTGCTACCAGTGCAAGACAAAAGCTACTGGATTAACAATGCGATCTCAAGAAGCGTGATACAATAAATCTGGGTGAAAAAACACAATCTCTGTTCAGTTTAGTTCAGGATGGGTGTACTGCTTTATTCATCTTGGCTTTGGTAATATTTATATTTCTGTTGCAGTTCTATCTACAAGTCTAGTTATGAACCTGGTCAGTGTAATATACAAACAGAAAGACAAAAAATAGCTTTTGTTCTCAAGACCTTAATCAAGCAAAGTGGTAGATTTTGTAATTATAGCAAAACTATTTTCTTTCATCTATGTTGCTTTGGATTCACTAGGGTTCACAATGGGCTATAGTTTCCAGTTAACTGTAAACGAAATCAAATTCAGCTGAAAGCTTGCATCTTCAAATTTTATCAAAACTTGGCAAAAGCATAATAACAAAAAGCTTTAAATTGTCCTTGCAGTCTTCCAAAAGTGGATAACAATATCCTTTGAATATTTTGACTAGTTTTTGAACATTCATTCAGACATATTCTTCAAATTTACTCCATCCGATCTTACTGTGAGTCAAAAGTCTGACACTGTCATAGTGTAGCAAGAAACTGTGACCGATATTTTTCATCATTTAATATAAATTTATATGGCATAATTAAAAGCTATCATAAGTGAGGAGGTGTATATTGGCTGCGCTATTATTTTCAGCCCAAAATAGAACCTGAACAGTCTTTTGCTACGTAGAAGATATTAAAATATAAACCCTACTAAGATTTGAACAGAACTGTTAACTTTTCACAGTGTGATTCATTGGCCATTGTGAATTGTTAAAACCCAACTGATTATGCATTTAGATAATCAGTTGCATAATGATTAGCAGCAAATGATGAGGAACCAATAAAATGCATATGCTTAGAAGCAAATGACTTGTAAAGACTCTAACTCATACTTGTCAGACAATTTAATCTTAAGAATTTCAATGTGATGTCTGAGTGGGACGTGGCAATTTGGCAATCAAGAAGGTAGCAGAGGCATGATGTATTGGTCTTTCTTTGCTGGACCAAGAAATGATGAGATTGTTTGTGTAACTTGCTGTAGCTTGAAGTCATAACCTGATTTAACTCCTTTGTTGTTTCAGATTTCAGCAAACCTTTCTATGGTATACTTATTGTCCTAAGAAATGTGTAGAATCCATAAACCTACACACCATGTTATAGCATAATACCACACAAAAACTGGCAAGTTTTCTTTTATCCATGCTTTTTTTTCCTCCAAATTATTTTCAAAAGATGTGCCTGAACCTTTTCCAGCAACTAATAACCATTTCAATTCTTAGAATAGAATTTGAATTGAGTAAAAAGCATGTGAGACTGGTGGATCTCAAGACTGGGAAAAATTTCACATTTATATGTGAACATAAAAAATAGTTTTTCTCTCAGTAATTATTAAAAAAAAAAAAAACAAAAACCAGAAGACAGATTGTGGCTTTTTTTTTTTTTTGAATGGTTTGTCATTACAAAAACCTTTGCAACAGTAATCAGAGACATTACTGAAACAAAAAGAAAAGCTAAACAACTTCTTCTCGGCTCAACAGAGAAGCAATCAATCAAATCCTTTTTTCAGCATAAAAAATCTGCAGACCTTGGTGCTGCTTGAGGTGTTAAGCAACATGGTAAGCTGAGGCTAAACCTAGGGGGCTGGCTTTCACTTCACCTTCTATGCATACCCAACATAAATGCTTCAATAACCACAAAGTCTGAAGTCAAGAGAGGCAAAAAAGCCATTTACCCTCACTCTCTCCTGTGCAGAGAGTGTCAGACCTTGGCTTTCTCCACTCTATGAGCCGGGATAACTGAGCTGGTGGCTGCTGTAGGTAATAAACCAACATTCACTGCAGGGACTTTTACATCTTGGGAAGCAGGATGCAGTCCTCCTGGACTGAAATATTCCTTATTCTATCACCATTAGAAAATACAGTAGATCTGATGAGTGAGTTGCAGTTGTTGCCTAACAAATCTTTTTTTTGTGATAGAAGGAGGAGCCAGGTTTTGGTTGAAGTCTATGACTGTTGGTCTCATACATCCCAGAAATCCTAACTGTTATATTAGAAGGAAAGAAAAAGATGCTTTTTTTAGCACCGAGTTTGCTTAAGTGACAGATTTGGAGATTTCTAAGTGAGAACACTTTGTGACACATATATGCCTGTAAGTGTGAATATCGATATGAAAGGAAGAGAGCTTATAGTTCACAGATATAGATAAAGATTCAGGTTGCCTACTCACTCTGCTCATTTCTGGTCAGTGGCTGCTAGACCTTCCTCCTATTACTAACCAATACAATGCAGCAGACAAAGATAAAATTAATGACATCCATTGACCCTTATTTTTTTTGGCCTTTAAATTTTTATGACAGGATTTCATAGTCATAAAATTTAACACTGTTTTTCATTACAGATTTTTTCTTCCTGATTTGTCAGCTACAATAAATAAGATTTGGGTGGATTAATATTGGTATGTTTGTAAACAGCAACCACAGCGAGTCATGTGTGAGTATAAATTATCTATACTTTCATTAGAAAAGGGAAATCCAAGCACTAAGAAGAGACTTATTAAGAAAAGCAAGCAAATAAAATATATGACTAATGATGTCAATTCCTTATAGTGAGCATCTTTGCTCTAATCATTTGGAAATTGAAAGCTGCTCGGATTCCTCTGTAGTAAAAACATTTTCTTCCTCTATGTCAGCCTTGGGTTAGCTATTGCATTCAGCTCAATATATATATTCAGCTCAATACCAATGTAGTATGGAGTAGAATAAATATCTTACTGTAGATAGTGATTACACAAGTTAATTGGTCTTTTTAAATGAAATATATTTCTTTACATTAAATACATTGGGAAGCAAAGATGATTAGACAGCTACTTCTATAAAAATGACTGTGGTGTCTACTGTGTTTACTTCACATCACCAGTGGACTTTCAATAAATAAAAATCCTTTGCTTTTTCCAGAAAGAAACGAGAATATAAAAAGTGAGACTGACACTATAACTTAATTTAAAGCTATATACATCATGGGTGGAACATTTTAGGAAGCCATTCCTACTCAGTTGTTCTGCAGTACCCCATATTCATTTGCTTCTGGAGGACACTGAACCAAATTTAAAAAATGTTTTCTTTTGCATTAAAAGGGACAAAATGAAAAATTTACTAGGTCAGTTATCTGTGAGTCATACCAGGAGGTGGTAAGTTTTAGCTGAGTGTTAAAAATTGTTTAAAAAGTGCCAGATGTGTTGCCAGTAGGCCTAACGTATCACTGCTGCACTGGAAATAGAGGGCTTAATCCACTCTTTCAGAATGTAAATGCTAAGAGTATTTGTAGCACATTTGTAGCTTTCATGTAGCACATCTCATATATTGACCTTGAAAGCTCTCTACATGAAGATCCGTATGTTCATGTTTATACTGTGAGAACAGTCATGCTCTTTAAAGTCTTAGTCCAGGAAGAGCACTCCAAACAGTACACACAAGTCCCCCCTAACTTACAAACCTATGGTGCTTGCTTAGGACTTAACTCCTAACAAAACAGACAGCCCATATTTACAGTGGTTTGCATATGTGAAAGGAAGTAAAAAGCAAATGAAGTGACTTGCCCCAGGGTAGGTAAAAGATTGGAATGCAACAGAAGCCTCTGGGCAATGTTGCTGTCCGCCTTCCTGAGGTTATGTTTGATTTATAGCAACTGGACCTGTCTATTTTCATGTCTCTGCATTGAGGGTTTTTTGAAGAAGCACTGGCTGCTTTGTGCTCTTTCAGTTATGAAAAGTTAATTAAACATTTACCTAGGTTATAAATTTCTTGAAGTTAATTGTGGTTTTGTGGAGTAGCCAGTATATACTGACCAAGTTATTCCTAATTGCTTGAATAATTTTCACCAGCATATAATCACAATTAACATAGGAAAATGTCATTCAAACCAGAATACTGATACTGTTTATCCTGTCAGTTGGAGTTGTGTAGATAGTTCACCTTCTATATCACAGTTCTAGATGCAAAAAAATCCACGTGGCACTGGAAAACTATGTATTCATAACTAAATTTAACAGCCAGGATATTTGTTTTATCTACTTTAAGCTGCTTTTGAAAGTGAATTTAAGTGGTTTTCAGAAGGCCCAAGTTCCTTGAATAGTTAATGGAAAAAGATAAGCTTAAAACCACCTAAAACAGCTTTCATGAATAATTCTGCCTGACCTCAACCCATGAGGGATATAAACATGAGCACATACAGAATAATATTTGCATGCAGAACCCGTTTGTTCATGGATAGAGATAGTTGCGTCTATATAAATGAATCCTGAGAGTGTAATTGTTGTCTTTGCTTAGCTATAAAGGATAGTGTATGCAAAATTACAGGAGATATTTTGAATCATTGACCATCTTCATTATAAGAGATATTTAAGTTTAAAGCAAGCTAGTAATTTTCACAATTAAGTGTGGGATTGTGATATGCAACCTAAAATTTCTTTTCCTTAATTCAGGTTGCCTTGTTGGCTTCACATATCCTTGCAAGCTATAATAAGTTTAAGAATACATTACAAAGATAAATATTGGACCTTTCCACATGTGGCATTATCACTTAGTGAATAATTTATACATATCCTATATAAAACTTTCCCAGATTAGAGTTATAGGAAAAATAATAGTCTTTCTTCTCTCTGGCACCTGCATTTTGACAGGTTGTAAATGTAAGACAAACCTAAGTCATTACACATATAACCATGTCTTTGCTGAAATGTGGCTGCAAGACTTGCAGAGCTTCTGTGCTTCAGACTGAGTTGCCCATCAGATGAAATCAGTGTTAGCATAATAAGCTAGTTATTGCTGGTATTTAAAAAAAAAAAAGAAGAATTATAATAGCGCAAGTGCAGTAGGAGTTCAACAGCTGCAGAGTAGCACTGAAAGAGCAATAGTGGCCTGAAGCAAGAATCAAAGTAATTACATCTCTCCCAGAAAGTGGTGAGCAGCAGAGTTAGATGAGTTAGATGAAAGGAATGTAACCAGTTCATTTCTCAGCCTATTCGTTTGCGAGAGAGATGCTTTCTTCGGCTGTAGAGTAGAGCTTCTGACTACAATGTTTCCTCCTCTAACCCTAAATAACACTACTTTTATGTAGCCAGGATTCAAACAGTGGTTTAAATTGCCCACACAACAAGTAAAATGCAAATGTGTGACAGACACCTGAATTCCATAGAGCAGCACCAATGTTAGCATCTGGTGTGCATGAAGGGAAGAACTTCAGTACCTCTGTACTACTGTGACTTTACCGCTTATGAATAAATGTATTTGTGTAAAACTAGTTAGTGAGTCAGAAATTCCATTCAGCTCTTTGCAGTACAGATGCAATCATCTGTTCAATGCACTTACTGATATTTTGTCTCATCTAAAGCACCTTGGCTGAATGGGAGTGCTGTGTGTGATGTGAGTGCAAGATTTGAATGGGCACCCACAGGAGGTGGGGAAGAAGTGGGATGTGTCTGCAGAAAACATCAGTTAGCCCTTACTGGAATACCATGAATACCATGGCCAGCTCTAGTGTCTAATCTTGTAAAAAATCAGAGACATTTCTGAGAAGCTGTATAAAGCTGTCCTGTATTCTTGAACGTATGTCTCATGGACAGAGATCACATGAGCTCAGTCTATTTAATCTGCTTCAGAAGACAGGAAGACAATTTATGATTATCTGTAAGTACCAATGGAGGGAAAGACCTCTTTTACTGAATGTTTCCACAGTATAAAAATCATAGGCATAACAAATCCAGCAGCTGGATATTAAAACTAGATTGACTCAGGCTAAGACTAGTTAACAGGAGCCAGGAGGAGTAGTGGGGCGGTCTGCCTAGCAAAACCTGGCATCTGCTCTGTAAATGAAGTTCATTCACATACGTTTAACAGTGTCATGTAGGCGTTTAAGCACAACCGCTATCACTACATGAAAAAGAGGGTTAATATATCATGAAAGAACAGAAAACATCATCTTCTCACAACCGGAGGGCTCATAGGTAGGAATCATTTTCCTGCATGCTGTCTTGCTTTTGGAGGCACCACAGTGGCTCAGGCTGTGCTTATCTCTTCCACATGGATGTGATAAGACCAATCTCGCTAAGTTTCTTAAAGCTTCTTAGGAAGCTGAATTTTTGCTGCTATAGCCTTTGTTAGTGGCTTTCCAGAGGGGCAGTTTTCCAAAGGTCATTAACAGTGTAAGTCACCGCTTTCCCTAAGGCATCCCTGCCTGCCTGAAAATAAGGCAATCCTGTCCTGGGGAGGACTTGTGCCAAGAGAAGGGGAAGAAGGAATCTCCATTGACAAGGTTTTCTAGCTGTGATAGGAAATTATCTGTTGAATGGACTTTGAAAAGAACCCAGTGAAACACTCTGTTGTGGATCTCTAAGAAATTAATTCGAAATTTCTGTGGAGAAAACACAGAACCCAATAATTCCTGTAAAATCAAAGTCTGAAATTCTGATCTTACCTCCTAGCCTTTTGTGCCCTTCAGGCTATCGCCTTCCTGCTGGCCATACTGGAAGAGATGGGATTATCAGAGCAGTAAGAAAATAATGGCCAGAATGTGCAGTTTTCAGGTGTTGTATGGTCACTGAGGGAACCACAGCCTGTGGCATAATTTAGAACACATCCAAAGCCTGCCATAATAATATTGAAAATGAATGATTTATAGTTGGCTCCTTGTCAGCCTTCCACCTCTCTGCCTGTAAGAAATGACAGAAAGAAAAGAAAGAAGTCCAGCCAAAACAAGCCCATGCCCCAGTTGGGTAGTACACCTACACACTAAAAGACTGTGATTATTTCAGAGAAATAATGAAGTAAGGATTTTGTTAGGGAATATGACATTAGGGAGTTATTGTTGCAAAATATTAATCACTGGGGTTTTTCTCAGTAAAAACATATTATAATGGGATAAAGTGGAGATCAAAAAGGGGTTAAAGAGCTAAAACATTACTTTTTTTGCAGTTTTTTTTCTAGTAATGGTGGAATGAACTATAGATGAAGGTAGTGCCTGTACTAAGTACTATACACTTAGTTAAGCACACACATTTTAACATAGGACTTACAAAAATACCAACTGTGAAGCTAATAAAAAATAAGATAGAAAACAGTCCCAAAGAGCAGAATACTTGGTATATAAGCAAATGATCATCTTAAGAATATTCTGTTCCTTAGAATAAAATGTTTGCTTTTATTTTGAAGGAGAAGGTACCACAAGAGAGAATTTTTCAGCAGTGATATTGACCTCTATGAAAGTACACTTTTGCCAGCAGGAGTATTTAGCTTCTTGCTAAAAGACAGTGTTGTAATTAACATGGAGGACATTATCTCACCGGTCTCTTGAATAGTCTTATCCACTTGTATGTGTTCATTTCATGGAGAGCTGGTACAAAGAGAGCTCTTCAGAAAAGTAGGTTTTTGCTATAGAGGGTCCAGGTTCACCTGCGTGAGAAGACGAGACTGTGTTGAAGTCAGTCTCTTGTCCTTCAGACCCCTGAAAGGTCATTCCCTCACGTCTTTTCCCACCTTTTTTTTTTTGCTATGCATTTGTACAGAATGTAAGATTTCATTGTATTTTAAATCTGCTGAGGTTTACGTGTTTGGAACTATTCAGTTTTCTTTGTGTGAAGTACATGTGTTTTTCTTTCAGCTTTTTAGGTAAGTAGAGAGCACATCTTGTCTTTTAAAAATGCCATCCAATTTCTTTGTATTTAACCTTTTAATATGTGTTTTCCTTTTTGGGGTTTTGTTTGTTTATTTGTCATTTTCTGTTCTCTTCAGGAATGATCCTTCATAGAAAATACTTAACTGTATATGTATAAATAATGTTTTATATATGTGACAGTGTGTGTGTGTATCTCCATGGGGGTATTTATTTCTTTCCAAGGGAGGCTGCTGGAAATTCTAGAATGAGACAAAAGTACAGGAAAAATAAAATCAAGAAAAGCATTTAGCATGTCAGCACACAAAAATAAATTAACAAACAAAAAGCCAATAAGCTTTAAACTTGTGCAACCACTGGCATGCTGGAATTTTTAAAACTTGACTGCCAGTAGTAACTTTTTAGTTACATGTTAAAACATTGCATTTCTGCTCTGCCTTTATGAGTCTTGTTCATAGATTAACTTGAGTGTGAAATGAGCCACTTAAATTGTACCTATGAATAGGTAAAATCTATTTGTATGTGAAAGGCAAGATGATTCTGTTTCTCACATTGGGTCAAGTACAAGAAAGTAGGAAGTTTATGGTCTAGCTGCTGCTAGGTGCACACTATCTTCATGAAAGGAGCACCAAATTCAGCTGATCCACAGATGGTATGTGGGCGATTTCAAACATAAGAGCTTTAATATCTGGGCAAGAAAGTATAACGTGTGATGGCAGAATGTCGGTAAATGACAGATGCATGAGAAATACATGATAGAAAGCAAATAAATGGTAGGATAATGTGAGATGCAATTTATTGGAAATGGCCAAATACATTGGTATATAAAGAACTAATACTTACTCTGTATTTCAGCTACCAAACAGCTGGACTATATTATACTGCATGATCAGCAATACATCATTTTATACTTATTGCCAGAACAGTAATGTGTTCTGAGTAATGAACCTATCACAGAGTGAAGCTCTATGTCTCGGCAAAATGGAGTAAATAAGCACCTAGAAGAGATGAAGTAAGAAACAGAGTTTGGAGCAGATAATTATGATTAATGGAGAAAGATCTGCATGAGAGCAAATTCCTGGAATGGCATCTGTGGCCATTCAGGGAGGAAGATCCTGAGAAACAGAAGACAGTCTTGTTTTTTTGGGTTTTTTTTTGGTTACTCCTTGTTTGTGATTGTAGTTGTCTTCCAGAAAGAGAAAGGTGAAGCGATGGAGTATAATATATACATATTTCAGACTGAACTAGATGACTGTGACTTTTCATGACAGAAGAAGATTCAAAACAAAGTCAGCACATTAACACAACCAAACCAAATTTTATAGATATCATCTGCAAGGCAGGCACTGGGATGGAAAAAGTTAAATGGGTGATATGATCAGAACACTTTTCACAGTCAAGCTTTTCTTACAGAACCTATTTTATTATTTTTTAATTAGCCTGTTTTAATTTATTCATGATTGTTATTAAATTTAAAATGCTTTTCAGTTGTTAAATAATTCCTGTATTATTATCCTGAGGCAAAATCTCTTTAGTCTCTGGCATTTAAACTGAAAGACTTCTCACTCATCTGTAATAACTACACTATCTGACTTGAAACAAAAGAATAAATATATGGCACCACACAGGGCAGATATCGAACAGTGTTATAATTTACTACGTTAGCCACTCACCTCAGGAAAACTGGATAATAGTTTATGTCATTCATCAGTGAGGAAGTTTTATTTCATGCTGCCATGGGGGCATCTTTGTACTATCCAGTGACATCCAGCTCAGATAGTCTTATTTGGGGATCTGTTCCTTGTGGATCTACCCACTGAGTCAGGATCTTCACCCTGCAGTTAAAAGAAAAATCTACTGTAAGTGCTTTGAATCATGCCCTTAAAAAGCCATTCTCTGTTCTTTAATTAGAGGAAGCCTTAAAAGGTGTAACAAAACATTCAGTAGGAGCAAGCCTACTTAAATGGGGTGATTAACTTTCTTCACCACTCTCTTCTTTTTTTTTAATGCTTTCTACAGTAGCATTAGTCTAAATAAACCCTTGGATTAAGATTCAAGAATTAGCAACATGAATAAAAGACATCATTTGCAGTTCATTTTTATTCTTCTTTCACCTCAGGAAAAATTATGGATGCATTGTGGAATGTTTTGTTTCCTAAGGTTCCATTTGAAGATACTTCTTTCAGTTTCTTTTCTCCTTTCTTTTCTTTTATCTTAGAAAATACTTAGACTGCTGTGTAGGTGAAACAGTCCAAGATGTTAACTTGATATAAAGTACAAGATGACAATGACTTTGATGACCGTTAGTTTGCCGAGAAAGCTGTATCCTGCCAAAAAAAAAGGGCTATTGATATGAGAGAAAATGTATTTTCATTTCTGGACCACAATTAAAGATTATGGATCTCCTTCTATAGCTGTAGGTGTTCATTTTGTTATTGTAGATCTAACCCAGTCATACCACAATAATAATTCTTGATTTTTAATAGGAAACCATTGAGGAATAGAAGAGGAAGAAAAATTTCTTATTATGAGAATTTAAATGGGGGTGGGTGAACGAACAATTACAGCTTAAAGCTGTTCAAAGTGTTTATGACAAAACTTCATCACTAGTGGCACTGGAACAGAGGTAAAGTCATACATATGCCCAGGGACCACCCAGGGCTTCTCACTAAGAGGTGCAGAGTGGTTTGCAAGCATATGGGTGAGGTTTATTGCTCTGCAAAGGAGAATGACTGGGTGGAACTCACTTCCAAGGTAATGACGCCAAAATTTGAATTTGTGCATGCCGATGTCTGCAAACACTATAGCTGTCTAAGCTCCCATTTATATTCCATGGAAATCTAATAAACAGAGTCAGTAGCATCTTGAAATCTGTTCAGCTTACTCTGAGCTAGTTACCTGAATTCCATCAGTTGAGTTACTCTCTAGATTCCATTCATTATATTGCCTAGATCTCATTTGACTTTCACCCTAGACTGTTTCTACTAAAACAGAGTTTTTAGTTGTTTTTCCAGTTCAAATACATGGAATAATGTGAGGGTTGTGCCACATTCTGCCATACTGAGGATAAAAGACGTTTTAGAACAGTAATGTATTTTTTTTTTCGGTATAGCTGTGCTCCTGAGTGCTCTGTGTGAGAACTGAACTCATAAGAAAATGGTTGTTATCACTGGAAAAGAAATTCTGGTAACAAAATAAAACACATTTTGTGTGGACAGTCAGGACATTTCGCAGTGAACCAGACGTACATGGTACTTGACTGTGATGAGGCACAGAATGACTTTTCAGGAAAAGAAACAAAAGGAAATAATGTTACACATGTTCCTATGAATCTTAAATTATTTTGCTTTATCTGTCTTCTGGCTTTATTCTTTTGTGTCTGGTTTACCTTTTCCCCTATTATGTTCACTAATACATAATTTTTAAAGAGATCTTTATATCTTTAAGGACAGAATCAAAAAAGGTAAAAGATTAAATTTTCCTTTTCAAGGTTTTTGCCATTGTTGTTGCTTTATTTCTTACAAAAAGTACACTGAGTTCCTGACTATGGCATTTCTGCAAAGTATCACACCTTCCTAAACAGTGACCATAAAAAAGAATAGTTGGTTCTTTCTCATCTTTCTTTGGTAGATACTCTTTCAATTCATGTTCTCTATTAAAAGCAGAAGTAGCTTTCTATATCATTGTTGTGTTAACTTGTTTGGCAGATACTTCCCATGGAACACATTTTGGTAAATGTTGCAGCCAGTGTTACTTGGAGTAGCTTTAGGATTAATGTGTGTTTTCTCTGCATAATGTACAAAAAGGAGGTGACTGCTCAGTTTGTGTCAGAGGTTTGTGCTCAATCTCCCCTTGTTTCATGGGTATTATTGGGCAAACTGTTTCAGACTACGTACTCAAAATAGCTCAAAATGATGCAAAATTTTGGGATGGGATTGAAATACCTGAATTAGGGTTTTATGTTCTTTATCTTGTACCTCAGAAGAATTAGATTCCTTTGGGCGAGAATGAGTTTAGCAGTACCTACAGCACCTAAGCTATAGGAGTGCCTAATTTAAGCTATGGAATCACAGAATTACCAAAATTGGAAGAGACCTAAAAGGATCATGGAGTCCAAATCCTATCCCTACATAGGACACTCCCAACATCCACACCATGTGCAAATGCTTCTTGAATGCTGGCAGATCAGGCGCCATGATTACTTCCCTCGGGATCTTGTCCCAGTGCTCCACCACCCGCTGGGTGAAGAACCTTTTCCTGATATCCAGTCTAAACTTCCCCGGCACATCTTCCTGCCATTGCCTCTAGTCTGATCAGAGGTTGCAAGAGAGAAGAGATCAGCAGAATCAGAGTCATAGATTCAGAGAATACCAGGTTGTAAGTGACCTCAAGGATCATGTAGTCCAGTCTTTTTTTGGCAAAAGCACAGTCTAGACAAGATGGTCTAACACCTTGTCCAGCTGAATCCTAAAAGTGCCAGATGTTGGAGAATCCACCACTTCCCTGGGGAGATGATCCCAATGGCTGATTGTTCTCACTGTGAAAACATTTATTCTTGTGTCCAACTAGAATCTCCCCAGGAGTAATTTGTACCCACTACCTCTTGTCTTTTCCATGTGACCCCTTGTGAAAAGGGAGTCTTCATCTACTTTGTAGCCACCCTTTAAATACTGGAACTTGGTGATAAGGTCTCCCCTAAACCTTTTCTCAAGGCTGAACAAACCCCGTTCTCTCAAGTCTTTCCTCATTTCGCAGGCTTCCTAGTCCTTTTATCATCTTTGTGGTGCTTCTTTGGACCCTCTCCAGCCTGTCTACATCTTTTTTGGATAGTGGAGTCCAAAACTGAATACAGCATTCCAGATGTGGCCTGACAAGTGCTGAGTATGATAATGACTTCTTTACCTCTGCTGGTGATGCCCTTGTTGAAGTTGTCTTCCTTTGCTGCAGCAGCACACTGTTTGGTCATATTGAGCTTCCTGTCCACCAGTGTCCTAAAGTCCCTTTCCACAGAGCTGTTCCCCAACTGGGTAGATCCCAGTCTCTGCTGCACTCCTGGATTATCTTTTCCCAGGTGCAAGACCTTAAACTTGTCTTTGTTGAACTTCCTAAACTTCTTGTTAGCCCACTCTTCCAGCTTGTCCACATCTTCCTGCAGGGTGTCCACTTCCCCACTCAGTTTGGTATCATCAGCAAGCTTCATCAGGGGACACCTGATCTTATGCATATCACTTCTGAAGATATTAAATAGTTTTGGGCCCAATATCAATCCAAGGCGGACACCACTTGTGACAGGTTGCCAGCTTGAAAAGGAGATATTTTCCTCTGGAAATATGGGAAGATGGGATGTTTCTATGACATTGTCTGTTGCCAGACTCTTTGCATTTATCTATGGCCTTTACTTTCCAGATCAGATGGGAAATGATGTCTGTAAAATTTCCTGACAAATGTATAATTTAGCATTTGGTATCATTTAGAGACTGGATTATGAATCCAGGAACAGGAGACATTTGTTCCAGTCTTTCTTCAGCTGCAGAGTTTTCATATTTCCAGATTCCTCTGAAGCACTCTCATGAGAAGACTTGTGCTACTTCCACTGTTCACTTTGAATTAACTGGAAATAATTTTTCTGTCTTGGAAAATTTTACCAAAAAACCTCCGTACGATTTAAAAATACTAATAAATTATAATATAATTTTGTAATGTAAAACTATTTCCAAGCTGTTCTACTCTGTTAGCTGAATGCTTCATGAGCTTCAATGAATTTTATTCTTACATTATTTCTGTAGTGTAAAACAGTCAAAACTAATTTTCTCATTGGAGCAATTAATAAGACAGAAGAAGTGTTTTATCTGACATCACAAAGTAAGCTTGGAAATATACAATACTTTTAAGTTCCTGATTGTCACTGTCCATTTGTGGATCCTTCCCCTAATATGTACCTGGAAACAATATTGCAACACTCCAGTAGGATCAAGAGATCAAAGAAAGGAAGAGATGGACTGGTTTCAGGAAGGTTAGGCTAGGTTAAATGCTTGGTCTACACACTTTGATTGAGTTCCTTTAAACGTGCTATTGAAAGCAGTGTGGTAACATCAATGTAACTTTTCATTTGCTTTCCAAGGACTTTCCATCAGTCATTTGTCAATTGACTTTTTATCCCTCTGAAGTCTTTTTCTTTCTCTTTCTCCATTTCTTTTTCCTTTTTGATTTCCTTTTACTTATTCTTTCTCACCAGTAGTATAGAAGCAATTTCCTGTGGGCAATGTCACTGCTAATATGCGGTGTCCAAAAGCAGATATTGGTTGCTTCAGGCTGCCCAATGATATTCTTTTAATCCTTGACAGTGCATCATGGGTACTGGGTAAGCTGTATTCATGCAGATACCGTTCCTGCAGATTTGAAGTTGGTAACAATATTGCAAAATTCATGCTCTCCTGAATAAACTGCACAATAATAGCCTTACCCTCTGCACAATGCTTTCAACAGGGCTCTAGCTGAAAGAGGCATTTATTTGAGGACAGATGAAGCATAAAGAAGCATAAATATTGTACAACGCCTCCAAAATAAGATCATGGATGACTGCATACATCCTAATTGGCCTTCGTTTGCGTGTAGATTTAGCAGTGCAAACACCAGTGCTGTATCATTAGAACCACCAATATGCATTTAGAAAGTAACCTCAGGAAACTGTGTAGGAAAAAGACACTTGATCATTAGTGTGTGATTTAGACCCAGAAAGGACTACTGAAAAGCTACCCAAGTGTTCATCTGGCAACACAGCAGGCTCATTATCAGTATTAAAGTCATTATTTCTGTAGGAAAAAAAAAAAAAAAGACTCCCAGACACCACCACCAGCCCCCCCGCTCCCAAACAAATAAGGTATTTAAAAGCAGGAGTTAAAGAAAACATGTGTTGAACATATGCAATGCGTAAAAGACAGTGCTGCAGCGAGGGTTGCCATGGAGACTGCTGGATGGCAGTAAAAATGCAATAGGATCTGAAAGTGAGGTGCTGAGAGCATCCCATACAAACTCTCAGCTCCCACTGAAGTTCAGGCAAGTCAAGATCTGTTCCTGTTTACTGCCAAAGCAGTCTGGCACTGGGCAAGATGAGACTTAGATGGGCAGCAATAGCTAGTGGCATAGGAGTTACCAGGAGCTGTCACTTTCATAGGAGCTATTGCCAAGGAACCACCATCCCAGGAAAAAAAGAAGGATTGCGCCATTGCTTAGTAGGAATGCTGCCTGTGCAACAGCTCTCCGTTTTCAGAGCGGGGATCAAATTACTGAGCTTTTTGAAAATAAATCTTACCTTAGCTAGTCTGGCTGCTGAATCGGGACGCCTTTATCCTATTCCCACCTATCATAAAATCTTCCTTTTCTACAACATGGAATATTAAGAGTAGTCACTTCCTTTCTTATAATTACAACTACACTGGATTAAGGAGTGATAAAAAGGTGAGCCTTATTATTCTGCACAGCAAAGTGCAGATGTGACAGCTCCCTCCTATGTTTCCACAAACAATCCAAATAACATAGTGGTGGTATCATATTGAGAAGAACTTACAGGTTGTCACACTGGGTTTAAGGGTCCATCTCAAATTATAAAATTGAAATCCTATGCTTCTGGAAACGACATGGGAGTCCTTCAGAGAGTACAGTAGGGACACACTTCTTTTATAAAATACGAACTATTACAGAAGAGATGTTGTTTGTGTGGTCATCAGTACTCCCTGAGACTTTTGAGACTGATGCTGTTTAACTCCGTGCTTTCATGCACGTTCATGTTCCCCGTGATTTCATTACTCTGGGCTCATTCAGAATCCCACCAACCAAACAGTGCCAGACTGCAGGATTCCGATGTACATGAGGATCTCTCATTCTTAAATCAAACCACTCTTCTCTTCTTTAGCCCTAATAGTGACATCAACTTAGAACTTATCTAATAATAAAAAAATAAACTGTGTTTTTTTCAATGGGAAGGTGCCTTTTTAATTTTAATTTTTTAAACAATTTCTTTTTTCCTCTTTTTTTTTTCTTTTGAATACACCTCTCATTTGTCCTATTCCCAAGCTCCCTAAAAAGTGAAACTAACTGGTTTCCTCCATGCTAGACCCTGAAAATTAAACGATGTATGTATACTACAGTAATCCAGAAGCTAGAATCCTGGAGGTAAACAAGGAGTCAATCAGTTTATCAGTACAGCTATTACAGTAGGTTTCAGTGGTGGCAAAATTATATTACCACTAATTACTTGTTAAAGCAATTCTAAAAAACCCAAACTGCAATTCAGCTTAGTTTTGAAAGCAATTGCATGATCTGCAGTTCCTTGAGAAATTCTCTTTCTTTACAAGAAGCTGAAGTTTCTTCCACATGCACAGTGCATAGTTCAGCTCTAGTTTAGAAACAGTATTGAAAGAATTACCTCTTACCAAAAGAAAAATTAGTGGGACCACTTTTGAACCAAAATTACAATGTGTAGTTGATTAATGTGGTATGACCATGATAGGGAAAAAATCTATAACTGAAACCCTGAAACCTGAAAACTGCTAAAATATTCTGAAAATGCCTAACACCATTTTTTTCCCCTAACGGTTGTGATGGATGGCGGAGACCCATTTGTTACAGCCAAGAATTTTATGGGGTTTTTCCTGTAAGAAAGTTGAATAATAGAGAAAACCTACATATAATTTATAAATCACTGAAATTATTTCTTGTTGTGTCTGTGGAAAAGCAATTCCTTTCCACATATTACTAAGTTCTGCTTTCATTTTAGTCATTTGTTTATCGACATCTCTTTGAGTAATAGAATATTGCTCCTTTCAAATCATCCTATCACGCATACAGAAATAAAAGATAGTAATCACCTGCTACCTGTAAATAGTTCTGCTTAGCTTACATTAGGGATATTTCAATTTACTCTTATTTTTTAAACTTCCCATTTGGAATATCCATATCAGTAACACACATTGCCTAACTCTTCTGAAGTTACATATGCAGGCGTTTCTTTTGCCAAAATTAAGGAGGTCTAAGCAATCTAAACCCTATCTTTTTGGACCTCTGTATCTCCATACAGCCTTTAACTATGCAGGAATTTAACCTTATTCATTCAGCATTTTGGATGGTTATTGAGGAAATATGAGCAGGAAGTTTTTAGATCTCACACAAATATTAGACTGGATTCTATAAATCTTTGAGTCCAGCAGTTTCCAGATAAAATGCAAAAGTTGACTTTGGTGTTCTCTACATTCATTATATTAAATTATAATGCAGTAGTTTCATTACTGTCACTAGTTATCCTCTACTAGTGGAAAATAACCTATTGAAACACTGAATTAGCATAGCTACAGCAGTTCACAAACCCTAAAAATTATCAAGCTGCAGTGTTTACTCAATATTCCATTTCTTCTTAATGCGTTGTGTATTGTGCTGCTTCAGAAAGTCCATCTTTTGATGACACAGTCGATTGAGCCTATTTTCACCACTGCTGAACAGAATAATGCATAATACAATTTCTGTATAAGTTAATTACCCTGATTCATGTAGTGCCCTGCATTCCATTGCTTTTGATAATCTTCCTTTTTGACTTCCCACCACCTAAACATTACAAAAATTTTTGTAATGCACAGATGCTGTGAAACTTGAGGGCTTTGAATCCTATATTCTGCAAAACTAGCTAGACTAAGAATCATGACAGTGCCCTGTTAAGAAACACTTATTTTTAAATAAGGGAATAACTTAGGATTTAGAAAATTCATACATTTTCTGTTCATCAAGTTGTCATTCCTATGTCAAACTTTGACAATTTTTGCTGGAATCTGACTACTATATCATCACTGAGAGTTAAAAATAAATACGTATGAAGTGTGTTTGCTTCTTCACCTTGATGATCAACTGCCCACCCACCTGGGTTCTCAATCCATGCAGACATTACTATTCAAGTTGTTGTTTTCGGCACTTTGCTTTGATTGCATCATTCCCTCTGTGATGTGTGGCTTGATCCTCTGCATACCTGACGCAAGTTTTCTGTGCTAGCCTTTAAAAAATCATTTACTTTACCCTATTTCTGTAAGACTTGTGATTTGAACAAGATATCAGCTCTCAACTTTGCACTATTATTGATCATCTGCTCTTCCTATCAACATTTCTACTCTTTATATTCTCCACTGAAAAAGTCACTCTAAACTTTTGTCAAGGAATTCCACTATCAGTTTTAAATCCTGCCTTGTCTCTAACTACCCACTCCTCCAGTTTTGTACTGGCTACAGGGAAAGTTTTTTTTTTACACAGCTGCCTCAATGTCATTTTAAATTCATCAGCAGTGTCTGGGATAACTCATCAGCTACTCCTTGTTGATCTAAAGACTACAAACACCATAGGTAAACAATATGCTTTTTCTCCATTGTACTGTTCCTTCCTATACACTGATCTTTGATTAGAGCTCTTAAGGCTACACAAGCAATTGAGGCTTATGCAATGCAATTAACACTGATATTAATAACAACATCGTTATAGTAAGTGTCTAAAAGAAATTCCGATAGTTTTGATAGAAGACCTATTACCTTAGATACTTATATTTCGTCTGCTTCAAGGAGTGGAATAGTTACAGTAGGGAATAACTCAGTTGTTGAAGAATAGACTAAGTCGCTTGCTAGATATACTTTTATTCCTTTCTATGATCTATGAAACCATAGCACCACTCTTTACAGCTCCTCAACTGTAAAGCCCGAGTTTCAGTACAAGAACTGGCATTTATCCTCTGGAGGGCACAGCAACGCAAATGCCTTGCTGCAAAGGAGACTGTGTTCTTGAGTTTCAGTGTAGCAACCTTCACTTGTATAGCTGCACTTCTAAGAATTGTCATGGGAGCCTGTGATGTGATCAGCAGGGTATGACAAAAAATGGCAACTGGAAGAAGAAAAGAAGAAATGGGCGAAAGTAAGCTAAGAACTGTCATGGAAAAGTGTCCTGATAGTAATGGGAGCTGTCGTGGAATCCCCTGGTGAGGCTGGGGAACATATGACACAAAGGTCTGGGTTATTTCCTACAGACAATAAATAAAGAAATAGATAGGTACATAAGTAAAAGCACTAGGGAAGCTTTCTAAAGATGTGTGGATCAAAAAATCATTTCAGAAATGGAGTCCCATTCAGATCTGTGGGATGTGTTTGTCAAATAACAAAAGATTGCTTTGCCTTTCATGCGAGGGAAGATACTTGTTTCCTTCTGTAAGTTAAGAAAAAGCAAACCAATTGTAGATTCCAGGAAGCTCAAGCCAAACCAGAGACAACTGCCAGCTGGTCACTCAGGATTCATACAAATACCTCAGGCAAATCAGTTACTAGTGTCAGAGCATATACATTATTATTCGTTTTCTTTAATTGTTCAATAGGAAAAGTACATACTTTATTTCTTTTATTTTTCTCTTTCAAGTGGAAAAATTTCTTCCTTTCCAAGGAAAAATGAGGAACACGTATAAAGCTCTTTAGACATCAAAATGTTAAAAAAGTGCCTGTTCAGTGCAAGCTTAGGCCCTGACTTAGTGGTACCCACTTTCTTACACTTATTTTAAGCTGCTTCAAGGCACTTCCAGCCTGCCTGCTTAAATAACAAAATGCAGCATACAGTAAACAAAATCACATTTCCACTACACCTTTCATCAACTATGTACTCCATGGAGCCCAAATAGGACAAGAAGCAGGAGTAACATGTAGAAGAAAAAGAATTCTCAAACTAATGGGATGGAAATGACAATTACAAGGGAAATTCTAATAGTTCACCACGGAGCTTGTTATTTGAAGAAACTAAGGGTATGCCTAAAACATAATGCTGCAATAATTGTGTCTTCAGTAGAGTAGAGGTGCATCTGAGTTACCTTTAAATTAATATCGATCACAACTGACTGTAGAACTAGGGGGATCTTGGAGCTACAAAGTCACCTGAAAAACAAAGTAAACTATGCTCTCACACCTTCATGGATATGAACATCTGAAATGCATAACTCATAAATGTTTGTCCCACACAGAAATACTGTGTGTGCTCAAGGCATATGTTACAAGTAGTGAAACTTCTTTGTCATAAGAAAATTGGACTACAGCACACATTAATTAGATAATTTACAGTGAGGAATGCAATCTTTTGGGTTTTTTAGGTTAAAACCCCATAATTTTTCCCATTGCAGTAGTTTCACAGATAACATAAAGTAGTCCATATGTGTCTTTGTTGGGGAAGAACTACACAGAAAATTTAACGTGAGTGTAGCCCAGCAGAGAGCAGGAGGGCAAAGTAGGTAGCCCAAGTAGGTAGCCCAAGTAGGAATCTATGACTCTTCATAGAAAGGCCTACATTTATTCAGATTTTCTATGTCCTCTGCTGAATGGCTGTTTTCCTGATCCTTCCTGCTCTGTCCCTCACAGTATTTTCACCTCAGGATCATACCTTTCCAAGTTCTCTATGTCCTGCTTTTGTGCCTTAATTTCCACTCCCTGTTCCGTCTCTCTTCTGTTCCCATCTCTGCATCTTCTCCTGCCACCAAATAGAATTTTGCCTGATATCAGACTGTTACTTTATTTGCTTAACCATCCCAAGCCTGTCTGTCCTCTATCTGTTAACTCTCTTGGGAAGAGAGCCTTACTTTGCATTGCAAAGCACAGGTCTATTCTGTCCCTTCAGCATGACGATAATATAAAGGATTCATAAAATAGACAATTAATCTCAATATGCATTACAAAAAGAATTAGCATTAGTTGTAATGAAAATTTGGAAATCAGAGGATTACTAATTACTTGTGCTGTTAGCTATACACCTTGAATAGTATTGGAATAAATATTTGATGACTGAGAAGTTCGAGTGTGTAATGTGTTGTACTGGAGAGTTACTGTCATCAGCAGCCTCCAGAGTATACTAAATCGGTATCTTTTATTGTCTGTGCAAAGTTATACACTTATGCCCACTAGGCATGGCTCCCTCAGTCACTTTATCACTTGCCTCCTCACACTTAGCCCATTGCTGCTGTGACCTTTTCCTACCCTTCAAACACTGTTGCAGGTTCCTTTTCTTGAGTGAGGCATAGTATATATCTATTCTGCATCTAAACACATTTCTTTTTGGAAACTAATATTATTTATTGATTTATTCCATCTTCTCTTTTCTCCCAGCCTTTTAGCCTAAATGCTAAGCATAGCGAAAATCGGAGCATTTGATCTGTGTCCTTTTGTGAGGCAGACATAGACTTTGCAACAGGATCCTCTTCTTATATTGTTTCTATTGCTATACCAATTATAGAGCATGAGTTCTTTACAATTCAAATAAAAAACTTCAGCTGCAGTAAATCATGCTTTTCATTACAAATATACCTTGTTATTATTTGCATTTTGTCAATCAAGGTGGCAGCTCATGTATCAAAGGAGCCAGGTGGACTTCGACCTAACTTTAGAGTATGAATTAAGCAAATGGATTGAAATTCCTTTTCCACAAGAACTCATCTCTGAAGTTCTTCTAACAAGAACTAACTCTTTGCTGACTGTGAACAGTTTGTCCCTGAATTGGGAAAAAGGTTTGAAATCAGAATATCAGTTTTTTAAAGTTTCATCTCATCTCAATAATTGTCTAGTTTGGCTGACAACTTCTTAATGTCTTTTTGATATTGAATTAATTAATTATTCAAAACTGCACTCTTGTTTTCCCTCCAGCTGGTAAGCTAAAATCCATATATTTTAAAGGCAGGGTGATAATAATGCCAATTACTTTTTCAACTGTTATTATTTTTATAGTGAGACAACAATGTCCATTGCATTAAGTGGTAAGACACCCAGTTCACAGGATGTGTAAACACAGCAGTCAAAGGGATTTCTTCAGACATCTTCATAGGAAGAGGAGAAAGTGGAAATATAAAGGGAAAGGACAGAACAACGTTTCAAGTAAGTCTTACTGTTGTGCTGTAGGGAGAGTCCAACTAAAGCATAAGGTTTGATACTTAAGGATTCCTAAACTGATTTAATCCACAAGATTTATGCTTTGTGCTTTTGGTCCTTGGAGCAACACCTACTGCAGGTGTAAAATTTTTAACTGGAGATTTTCTGTAGGTGGGCATTAAATAAAGTAAAATAAGGATTACTTGAATAAATCATTAAGGGCATATAAAACTGACTAAGCCACTGTCTTTCTGTCTGTAAGCATCCTCCATGTACATATCAAACTGCAGAAATGAGATCCAGTATTTTGTCTTTAGAGTTATTATCAACCTAAAGGATGGTTTGCCAAATATGCCTCATTGACAGGTATTTTCAGAAAGCTTTTCATTAAAGCATCATGGGGCAAATTCACTATTCAGTCACATAAAGGTACTGCCAGCCTGTATCACTGGAGTTACGACCTCTATAAGCTGAAAAAAAACAGAGCAGAATTTCATACATTATCTTTAGGATTAATGCGTGAATGACATAGTGCAATAGGTCTGACAGATTTTCTAGCTAATGTAATTGTATTCTACTGTATTATAAATATTATTAATTAACACTCAATTTGCAGGTGATTTAATCACTTAATATATGCCTTTGAAAAATGTAATATTGCCCTACTACAAATGGATATTTAAGCTAACTTCTAGAAATGTATTTCCTTTCCTTTTTACTCCAATATTTCTATTTCTAACTTCATTACTTCAACATTTGGCAGGGAACACTTCGACTGTGTGAGGCATCCCATGATAAGTATCTATGGGCTAAAAATGCTGGTAGAAACCAGCATGAAAACTGCAGGGTTTCCTCTGAAAGTACTAGCTCTCTGTTTGATCTCCCTCTCAAACAACGTTTCTGACAAGCAAAAAAAAAAAAAAAAATCCAAACCAAAACAATCAACAGTTTCACTAAAATGCATTCATGTCAGCATAAGAGCTCAAATAAATTTTGATGGGGCATGTATGTAGATGTGAATCAGGAAATAAAATGAATGGGAAGTGCAACATTATAGCAGAAGGTTTCCATTTATGCAAGAATAATAAAAAGTCTCAAATTCATGATTAATCATAAAAATTATAAAAGACCTTTCCTCCTCCTCTGCTAGTATTTCCACACTTCTTGCTTAGTGTTAAGCTATAATTTGTTGATTAAATTAACATTTTCTATAGGCATGTTCATGGAATGAGCAGCGAGGGTTATTATGGTCTTAAAGCAGTTTCCTTGGCATTTTACAAGGCAAGCATAAATCGCATTTCATATTTCAGAGTTTCCACTTCCCTTGAGGGCCTTCAATGAGAAAAGTGCTAATTTAAGCAAAAGAAAATGAAATGCCTATATTTTTTTCAGCATTATTGCAAGAGAAAAGTAACTATAGGTGGAAGGAATGTTTTGAAATAATACACATTCACCCTTGGTGTGTAGCCTACAACTTTGTTGTTTCTTTGGTAATTATAGAAACATTACAATAATATTTATTGATTTACCAACTTATTTTCCTGGTACCGTACTCGTTGTTTAGAAAGAAGGTTGAATCCTCTATAATTAAGCTTAAGGAAATGAATAGAATAACTAGCTATGTAGAGGATGAAATAGTCAGCCCAGGTATTCTCAAGCAGTTGGAACCAATCAACAGCACATCAAATTAACAGCTAAGTATTACAGTGCCATTCTTAGATCATTATCTATATAAATATTCATATTGAGAAAGCCAAACTGTATAGTAAGAATTGTTTGCTTACTAGAAAAATAGTGACAAAACATCATCAAGGAAAAGGATAGCTGAAAACACATACAGGTAATGTAAATGAAAAACTGTGCATTTTAGACAGACATTATAATAGCTTAATCACCAGATAGTTAACACATATTTTATCCTTCCACCATGGCAAAAGCAATGTCTATATGAGGGAACAATTGTCAGCATTTTGATTTTCCCAGTTACAAATATGAAGGACATTCTTATGCTACAGAATCATAGAATCACCCGAGATGGAAGGGACCCAAACGTATCATAGAATCATGGAATCTTCCAGTTGGAAAATACCTTGGAGATCATCTAGTCCAACTGTACCCATCTTCTGCTAAACCATGTCCTTCAAAAACTCATCTAGCCACTTTTTAAATACCTCCAGGGATGGTGACTCAACCACCTCCCTGGGCAGCCTCTGCCAGTGCCTGACCAATCATCATGTCCAGCTCCTTTCCCTATACAAGACAATCCCAGAATTCACACCATGTGACTGAGGGCATTGTCCAAATGCTTCTTGGATGCTGGCAGACCAGGTGCCATGACTACTTCCATGGGGAGCCTGTTCCAGTGCTCCACCACCTGCTGGCTAAAGAATCTCTTCCTAATAGCCAGTCTAAACCTTCCCTGGCCCATCTTCCTGCAATTACCTCTAGTCTGATCACAGGTTGCAAGACAAAAGAGACTGGCACCTGTTTCACCTCCCTCCCTTGTGAGAAGGCAGTAAACAGCTAACAGGTGCCCTCTCAGTCTCCTCTTCTCCAGGCTGAACAGACCAAGTGACCTCAGCCATTCCTCATACGACATCCACTCTAGACCCTTCACCAGCCTTGTGGCCCTCCTCTGGACACTAGTCTCCAGTAGTTTGTTGTCCTTTTTATACTGTGGCGCCCAAAACTGCACACAGTACTCGAGGTGGGGCCGCACCAGGGCAGACTAGCGCGGGACAACCTCCTCCCTCGACCGGCTGGCAAAGCTGCGCTTGATACACCCCAGGGCACGGTTGGCCCTCTTGGCTGCCAGGGCACACCGTTGGCTCACATTCAACTTGCCGTCGACCAGAACCTCCAGGTCCCTCTCCGCAGGGCTGCTCTCCAGCCTCTCAGACCCGAGTCTGTACGTGTCTCCAGGGTTTCCGTGTCCCAGGTGCAGAACCCAACCCTTGCCCTTGTTAAATTTCATGCCGTTGGTGATTGTCCAGCTCCCTACTCTGTCAAGATGCCTCTGCAGGGCCTCTTTGCCCCCATGAGTGTTGATGCCCCCCCCACCAGTTTTGTGTCATCGGCAAACTTTGACAATAAACCTTAAAGAATAAATGAAAATGACCCTGAAGCTACAGATGACTTGAGATGATTGGCTTACATAGTACGATACAGTATCATGAGGAGATACTAATCAACATCCAAAAGCACTAAATGCCAACCGGTGTCTGAGTTAATAAGCTCTCTTTCTTAGCATCCATTAAAATAATGCCAACAGCACGCAGATGCAGCTATATTTCTACATCAACCCATAAGCATTATCTGGGCTATTGCTGGCTCATTTTCTGTAGTACGGTGTAGATCTAACCATAGCTGCTTGTCTTACTCAATATCATGTATTTGTTTGCCAGTCACAGCCTAATTTGCTATGCTGCTGGAGCGTGTCTATACTCCATGTGGAGCACATCTGAGACCATCTTTAAGAATCAGACTTGCCATGCATGCAGACAGATGATTTGCAGCAGCAAAATCAGATTTGGAATAAGACTCTAATGATTTATCCATAAGACTAAGTAGGATTGCAAGTTTAAATCTACTGCAACAGCTTGCTTGTTCCACTGTGGGATAAACAACAGCACAAAGGAAAAACGAAGTACTCCCAGACCAAGCTGCTCTCATCCCAGAACAGTCAGTCCTGGTTATTACTACCCTTCTAGAGCATGATATCTTCCAGAATGTCAGTGGAATTTATAGGCACTTAGAGTACCTTCTTGAAAAAGAGAGGAAAATATGTCTAGTGGGGCAAAGATTTGCCTTGCATAACCTAGAGATTTTTCAAGTCTACTATAAAAGCTAGCTTACACAGTGTGCACAATGCTGTCAGGCTGAGGAAAGGCAGAGCTATTCTGGAAAACAAAATGAAAATGAAAAATCAAAACTATGCTGAATGAGGAGAGAAGGTAGAGTTTGTCCCAGATAGGACATATTTTATGTCAGAGGTCCCCATATATTTTAAGAATACAACACCAGTTTGATACCCAGCTAGTTCTGCTACAGTAGCTTTCTTCTTTCAAACATTTGGTATATTTGGTGTACATTTTACTGGCTTAGTTGCTCTTCATTTCTTTTAACTTCATTGGGCCAAATTCCAATTACCTGGAGAGGAAGAGTGAGATGGAAGGCTAAGAACATATATGGAAATAGAACTTAAATCATACTGGACCTAGCAATAGCAGCAGAAACTTCATTCCTATAAAATATTATTACTGATACTCTTTCATTTTTAGGTAAGCAAATGTGACATGCAATGTCTAGGATTAGTTGTGGCAAATCGTTAATGGCTAAGAATGCGACCTTACTTTATGCCAGTGGATGTAATTCGGAAGCTTCAGCTTGGTCTTTTTTTTTAACATATAAGAGAGCCAGTTTTGATCTTGTCTGAGAGAATTAGTTGTAAATTTAGAAAAAAATTGCTTTGCTTGACATTCATTTCTTCATTACCAAAATATATTTGGAGTACTTAAAAAAAGCTTTCACAGAGTGACTGCTTGAATGAGTGAAATATAAAAAAAAATAGCAACAATAAAAAAACTAAATACAATCAAGAGAGATTATAAATGCCTCGTTAAAACTGATGACAAAAGCTCACTCTCCCTCATCAACATCCAAATCACTATTCCCAAAAAGGAACAGGACATTGAAAAGCTTCCTTAGAAATAACACGCTGCCATGATTTTCTTTCCAAGCCCATGCAACCAGATAGTTTATTCACTAGGAACTACAACTCATACCCATGTATGTGAGAGAAACAGCACCACTACCAGGTGATCTTTTCCTTAATATTGACAACAAAGAATCTTTTGTGTAATAGTATTTAACACTTTTCAACTTCAGTAGCCGTCGCAAATAGTAGGAATTTGCTAAATGGTGACACAGATGACACAGGAACAGTCTGCAAAGGATATTAGGACACGAGAGATAAATTTTAGGTCCTTCAGGGGAACATAACTGAAGGTAAGGGAATCAAGGCTAGAACAATCAGTGGTCTGATCCTCTAAACACTGACCAGCTGATATCACAGTTCTTATTTTGAGAGTCCCTAATTAATTCCTATCTCTGTTTTTTGGAACACAGAGTATCATCTCTTCCTTGCTCATTACTAAATGAAGCAATATTAATGGACTAGTTTCAATAGCAAACGTGACTGAATACTACATGTTTACAGAAGTAAGTTATTAGGCTATCTAACAGCTTAATAGGAGCTGATTTTGAAATGTGTCATTTTGTGTGTTTAATCTTCCAAATGAAGTGTGAAAGCCCCACAACTGAGGCTTTTGGAAAAGACTTACAGTGAAAAACACTTGATGCAGTTTTAAAAGACCTTCAATTTGAGTATTTTTCTGTACATCCTCCAGGCCAGTTGCAGACCACCAAGACCAATCATCTGACTTCCAGTGCATTATTATAGCCTTTTTCCTGAGTGCAAATTGGAAAATGGCTGATGATGATGTGAATTTGTCAGGCAATGGCAACAGGCTCTTCTGTGCCACTGGCTTTCTGAACTACCTCACAAGCTGATAGATGCTCATGTGAGGAAATGCTCCTCATGCTCCCAGAGAAAATGACTAAAGGCTCCCTTCAGGTCCCTGGAAAAGATGGTACCAGGAGCATCACCAGGAAAATCAGTCTAGCCTTCCAGCCAGTTCTAGCCTAGGTCTGAGGAGTGTGCCTTGGATAGTGGTCTGCAAAGATCAGCTTGCAAACTAAGTCACTGTGGCAGAAGTCTATTGCTGGATGACATCTTTCCAGGCTCTTCTCTGATACAAGGAGAACAGTGAACACGTTTTGTACAGTGATTCATGCATGTGTGGTCAACCGTACTGAAGATGTGCAACAGAAACATTTTTGTGGCATCTCGCATCAGAGGGATGTAGAATACCTGTTTTGCCAGAGGGAGAGCACAGTTCAGGCAGAAGCCTCTCAGCTGTAGCCAAATAAAGTAAGTCTTATCATCTGCATTTTACTGTGGAAACACCAGATCAGAGAATTCACAAGTTATAGGAATTGGAGATTAGATGTTAAAAAAGTCTCTGGTTTCTAATGAAACCTCAGCCCTTTGATTTAAATCCTCCTCAGAATAGCATATTTTTTTCTTATCTGAATGATTACAACTTAAAATAGAGTGAGAAAAATATGCAGTTCTCAGCTGCAGAAAACTGGGGACTACTGGCTTTCTTTTGTGACGTTTTAACCTTCTTTTTTCAATCGTACTCCAGCTTTTCTTTTCCTCTTCACATATATTAGCTCCTACCTAAATCCTTCACACTGCATTTAGAACCAAATAAAGCATTAATATGTTCATCTGTGTGAAATGTTCTCTTAACTATTACCTCCGGCATCATTTAGTTCAATCTGATAGAGGAATGCATTGACATTGTTAAGGTTAATGACCCAATGATTAACAATACACATTTTGCAGCTCAATGCTTCCAGTCACTGTTTCGAAGAGTAATGTGAACAACGACATGTATATTATGAAACAATACCTGGAATGAAGTCTTTCTTTTTACATAATAGGTGATGTAAAAGAAATCACGCCATGCTCAAATTAGTAGTTCTAAAAGATGGACAAAGTTTTATACTTATAAGAAACGTGAGGAACTTCACTGCAGTCACAGATGATACTATATTAATCCTGATTAGCTCATGAAGTCATTCAGCTTATAATTTGTGTCCCACTGCATTTAGCTAAATCATCCACAATTTAAAAAAGCTACTTTTTATGCTCATAATTATGTCTTACTAAAGCTGTAGTGCTATATTGGATCATCCACAGTACAGATCTGATCTGAACTGATGATCCACATGACTGCATTTCTATCCAGAGCACACAATCCAACTTTTGTGCTGAGCATGGGCAGACAGCTGCAACTGGTGTAAAGGTAGACCAGCAGGGGAGAACAGCACTCAGTCTCACATAAGGTCATCTTTTTCAAAAATTTTGAACAAACATGAAATAGGAATGTGAGTTGGTAATTTTCAGTGTGTGCAACATGAGGCCCTGATGGGTTTCACTGGTACTATGTGTGTGTGCCGTCCTCTATCTTTGAGTACAACAGTTGCATCTGAAATAGGCTTCCTTCTTCCTGAATACTATATTCTGTGGATACTCTTAACCCTCAGTGTTATGTAGTTGCCATGAATAATCTCACTCAGTTGCCTTTAAACTAATAGAATCTTCTCTCTGTTTATCACATGGTCTGATATCTAAAAATAGCATAAATGCAAGAAACTTTGTTATTTAATTTGAGTATTCTAAAGTAATTTATAAACATTAAGTAATTCACTGAGCTTCACAGTACCCCACTTTTGTATTAGCACTGCATTAGCATCTTCAAGTATTTCATGGGAGTCAAATGTATACTTGGAATTTTCAGGTTAATTTTAGACATAACATAATGAACTGAGCAAATAAATAGGACAGTGGCAAGTATCGCTGGGAAGAACAGGAACAACATCACATGGTTAGTCATATCTGTCATGAAGGCTTCAAAACAGATTAATGGCTACATTTATTTTATTTTTTTTTTTTTACAAATTAAGAGGTAAGTTGAGAGATAATCAGTTGACAACACATCAGTCATATCTAGTTTCCAAATTTTTGCACTTAAGTGTTCTGATTTTCAGAATGCTTGTTCAGGAACATGTTCTGTTTAATTAATGGAGGAGGTAAGCGTTGACAATCTCTGAAATTTTGAACAGTTATTTAGGTGATTAGACATGGACTGAAGCAACTTTCTTAATTATTTAGTGAAAAAATGTGGAAATATAGCTCAGATCCTCATTTGCATTTATGTGTTAGTTCCCTGCAGCAAAATATATAAACTATAAATTACACAGCAGATTCAAGTGGATTAAATATTAATTCTAGAAAATTATTTTCAAGGAGAGCAGTCCATCTCAGGAAGTCATCACATTGCAAATTGTCTGTCTGTTCTCTCGGTCACCTACATGAGGCTGTGTCAGACAATATTCACCTTTCCCTTACCTTGGCTCATACACTGTAGACTCTTAGAGGTCTAAGAATTTAGGAAGAAGATTTGTGTACTGAGGCTTGGGCAATTACCAGTTCCCCTCTATTCCCTCTTAAGCACAGTGTTGCATATGCTGCACCTGGTAGATGGGCAGAATATTAAGTGTTCAAAAGCTATCAGCATCAGAACACATTACAGTGCTGTGAAAGGTCATTTGCTGAACATTAAATGCAGAAGGTATATGCTGGTCACTCATATAAGAGGAGGAAATTTCATTAGGAGAAACAGCTCTCTTTCATAAGAAAATCAGGATGAAAGACTACAACTTGAAGGTATGGATCAAAGAGGAAGAGGTAGGAGGCAAATTCTCTCTTCCATGCTTGACAGAAGCAGCAGACACAGCAAAGATAATGGCAGGAAAACATACCACAGACATACGGCTGTCGAGTAAACCAGCTTTTGTTTGATTCCCATGATTTTTACTCCCTTCCTTCTGTAACCTTATGGAAACAGGCAAGGCCACCTGAATTGTTCTTGATTGTTTTTGAAATGATAATAATTTTTTACTGGTTCTGTATCTTCCTAGTATTTGTAACACTTTCTGCTCATGAATATATAGCTTGTTTAAGGTATATGCAGATTACCCTTGTTCTCAGGGAAGGAAATTTTGAATGTATTTTTAAAGGTTGTGTTTTAAGGAAGCTATGAATAGTTGAAAATTTTAGGTCATCAGGTTCTTTGTAACATGGGCAATCTCATCCTCAAGTGCTTTGACCAGATCGATTTCTTTCTTAGAGTTTTTACTTCTGCTACTTTTGTTGGAAAGCTGTTCCAGATTCTTACCACCCTTAAAAGCTTCTTCTCTGATGTGTTATTTTCTTGCATCAGTCTTGTCTTTCAGACTGAATAGTTTTTTTCTTATTCATAGGGATTTGCAGCTCTGCTGTTTCATTGATCAACCTATTTTTGTGAGGCTTAGCAAGAAAACTATACAATTTCCTCTAGCAAACTGTCTTACCAATCCCTGTCAGAAGCTTGGTGGCGAGCCTCTGCATCACTTCTATCTGAATTCTTCAGGGAGGGGAGAAGACAATGCTCTAAATGAAGGCCTTACTAGTCCTTTCAACAGTGATATTCATACCTGCTTGTAGCAGCTATCTCCATTGAATGTGCAATTTGAAGGAGTGACTCATCTGACCTATTTTATACATTTGTCCTCGGGATGATAAAAATTCATTAGGGCTTGGATTCAGATGTCTTTGTACAAACTAGTCACTACAGTACAGTGCATGTTAATCCTACCCCTCACTTCTGGATGGCAAAAGTTACACAAGATAAATTCTATAACAAAAGGAAGACATTGTACTTTGTTCTTTCTAATTTTATTTCACTGTCTTTAGATTAATAACTAAATAAAATCAGTTCCAAAGTGTACTTTTGGAAACTCCACGACTCTTCTAGGCTACTATTTCCTCTTTCAAATTATTCTTGTATTCATTCCAATGGATGAAGCAAAATTTTGTTTTCTGCAGTGTCTACTGAGTTGAATTCCCTATCAAAGAATTTCAAATAACCTTTCTTTTTTATAGAAAACATTTTATGTCTCAAATAGTGAGGTTTTTCCCCAACACTTACCTGTTAAATTCTTTAAATTAAAGAGAATAATAATGTATAAAAGAATAAAGAAAAAAAATAAAACCGCTTGCCTTTTAAACAAGTATATCCAAATGGTATATTGCAAGAGAAAGGTCTCTCCTTTCCTCCAAAAGCAGAACTTTCTCTGTTTGGAAAAGTTCTAGCAATCGTGTCCTAAAACTTTAAGGGTAGAATGATTCAAGTCCCAGTGCTCAGAAATATTCTCTGTCCCAGTTTAATTTACTACACAGCCCCTGACTCTGATGAAGTCAGTGATAATGCACTGCCAGGCACGTTACTTCAATTAATAGTCATATCTTAAGTACTTAAAGAGCTTTTTATATTATATTATCGTTCAAGTGACCTTCTTGTACAGTGCAATGCATAATCTAGATTACTTTCCACATAGGAGAGTGTTAGAAAAACTATTATGAATATATAATGATATAAATATGTAATTGCAATTAAATTTTATAAAAGAAGTTTATAATCTCAAATGTTCAAGAAACACCAGACACTCTATACTACAGAGGAAATGTGAGTCTAACATTCTTGTGTGGAATTTTGGAATCCGTAAGTTTTTTGAACTTCCAAGACTCCTGAGGGTTTATAGAGTTACAGTCCTCATCATAACAGGTGAGATGAATATTGCTTCATGTAGACTCACTTGATTAGACAGAAAAGTATATATTACATCAAACATGATGGCAGGGACCAATACTTGGACTGTAAGGGAAAGCATTTTCAATCACAATGTCCCTTTTACCTTTTGATGGAGTTGAAGATAGAAACTCTTGTTTCTGAAAATTCAAGAAAGACCTGCCTGTTACTTGGCAGGTTTTATAGCAACCTCTGCAAGCCCTCTTTCCTCATTTTTACTAAATTTAATTCCTTTGAAAGAACATAGATATCCAACTACTCTTGTTAGTCACCAAACCAATGTTTCATACAGGAATTGTTATTTTTGATAACACAGTTTTGCTGCCTATTTGACTATCTACCCAATATTTGTCTATACCTGCAGACCTGTTCCTGCAGGTTCTGTTGAAGTTACTGAAGTCTGGAAGATCTAAGGAGGTAATTTATTGTGCTTTCTCTCAACTATGTTATCTTGTTTTGTTTTGGATCACTATTGAGACATTAGTCCGACATCAATCATAAAAAAATTTCAAATATTTACTTTGAATAATGAGATACTTTGCAGGCACAGTCTAATTTTAATGCCAGAACTATGAACATATATTCACATTACTTCTGGTTAAAAATAAATGCATATATATCGCTTTGAAAACTCACAAAACAAGAGAGAAATTGAACTTAAAAAAAAATAAAAATACTTCCTACAAGTAAAATTGACAGAACCTCCTGATTTTTTTTTCAGTTTCATATTTGTATTACTATCTGTAAGTGGACTCTTTTCTGTAGTAATATATTCCAATTAAACAAATTTTAAACTAGACATTCTTCTCTAACACAGGATTAAAGAAATTTACAGAAAGGACATCATGACTATTCTATAACTTCATAAGAAGCACAACTTTGTACTGTCTCAGAACTGTTGCAGCTCTCATGTAGGTAAACTAAGTTCTCTCCTACAGTCTGAATGTTTGTAAAGAATTTTTGTCTATCTTTGCTGTTGAAATTACTCTCAGACTATCCAGTTGCTAACAAAGAGCGTTTCAATTTTTATATTTAAAACCATCAGTGGCATCAGTGATTTTTTGCTTGTGATCTTTCCTTCTTCATCCAATAGTGTAAATGCATAGCTGGAATATAGGCCAATTTTTACCTCTTTATTTTTAATATCAGTTATTTTTCATATCAGAAGTTCATATTGGGCAATTTTCTTAGTCCCTCACTTTATAAAAACTAAATATATAGCAAATTAAGCTCTTGTTTATGATTCAGTATAAATCATGACTAGGAATTGCTAAAATCTTTGCAGTATTAGAGATTAGCTAACTCTTTGTCTAGTGAGGTCTTTGCAGATGAATGTGAAAAGTGAGGATCATTGATAGCGATACATTCATCAGATGTGGCTGGTGGCAGCTATTTAAACAACAGTGTGGCAGCAAGTCAATCTTCCTTCCGTCACATGATATACAATACATCCCACTGGGCTTCTGGGAAGGATTTCACACTCTTAAAAAAACACGTTAAAAAACAGGCAATGTATATCTACAAAATACATTCTGTGGTCCTGCCACTGCCTAACAGAAACAACTAGCAATTCAAATTCAAGACAAAGAGTTTGGGTTCTCTTTTTTTTCCTAATTCCATGAGGTACCATATGGTACAAGGAACAAGGTACATCTGACAGCTACTCCTGATTTTTTTGTTAAAATCTCCTAACAGTGTAGGAAATGCAATAAGTAAACTTGAGATCATGACTGATCCAGAGATTCATCCTGTTTAGTCAAAGGCTGTTGACTACATTTAACTATTACTGAAAATTAATATAAAATTTGTCAGCTATCTGCAGCTTGTATTAAAGTGATCTGCTGATTGCCAGAACTTCATCTCTGCTAATAACCTAAAAGAATATGGATTTCTAGTTGCAAAAGGTTTTACTGCTTTAAAATTAATTATATCTCCGTATAAGTTAAAATAAGGAACCTTCCTGTTGATTTCGCTCTGACCATTACAAGGTCAGAAGAAAGGTATGGTTAATCAGTTTCCATTCCTGCTCCGTTAGAAATTAAAAAATGTATAGTACTCAAAAAACAGGACTACTTTGGAATCAGTATCAGAACTTAGAACAGAAAAACACTTCTGTGGTACTGACCCATTGAACAGGACACACTCAAAAATCCCAGTTCAAGACTTGAGGATTACACTCATGGATGCAGCAAAGGTTATAGTGAAAAAATGTAGAAACAGCTAAGCTTGAGTTCATTGCTGGTATTAATAAAACAAATGAACAAATAAAGAAAGAAAACAAAAGCATCAGCAGTTTTAGAAAACAGTCAGTATACATGTGGCAATACTGCATTTCCAGTTCTATTCTGGCTTCTGTCAGTGTTGATGGGGTTCAGAGCATTTCCTTAAGCTACAGTAGAACAAAGTTCCTCTGTGACAGTAGTGGCTGAAAGTTACAGGGGTTTGCTAGTTGATTGGCTTAGATGAGTGGAATATTGAAACAATTCCACAGCTATCACTGATCCTAGCTGCCCAGTAATGGTTATGACAGAGGAAATGAGACACCTCCATTAAGACAAAGCAAGTGAAAACACAGACTGTAGACCGATTTAATCAAGGATCTGTCCAGAAATGAAGGGTTTCATTGAGCTAGGAAGATAAGGGTTAACCAGCTTCCTAACTAGGACACACATAGATGGATAATGTGAAACAATTCTTAAACCCTTGCCTTAAGATGCCTTAGATATTCCACTGTTAAATTCTTTGCTTAAGAGCTGAGCTCTTCCACCAAAGATTTTGCTATCTGAATAGATGATATAGAAAAACGATGTTGGAGAGTTGGTGTGTCCCATGAAGATAACACTACAAAGCACATTGAGGAGAAAACTTCACCAGCACTGTCCATACCTTATTTCATGGCCAGTGATGACTGCTCCTCATTTTGAAAGGACAGTAACTCATCAGCCACCCCAATTATTAAAACAAAACCTTTAAAGCAGTAGATAAGAACTAAATATTTGGAAGTACAGTGATGTCTGTACAGACAGTGGGGCTTTTAATTGTATTTCTAAATGATTCTCTATCATAGGAAAAAAAGCTGAACACTAGCAAATATCTCTAAGAAGCAGAAATGCTAATTGTGGCGAAATTAATTCTATCTTCATCAGAGCAAGTAAAACGCTACTTTTACTTTAACAAGGCTGCACAAACAAATTAATTCTAAATGAGGCAGCATCATCCTGCCAGTTCTCTCACAGGGCTCAGTCTGCTGCTTTTACCTTGTTTGGAAATTTCCTTTTAGGAGGGAAGGGAAGATTTTTAGTGTGTGAAATCACCATACAGTAAAACACATACAAAGGAGATGAAAACCACATTGACCTGAATACATCTTACTCAACTTTAGAGATTTAACTCAGGCACACAGGTTTGGCATTTCTGAAGTGTGAATTAGATGTAGAGGTATATTCACTAAGTACGCAAGGGGCCTGGGTTTCCAAGGAACAGAAATACTTCCTTGCAAACACGGAGTTAGATGGGGTGAAGTTAGGCCCTTCTGCATCTGAACCACAGCCCTGAAGCATGGGGGATGAGACACAATGGGAATGAGCTGTAGGCTCAACATCAAGAACTATAATATACTTTGTACCATCAAAGCAGGAAGGTCAGCAAGGTGTGATGATCCTTAATTTACTATTATTTTCCATGCTATCATTATTGCAAAGAGACTCTGAGACCACACTGCGATGTCAAGGCAGTGCTTATTAAGAAGTTTTTATAGTCTAAACTGATAAGGCAATGGGACACCATGTTCTTGAAGGAATTGTCTGATGTAATTGTCAAGCCACTCTTCATGGTATTTGAAAAGTCATGGCAGTTAAATGAAGTCTGTGGTGACCAGAAAAAGGGGAACATTGCACCTATTTTTAAACAAGGTAGAAAGGAGGACCCTGGGAACTCGCAACCTGTCAGACTCATCTCAGTGCCTGGGAATATCATGAAACAGATTATCCTAGAAGTTATGCTAAGGGTCATTGAGGACAGAGAGGTGATTCATCACAGACAGCTTCGCCTCACCAAAGGTAAATCCTGCTTGACCAACCTAGTGGCCTTCTATGATGATGTGACGATAGCAGTGGACCAGTGAAGAGCTATGGATGTCATTTATCTGTACTTCTGTAAGGTCTTTCACATGGTCCCAAACAACATCTTTTTCCCTAAATTGGAGAGATATGGATTTGATAGGTAGACTGTATTGTGGGTAAGGAATTGTTTGGATGGTCACATCCAGAGGATAGCGGTCAATTATTCAATTTCCCAGTGGAGATCAGTGACAAGTGGTGTACCTCAGTGGTCTGTGCTAGGACCAGTAACTGTTTAATATTGTAATCAATGATACAGAGAGCAGGATCGAGTGCACAGTCTGTAGACAACACCATCCAGAAAGCTATAGTTGACACACCTGAGGGAAGAGATACCATCCAGAGGAACCTGGACAGCCTTGAGAATTGGGCCCATGTGAACCTCATGAGGTTCAACAAGGCCAAGCGCAAGGTCCTGCAGCTGAGTCAGGACAAGCCCTACCATCAATACAAGCTGGGATGAAGAGACTGAGAGCAGCCCTGCCCAGAGGGACTTCAGGGAACTGGTAGATGAAAAGGCAGACGTGAGCTGCTGATGTGCGCTCGCAGCCCAGAAGGCCAACTGTATCCTGGGTTGCATCCAAAGAAGCACGGCTAGTAGGTCGAGGAAAGCAATTCTGCCCCACTTGGAGTACTGTGTCCAGCTTTGGAGCCCTCAGAACAGGGAAGACATGGACCTGTTGGAGCAGGTCCACACGACGCCACAAAAATTATCAGAGGGATGGAACACCACTGCTATAAGGGAAGACTTAGAAAGTTTGGGCTGTTCAGCCTGGGAAAGAGAAGGCTCTAGGAACACCTTATTGTGTCATTTCAATTCTTAAAAGGGTGCTGATAAGAGATGAGGACAGACTTTTCAGCAGGTCCTGTTGTGATAGGACAAGGGGTAATGGTTTTAAACTAAAAAAGGATAGATTCAGACTAGGTATAAGGAAGAAATATTTACAATGAAAGTGGTGAAACACTGGCATAGGTTGCCCAGAGAAGTGGTAGAGGCCCCATCCTGGGAAGCATTCAAGGTCAGGTCAGGCTGCTTATTGCAGGGTGTTGGACTCCCTAAGGGTCCTTTCCAACCCAAACTATTTGATGATTGTATGTTTCTATGAAATTAGAGGCATTATCCCTATTTTACAGGAATGAAACTGGGACAGGAGATGAAATTGTTTGCCTCGGTGACCCAGAAAAACAATCGATGAGCGGGCAATATCTAACAGACCTCCAGAATCCCAGTCAGACCCCTCAACTACATAAAATCCTATTTCTCAAATTGTTCAATCATCTGGCCATGCACTACAAGCTGGAGGTGGTTAAGCAACGTGGAAAAAAAAGCAGAGGGTAAGGGAGGAGATTTCTGCCATTTCTGCCTTTTGCCTTCACATGGCTAAGGAAAGAGAAATAGCTTTTCCTGTCTTTGATTTTCAAATCATACTATACGACTTCTCTCTTTTTTTCCAAGAACATCTTTCTTTTTTTACCTCCCTCTTGCCTTCGTCTTTCCCTGCTCCCTTTCTCTAAATGGTTCATTCACAGTTGCATAGCAACAGCACGTTCCTTAAAAAAAAGACTTGTTAGATATAAAAGATAGAATGAAAAAAATTAATTATACAAGGTCTTAACAAGACCATAAACCAACCATATTGGAGTCAAAAACCATGAGCATTTTTAATACTCATTTCCAACTGTCCTTTTCTAGGCCCCTAGGCAGGGTCCTCTGTTGCTCCTTGTGTTTGGAAACACCAAGGAAAAGTATATGATAAAAGACTGAATAAGAGTTCAAGGCCCAAACAACCAATGAGAAACCTGTACTAAGGAAACAAAAGAAAGGAAATAAAACTGGTATTTTTTTCTCACAGTCAAGCTTAACTCCTGCAAAAGCCCTAACTGAATCTCTAGCACTGTAACTTTGACGGATTCTTCCCCAAAGGCAAACTGATTTGTTCAAGGACACACGTGAGCAAAAGCAAGTCTTAAAAGTTATTGATCCTTCTCAACAGATAAAATAGTCACAGGTGATACCACTGTGACACCTTACTTACTATTGCAGTTTAGCTGCATTTATCATAGACAAAAGTGAGTCAAGTAGGATACTCCAAAAAAGCCCAAGCTTAAGAAAGTCAAGAAACTTATACACATGAGGATCAAAATAGTCTTCTCCAACTTTAAGAAATTATTATTCCGAGACTGAAACCTAATGCCATGGCATGTCATGGCAAATTATTGCAAATAAGAGAAGCCTATCATACAGAAGTTACCATAATTTCTTCAATCCATAAGCAATTCGTTACTTGCTGCTCCTCAGTATTTGAAGTGCTTTCTTTTCCAGGCTCACAGTCCCAAAGATGTGGGTCTCAGAATGACCACAGTTCACACTTAACTGTGGTGTAAAACGGAGTCTCGTTGGAGGGCCAATTTGATCCAGTTCCTCCTCAGAGCTGTGGGCCTGCAGTGCAGTAGGGATCCTCCCCTTGGATCACGATGCTGTCCAAGATAACTTCCGTGGGATTGAGAACCTTTACCTTATTTGTGAGTGATTGTGCACACTTTGAGTCATTTTCCTAAAGGATTGTTTGTGAAACTTAGGATTTCTTAAAGCAGTTGGATAGTAATATTCCTGATTGACACTCAGTCCTGTGTTTTATTTTTGTTTGTCAGAATGCTAAGAAAATCCTCATTACTTTTAGTGACTGATTGTCCGCTTTCTGGGTGCCTCCATAACATGGAGACAGGTAAAGTTAAAAAATCTTAAATGCAGGAGAATGAATGCACCTGATGGTGCCTGCTCCTGAAAACAGAGTGGTATAGTGGTTCCATCCAGTGTTTGCCTAGAAAAACACCTGGTAATCCCAACTGTACAGACATGGAAGAAAAGAATCTCAGCTGAAAATTATTCACTGAATACAGATGAGCTAATATGCTGGATTAGGTCCAAACATTTTGCTGGTTTGATATACAAAAAGAAAACTGTAAAGAAGACTGAGGTTTGGTAAGGAAGTTGTGATCCTCTCATAGCCATAGGGAGCTCAGGTATTTGATGCAGACAAGAGCAGAAATGTATCCAGACAGGAGACTTGCAGGAGTCAAGTGTGGCAAGTTTGAGTAGACTGTGACAGCAATAGCTGGAAAGTTCTTTTGAATGTGGATGGAAATAGTTTTTAAAGTTTTGTAGGAAACTAAGACACAGACAGCATCAAGAGAACTCCAGTTTAAAATATCTGTATGTATCAGAAAGATTCTGAAGTAATTTAAAATAAGATAAGACAGTACAAGCAACACAATCTCAATTAAAGATGCTCATAAGCAGGCTAACTACATCTTTATATGATTGATGCTGATGCTACTGTGCAGAAAATGCCGATGGTTTACCGCATCTCCCACATAAATATCCTCACCTCCTTCACCTCCTGTCTAAAAAAAACCTCCTATATGGATTTTTATCAACTGAATCCAGATACATGCAGTATTTATAAAGTGCACATTCTTCTTTGAAATGTAATTCAGTTATTAGATGCCCACACACACTTTTAGACCGGATGAGCATTGCCCTTGTTTGCCAACTTCTAGTCCCTACTCTGTTAAATAAAGTCCTTTAAATATCGTTTTGTGGGTAAACGTGACGCTGGTGAAAGGGAAATTACAACTGCAATAAATTAATCCCTCTAGCTAACATGAACATTGATTAAACTATCTATGCCACCCTGTCAAGAACTGCAGGTAGGACTACAGTTTTCTTTTAAGAGCAAGAGGAACTAATCTCTTCTGATCTGTATCTTCTAGCAGCAGTGAAATATTTCGTTTGTTCACTTTGACCTGTCTTTTCATCTAATCTAAGGCTGTCAGCAAAATGTTATGCTGGTTTGTGAATACGGAATACTCCTGAACTCACATTGAAGACACTAAATTCATATCAGTTGACTATTGAATACCTATAATACAGGAAAACTAATCTCAGGGTGGCATTCACCCCCTGGGACAAAATTCATCCATTCTCATTATCTATGATGGGTGAGATGAATTACTTTCTGGAGGTAACTAGTGCTCTTCATTGAGTGCAGAGAAAGTCTATAAAACTAACTCAAACTGTATACTGAAAATGTAGTTGGCTTAAGTAAATCCTTAATGACTTCCTGTTCAATCTGTGATTTCACAAGGATTACTTCTTCATTCCACCACCAACTCGGTGAGCTATCTAATCTTTTAATGTTAAGAATGGTTTTGCATGAATTATTTGCCATATCCATTATGATAAAAAAAAAAAATCTAACAACTCAAATCTGTAAGTGCAGCACTGAACATTAAGATACCTCACAAATAAATAGCAATAAGGTGCATTTTTTATAAATCTAGTGACAATTATTTTTCCTCTGTGTCCTGATATGTGAGAAAGCAACTTTACTGTAATGGATCATCTCATAATATTTGCTCTTGTGTTTGATTTAATGAATCGTGTTTATTCTTAGAGATGAGCTCTCAAGATGAGCTCTGGAGAATCTTCTGTGGCAGCTTAACAAGTAAGAGCTCTCAGGTCTCTGTGCATCCATCTATTGGAGTTTATCACAATCTTAACATAGTCTAAGAGAACACATTCCAATTATGTGCTGCTGCATTTAATTCTTCAGTAGCTGAACTTATAATCACAGTGAAAATGAACTTGCCCTGATGTGGTGGTCTGTGAAGTGGAACAAGCTGTTAAGATAACCACTCGTATATACAAAAAAAATCATATTTGGCACAGAGAAACATATAGGGCAACAGAGGCAGCATGATCTATTCCTTCCCATTAGTTCAAATGGTTCATTTAGAGTCATGAGGATATGGGGAAACCACTGGAACAGCTACCATAGACCAGAGAAATTAGATCTGGGTGATAAACTTCAGGGCATGCATGTCAACATGGTTAATCATAGCTAACAACTATCTCTAGTACTGCAGAGGATTTTGGTTGAGAGAGTGAGCTGATGTTATAACAAATTAGCATAGCCAAGAGAATTACAAAATATAATGCATAGAAGCATTAGTGATGCACACAGTGTGTGCACTTGGGGCTTAATTAATGATTGGCTGTAGGCCTGAATGCAAAAATAAACCTGTGAACTACCCACTGGAGAGACTGCTAGAGCCGTGGATACCAGTGCTAGGAAATACAGGTTGGAGGAGGCAAGTTCCTGCTTACTTGCATGCTGCTGAAATATCTAGTTGTGTCTTCAGCATGTCTAGCAATTTTTGTCTATCCAGCCATCAGAAAAGTCATTGCAGCATGTGTCAGAGCATTACCTCATTCTCTCAGTCTTGACAGTAGTAATGAGATTTCTTTCAAGCTCATCTGGTGCTCTGGATAGTGTCTAGGGCAAGCAATTAGATCTAGACAGTGCCATGCCATTACAACTGAATTGCTCCTGTTTGCTAGCTGGGATGAGGGAAGTTGGTGGACACCTACAAATGTGTTCACATACACCCAAGTGATATTGAATAGGAAAGAATTCACCTCTCTTTGAAGGCCACGCAAATCACAAGGTCAAGGGAGGAGTAGAGACTGAATTATGACTCAGAGAATAAAAAGCAGAAGATGCCCTCTCCTCAGGGCTTTTTATAGAGATACCAGTCTAATCCGTGAGAATCCTCATGTGAAGTGAAATCAATCTACTCTAGCACCTGATTCTTTTGGAATAATTATTATAATAACAAGTGGAGAGGCTAGAATGGAATGGAACCAAAGAGTCATTTCTGTTTCAAGCAACTGCCAAAATACCTATTTACAACTGAGACCAGAACAACTCTGAAGCAGCTGTTGTGCTCTTCTGGGTAAATAATATGTGTTAAAAAATGTATAAACATTTATACATGTTTACCTTTGAGACATCAGCTTCTCTGAAGCAGACATTTCCCTTGCTGTATACATAATACATGCTTTGTTTGAAAAAATGCCTTAATTCATAAAGGAAGAAAAACCTGTAGGGCACTGTATATGTACAGTGCTCTCATAGCTTGTAAATACAGAGGTAGTGGAGCCTTAGCATATAATACAGCTTTATATTCTGTATTCAAAATCTTCTGCAATGTGCTTGAAGCACTCCTATAAGTTTGGCAAATGTTACCTACCCATGTCTAAGACAGGCTAGGATTTGAAAACTGCAGGCCTTCTTTTGTCTAAGTAAATCCAGTGTGAGTGACAGCAAAGAAAAAGTGAAAATCTCCTCAACCAGTGGTGATCCGTAAGGGTTTCATCTCTTTATCCATCACCATCACCAGGCATCTAGTCTCAGTTAATGGTTGAATCTCCCTCCACAGTCCATCATGGGTGAGATATACATTGAATGCAGAGCTATTATAGTAACAAATATAAATAAATATTATCACAAGTGACTAGCTGAAAAATTATGTTCAGCCAATGAACGTATTCAGACACAAGTTCAAGGCTTGTTGCTGAGCACTGAGAACTAATCTAGTTGATCAAGATATAAAAGGGCATCTTATCCTCCAAACAACAATTTGCTCCTTGAATACAGAAACTTGCATGGCTTTACTTCTTTCAGTCAGATGAGACATCTTTGTGTCCCATTGCATCCTGCTTAAGATTCACAAGAGTAAATAATGGCTCTATAAAATTTAAATGGAGAAATATAATTCAGTTTTCCTCTGTATTGTCTTACCGACTCCAAATTCTGATTAGTAAACATCCATAAAATTAGTCATATTTGATAGAGCAATCTATGAAATGCCTTAATGGAAGTTAACAGTGGTTCATGCAAAGCTTGATGTCTAGTTCTGATGAACTAAACAAAGGTAAGCACCTTGATAACATGATATGTGGGATGCTATAAAAAAACAATCAATCAATCAATCAATCTGCCTTTTTACTGCTATCTGTTGGCAATTATTTTATATTCCCCAAATTGACATGCAGAGAGAACCCTTTTACTATTTAATCAAAATAAATTCCCTTGATTGTCCACACTAAAAACCTCTCAGTCATCACTTGGCATTTCATATGCAAATCTGCAATAACAGCGTATTGTAAATATTTGGTCCACAGTAGCAAGGGAGTTAAAAAGCACAGCATAGGAAAAAAAAGTGTCGTGTTTTTCTTATCAGAAACCTCATTACTGAGGAAGAACTAAACCCACATCTCTTATTCTCACTCTTTCCAGCTCAGGGCACAAAGGCTATGTGACAGTTTACAATATGAGTCCCTTGCAATTATCCTGTACCTTTTTTTCTTGTTCTAATTCACTTTCACAATTTCAACAATTCAAACAAGCATTATTCCCCACATAGCATTCCTCTCATTGCCAACGTGCTATTACACTCTGTAGAAAGACCTAATTGAGTCCTCAGTTTATAATTAATGAAACTTTAATTATTAATTGATACATTATTGATAAAAACATTATGAAATGCCATGACCTTTGTACCATTAATAAGGGGGCAATCCTGAGGTACATTTTCACACATCTTTATCCGGGAGATTTTTTTCTTTTCTAATATGTATTGGATTAGCTAAGGATACTCTTAATAAATTAGTACCATTCCTACTACAGGATAATGCTACTATAAAACAAAATCACCTACGTACCCATCAGTGCAAGGGCATGCCGGTAACCAATAAAAGAACTTCTTATAACATGATGATGCTGACATCAAATTCATTTGGCACTTTTTGTGGGCATATGTGTTATCTTGCTTTACAGAAAGAATCATTTTATAAAATCTATCCATCACATTTCACAGACTTTTCATGATTTCTTTGCGCATGGAAATTTTCTTCTATGTGAAAGCAATTCTATTAAATAAAACCTGATTTCAGAACAGGAGGATAAGGACAACTCCTGCTGGAAATCAGCTGAAACTGCTGATTCTCATCACCTCCGCAAATCACTGAGGGAGTTCTTGTTTGCCTGTTTATAAGTAGAGATTTTACGGAAGTGTTTTCACCTGAGAGAGAGATAGAGACCTCTGAAGAGCTGAGCCCCGCAGTAGAATCACTGGGTATAACTCTGTTCTCCATTATAGAAAAACTATTCTAGGTGATCTAATGATCTTTCCTGGCCTTAAGTCACTGTGCTTCTGCAACAGCCGTTAACACTAGGCAGTTACATTACAAAATTTTGTATAGCAGGCAGTCCAGAATACCAAGAATACATGAAAATTGAGGGGTGTGGTTGTATCTGACCAGATATGACAGCTGGGAGTGAAGAGTACCACAATAATGATAGTAAATGCTCTGAATCTTGTTAATTTGATGCAAAATATATCATGCAAAATGAAGCAGGGAATTTTCATGGAACTATAGGATAGCTCTGGTTACCAGCTGCTTTGCCCATATATTTCTAAACAGTGTGTTCTAAATATGTTCTGCTATGCAGCTCAAGATGCTTACATATTTCTCTGTGTACCAATTATAATGGGAAAAAAACAACAGACTGGTACGTTGGCTGCCGAGAGAAGTGATGTTCAGGAGACAGATAGGTTTGAATATGACACAACTGAAAACAAGAAGGTGAAAACGCTAAAGAATATTTAGAGAAAGCTTTGAAGAAAAGAAAGAAAACTTTGCATTGTTCCAAAACCTAAATCTAATTCCAAAGAATATTGGCAATGTTCTACTTCTGAAATCTTCAAGGGAAAGGTAATTTTATTCATCAAAAAAGAACAGAAACTATACAGAAAGTCAAGAACATAAAATGAAACATGAAGTAACTGTCAAAATCAGACTTTAGCTTTAACTCTATATAAAGCAGTTAAAGGAAAAAAAAAATAAAGAACTTTATTTTTAAAGATGCAGTCAATTAATTATTTTCCAGGGAGTTATTAAGAAATAAACATAAGATTCCAATACTGAAATGGGTTCAGTGAATTGTTAACATATGCATTTTATGGTTAAGTTAATAGTTTATTGTGACAGAACTTCGGAGATTCTGATTTCTGAAAAAATGAAAACTCCTGGATATTTTTGGAGCTGATGTAGTTTTTGTTAGTTTTGTGTTCAACTATTTTGTGCAGTACCTGATTTTTTTTTTTTAAGAGTCAGAAGAGACCAAGCAGCATGCATGGGCAGCAGGCTTATCCTGACACTGGTCAGAGGAGTAATGGAAAACTACCACACTGCTGAGATGCCGGCTAGAAAAATTCATGCTTCCAGCAGTCAAACATGTCAGATGCATGTCCCGTGAGATGAAGAAAATTATTCACTCCAGAATTATGGAAAGGAAGATTTTCCTGACTATAAAAATCAGCTAATCTTTTCATTCCAAGCTTCTTCCTCAGTGTTCTTTGCTAATAATCCTTCTTTAAATCTCTCATGTTCAGGATCTGCAATAAGACTGACTTCTTGTGGAAACTCATCTCTGATACTGCACCAGAACCACAGAGATGCATTTAAATTCAAAGTTGGCATTGTATTTGAAGCACAGAATATTAAGAAGATATCCAGACTAAAGGTAATGGAATTAACCAATTCCATTGAGTATTCTCTTATTATATTCAAACCTAGTATTTCCCTAGAGCCAAGGACAAGCTCATGAAAACAGGGATAAGAGAAGAGAAGGTAAGATAGGAGGAGCTGACAATTAGCCAGGTGCCATGCTGGCTGGAGAAGTTGGGGAATATATAAAGTTGTATTTTCTTGAGGCAGCTATGTGTGCATATACCTTACATTTTAAAAAGCTGACTTTCATCCCCAAAATAAACTTGCATCTTAATGGAGTAATTCCATCCCTGAAGACAAAATCCCTTCACTCATTACTGATGTAGCATGATTACACTGAGCTGTTTCATGGACTAGGTAATTGTTGAGGTTACCAAGAACATCTGCTAAACATGCAGAGAAATAGCCACAAACAGTGAATGAGTTAACATGTAGGCCTTGCAAGAACTGTCCATACTCTCTGAATGAAATCTATAGACAGCTTCTGTAAGTAGTACATAATGTTTTGATCTGCTTACATGTGTTACATCTCTATTAGGGACAAGAACTGGATTGGATATACATCATTTAGCTGGAGGCAATAAGGAGTCTTTCATGAGTAGCAAATATTAGTTCTCTGACAGTCTTATTCTGTGGGTCTTTAGCACTGAAACTGCACTCTTGTGTTAACTTAGGAGATAATTGAAAGTGTGTTTAATAAGATTCATTACCCTTAAGCGGTACATTAGTTGCTATCACTAATAAATAATCTAAAAAAGAAAAAAGAACTCAAAGAATTTATCCACTTTTATATCCAACCTCTTCCCTTCAATGAAAATTTTATTAGTGTAATTGAAGATAGCAGAAAGTACACGATATAAGACAGCTCCAAATATACAGATTTGGACATTTTACAAGCTTGGTTTCACTTTCAAATGCCTACTTGAATATTGCAAGTGCAAATTGCAGCCCTTATAATTAAAAATCTGAGTCACGCTGATGGATTGGAGTAGCTCTACAATGCAGGTTGGATGTGTTTGAGCTTTCAGGAGCAGTCACATTATGGCTGGAGTCATGATATTGCTTCTTCCTCACCCTTTTGGAGTTTAGGACAGAAAAAGATGCCTGTACGGTATCAGGTGCTATTTTCATACCTATTATTTTAGGTACAAAATAATCTCAGCATCTGATGATGAGACACACTCTGGCTTCCAAAAACATCAAAAGGATCTATCTATGGCAAACCTAAGGCAACAAATCTCTGTAGCATATGCTACTAAGACTTTCTTTCTGTAAAAGTTTAACTTTCTACTGGAAAAAAGAAAATTGCTCTGTCCTCTTCTGCAAGATAACCCTTGGATCCTTTCCTCACCAGAAAGATAAGCATCCAATTTCATTGCTTTGAATACGGGATTCAAATTATTCCCCAATTGCCATACTTCTTTCAAAGTCAAAGTTCTTCCTCCATCACTTCTACACTAATCTCCCCTCTCAGTATCTCTTCATAACCTTCTGTTTTCTAATTAGTTTCTTCTTTGTACAATATAGCAGCATCAATCCCTTTTCAGGATTTTATGTCCCTCAGCAATTTGTCCCGAGGGCAGTTCAGCAATCATAAGCTCAGCATAAGGTCAGTTTTCATGCAAGAGGCACAAAAAATTTTGCCCTGTGTGATTCACCCAGCAAGTTAAACAAAGAATTGGTATTTTGCATGGACTAACAGACAAGAGATCTTTTTGTAGAAGCAGCAAAGGTGAAAGTAAATCATAACAAAGTAAATAAGTAGGGGGCAAAAAAAAAAAGAAAGAAAAGACTAATTAAAAGATATTTTCCAGAAACATTCAAATATGCAATGGCTCCATTTGTTCTGAAGAATTATGTGAAGAATAACGGAGACTTATACTCAGGTATCCAATTTAATTCACATATGCCTTCAACATAAAATACTAATGTTATATGAAGCTGTTTAGTTTTTTTTTCCTTTAAAATTAAATTTAAATTATCTCCTAAAAAGCAGAACAAATCCAGAAGAAAGGAAAGATGTTACTCCTTCTAGTTCTACCAATGAATGCACTTGAAAGATAGAAGCATTCAAATTACCTCCAATAGGAGGGCTCAGACCTAGAACACTTCTAGTTTTGGTGTGTCTCTTTCTGAGAGAAAGGGATTCATATCTGAATCATATCTGCTGCATCCCTCTGTACTTGCCCATTTGAGGAGTGACCCACATCTCCACTGCTTCCTTAGGACACGTCTAAAACATTTACTTGTAGCATTTCAAGTTGTGGTTCCTCTTTTGCTAGAAATAAACACAAAAATACACCTCCACCATGGATTAGAATCATAAATTGGAGATATTAGTATCATCCTTTACAGTATCTGATCAGGAAAACTGCATTATTAAAAATTATTATGTTCTTTAATACAACAGCAGCAGAGACCTAATAAGTTCTGAAGACAATAAAGGTCCAATGCTGTGGACTCTGCCAGGAGATGCCAAGTTTACGAGGATAAGGTTTAACTGCACTTTGGAAATGCAAGAACTGTGAAATAAGCTGCATCTTACAGACACAGCGAATGCATATGTATTTATAAAAGGAACTGCGACTCCCCAAAAGTTTTTCCATTACAGTGTCCTCATTTATTTTGGCAACCAGCATAGGTGGCAGCCTGTATTTAATAGGCAGGCATGTGAAAAACAGGTTTCATGTGTGATAAAATTGTGCAGCTGTTGATGTGTTATTGTTGGCACTGGTTTATGATGCAGACACCTGAGGTGAAAAATGAGATGCAGTTTCAAAGACATGAATAAATTCTGTTTGTGAATTATTCCATTGAGTTCCACAGAGGAAATAGCCATCTGAGAAGGATGTTTTTTGAAACTCCCCCTCATTGACTTTGTTGCTACAAAATAATTTTTTTTTCTTTTGTGATTGAAACAATTTCTGTAATTTTTCCATTTCTCCACTTCTAATTAAACAATGCTCCAATTAAATTTTAATTGGATTTGCTTCAGGTAAAATAAAAGAAAAAAATTTGAGTTCCAAAATGTGATTAATTCAAGTGAGATTTTTTTATCTTTTCCCAGAGTTACAGGACATTGTTCAGAGGAATTATTCATCTAGACTTCTGGTTATAAATGTTTTAAACTAACAAGGTCAGGGGAAAAAAAAATCCTTCCCCTTCCATACTAGCAAAATAACTCACATTCATTCCTCCCTAACTTCACCTGTGAGACACTGAATGTTCAAACCATGAAGTACATATTTATGCAAATAGCAAAACACAGAAACTGAATTATAGTAAAACAGAGGAGCTTTAGGAAGCTAGAGAATATTTTATTCAGCATTTCTGACATTTGCAGTTTTAAATAGTAGCTATTCAGTTTCACTTAGTCAACCATTATTTCAGAGAGAAAACTGCAAGACCTGATACTGTGAGTATCCTGAATTGATACCAGCAGGAATATAATGCATTCAGACCAAGAGGACTGTCAGCTTGTTGAAAATTCAGAGACAGTAGCACTTTAGCCCCTGGCTTTATAAAGGGAGACAGAAATAGCAAGAGTGTTCAATAAGTGTAAAAAAAATCAAGCTAAGCAAAGAGTAACCCTTGGCTGAGAGTTGCAAAATACATAAAAGCAGATTATGAAAAGTAAATATGGTGCAGTGCCTATGCACAAAGCACATATTTGACCAAAGGACATGTGAAGCTGTTGTGGGAAGGACATGGATCTTTTAGACTGGGGTCCAGAGGAGGCCACAAAGATGATCCGAGGGCTGGAGCACCTCCCATATGAGAACAGGCTGAGAGAGCTGGGGTTGGAGAAGAGAAGGCTCTGGGGAGACCTTAGAACAGCCTTCCAGGGCTCATTATCAGAGAGTGTAGTGATAGGATGAGGGGCAATGCTTTTAAGCTGAAAGAGATGTAGATTAGGTTTTAGGAAGAATTTTTTTATGGTTAGGGTGGTGAGGTACTAGCACAGGTTGCCCAGGGAAGTCATTGATGCCCCATCCCTGGAGGCATTCAAGGTTGGATGAGACTTTTGAGCAACCTGATCTAGTGGAAGGTGTCCCTGCCCATGGCAGGAGGGTTGGAACTGGGTGGGCCATTCTATGATTCTATGATTTATTCTATGATTCTATGAAAGAAGGGTAAATTGGGCTAACAAGGTTATATCTCCAGTGTGCTGGGGGACAGCCATGCCACCCAAGCTCAGCTCTTCTCTGAAATGCATCAGCTACACTCCTTGTAAGAGTATAAGCTTCTGTCCCATGCTATGTTAGCCAAAATTGTCATGGACATGATAAAAAAATATTGGATGTATAATAACTAAATATGCTTTATACCAGTTCCCCAAAAAGACAGCAAAAAGGACCTGCCCCACTGCCAGCCATAGCTGGGTCTTGTTTCAGGACTGGGATTTGCAAACAGTAGTGAAACACAACTGAAAACCAAGGAGATATGCATCTTTTTAACAAACAAGCACATGGTTTAGCAGATCGGTCTCTCTGTGTGTCAAGTATTTATAATAGAACTTTCTTCCCTGGAAGAAATCTCTAACCTCTTCTTGCTCTCAATAAGACAAAACCAACAGTGACAAAATTTACAAAGGAAATATACTTCAGTTCCCTGGAGCAGTGCACAGTTACGCCTACACACTCTAAAAGCTGAGGGAAATGATATACAATAAGATTTTTTATATAAAAAAAAAGAATAGAAATTAGTATATTCAGAGACCAGGTATATTTTGTTTCAGTTTTTGAGGAAATTTTGAGGAAATTCCCGAGAAGCAGAACAGTGATATTAATAAACCAATGCAGAATCAAACATTTGAATACATAAGTCTGAATATGATACTTAAACAAAACATGGAGACAAAAATGAAGCACTGTATTTAAATCACAAAAATCTTACTGTATGACTACGCAGGGAAAGACTCATACCAAAGCTTCAGAACTGTTTCTTTTCATGCATAAAATTTTGAATGCAACATATGTCCAATTTCAATGATTGACATTTTGTATGCTGTTCTAAATTCAAATGCACACTGTTCTGTTTACTTCAGCAGATGACAGGGGGTTTGAACAGTTATTTTATGTCTCATCAATAAAAGAAAAGCAGAGGCAATATTGTTTAGAAAGGGATTAATGGGTAGTACAACTGAATGATAACATTAACTGACACACCCATGAAGTAAATGGATAGTTTTTATTTTTTCCCAGCATTTTTCATGTGTCCTGTCTCTATAAATCAGCAGTTTGAAACATTTTCAAATGACTGCAAGCTGTCTCCACTGATGTATCTTCTCATCTTGTCCACAGAATTAAATCTGAATTGAATTCTGAACTTGGATTAGGTTGGATCAGTTCTCCTGATGCTTTGATGTGCAGCTTCAGGAGACTGGGTGAGTGGGAGGAGGACATCCCTCTTTGCTTTTAACTCATGTAGCTTATAAGTTATTATAAATTACCTATTTTCTCTTTTCTGCAGTAGAAATATTAATGTAGCACTTCATTCCTTTGAAGAAATACCTTTGCAGTCATCACAAGTAGGAGCTCTGGGAAAGAGCACCAGAAGATGTTTAAGGCAAAAAAAAAAAAATATCCTTTTGTTCTAGTTGTGGTTTTCCTTACTTTTTACACTGGATCATTACAATTGCTAAGTTTAAATCTGAGGATTTTTGCTCTAGCAGTTCCTTCTGGTTGGGCTTCTGAGGTTTAAGATTAATGAGTGCTCCAGGCAGACTTATTCTTAATATGCTTCCCATCAACAGTTCCACTGGAGAAAATCCAGACAGAAGTGATCAATATGTCATAATTGTTGTACACACATCTTATGATTTTTATGATTTCTTTGAAATTTGTGCCACTCTATCTCCTCTTTGCTGAGGAGGTAACATGTCTTCTGATATGACTGTTAACAAAACAAATCAACATTTTCAGCAAAGAAAAACGAGACATGATTCATAGGTGTTTAATATAAAGCCCAGAGCCTTCTATGAAGAACTTGGAGATTTCACTTCTTGCAAGTACTGGCTTTTAGTTTTTGGATGATATGTGCAGCTGACATCTGTGAAAGTACAGCCAGGTCAGCATACATAGAGGAGGAATAAGCTACAATAATGTATGTGTGTCTTCTCCAAAAAGAAAAAAAAACAGCTGTAGCTGCATGCTGCCAAGGTCTGTCAGGTAGCTTTGTCAAGATTAATGATATTAGAAACCACTTCCTGGGGGTGTTGTTTGGATATTCTTGTTTGCCTTTTTTTTTTCCTTCCATACTATATTCTTCACAGCTGTTACTTAGGTTTGAACTGTCCCAGTCAAACCCTACAAACTGTTGCACTCGTGCTACGCCCTTGTTTGTACTCTTGCCTCTCTTCAGGATTTTGGAGAGCAGCTATTCTAAAGTCTCAGAGGATTAAAAATACTTTCATTTCCCAATTCCAATGTCAGATATCTGAAAGTCAGCTTACGGTTACTACTGTGGCAATTGGTCTGTTGGAATATCATCCTTGACTCTTTCCTCTTTCGTAGTAAGGAATAAATTTTATCTATAATGAATAAATAAAGAACTAAGAATTAATAAATTTTATTTCTATTGATTGACAGACTATCATTATTGTTAGGTCAATATTAACATATATCTACTTGGGCGTCTTCCTCAGAAGTCCGTTATTTTACATGAGTTTCTGCTTAACAAAGACTTTCTACAAGAATATTTGCTGCCATCAAAGATTAAAAGAAAGAACCATTTCCAATCAGAGTCTCTGACTCTAAAAGTAAAGGTCATTTGTTGAATATGAATCCAATAATAGCAAAGATGCTACAATCTGTTTTGGTGTTATCAAGCTAACCAAGTACATAAACACTAGGCCTTTTGCAAGTTCCCATGGCTTTCTGAGCAGCCTGTATGCTGGAACACAATTTTTTGATTCCTGTGAAAAATTTTGATATGAATACAACAGGATATGGGTTTTTTTTTTTGTCCCCAGACAGGTTTTCTTTGATGCATATATCCATATATATATACAACAAACAACTATTCCTCCCTTCTCCTCACCTCTGGATGATAGGCACAATACAGAATACTGCGCCAAAGAAGTAGATCAATACTATATTAATAATATTAAATGGCTTTACAACTTGCTTTGCAAAATCTGGCCTGTCTGATCATTGCTGCATTTAGAAATTTTACTGGGCTTTTTTTCTGGAACTGCAGAAACATGACAGTTCATCAGAACTTCCCATTTCTTAATACTAAACAGCAAAAATTTACCTGCTCCTTTTCACAAGGTAGTAGCCTCATTCAGAGCAAGGCTAGCTTGTTGAAAGGATCTCAAAATTCATCATGCTCAGTTTTATTTCTGTCATAAGCCAACATATCTTCTTTATGAGAAGGGATGCCAAGCAACCCTGGCACCATCTGAGATTTCTTTTTCAGAAATTTTCTGTAGCTAGAGTGATGCTGACTGGGAGCCAGCTGACACAGTACCTTCCAAATATAATGTTGAATACAGTCAATGCTTAGATTCTTTCATGGCCAAGAGGACTTTCAAAGTATATACAATAACTTTGAGAATATTTGCGTTATGGTAAACAAGCTAATATAAGCAGCTTGGTTTTTTTCTCCATATACTTATACTAATTTTCTGCTGAGCATTGGGACTTGCATTGTGTAAGAGTCGTTAAGTACTTTCATTTGTCAAATACCTCTCACATTTTCCATTCTCTTTTATTCTTTTCTTACCTTCTCAGGCAAGAAAATACAGAGGTCAAAGACTGTTAGAATTGCTGATGTCACAAGTTTGATTTTATAGTCTCTTGGCAACTCTTCTGTTCCCATAAAGACATGTGTCTACATCTCTTCAGTAATTTGTCTTTCTTGCTACTGATCCATCCTTGACCTTGTTTTGCTGGCCTCCTAGTGGGAAAGCATCAGCCTTTGCATTTTATTTTTCCAAGAACAGTATTTTTCTCCAGTTCATCTGGATACTGACTACAAACATCCTATGTTCAATCCTGTGCAGTTACTCCTGTATGTATTTTAGTTTACCTTTACAAATATTATTATATTGACTATAAATTATTATTATTGCCATTATAATAACCATTTTTCATTAAGAATGTCAGCGTTTTAGGTTCATGCTGCTTTTTCTGTTATAACAGAAATAAGGATTCAGTGCTACCTAAACCTAAAATTCCTTGGATCATTTTTACAATTCTGGGAAACTTGCATATTGCTGTACAATTCTCTGCATTCTGGTGTAAACTAAATCCTCTTTATTCTGCTAAATACAGTTGTCAGCTGTAGTTTCTGCTTTACTACATCTTCCACAGATTTTTCATCTCCTTGCCCTATGGAAACTTTTTGGTTTTTCAGTTCTTAGTGTAGTAAATCCAGTAGAATCCTTTCCTTATTTGTGTCTTCATTCTTTATTCAATCAATATTGCCTGAGATTTTCTTTCTGCATTAAAAACAAAAAAAATCATATCACTATTTTTTTGGCTTCTTTATGCTGGAGCTTCTAGTAGAATGAGATCTATATGTAATTGAAATTGTGCTAATAGCTTCTGATATCACTAATTACCCTCCTTCTTACTAGGTTTTCTTTTGTGATTTCATATTTGCAATGTTCTGTTAGACTGACCAGGATAATAAATGCTACTTCCTCTTGGTCCTTTTATTTCCTTTCACTTTCTTATCATTTCTGCCTATGAAACGAGCATCAAAAGCTTCACTTTGTTGCAACTTGTTTCTTCCTCTGAAATGTTCAGAGAATATAGCTTATCACTATAAGAACAATTCTGACAAACAACAGAATCTGTTATTATCGGGTTGTTGTTCCCTCTTAAAGTATAAACCTCCTGTTTGGATCCATCAAGTCTGAAAGATCAAAATCAGATTGCTGCAAGAGCCATTTCCCATCTCTTTTCCAGTACTGAAATGAACACTTTGTTAGCAAAATTTCCATGGAATATTCCCCTCAGGCTTTCCCTTGCTTCATATTCTCATGTTTCTGATTGCTCTAAGAGTCTATTACTTATTTTGTTTCTTGGATGTTGTAAGACAAAAAGCACAGTCGCTGACTTGCCCTTCATAAGATCCTCACTTATTATAACTTCCCTATACGATATATTCTAGCTATTCAGTAACATATTTTCCTTTTCTTTTCCTCCAAAATTTGTCATCCTTAATTTTTTACATAGTAAGAAAATATCACTAACTTTCAAAAAAACATTATCTTGAGTGTGAAAGTCACCATTTCCATCCAGTTCTCCTCATACTATATATTCTTACGGGCACCAATAATTTCACTGACTGTAAAGATATTAGGCCATCAGGTAAAGTAAAGACTTCCCTGTAAACTTCTAGAAGCACCTATCCCACCTCACTAACCACAATGGGCCGCTGAGGTCAGATGACTGGTTTCCTTCCTGTGTCCTCTACTAAGAGACCGATGTTTGATCACGTTCATATCTACTTCAGGTTCCTAAAGTAATTACCCTGAATCAGAGCCTTTGTTTATTAATTTATACATTTACTGTCTGCGAAGGATATAGTTTCAGGAAGCATCTAATCAATTCCTTTACCCCTACTGGTGAGTTCACTCAGTGGTAACCCAAGAGACTAGTTTAACTACAAGGAGAAACAAAAACACTTTGGTTGTTGGTGGCTGGAAAATAAAAATTCCAAAAGTAAACAGTAGGCTGCAGTCTAACTAGAATCCTGATTTGATCTCTTAGTTAACTATATATTTTAGGTTATTTACACAATCAGTCCATTTATATTTTAGATTGTGTTTATGATTAATTTTTGACATTTTTTATTTTAAATTTAAAATGTATAGTTCAGTCATAGATATCACAATGGTATTAGGAATCTGTAGCAATGTTTACCTTAACATAATCTAAAGACAGATATTTTCTCTTTTTCTCATATAAATACATATACATCTTTAACCCTATGTGATATAACAGCTGAAGTAAGATTCATCCAAGATATATCACCTTTTTCTTGCAATGGTATATCATTCTGTATTTTATCAGTGTGAGGCTTCAAACATCATGGCTTTTACTGCATGCTTGTAAACACAAGAAAGTTTTCTTGTTTTTTTTTTCTCTGCTAGTCAGTCTTTCCTCTTCCCTTTCCCCTTCTTCTTCCCCTTCCCTTTTCCTATTTTACACTGCCATTTTTCTAGTTCTTGATCTTGAGCACCCAAGTTCTTATGTATGTTGATGTGAAAATTCACCATTTTTCCTGCAATATACATTTGAGTATTCTTGTCCCTTTGCACAACATTGCAATTTCTCCATCAGTAAATATATCCATGAAGGCCACCTACATGGAGAGTTGTTACTTTCTCCTTTGTATTTTTTTTAATTCTTCCCCTCTCCACCCCGTAATCATTCTGTATGTATGCAGCTCAAATGCTTTGTATGCAGATCACAAGAGTGCTGGGCTCACAGTCATGTAATACACCAGAAGTATTTGGATTGAATCCCCATTTTGCTGCCTGTAATTTAGGCATTTGCTAACAGCATCTCATTTCAAGACTCTAATTAGAAATGGTCTGGAAAAATAAAGTACTCCAGGGCTAATCGCGAGATAGCTTGTTCTGCTGCTGATAATGCTGTAATTCACCTACTCCTTTGATGCTTGTAAAACGTTAACCTGTCATGCTCGTTAATTTTTTTTCATTTTTAATGTACTATAAAATTATATCTTCCTCAATATTTTATGCTTTTATTTGTATTTTGTGGCAGCAAATAATGCTCGTAAAGCATTACAGGAAGCAGATTTCTAGCAGAAAAGTGTGCTACACATGCAGTAACAACAACAAAGTGTTTCAGAGAAAAGAGACGTGAAGCTTGTGAAGCTCAAAGATTCTTTTTGGTAGTATCCATGACCTGACTAATCAGCTCTCTCAGCTCCTCATGCTGACATCTCAGACTGTATAAAACCAGCATGAACACTCATCGTCTCTCATTAACAGTAACTCAGTAAAAAAAAGTATGTCCTTATTTTTGCTTCCCAGGCCTTATCCATGTGTCAAACACTCAGAAAAAGCAACTGGATGTGGTTCCCTAAATATCACTACAAAACTGAGTCCCAGACACGATTGCAGTGACCTTGATATCAAATTGCACAGAATGCAATAGATGGGTCCTATCTAGTCTTATCAGGCTCATTGATTTATTTATCTCCTGAAATCAGTTTAGGAGATATGCAGCTGTGTGGAGATACCCCTATGTGGTGTGCATTTACAATGCATTATGCTACCAGGTCCTGTTTCTCTTAGGGGCTTCAGATTGTGACTGTAATAATTTTAATTGTAGGACAGACAATGTTGACTTTAGATAATGATGCCCTCCTTTGAAAAGCCATTAAAGAGGAAAAATAATAATTTGCATTTTATCTCTTTAGTTTATGAAGTCCAAGTGCAATAATAGAAAGGTTATGAACTGATACTTAGATATTCTCCCCATCTATCTTTTTTGTCACCAACACAACTCAAAATGAATTGTTTCAATTTTGTAAATATGAGGGAAAAAAATCTTGTTTAAAATACATTTTTCATGTAAAAAAGTCAAAAGAAATTTCAAATTAAATTTTAAAGACAATATTAAACATTCTTTAACATAATAATTTAGTCATCTGTATATGAATCACAGTTTTCAAAGTTACTGGAACTCAAACCCAAAGTCCACACCAACACAAGACATTTCCAAAAATAATCCTGAATTCTCTGTAAAAATCCTTGAGTAAATACTTTTGTTCTCCTCATTGTCTTTGATGAAAGGGGCTTTACAACCAAAAGGAAGGCTCACAAATCAGGAGAAAGGATTACTTTTATCATCTCATTTACCCCAGAGACTGGATGTAACCTGTGTCTATTTGCAAAACCGCAACCATAAACTAATGTAATGTTTTCCTCTCACTCCATGTTATCCCAGCAAACACTTCCACAGTTTGAAACCCTAAGCAACAGATGGTTTAGTTCTGAGTCCCCTTTTAGCAATTTCCCATAATTTGGATTAATTACTTCCATCCATCTTTATCTGGAATGAAGGAATCCGTCCTACAGTATTGTAGAAACAAAAAAAATATTATTACATATTCAGGATACTATAAATCAGGCTTTAGCTGTAACTATTTTTCTTTGATAAATATCATGCAATTGGCAAGGAAAAGTTTGTGCTCCAATGCAGTTGTATGGCTGCAGGAGTTGGCAAAACTGATGAGCTAAATCCTGCAAGTTACGTGAGGACATTGAATTTGCCTCTGTAAGAGCTCAGCTAACTTTAGGAAAAGAGCTGTTGCCGTTAGCAACAGGCCAGTCATTTATAGAGGGAGTGATGTTTATCACTCAGTGTTGCTTTGAATTTTTAGTGCTTTGCTCAGAGTGAAAAAAAAATAAAGATGCTGCTGTGTTTATTTTGTATTAGCTCTTGTCTTATGCTGGCTGGGAACTAATTTACTGTCCAGTGCAAAGTGCAGTTTGCACAGAGCCACACACCTGTATTTGCTATTGAATATATTTACTTTGCTAGTGGTTTTTTTCAGCTTTGGAGAGAGGGGAAGTTTACTTTGATTCTGTACTGCCTTGCACAGGTTCTTATACACTTCACCCCATAAAGTTTCAGAAAGCCATTCCTTAATCTCTCATATACAGATACAGAAAACTCTAAATGAATAATATTATCATTTATTATCCAACTTATTTTGACAATACATACTCTTCTTCCTGCTTCTTTAGCTATTGCTGCTTCTACTATGAAGTTTATTTCATTTCTCTTAGTGTAGCTCTCTTCTGTCATAACAGATAGAAGACTAGTAGAATAGGACTAGTAGATCCTCTGTTTCTTCCTTCTCTTGTTTTCAGTATTTGAAGGTTTCTGGCTTTGGCTCCCTCTTTTTCTTCCTGGACATTTACTTTCTCTATTTGTTAAATAAATTGAAATATTATCCTATCTATCCTGCTTTTGTATCTTCCCCCGTATCATCAAAATTATCTTGATCATTAGGCATGTACTCGGGCTGTTATTATCTCCTTATCATCTCTGCATATAATTTTCTATGGTTCTCAACCAGTTTATTAGCAGCTCCTATCTTGATTAAAGCTACATTTTCCCCCACTATTGCTTGACATCATAGATTTTTCCCTCTGAGGCAAATGTAGATAAGAACAGCTAGAACGATCATAAAACAGAGTATAACCAAAATTTGCTTTCTTTACTGTATTAAAACACAGTCTTTCTGTAAGACTTGGTTTACAAAACCACAAATTGCACAAAATATGGAAAGAAGTTAAAGAATAGTGTTGGTGCAGAAATTAATAAACTGACCATGACTGCATTCACTCTGAAACAAAAACCTTTCTAGTCATTGAGCTATGAGTTTCCAGAAAGATACAACAGTTGGAAGTATTTAAAAATGTAAATATTTCAAAAGAAAGCCTCATGTACTTACTAACAGATTATGCAGCATCATTCTATGTGAGAGGATATAGAGACAGAGGAAATTTCAGGATATTTATTCCAGAATGATTTCTCTCCAGTAATTTCTGTAGGACAATCTTATGCTTGAGGACTAAACCACGTATGAGTCTCCTGTTCATTGTTCCCTTGTCATCTACTTGTGTGTCTTTCAGCTCAGTGCTGTAAAATAAATCAACTGTGTAGCTGCTGATAGAAGAAAACTCTTTGTACAACTGGGATGTGTAGTTCCTTGGTCTGTAGTCCAGCAGAACTGGATAATAGTATTAGCACTGAAATCTTTAGGGAAGTATAAATGATGGTGGGCAGTGTTAATGGAGGAAGAAACACTAAGACCTCAATACTGGTAAATTCTGTTTCATTCGAACTGTTATAATTATCAAACATCACTCTTGGCTATTTTGTGGGTTGTTTTACAATAAGGGCTACAGCTCAAACAGCAAGAGAGCTTCAGTCAGAGAAGCACAGCACAAAAGCAGACTAAAACTGGCTTCTGTTTTTTTTAAGAAGATGATGAAGACGAAGAACAGAAAAGGCACACAGGAGAAATAAATACCATGGAAGCTTAACAGATGAGAAGTTTAATTGTCGTAGCTGTGTAACTGAAATAATGTGCTTAACACAGTAACTGAGAAGGATTCTAACGAGGTGGAAGTCTGTAATGCATCAAAGAACATATGAAAATCTTAGTAAGATTTACATGGAACTGGATAGAAAAGATATATGTGTCATTCAGTAGGAAAGGACACACAAAATGGAAAATACCCAAATATGTTGCTAAAATATAAAAAAATATGAACTGTGTAAATGTGGATACTACAGCCTAGAATTTGTGTGCATGCTGATCATATAGGCAGGCTCATCAACCACTTAAAAATTGCGTGACAGAAGATGAAAACCATTCAAAGATGCATAATACATTGCATAAGGGAGGGATTAAAGCATACTAAAAAAATAAATCATGGGTTTCATAATTTAGCTTCAAGCTGGTGGACAGTTTTTCCTATTCTGTTCTGTCTGATCAGTGAAGCACAATGTCTACATCTGTAATAGAAAAATTAAACATCCTGGGGGCTGTTCTTTGGTTATTCGGAGCAGTGGTCATGGTATGGTTCATGTCTGTGCTAGCGAACTCTTTGGACTCCAAAACAAAGTGGCTGTGTTCCAGCTGCTATTGAAAGTGATCTCTGGCCCCTACTAATGACCAGACTCTACTGGAAATTATTTGGAAGAATACTCACTGGGCAGAGCCCAAAAATATATCTAACAATTTTACAATATGAACAGTCCAGTTTTGTAAGTAAAACAGCAGGTGAGAAAAAAAGTCCTGCAGCATTAAGTGGAGAGGTGAGATACTTAAAGAACCAGTAGTCCCTAAATTGTCAGTAAGCCAAAGAGCCAAAGATAGGGCAGGGACCTTCCTTAACTTACAGCCTGAGGACCATGTGAGGCCTGAATGTAGGTCAGCTGCCCTGTGGCACAATCCAAGTGGCCTGTCCTCCTTGGGATCCTCCAGACTCTGCCTTCAATATCATGTCTTGGTGCCAGGACAATAGCTGCCACTGTTTCGCTGAGGATAAAAAACACCTCTATCACATCACATGGGCAGGTACGATGGAAAGAAAACCTTTTGGGAGAGAAAGCAACCAAGAGGCTGGTGCAGTCAGAGCCATCTGGTTCCCTCAGCCTGTGAAACATCAAGAAAAGAGGGCAACTGAGAGGGAGCTGAGTAACCAGCTCTGCTAGAAGCAGTCTCCCTTGCTTGTTAATGGCAGAAACTTCTTGCCCAGCCAGTGCTGTGGATAGATCCTACCCTGCATGGGATCAGACAGCCTAAGCATGTACAGTCAATCTGGTGTTTCCTGAATGCGTGCATCTTCTGAATATGTGAAGATGGACACTGGCATGCCTGATCATTTTGATAACAGTTTAGGGTCCTTCCCAGTCACTGGCAAAGGCTCGGGGACTGCCTGGATAAGAAGACTGGGATAAAATGCATTGTTTGTTGAATATACTCTTCACAACGAGGAACTCTCTTCAAACTGATGTTTCTTACAATGCTGAGGATTATGGTCTATCGTAACACCTGGTGATAACCTAACCAAAAGTTGTACCAGATGCCTTTACAGGTGACAGAGTATACGACAAGCTGTCTGAACTCCAATTTGGTCCATCAACTTCAAATCCAAAGAAAAGTTCAGAAAAAAATTGTAATTAATATTAATTATTCTGGAAAAATGTATAAAGGAATAATTCCTTTTCCTCTTAGCTCTTGGTGGTCAGTTTATACCAGAAAGAATGAAGATTTCATACCTCTGAAACATATTTTTGCTGACAGCTATAATGGTAACTTTTTTTTCTAGGACATTGCTAATCTCTTGGCCTTTATAATACAGCCTGGAAATATGTTCCTCAGAAATTTACTTTTTAGCGGTTTTGTGTTTATTTAATAATTTGTGCTATTTTAATGCAAAAATAAAGAATCAATGTAGGAAAAGATTTGTGAGCGTTCCTCTCCTTAACCTTTTCAACCAACAGATTATCCACCTCCTCTGCTTTTTGACTGACAGTCTGAAAACACCAGTTTTTAAAACATTAATGCAGTATCAAGAACATTTAAGATTAAGTATTTCACTTATATTTAATAGAAATCTTTCTAAATACATTTTCCCCCATCAGCTTGGCTTAAGAACAACTTCAGTACATCTATATTTAGTAAGTTTGTCATATAGAGTCTAAAAAATTTTTATGTGTATGTTCTGTATGAGTTCACATTTGTGTAAAAAAGAATGCCCTGAATTTTTTAACCATGTACTTTTCCCCTCTGAAAGAAACTGACATTACAGAGACAAGTATAAACCTATTGATTAACCGCAAGGGTTTATAATTCTGATCAAAACCTGTCAAAAATGTTCTTTAAATTAACTGTATTAAAAAGCAAAGACAAAAGTAAAGGCTTCTTCCTTTTTTTTTTTTTTTTTAACTTCTCCAGGCTTATCAGCATGGTGCAGCTGGGAAGGAGACAGACTTCTGACATGCAGATGAGCTCCACAGGAGATAATGCACTTGTTTGGGGGCAGTGGCATCTGCCTCTTTTTTCTGAAGTTGCTTCAGGTGCTGTTCAATTCAGAACCAACATATCCTGTAGCTTTAATAATGACTTAAGGTCTGTAGCATTATTCCTTGCATATTTAATATAGATGGTCTACAGCTGAGTACTTGTTTTCTCTGACACCATAGAAATTCAGCCCTTCTGTGAATGGTACACTAAGTCTGAAAGATCCTGGGTCAAAAGGGACAGAAATGCTGAGGTCAAATATTTATTAGTTACATCTATATTAGTAACTAAATCAGGTGAGTGCCTTTTCTATCTGTTCAGGGCCACTAATGGAAAGAGGCATGGCATTCACATAGCTGAACAGCCTTTCCCTCCAGAACAGGTGTCTTCAGCTACAGTGATTACTTGAGAGCAGGTCTGTGCTACCCACTAAACTATGACCTTGTGCAGTTTGGGAAACAGAATGAGCCAAAACTATGTCAGAGAGAGAATTAATAATTAGGCAGTTTCTACAACATACCAATCTTTAAGACCACACACTGGATCAGTTTAGACACTAATATAGATGCAGTCATTAAATATTCAAGAGATATCACTTTCATCTGTTTGCCTATAGATACTCATTTGCATAGGCACAGGAGCACTTTAGAAAATGGATGTGGAATTCATTTAATTAATTAAGAACTGTATTCCTGAGCATTAACAGGATAACCTGACATTTAGAAGTGTTGATGATCAGTCAACAGGAATGCCCATTTTCTGTGAATGAGGAATGAGGAATCTAAGCCTCAGTGTGGTATGTGACACTGTTCAAAGATTAAACTATCTCAAATTAGGCATTTCCACCTAAGTGCCTACATGTGAAATACTCATCTATGCTCCCATTAGAGTCAAATCAGATGTAACCAAGAGACTTTAGGATCTAGTAGCTTAACTCCATTTGACTGCAATGGGAACTTACATGTCTAACTCACTCGAAGACACCTACATATAGACACCTAACCATGTGTATCTTAATCTACATTCTGAATCTAATCCATGATGATATTCCTGTGCGTAACCAGATCGACTGTAGAAAAAGAACAATTGGTGAGGCTAGTTTTAACTTAAGATTTTCTAGTATATATGTTCTTTCATTTACAAAAAGAACTGTCTACAGGAGTTGGAATTTTTTTCCAATGAGATCTAACAAAATTGCTATGTAGTCTACAGCACACGCTTGCACTATCTCTAATCCACATAGGAAGTGTAGAGCTTCTTGTACATGTAATATAGTACATATGTTCACGTGCTTTTGTGCATGTCATCCCATTGATCTACTGGTCCTCAAGGTCTGAATTAGTTTCTTGCAAGTCAGCAGTCTTTTCTGAAATAGGTATTGAGTGGTCCTTTTTCTACAAACAGATGCACTGACTGCTTAGCAGAGGATATGACATAGCCAAGTGTATTTCTATTCATATTAAAGATATTTCTAATGACAATGAATACTCCCAGACATAGGAATTGATACAGTTTCTTCCCTTAGGGAAGACCCATCTCCTGCTCCAGCACATCACTGGGCTCCTGTACATGCAGAGTAGTCCCAGCTTGACCAAAGCTGTGTTGTTTGCAGGATGACTGCTGCCAACAAGACAACATCCCACGAGAAGTCATTTGACATCCTGCACACCAGTTTGCCTCCCACTCACCCAGGGCTCAGACAGAGGAGGGCTTATTGTCCTGCCAAGGGGATGCTCCTGCCCTCAGCTAGGGAGCAGGTGCCCCTGATTTAGGAATAGAAAATAATCCTGGGAGTGTTTTACTTTTCTTTCCTCATCTCAGTGGAAAATGCCTGAAATCCCTACCATGAGCTATCATCCTGCTCCCCCGTTCCCCGCTGCTGCCTGAGATCCACAGAATGTCTCAACTTGGGATGCTCCCCAATTGGCAGCTGGCACTAGCCCAGCTCTCCATCAGGTGCCTGCAACTTGTGGCCCCTTGACAACCTCTGCTATGAATTTCTTCCCTCATTGCCACAGTTTTTACTGTTTGATTTGGACTTTTGATTGAGAGATTCTTGTAGCAGGGCCAATACCTTTCAATTCCCATTACTTGTGTCAGAAACTTCCCACTGCTCTGGTGACATATTTTCTTTTCCACAAGATATTCCTGATGTGGACAGCAAATGCTTTTTTTTTTTTTTTAAAAGAAGCAGCCAAGACTCTCAGCTGCTGCAATAAGTGCAGCCATCACTGACTTCAGTGTTTTACTGTACAAGCCTTTAACAACCAGAATACACCAGAGCCGCTGATCAGGGTTGCTCTTCCTGGAAATATGACTGCTTTTCTTGGACTTTCAGAATTTATCTTCAAGTCTGTGACTGTGCAACGAGCTTTGTAGCATCTTATAGAAAACACCAACAGGTACAAAGAAGACACTTTAAAGCCTGGCATCTAAAAGTTCTTTGTTGTACCCTCTTTGGATCCTACAAGCTGAGGTAGGAAGATGTGATCACAGAGCCAAGGTTAATGAGAAAGGTGTAAACAGTTTGTGTTTATTTATATTTTAAGGCTTTGACTAAGGAAAATAAACAATTCAGAGCCCAGGATATGATAATATCCATATCTTAGATGGTGAACTGTCTTGGACTGACAACTGGTAGTGACAGAATGGGAATTGCACCATTTTATTTTGACACTTCTTCCACCAGGTTCCACGCATTTTCCATTAGAATATATTTTCAAATATAGATATTTATAACCCTGAAGGAGTCCAGATTCTTAAAAAATTATCCTTGTATAAGGGATGTATTTCTGGGGGGGGGGGAGTGGGGAGGGAGGCATATAAAGAGAGGGAAGACTGGATTTTCTTTCTTCTGTTTGAAACTCCATTAAGTAAGTCTTTCATTGGATTAGCAAGGCCTGATTTCATCTACGCAGTATTAATTATGATTCGTCCCAACTCAGGTTGGTACTTTTGTTGCTTTTTTATTTTTTCAAAGAGAAATCAAAATTAATTTATTTCATAAAACATAGCTTTAAAAAATGAATGGAAAATAAATGCCATGCATAACATTTTTCCTTAGCCACCCACTACAAAAATTTAAATACGTGTGTTTCAATTGCTAACCTACTTATGAAATAGAGGAAGACAATGCAAGAGATAAAGTTTACAATTTTAAAAGATGCACACAGTCAATTAAGACTTCCAGTAAGTATAATTGGTTGATTAGTTTTTGTAAGGACCATTTCCATTGCCATTTTGTTTGAATTTCAGGTGTAGCCTGTGTCTGAGCATTTAACTTTTGTTCTTTTCTGTATATTCATTTTCTTAATCTATAATTGAGGTTTTTTTCCATGTGAAAGCACACTGTTCATGTATGGAAAACCAATCCAGCTCAAAAGGAGATATTTTTATAATGAGAGATTTTATTGCCACTAATGAGTTTCAAGGTAACTCTGTCCTGCTACAAAGTGAAGAACCTCAGACTTCCAAGAGGTAGAAATTTACTCAGAAAGTATTCTAAAATTTTTTTTTCCAACAGTCAGCTTTATCAGCAGTATCTATCCTTATCAGTGAATGGTCACAGGGTGTATCAGTATCATTGTATATTGATAACACAGACTGGTCCAGCAATCCATCCGGTTTAAAACTGTGAGAAGTATATTAACGTGGGTCTTTTCAGAAATTTTTTATCCCCTCTAAGTCCTGCAGTACAATGTGGAGATACCAGACAATCTGGAACTAAATTAGAGCTCTCTACATTACGTGTCCTTGTTCACTGTATGTAGCATAACCTTGATCTTAATTACGGATCCTTGGCTTTTACATTTTTTGGGCTCTTCCCAGTTTTCATAAACAGTGTGATTCAGGATTACAAGGCTGTGTTGAAAGTTTGGTTTGGATTCTCCCCTATGTTAAAGCTTGAACATCTGAACTCAATAGCCAATATAAGTTGGATTTTTTTGTTAAAACTAGAGGAGGTGTGAGATAAAATGACAAAGTTAGGGACCCTTACTCTAACTATTCCAGGATGAGGAACACATCATCTTTTATATCCTGCTGACTATGGAAATTACTTTTCTTTTACATTGTAACACATCCAAAGTGAATATTATAGAACTCATCAGGTGCTTAAATTTTTATGTGTAGGATAAGACTCCATAGTATATTTGATCCCACTTTATATTATTTGTAATGAAAAACTAATAATAGCCAGTGGAAATTAACTTACCAAAAATCACCCAACAATCCAAATAAAAACTATGTACATGTGCTGTGTTGAAAACATAAAACTATGAATGTACATGAACATACATGAATGTGCATGAATCAAGTATATACCACATTTAATCAGCACATGCCAAGTAACATATGAACCTTATAGTATTATTTGATCATGTACTTTCCATTCATGCTTTATTTCTGTCATGCAATCCCATGTCTGCATGGGAGTAGGAGGATTAATTACATTCTGCACATGTCTACATGTCTGTTTCTCTCCATCAGCTCTAAAAGGCACAAAGAGTATATCATGCAACTGATACATCAGGTCAGCCTCTATTGGACTCTTGACTTCATATTCAAATTATATACTAAGTGATCATCTCTTTCTCTTGTGTGTGCCCAGAACCTAAAACAGCAAACTCACAATCTATGCATAAGCAATAGATTTAAAATTGCTACACTGAAAAGAAAGTCCATTTCTTCATATGTAGGATTTATTTTATCACTTCAGAAATCTTCAAGGCTCTTCTATTATTCATTAGAACCAGTCAGGAAAATAATACAAAAACTAATAATACACTGGATGCTACAGAAGTTCATACAACAAGCCCACTGATAAAGCTAATTGTAATTCTTGTTCCTTAGCACTGAATTTTTTTAACCTTATATTTATGAAGGGAATTATGCGAAGAATTAGTTAATCCCCCAGACATCAGGTTTACCTGCATTATTTTAAGTACCATAGCTACAGCACAACAAGTACAGCCTGAATAGAGATGGAAAACGCTAGACAGACAGCTAAACATACGTGTATCAGCAAACACTATTTTGAGGTAGCACCTAAAGCAAGCTGTACACTTCCTAAAATAGACAGTCAACACTCTTCTCTGAAATCTATACAATCTGTCAGAGACAGAAAGATGAATTGATCTTGCAGGATTTCACTTATGCAGTACTAGCAGCACATCACAGTCAACTGATAATTGAAGCATTCAGTTAGTAGGTGCACAGACAGATGCATTTGTGGCATTTGAGAGGATCACAGAGTAATCTACCTGCTGTTGGATGGAAAAGGTGGAATCTTAGACCTCACAAGATAGGTTGTACAGATACACAGAGTAGGAATCAGTGCCTGAGGTCTGCGTTGGCACCAAAGGCAGAAAAGCAGACAAAGGTAGTTCTGGGGCCTGTATTCAAGCTGCTACTACCTACATGCTAGCACTCTCCAGAGTACTGTCATACCTGAAACCTCAAAAGCAAGCAGAGATCCACAGCTCAATGTGGAGATGCAGGTGAAGGTATAAATAAGAGAAATTTACTCTTACTCTAAATTGGTGAAATTTCTGGGATTTGAAAAACCTGTACTAGAAGAAGAGAGTTCTGGTTCATCCAAATGGACCCATGCAAGGTCATAGAAAAATATTTAAACTAGGAAATGAGGAAAGGTCTCCCACAAGAAAGGGTACTAAAGCTAATTTTGTTCAATTAAACATACTCACTGACTGAGACAAATGTAAAGAAAATTAAATATTTATATCTGCAGATGCTTCTAATCTCTTTCTGGTAGCCAAAAGTCACACTGAGGGTTAGGAACTACAAAAAAGTCCTCATAAAACTGAATGAATCATGAAAACAGTGACAAAAGTGCTTTTACATAGTTAGAAGTAAAGTAATGCATGTGGAAGAGTGGAAGACGCATGCTGGTTTCCCTAATGACAGCACTCCTCCCTAGTTTACAAGCTGTTCTTCCTCCTTTCTTACTGTGGTCCTGCTCCAGATTCCTCAAGGCATGACAATGCAAGAAAATGAATGTGTCCATTACATGCAGGAGCTCCTCCAAACATCATTAGCTTAAGAATGTTTCTTAAATAATATGAGAGATGGACCAAAAACTTTGGAAATGTTAATCACACAAACCTTTTGTGCCTGACTGGGAACTGAGCCCTGTATAGATTTATTCCAGAAGTACTGACAGCTATCAGTTCAGTTTACTGAAATAAAACATTACAGGCTGTTTCTTCTAAATAATAAATGAATAGATAGAGCTATGATGTCAGTTTGAAGCCTCATCTTAGAATTTCCTAGGTTAGATTCCAGTTCACACTTAAGAGACTGGTTAGTGTCACAGTTTGCCTGGCACTGACACTGTGTCTGATGTTGACAATTAAAAATGTAACATAATTCAGAAAGCAATATTCTGTTGCAGGTGTTTGAAAGCCAAAATATGAAATTATTTCCAACTCTAGCAATTAAATTTAACCATTGTTTCTAGAGCTTATCCCTTAAAAAAATAGAAATAATAAAAGTGTCTTTTAAGAATAGACAGTCAAAATACCTATCCCAAAAGCTGAGCTCAAGGTCCCTGGATAGGTTACGAGTTATAAAGTGTCTCAAAGTTAAGCAACGTTTTAAAAGCTGAATTCATAACCTTGAGTAACCTAAAGGGACATGCAGTTTTAATTCTAAGTAATTTCTTGAATTTTGGCCTAACGTTTCAAAGCAGATATCTGCAACATGAGAAACCCCTGCAGTGAAAAGCAGAGTTTCTAACAATTAGCTCACACCCATGTAACAATGAGGATGTTAGTTGGTGATCAGCCTCTACTGAGCCATCCTGGACTTACAAATGTTTTGTAAACTGAACTCAAACCTGTGCTGCTGTAACTAAACTGATAAATTTAACCTACTCAGGTAGCATTGAGCTCAGGAGTTTCACTCCTTCATGACCATGAGTTCTTTGGGTTCTGGCTCCTATTTGGTGGCCTAAAATGGTTATCAGCACTAGCTGTCCTGCTAAGTCAAAAAGTTAGAGAGAGTCTGTCCTTCCTAGAAAAAGCATTCTATAAACCATAGCTTACACCTTGAGTAACATAGACTGCAAGAAATAGATAGCATTAAGAATGTCATTCCATGCAACATGATGAGACAATGTACTATATTATAGTAACTCTGTCACCACAACTAGAAGTTCCTTCTTATCCATCTGCCCCCCACCCCCTCCTGCTCCCAGCACGTATTGGTACACATTGCACCCTTCCAAGAGCTGCTTTATGCCACTAATTTAGCAGAAGCTAAATACAGTAAAAAAAGCTGTAGTTTTCTTGCATGCTAAAAACTTCAGGGAAAGACCCAACAAGCACTGAAGTCGGAGCAAGGCAGGACATAGAGTTAGGAGGTCAGCAATGAGTCAGAGAAGCAGAACTAAGGAAGATCAAGGAAATGGGAGACATCCCCCTCTTCTAGTGGAAGCATTAGCTATCAGAAAGACAAAGCTACCAGGACTCTAAACTATATACATGACAGGGACTCAAGAACTCTTACAACTTTGTTTCAAATATTCATGCTTCAGCCATGATCCTTCATTATAGTTGCTGAGGTCAGTAGCTGTCTACACAGAAAACCAGCCTGGCAGTGTGTATCAGAGCACTGTTGGAGCACCACAGATGTTTGCTTGGTGTTGTCTTTGGATATTGTGTCAGACAATTAGCACTCATGCCTCTGCATGAAACAGGCGTCACTATATGCAAGAGCTGGAACTATATCTAGGCACAGTGGGTAACATCAGCTACATATAAGTTTCTACAATTTGCACTTCCTCCAGGCCCCGTTAAAACAGAAGTTACACCAACTTGTGCTCCCTTAGGCTACTCATGGAAAGAAGATCTCTCTGTATAAGCCTCTATCAATCTGCCAACAGTATTTTCAATGTATAGCTCTGTGTCTCCTCAGATGTTCTGTCAAGCTGAAATTTTCAAAGTTTCATGAAGAGTGACAAATGAGGTTTGTTAAATCAGGGTTATCCTCTAAACCACAAACAAAATCTCAAATCCAAACACAGAATCTTAAACCAGGGGTCTGGTAACCTGTTAGTGGAAACTATTTGTCAAAACAGAGGTGCACTGATTTTGGCTGGAATAGAGTTAATTTTCCTTATAAGTAGCTCATAGTCTGACTAGAAAATAATTTACAAAGCACCTTTGGTGCTTTTCAGGGTCCTGACTGAAAACTGATTTCATCATCTAACCTCACCAGCTCAAATCAATGAATTTGATGTGGACCTGATTTAGCTCTCACAGATTTTGGCAAGGACTCCAACATTGCGATCAGATTTTAAAGATGCTCTCTTTCTTGTGCTACTGGAAAAAACCCCACACATCCTGTTCGTGTTTACCAAAGTTTCTGTCAACAATATGCAAACCTCTAGCAAATCTGCTTTGGGAGAGTCCTACTACAACAATAGTCAGGCTGCTGAAGTAGCTGGTGCTCAGGGGTTAAGCTGCAGAGGTGACACAACTGAACTGTGAATTCCTATGTCATGCAGAGGTGACGAAGAAAATACTCCAAAAATGACTGCAAAGTGTGACTGATACCTACGTTGCAGCCACCTAAGGGCCAAGTGACTTTCACAAGTTGGGCTCAGTTAGCAAAGGGAAAATATTTAGTCCACTCACCATCCAGTCCTCAAAGGAGGTGAGCAGGGAAATCTTTTTCACAAGGGCTATCACAAATTACCACACTACTTTGACGTACAAAAACTGTGACAGACTGTGTGATCTAAGATGTGACACTACTATCAAAGCCTATAGGTTATGTCAAATTAGCTCTATACCTTTTACCAATGAGCTAAATTACAGCTAAGATAGTTTTACTCAGATCTTATAGATCTCCACAGGAGAGTTCAGATTCTGGTGGTTCTTGCATATTTGTGCTGTCCTTACTCATGTTAGGCTGAAAATGATTTCTCAGTCTTTTCTTCCCCTGCTCTCCTGTCCCTGAGTCACTCTTCATAAGCTCCTGTTAGTCAAAAATCAGTTTTTATGCCTTTTTAGCCACTTCACAGTATCACAGTATCATAAGCTTGGAAAGGACCTCTGAGATCATCAAGTCCAACATATAACCCAACACTAACACCAACACTAACACCAACCCATCATCTAAACCGTGGCACTCAGTGCCTCATCCAGTCTCCCCTTAAACACCTCCAGGGTCGGTGACTCCACCACCTCCCTGGGTAGCGCATTCCAATGACCAATCACCCTTTCAGTGAAGAACTTTTTCCTAACATCAAGCCTAAACTTTCCCTGACGAAGCTTGAGTCCATAAACATATCCATATGAGTCAATGTTCTCATCTGCAACAGTCTTCGGATATTTTTAAAAAGAATTTATGGTATTGGTAAATCAGATTCAAACATATTATCTGCTACAAGGCCAGCTGCTCATTAGTTCCTTTCTTGTAACTGTATCTGACCAAATTTCTTGGGGAGGACTTGAATGCTGTCTGAATAGCAATGCTTCCCACAAATTTTGTACAGCTATTTCTAATGTAGGAAGCTCTATCAATACCTTTACGCTACAGTCTATAACTATGCTTAAACTGAAAAGATTAAAGACATTAAGGTCTGTAAATCAGGACTGAACATTCATGCTGTACCACATCACTGATGCTCTTAAATAAGGAAACAAGGAAAAATATTAGTAACTAGTTAAGAAAAATGTATTTGCTATGCACTTGATTTTATTATGACTTTCTTGTTTTGACTGATTTGCTTTTATAGTATTTATATTCATTGACTGAGTTTTTTAATGCTCAAGTTTTTGATTGATTTGGGAATGAGAAGACGTGACATCTAAAACATCAGCTTATGAACAGTTACAAGCAAAACAGGTGCAGCAATAATAAAACCACAAATCATTAAAATACTTTCTAAAAAAACCCAGAGCAATGAATTTATATTGAATGTACTGTTTTTCTGAATTAAGATTTTAGCCTTTTCATGCTTCTATATTCTCTAAGATTGTGACAAAATGTGATTATTACCTCCTATCTCCCATAGGGTGGAAAGGAAAAACAGATGTTATTAATAGATAAAGTCCCCCCAACCAGTGGGAAGACAAAATGAACAACAGAAAAAAATAAGTTAGACTCTTTAAATCTAAAAAAAAAAAAATCATTTAAAGTTTTCCTTCAAGGCTTTCTCTGCACTGATCATGTTTAAACCTATTCAAAGCTGAAATAACATTAACATTTTATTTTAAATTTAGATAATCAAAGAAGACCAAAACATTTATTTCTCATCTGCTTTTCCCACTGCCTCAAGTTAAGGCTTATAGTGAAAGTAATATTTGATTTGTAAAATATCTTTTTTTTTTTTTATATTTTAAACCTCAGCATTGACATAGTATTAAAGCTGAAAAGGTAAGTGATAAATCTTACAGCAACAACTTTTTTTTTGTCTGAAGTGGTTCTTTAGGTATTACCTGCTAAATGCTTGAAAGCAAAAGATTTACAGTTTTCTAAAATAATATAACTTTCCTTGAAGACCAGTTAAACACAAAGTCTAACTGGATGCCTTGGCAGCTTGAGTGAGCGGAGTGAGAAATGGGCCCATTCTAAGATGTTGTTCAGCCCAGATAAGATGTATTGCCTTCTGGAGCTGTTTATCTGTTTCCATTCCTTTGACAGGATACCTAGACAGTTACTTTAGATAAGACACCTAAATTTCAGATAGCTGAATTTTAAGATAAATGAATCACCCCTTAGTCTGTATCCTTAGCTGCTGTTACACTAAGCTATGAAAAATATCATCTCTTAATTCTTCCTTCTTTGAATATGAAGGGAGCAGGGATAGAAATTTTTCTGACCAACTTAGAAAATTAAAGTTTTTCATCAGAACAGTTTGTACCGATGGACTTAACTTTCACTTCAGAACTGCAAATTCAGGGAAAGAGAAACAAGTCTGAGGCAACAATCAGCTGTTCTATTGCAAATGAAGGTAATTGTATGTTCATTCTCTTCAAGGATAAGAGGCTTGAATGGGCACATGAAAATTAATCAAGCCATTTAGAGCCTCCTTACAACATGTACCAAAATTTATTTAAGAATCAGTCAAAAACGTGCTCTAAATCTCAGGTAGAAAAGAACAAATTATTTATGACCCTCTGTAACATTATTTTACTCATAAAAAATTAAATTCTGCTTATCATAAAGCAAAAGAAAAAGAATGAAAAACTAGGTAAAAAGCTATTTACAGTTGTTAAGAAATCTCTTCTCAACTTTATTTCCTATTTCAGCTGGAAAATGGTGAGATAAATTCAAAGAAACAAACAAATAATTTTCTACAAAGTTTTTATAATCCATAGGCTGCTCTGCATTTAGGTAAAGATTGTGGATAAATACCTGTAGTCACTGAAGTGTACAATGAATAAAGATGTGTAATGTGGCTTCTCTAATTTCAAAAGTCATTTATAGCTGCTCTGGAATATATTAAATTCATAGAATAATTTTGCCATTGCACCAATCAGAAGCAAAATGTATGAAGCACACAATGTAACACACAATCCTGATCAAGTGCCTGATTCGAAGGATCTTATTCATTTGCTGTAAAGACCAAGATTTCACCATCACTATACTCATTGATAAGAAAATGTCTGATCACCTGTAAATAACTATTTTACATGCCTGTCTTTTTGGAAAGTTGGCTCAGTCTAGATTTTTTGTGGTACCTTGTTTTATTACTGGATCAGGTTTTATTCAGAAGGTTGTGGAAATTCTCCTTTTATGGAGGAATTAAACAATCAGCTTGAACTAGATGTTTAAGCCAGACACAAGGCTGCCCACCCCACTGCCTCAAGTGCCCTGTTTGTACACAAACAGCTACTTGGTTCAGACTTTTGGGCTCTCAGCACAATGCAGAAAATACAGCAAAAGTGAGAGATTTCCTATTCATTATATGTGTAGCTGCCCTATTACTTCGCAGGATAATGTGGTTCAGTTTCAGTTCATAAAAATTCACTCCTTTGTCATAAAGAAGTCGATGTATTATAGCTCATATAAAAGGGGGATTTTGAAGTGAGAATCTGATTTATTCACCATAAAATACTAAATAACATGATGACCTCTAACCGATCTATGGTGCACCAATCCTTCCTGAGGAATTTCAATTTTCCTTCAATCTACACAAACCATGTTCAGGTGCACATTACAAGAAGACTAATGCAACCTGTACAGTTGGGCAAATAATGTACGCAAGATGTCAGGGGCATATGGTATTTACTTTGAGGATTCCATTATTTTAGTTAGCATAATCCCACTTCACTGAACAAAGAAATTTCTTTTACAGTTTAAAATACTAATTGCAAGGAAAAAAAATAGATAAGGTTTGCAAGACAAAAAAAAAGGAGGAAATATTAATAAATAGATTAAAGGTTAGAATAAAACAATTTTCTAAGTACATATACCTTTTGGTATTTTTTTCCCTCTCCTTTTATACCCAAAGCAGTTCTTCTGTTCAATGCGATTGCAACAAAGTCCTTATATGTTCAGCCAATAAATACGGATTTCTGAAGTCTTGTCCTTGTAAAGGCACACAGAGTAGAATGATTGAAATCACTGTAATTGAAATTTCTAGTTTTCGGTCGTGATTTAAACAAAAAATAATGATATAAATCCAAAGGACAAATGTCCATTTACCTTGTATTCATGGTAAATATCAGATGTCTAGGGACAGAGTGTAAAATAGGACACAGATACCCTCTTGTGTATCCTCCCAGATTTTGCTTTTAATCTAAGGTTTTGCATTTTGTACTATTCAATTATAATTTTAAAGAGATATTACTGATCTTTAGATGCTTAAATTTGCACAGATTTACACTGTTCATGCACAGATGGATTAATTTTGGGACATACATGGAGATATATATATATGGGCATGAACATGACTATTTTCGATCCATCCGTCCTGATGAATTAATCAACCTGCTTCTGCATTGGTTCTACTACCTCTGTACTATGACATGCAGGATCCAGTGAAAACAATTCCTTACATAGATTTATATTGATTTTATTTACTTTTCTCATGGAGCCAGATCTCTGAAGGTCTGAAAATAAGCTGTTTTGATTAGCACAATGCATCAAATAGAGCAAACTGCTGTAACTTTCTACTTCAGAGTTTGTGGGGCATTTTACAACAAACAGGCTATCTCTATAGCTCATTGTACCTCACATTACTTGCTTATGGAAGGATGTTTTTCATGGCAGATGCATAAAGACTTCTAGAATTCTGCAGGCTCCTGAAAAGCCAAGAGAAACTGTGTCCCTCTTTCTCATCTCCGCACAGATATACAGTGCAGGTAAATGCATCCAGGTTCTTGCTTTAAGAGTGAATAGTCAATTCTCACTTACTTAGCTTTCATCCTAGTTACCAGTGCCACTGCAAGATGACTGAGTTTAAAGCAGGTGTCAAAGTTTATCAAATGAGAATGGTACTATGTGCCTTTTCGTATACTCTTTTATTTTTCACATCGTACTCTGCTGTAACTCAAAACTGGATTTTTGCCATTGATTTCAGTGAGAGCAGAATCACATTTTAAGTTATTGCACAGAACAGGTAATAAGGATCATGATCTTGCCTTCATGATTTCAACTTCTTGTAACCATTTCCTTGGTTGTTAGGTGCTCGCTTTTTCCCTGTTAAGTCTATCTTTAAATTCAGGGGGTAGCAGTTAATTCTTATTTCTCAATAAATGTTCAAAAGGCCTCTAATGTGCTGCAAAAAAAAATGGAATCAGGACTAATGTAAACCTGTCAAAGCTTTTCATAAAAGAAGGCTAATACCAGTCAGGTAGCCAAATTAAAAGACAATGTAGTTCTAAGGAACTTCCAAATGATGGGTCTTTCAGAAAAAGAAAAGGAACATTTCAAAGGCTTTAGGAAGTATCAGTTATGTTATGATTATGGAAAGGATTATACTGATCTAGTAGAAAGTGTCTGCGCCCATGGCACAGGCGTTGGAACTAAATGAACTTTAAGGTCCCTCCCAACCCAGACCATTCTATGATTCTGAAGAGCTAGCACAGCTGAGAAAAGTGAGGTGTTCCTGGGAATGTTGGCATTAGTCTGTCTATAGGGAGGTGGGGGAGGAGAGTTTTGGTAGAAAAATTGCTGACTGGACAGAAAAAAAAGAACATATTCTTCTTAATATGACTGAACAATGACCTTTGCATCATTCAGCTTATACATACCAAAACCTAGGGCAAGTACACCCGTGTCTTCTGCTTCACTGCCTGCTTGTCTGGCCACAATATATTGTAGCCAAACAGTATTATGCCATGGCATCTTAGAGAGTTGCACCTGCCTTATTGGCTGTCAGCCATAGCTTGCAGTGAGACATCTCTGTGAGCTGAACTACTGATGTGAAGGCAGAACAAAACACAAGCAAGGTAAGGAAACCTATAACATTTTAACCATGCTGAATAATTGCCCCCTAATAAGGAAATCTCAGCTACAAAGCAAAAGGGAAAAAGGATAAAGAAAAAAAAAACAACACAGTCAAGAATGTATAGGCTTGGGGCAAGGCTGCTCTTGTACAAGACCCTTCCATTGCGCAACTCCATTCAACAGAAAACCACAGTTAACAATAGGGCTCTGTTGTCAGATTGATTGTGCTTTATTACTCTGAAGCATACAAGTGATTGCTGATCTTGCCTTCATCATGTAAGTGCTCTCTGTATTCACATCCCTCACTCTATTAACTGCAGCTGCAAGTCATCTCTGCTGCTGGAATCGGATTTTTCCATTGCCAATTCACGGATGTGTTATAATTGAGTGCATTTGAAGTATCGACCGTTATGCATCATTGATATTTAGAACTTTGCAAAAGTTGTTGTTGTTGTTTCTTAGATTATGTTAAAATTCCTACATCCTGAGATTTTACTCTGTAGATTCTCTGGGTTTTTAGTGTTTTCTTCTGGCTAGGACTGGATAAGTTAATTTACTGTGCTCTACTGGGGACAGCAGCAGAATAAAGTGTCTACTATTTATTGAGACTCTATATTCCAGCAACAGAGGTTCTTGATATCCATGGTATTTGTCCCTGAGGAAAGCAGAGCATTGCACATTCTGCTTTAACCCACCATAACTGTGGCTCTTCATCTGGTTACAGCCTTTTAATCCTGACTTTCTCTCTGAATACAATGGAGTGTCCTCTGGCATTATCAGGGTATGCAAGAGGATCTGAGCATTTAAAGGAAAGAAGTTACCCAACACTCAGCAATTGTATCCCAGTCAAATTGGCTAAATGGTTAATGTGGTGGAACAGAGACAGCTGAGCTCAGGGCAACAACTGAAGAATACAGCCAGCCGTTCAGTCACAGCTCTGAGTATGAGGTCTGGTAGCAGGGGTGAGGAAAGTCCCAAAAGGGCCATTAGAATGAATCCCCAGCTGGTATAAATCAGCCTGGCTCCAGCAAATCTCCAGGGCTGACAGAGGGCAGTGCTAAAAGGCTTTAGAGAGCCCATATGTGTTAAGGAGAGATGGGTGAAAGAAAGAGGGAGACAATAAGCTTAGAAAAGTGGGAAAGAGAAGACCTAGGGGCCCAAGGACAGAAACAGATGACTATTTTAAGTAGTAAAACTATGAGCATCTAATTTTCCTCTATGATCCCAGAGATATATCACCAGTTTACTACAATATATGTTCAGAAGTTGACTGTCAATTGTATTGCACTATTTTTGTCATTTTTAGAAGTACCACAAACTACTGCTGCTTAATTTGTTTTCATCTTGCACGTGTTAAAAACACTACAATAGACAAAATGTAATGACATTTTATAAACACAGAAAAATATATTCTATTTTTCCAACATTTCACTTTTTTACAAACGAAGTTACTCAATTTCTAATAATGAGTCTGATTCAGATTAGGCTGATATGCCAGGCTTGATATCAAAGGAAATCCAATGATTGCAGCAGCCATTTGAATAGCAGATCTATCCCACTTAAAACACTGAGTATATAACTATCACTTTTGTCCATAAAGAAGTGACTGACATTCCAACTTCACTGTAAGATAGTATTTTAAAAGAAGAGGAAAATATGAGTATGTGTCTTAGAACATTTCTTTCTCAGAAAGGGTATAAAAAAACTTATTTGGTTTGTTTTCTTAGCCACTGTGAAACAGTCCAAGAATAATGATTCAACAATGAAGAAAATGATTGTTCTACAGTTCTATTAACAACTTAACTTTTACTTTTAACTTAACTTTTGAAGTAAGGAAATAAAATGTAAATAAGTATACTGTGTTTAGCAAGGAACTGTCTAAGAGTTGTTTGTTACTGAGAACTCCAGACAAACTTAGAAGAAAATTAAACTTTATCTGGTGCCAAAAGATAACAGTCAGGAGCCCTGACCTCAGCCACAATGGAGTTTTGCATCATGGAAATGATGCTTGTTTTCTGAAAAAACAGTTTTGCAAGCAAATAAGTGGCCTTTTAATAAAGGGTTACAGTTTCTGCATGAAACTTTTTTTTTTCCCCAATTTTTATGCAGGACGGGCTTTTCTGATTGTACCTTTTATCAAATATAGCATCACAAATGTAAAATAAAAATAGTAAAATTAGCAACCAACTACAAAAGAATTCTTCCCCTTGCCTTGGGAAGGAAAAGATCAAGCCTGCATTCTACTGTTGAGGTTGTTTTGGAATCACAGAGTCCAGAGATAGTCCATATCAGGAGGATACAGAAATTCCCCTCTTGACTGTATAACCACAATTCCTCCCAAAATAAATTAAGCCCCATCACAAAATGGTGGATAATCTGGTCTTGCCTCAGCAGGGTATCTGAGTAGACAAAGTATGCCCTCAGGGACCAGCATTGAAGGATACAATGCAGAATATGCACTGTTCTGTCGTAGTAAAGAAAGTAGCATATATTCAATACCCCTTGCTGAAATTAAGATGACAAAATGGCAGTTGATAATGAACACAGTTCTGAGGCTTTGATCTCACTTGCAATTGAGCTACCAGTGTTTTTGCAGCTCAGTAAGACTTTTAGATGACTCAGACTGATAGAGCTGATCTTATTTTTAAGCAAGAACAAGTTCCTCTGAGACAGAATGTGGTTTTCCTTGTCTATACAAGTGCAGTGTGCAAATACAAATGCATCACAGAAGCCACATTTGCATTTTTCTTCTGTTTACTGCTTGTGAATGCAGGTCCCTGGGATGAAGGAGGGCAAGCTGATGTTCTGTAGGCAGAGCAATAAAGAGTATGGATATATTTACACATATAGTATTCAAAAGTTAAGCTTTAAGCATTCATTGCCATGCCATAGAGGATTAATACTATGTAATGGAGGGAAGGGGAAAGTACTCGCTGCCCTGAGCTGATGGAAGAAGGAAGGCTGCTCTTAATGGTAGATACAGTGATGAAGAGAAATAAATACTTGCATGCAGATGTCTCTTTTACAGAAAAACATGATATTACTATTGAGGTAATGATGCTGCATACCATAAACCTTTCAAGGAAGACCATTACTGAGAATGGTTTCTGGAAATCTGAAATGAGGAGGTGTTAATGGGAGGCAAAAGGAGGATCATGGGGTCATGGATGTGATTAAAATTGATCAGGCAACGTGATCAGGAGCCAATCTCATGAAATATTTTCCTCTTCATAGAGGACAGGCAGAAATGTAGGTAGGCATCATATTAAGCAGCACCACCATGTACGACAGGGATGTTGACTTGTGAATTATGTTATCATAGATGGACCTCTTCCTTATATGTAGTAGCATCTAATTAGCAAGATGGTTTCTGGGTATTTAAGAGTAAGAAAAGTCACTTGAGTAAAAAAAGACTGGTTATCCCTTGAAAAGATGGGAATTTTGTAGAATAGTAGTTGGAGATTTCCACTTCAGTGTTCACTAAAAACACCATCATACAGTTCTTATATATAGCACACTTACTATATTTGCTTCACACTTGGTACATAAGAAGAATTTGATTGAAAAGCAGATCACTTTCAAGTAGACTTGATCTTAGTGAATATGTGTCTTTTGGCAGATGAGTCTTCCAACCATTCCAATGAATCTCACCTTAGATGAGAAAAAGGATCAGTTCCTGGTAGAACTAGTTTGGCTGAAGCTTCAGTTAATTTCTGTGGTATTCCCAGCTAAATGTCCAAATTATATCTGTAAATTTCTGCCATTTAAAAGTTAATAAGGACTTAAGAACAGTTATTGTGTCAGACAAATGATCTGCCTAGCTCAGCAATTTGTCTCTTGTCAATGGCCAAAAATGGATTCCTAATAAGAATCACCACAAGCTGTGTGCTATCAGGTGACAACCAGCTCAGAGACTTCCTGTGGTTTCTACGCATTAGTAAAACTGATCCAGCTGTCTAATCTAATATTCTAAACCAGCTTTATCACTGTAGAGAAAGACAGGCATCTCCAGAGAATGATTTATCCACTCTGAACATTGGTATCCAAGGTAAGATGAACCGTTCTTGGATTTCACTCTTCGTTCTTTCAAATGTTCTGTTACTTAAAGCTTCATTTTACTGTCATATTACATCTTAAAGGGCAGCGCATTCATTGAGGATAGCAGGAAAATCAAAGGAAGAAATGAATTTGACAACATGAGGAGACACAAAATCTAGTAATAACAACCTTACCACAAATTTTAATCAATGTATCTCACCTACAAATTACACATGTTGTTCAGTCAATTTGACCCAAGATATCAACACAAAATAAATATCGTTAACTTCCCTTTACAGGCAGACCAGGTAAATCATCAAAGCTACCAAACAAAGCCACCAACACTGGGGACCCAAGTCATCTATCTCAGCCAGTGCTCTGATCATCAGCATTTGACTGCTCCCGTTCACCAATAGTACCTGTGGTTTTGAGTGCTTGTACACACAAAGCAGGGGAGGAGAAAAGATGGGAAACCCTAATAGTTACCATTCAGGTGTCAGGTAAGGAGCAAGTAGAAGCAAATATCTTAATATGTATATTTGTTTTGATTAAACATATTATGTAAATATACTATGCAAATTCTGTGCAGGCCTTGGGCTCTTGGCAAATCGCTAATGCAGCCCTCAGTATTATGAGGTTTGGGCTTCCCCACTGTTGATTTAAGAAGTTGCCTTGATAGATTTATAAATATGGAACATTAATCTGATTAATGTGATAATTTGTTACTGCAGAAGTGTGTATAAATGCAAATTGATACCACTATTCTTTTGCATGACATTGTGTGAGCAGATGGGAGAAAAATGAAATAAATATTGTCTTTGCCTGGGAACTGAGAATTCAGCATCTGAATGCTGAGTCCTTCAAGACTACAAATGAAGCAGAGATAGGGTCTGGAGCCAAGTTCACATAGGGAAGCTAGTCCTAATTGTAGGATGTAGGACATACCAGTAACTGCTACTTTGCAGACTCACTGAATTTGCACAGCTTCACCTACTATTTAAGCCGTGGTGGGAAGGCTGTATTAGAAAAGGAGCACAGAAAAAATACATTTGTTTTTCTGTTGCAGAGCTGGAATCTGAATGTCATTTTTGCCAGTCATTGCAGGGAAATCAGTGTCACAGGAATGTGGTGTCAGCTCAAAATAAACACAGACATTTTTATCTATCTGAAGAACTAGTGTGGTCATCTATGAAGAATAATTGTATATAAAAATTCAACACAGAACATCTTCGTAAGACGTTGATATGGGAAGATGCTTAATAAGGAAACAGTGAATCAGGGAAATGATAACTAATCCTTTCTATGTCAGTTATCTCATAGGGTTTAGTTCAGAGAAGGATGACAGGACTTCCACCACCACAAGATGTTTGAGCAGGAGAAGCAGTAGGAAACACAGTGATTGAAGCAGGGACCTATAGATTCAAAAATTTAACCATTCCTCAAAAAACCTCAGGGAACAAAGAGAAAATGTACTTCAAACAGGCTGTGGAACTGTCTGGGCTTAAAACCCAATCTCCTAGCTGCTTGGCTCTGCCTTCTCAGGAAATGGCAGAGCTCTTAATAAAGGATCCAGGTAAATTTTAGAAGTGGGTAAAATTAATGAAAATATTTTTCTATTTGGCAAAGAGGAAAAAGAAGGGATTCACAGATGATTGCAGCTGATCAGACATTTTTTTTCAGGTGGCCATTATTATATATGCTGTTTCTGGCCATATAGTTCTTGCTCAGTTATAAAGCACCAGAGACAAAGGGGGCAAAGTATTTCTTTTCCCATAAGAGTTTCTAGTCAAGTGGCTATAAAAGTGTATTGGGAGAAGAGAGGGAGAAGGTCTAATGGCAAAGACTTTAGACAGCAGTCTATTTGATGGAAAAGCGTAGTTATTCCTAACCCAACAATAAACCCTGAACAACCTAGGGGGGCAGAGGGGGGAAGGGATGGGAGGAAGAAGGGGGACAAAGAGGGGAGCAAGGGAAGAAAGACACATTCTGCCATTTCTCTTTCTTCACTGGAGCTAGACAGTCCCTTTATCAGACAACAGTGATAATCTCAAGATCATCACACAGAGCCAAGCGATTCCCTGACATTTGCTGGTACTTTGATGCCACCTCACCTATTTAGCCATTAACTGCAGGTACCTTATGATACTTGCAGATAATTTTAGTCACTTAATCAGTGTTACCTAATAAAATCTATCCAAATAAATCCTGAACTCTGAAAAAAACAAACACACAAAAAAATCCCTGTTCCTTTAATGTGGAAAACTTCTGACAAAAAAAAAAACCTCATCACTAAAGGAATTAATGTGGGTAAAACACTTTGAATGAAATTACATTGTGATGCATTTTTTGCTGTTTTATTTGTTCCAGTTGTAGCTGAATGACTCTATTTGTAAACAGTGATTGGCAAAAAAGTGCAAAAAGTTGTAACTTACTCTGGACCCACCCCAAAAAACACCACGGTAACAAATACTGTAACAAAACAATTTAATATTTTAATGTGTTCTCTTTAACTCTTTCATCCTCCATATTAACTCAATCTTTGCAAACTGTCCCAGACAAATGCAGTATAAGCAGCAGTAATATATTATGTACACCTTTGACAACATCTTGGGAACAAAATAACTAAATCAAGAGTCTAAAAATCAAGTACTTGCCATAACTGAATAGTAATCAATTCTTACCACTAGTCTCACCAGCAAATATACTCCACAGACTTTCATTAGGATGGGTATAAAAACATAGGTATCTGCAAGAAATAAAAGACAGAGAATAGCACGTTAGGAAGTGGGCTTCTTAGTTGATTAGAAAATGAATATAAAACAATGGCGTCAGTCTGCTGCAAGAAAGAGAAATATTCTTAGGTTTTACAGTCATGAATATTTGCTTGAAAAGTGAATATCCATTCCAGCCTTCAAGAACTGTTAAATCTCAGAGTAAGACATTCAGTTCTGCTGACTGTCCACACTTCCAGAATGATGGAGAATTCAGAGACCCTCAACAAGAGTAATTGAAGAACTAGAAAACAGGACCTAAGAAAGCTTTTATGGAATCCCTAAAGAAAAGAAGACTTTCAGGACACATAGAATTTATTTTAAAATGCAACAAACATGCAAAGAAGAGCTGTGAGGAAAAAAGAATAAAATTATTCTCCATATCCATTGTGGATAGATCAAGGTGTCATAAGACTTTTCATCTTTACTTTAAATCTACTGGTAAGCAGAGTGAAGCACTGGTCCAAGAGTTAAAACTGTGTGGAACCTCTGTCCCTTGATGCTTTCAAAATTTAGACATTTATCAGAACCAGTGTAAGCAGCATGGATGTTTACTTGACTAGGATATTTCACATGTTCTCACTATCTTGCAGTCTTATTATCTCCTGTTCTTGGAGAATATCCAACAATGGGTAATATGAGGATATTAAGGTGTTTAACAGAGGGCATCCAACAAAGTTTGTGAATACTTGTTGTTAAATATTATGTCCATATCACAGCTTGACAGTAAGACACAAATAAATTTGATCAGTTAAATATATAGCAATTATTTCCAAGCAACTAAACAATCTGCAGCTTGTGAGATCTGTTCTGCATTTTCAGCGCTACACTAAGACATGTGCATTAAATTTTTTTCTTACTCTAGGAAGGTGTTTTTTCTATTCAGGACTAAAATGGGACAAAACCTTAAAAGGCAAACAAGGGGACTGACCGTTGTAGATTCTTACTGCACTTCCCCCCACCTCCCACCCCCAAAAAAATCCATTAAAAAGTTAATTGATACCTTTTTTAATGTGAGAAAAGAAAGACAGAAAGAAAGAAAAAAAAAACCTTGCATAGTTCTTTTCCAGCATGGTTTTTAAACAGCAAGGCTTCTTTAGCTATATAAAAAAACAGACAGGAAGGGAAGGGGCCCGATGCTCCCCTCCTTTATCCTGCTGGAAATCAAGAGTAAACACACTGAAATCCATGGAATTATGATGATGTAAAACTGGTGTATATGAGGGGAAAAAAAAAGCCATCCAGAAGAGTATACTTCATTGGTTTCAATAAATTCTCTCCCTTTTTACCACCAGCTGTATAAAATTCTCCAGTAAAATTTTATGGGCTAGGACTGGTGCTGAAATGACCAGGCTCCTTCCAATAACATAAAACTGCAGTAAGCAATTAGAATATTTCTGCTTAAATATGTTGTTTGAATTTGTTTAGTATCTCATCCTGGAGTAATTCTCCCACATCATCCACTAGCTTCAGTATTATGATTTTCTCCAAGATACAGAGGAATATGATGTTGAAACTTGCATTTATATCTGCATCTTTCTGAATATATATTTCCCCAGACGTTAGGTTCAAAAGCATTTCTCCTGAAGTTTTGCTGTTGCCTTGTTAGTAATTATATTGAAAATGCTTATGTTTTTGTCCTGCTTTACTCCAACCATTAGAGTATTAAACCGTCTTATTTTGCATTTGGTAGCAGCATATGAAATTTTTACTATGAAAGACCAGCATATATAAAAGCAATCTGGCCAGGATTTAGATGAAGTTGGAAGTTGTTTAAATATATGTTATTGCTATTAAATGCTCACATTTTTCCCCTCAGTTAATGAATACATATATTTCAGTGAAATTGTGCAAATGTGAAATCTATGGTCACACATTTACAGCTTGTTCTATTCCTTCTGTTACAGTGAGCAATCTATTAAAAAGGTCAGGACTGACTTTCTTCCTACAACTACCATGGCTATTATATTAAGCAGAAACAAGTATTGGAAATATTTCACAATTGATTAGCACAGGCAGCTAGTTCATGTTCCAGAATTTGAGACAAGATTTTAAATGCCTGTGACCTGCAAACCTTAAACAATCAGTACCAGGTGATGTTCCAGTTACAACACAGCAGAGATGTAAGTACTTCAAAGATGAACAGCTGAAATAGTGCTTGCATGGTGAGGACTTCAGATTAGAGAGTGTGAATGTGGACTCATTTTTCAGTTTGTTCATCAAATTTAGCTAAAAAAATTGTTGTTGAACTGTAACATAATTTATATATTTAAGCTAACACAAATTCTCATAAGGTATTAAATAAATGGAATTTTATTTGCTCATTCCATCACATGCATATTCAAATAAAATTTGTTTTCCTCCACCTTTTAATATATAAGTACATATTAAAATTTAATCCATATTTCCAAACTGAATTAAAATACTTAATTGAGAAAAATGTAACATTTGCAGTATCCACAGCATCTGGTTTATTTTTTTTATTTTTGTATTTTGCAACACACAGAGACATGCAACATGTTGCAAAAGTAGATAGCAATGCATTCAGTCATTGAATTCCAGAGCTTGTGCTGTAATTTGTGATTTGCACATACATGCATACACATTTGTATTTAAACATATATATTCTATTTATGTTTGTAAATATTACATGCATACATGCATAGGGTATAATCAATACACATTTTATAGACAGATATTCAGGCATAGAAATTGCAGATGTCTATATGAAAAGTATGAGCTGAATTTCGAACTCCTGAATCTTTATTTAAACCAATGCTACCTTCTGCCAAATAAAGAACTCAGTTTCTAGCAAAAATTCACTGAGCTTAACAACCTCGAAAAGACTCCCCACTCTTTTTTGTTGCTGCTATTGTTTCAACTTGAGTTAAAAAGTGTTTTTCTAACAGTGTCTCTGCAGATACTAAGGGTTTCAAAAGAAACACAAATATGCAAGCGTCTCTGAAAACATTGATTAATGTCACACAAATCCTCTTTCCAACTGAAAGTTAAAATGCAAATAAAAAATATACCTAATGTACGGAGTGGATCCAGCACAGTAATTACAATTCCAGGAGAGCATGTGGTTAGACCACCAAAAATGCATACATAGTTCAGTGGTTCTATAATAGACAACAGACAGCAAAACGTCAATTACAACAAGCCTGTGTTTAAACAGTCTATAAGTTCATATTTCAAATATATATGTGTTTTGCCCCAGATACAACATTTGCCAGAATGCTCCATAAACCTTCCTGTTTCTACTTGGTGAAGTTTTCTCATGATATACGTGATGGACATATTTTTAGTCATTCATTTATCTTTCTTTTGTTTGATTTCTCATCACTCATCATATTTTCCTTTTTCCTGGGTAAAACCTTACACAATAACTTTTGCTCTTCTGATTTATTTTGAAGATGGCTAGTTTTCATTTTCATGGTTCATACATATTTTCACACATCTTGACAAATAATCAGTAACTAATTTTTAACAATCTGATGTATTAGTTAAATTTTATTAGTTATGCAGAAAGATGAACTGATATGCAAACATATTTGTCTGAAGCTATGCAATGAGAAATCAATAACAGAAAGGCTCAGAACAGTATTAACTGTTTCTGACTCTCAATTCAATGGTTAGACAAAGGAACAAGGCTGTCCCTCAATTTACTTAAAGTAGTTTATTACAGTTAAGGAAAATGGATGACTTAAGCAGTTCCTTCTGTGCCTGTTGTTTACATTGCTAAGGTACTACAATGCATGTCTCTAAGTGGTGTGAAAAGGACACATTAGCTCACTTGTGATAAAGTAGTAGTAGCACTGTAAAAATGAGTTATCAAATCCAATAAGATACAATTTTAAGATATAGAGAACCTCACAGCAGTATCTATCTGGATATACATCCTCTATCAAGTGAAAAGTGGCAATGGAGCTCATACAAGTGAGTCAAAATAAAACCAACAACAAATGACAAATTTATACAATGTAGAGAAGTATCAAATAAAGGAAAAATGTAAGAAACTCTAAATATTACAAATGGCTGTTTGTTGCCTCAATAGTTCTAGAGACCATCATGGAAGCCAGTCTTAAATCCTCTGTTGTATGCAAACACAGGTCCAAACACAAACTACTAAGTAAAATTGATTGAAATCAATGTAATTTTTTACTTCTTTCAGGGAAAAAAAGTTTCAAACAATAAATAATATAACAGTAAATGGCAAGGGAAGAATTTCATTAAAATATCAGGAAATGAATGCAAACCACAGATGTTAACCAAGAAATAAATAGTTCCCTACCTTACTTGAGTAGTACTCAAGGCAATGGTATCAACGTAGTGCTCTAGCACATATCCAGTGCTCATTTTCCCAGTCACTGACTGAATTTAGCACGTTCATATTTTCTTATCCTACATTAATCAGTACTTTCATCCTCTTTAGAATTCCATACCTATGTTCAGTTTAATCAGTTGTGTTCATGCAATATGTGACAGAACACTAAAACAAAACCATTTAACATCTCTGCTCTTTTAGCAATGGCAGACAGTTCCACTCACTGGCCGTGTCTGGTAAGAGACTGTAACACTTCTGTTCCAGCTGCAGTCCTGGCTGGACCGCTTTTGTTAATAGTTTATATGTTTGAAATGATCATATTTGGAATTACAGTATAGACATATTGGGAGTTTTCAGCTCTGTGGCTGGAGTTAAATTTTCAAGGCTGAACTTTGATATTGAAACTTTGTAGGAATGCTAGGTGTTGTTTTTGTGAACTGAATTTGCATTTGTATGTTCAAAGACAGCTTTTATATTTGATACATTAAAACCAGAAAAGATTAGAGCCCTGGTATATCCAGCTGTGTGAACTTCTTATGTTTCTATGCAATCTTTTGGATGTTTCAGTTATCAAAGTGATATCTGAGTGATTTATGCATTTTAGCATTGTGGTTAGAATAAATCCTGTGTTGGCTTAGACATGGCATTGAATATTTTACAATAATCTTCCTGAGAGCTGCTTCAGGAAGGAAATGGGAGACAGAGAATTAAGTTGGTTAACAGGCACGAGAAAAGATGTTTTGAGGGTGGCACAGTCACATTGGCACTTTTGCTGATCACAACTATTGGAACAGGACTGGAGCCACCCTTCCAGTTTCAAACCTCCTCCAAACTGTGTTAGGACGAGTACTGTGCTAGACACACACACAGCGATATGCAGGCGATTAGGTAAGTACTTTAAATTAAAACTGGACCGAGAGAAGAAGAGAAGACATTCCACATGTAAATACTTTATAGCTATAGAAATACAAATTGTATGCTATGTATCTTTGTGACAGTGAAGTTAATAAGGGCATCGTATGAAAAACAGAATGTAACAAGGCTTGTAGTAATTTTTAAAATATAACATCAAATTCTGCTCCTTTTGACTTGTAGTCAAATACATTTTGTTAGAAGTCATGTTCTCTGAGCTAACTCTTAACCCTATTAAAGAGGGTGATTACTGATTTCTATTTTTTCTTCTGTTCACGCAAAAGTAGAAGTGGTGGGAAGCTCTCTATAAATAACTCTATCAAGGACGTACTTGGAGTTATGATACTTATGGAAAAGGAATATTCCAACAAATTTATGCATTTGTCTAAATGGCTTCTCTTGATGACGTATTTAGGGATTAATACTTGAGAGACAGATGTCCAGAGAAGCACTGTTCATCTGCTTCCCTAAATGAGTACCATAGTTCTAATTCTGACTGCTTTCAAATATATATCTATATATTGCAGTAAACATCAAAGGTCATGTTCACACATGCATTTCTATCAAGAGCCTTTCCAAATCACAGCTGGTTGATTTGGTGACTTCAGTTAGTCATTAACTATTTTAGTTTTTATTTATCAAATACTAGGTAAATGTAAATTAAAACAATCAAATAATATACTTATGTGAACCACCAAAGAAGATATGTTAGACTAAAGAAGTTTCTGAAAACTAGGTTATAATCCCTTAGTTAACAAATATGTAGCAAAACTGAAAATATTAACTGATATTTATATTTATACATATATGCTGGAGTTGTTGTGGTGCTATTTTCCAGTTAGAAATTATACAGCATACAGTAGATGAAAATATGTAAATGCAGATGAGCGATAAGGATGAACCCATCAAGTTTAAAAACATGAAAAGACTGTAAATGGTATGAAAAGAAATTGGTCAGTGAAGCAGACCACTTGCAAATGTAATCAATCCTGGATAAACTGAATGCAGAAACTGTATAAAGAAGCTATTACTGATCAAAGAAATTACCTTGAATTTATGAGTAAGCAGAGCAAACAACTTACGAATTGATGAAAGATTCTTATATGGAAGTGTATTCTGAGGAAAGTGGAAAGATTTCATGGATGATTAATGCCTATACAGTGGAAAAGGTGAAAGCATAACTTCATTTAATGTAAATATGATTATGATCCTGATTCTGCATGAAATTCAAGTTCATGCCCATCTATTTCAGGTGTCTTTGAGAGTTTAAAGTTCAACACATTTTTAAGCATGTTGCTGAACTGTGGAAATGTGTCCCTATGTGTGACAAATGCTAACAGGAATATATGATGAAATAAATATTAAAATACATTTAAAGTATCTTATATATAAGAATTAAGTTTTACATATTTAGTTTATTACAAAAGGAAGTTTTGTGGACAACGACAAAGAAATAGAGTATGAAGTTGCATTATGCAAAAGTAACCAACAAGAGACAAGAATGTTTTATTTACCAAATTGTAGTTATAAATGGATGGAATTTATGCTGTATGAAAGTATTTGGATCTGGCATACAGATACTGTTATTAGTTCTTGTGCCTCCAGGGAGACACAGGCCATAAGAAACAATTCTATAATTTATTTTAATCACTTATGTGCTAAAAACACCTATGCTTCTACCCTTATGCCTGTATTGAACTCAATGCAGAAACATTGTTTGGGAGTGTCTAAAATGTATCCCTGAATAAAATGAAATTTGACTATAAAGACTATCTGCTATTTAACTTGGTAGTTTGTTCCAAGGTTTAAATATCTTCACTTTTAACCTGAATATGCCTCCTGTTTAAAACTTTTATTCTACGTAGGAGATACAATGATAGAAAAGTGATGTCATTAATCATAAATGTGCCTGATATACCAAAAAATATGAAAATGCAAAGCCAACTTACAAATAGAACATTTTTCACAGTAGGAAAAAATATAATCAACTGGCTTTGTCTTGAAAAATTAACCTTAATTTCAAATGTAGTACGAAGTTTCTAGTCCTGCTGCTGTTGCTGTATGTAACAAACAGGACTTCATAGTATTAATTTTAGCAGTCACCAAGGTTTTTGTTCATTCACTGTTTTAGCCTCAATAGATAGTGCCCAGAAAACTGGTTTATTTCATGGCATTTCTTCCTCTGCTATTCTTACAAAACTGATGTCTTTCCTACCTGTACAACTATTTAAGTAAAATTGTGGGGCTTTTTCTATATTAACAGATACTGAAAATTCAGAAAGTTTCCTGTATCACTCAAGCAGTATTTTTTCATATTGCTAGAATAACTAAGCATAAAATGACATGGGACAACTGGATTTCTGGGGGGGGTTCTATTTTTTTTTTCTTGTCTTCCTCCTTTCACCTTTATTGAGGCTGCACAGAGAAGTTGCTGCTGGTGCAGTCAGGTTTTTTTCCACACCCTGAACATCAAAGCAACTGTGAAGAGATTGAGGACACTGAGTGTTCACCAGCTCTCACCTTCCATAGTTAGATCTGGAGAGCAAGAATATACCACGAAAAATTGGAATTGTCCCAAGGAACTCTCCCTGGAGAAACGCTTCATTTTACATTTGGACTTCGTACTGAGAAGGGAATACATATTCAAGCATATTTCATTGAGCCAAGTTCAGTCCCATGACCCGCTTGAGTTTGCTGATAGCACTTTGCATTGGTATTTTCTACTAGTTGAGATTCAGTGTTTCTCAAGGTGATCAGCACACCTGCATATGTGAATAGAAAACCAGTAAAAATGGCTATTTCTACAATTAACAATTTGACTTCCAAATATTGGCCAATATGGTTTTGGGCAAGGAAATGAAAAAGTAAATTCATCCCTCAGTCCAACAGACCTTCTCTAAGCAGGACTGTTTTGTCCCTCTATTATAAGTGAAAACTATCACTTGGACCAGAAAATTTCTCTCACAAAAACCTTATCTTACACTCTTAGGAGAACATCATATATATCGTGCAAGAAGACAGTTTCTAGAAGAAACCCCATGCATCCATAAAATGCACTATTCAGGTCAAGAGAAATGCTAAGTATTGAAACAAATTTCTACGCTGCACAATAGTGAAATTCTCAAGCTTCCAAATGCTCAAACTGGTGCTTTCACCAAGCACATAGCTGCAACAGGCAGTTTAGGTCTGGCAGCTGTTATATGAGCAACATTAACATGACACTATATCTGGCACTTAGTTTCTCCTCTCTGTTGATCTGGCATAATGTTGCCAATACAGAGATTTCATAGAAGCTTAGGCACACCCACATTGTCCCTGCTGATGCCACCTAGTCTTGGGTTAATATATGATTAGGGATTTGAATGCCTCTGCTCCCAGTGGATAGAGTAAGCTTCCTCAATATAGCTGTGATAAACCTTCAGGAAGGAACTAGTTTTAGGAATGAAGACCTTGGAAATTTTGGCTCTAGGCTACAGGGAAACCCATTATTGGCTAAATTCCATAGTAATCAATTCATCCAATATGTGAGTATAAAGAGCCCTTTAGTCTACAGTTCTGAGATAGAAGAAATCATACAGGCTTAATCAGATATACCTTACCGAGCCTTGGCTCAGCGCTAGTGAACGTACACAGACCACTGTTATTGTTAACTACTGACAGAGAAAACCCAAGAGGAGATGTGCTCTTATAGAAAGATAGTTTTATGTTTCTCTTTCTATCTGTATAATGCTTATTTTATCTCTGTGAACTGCCCACAGAAGAGGAAACCAACAAAAATGGGGACTGTTCACCCGTGATGCATCATCTGCCTGGAAGCAATGTGATTGCCTTGAACATTTTGGCGAGGAATGTTTTCATGGACTCTGAAGGCAGCTGCCATGTTGCCATTGTGACCCAAAATTCCCAACAGAAACTCTGACAACTCAGAAACAGAAGGTGAAGAGGGCTCTGACAATGCAAACTTTGGAGAACAACATGCACATTGACCCCGGGGAATACCTCACAAACTGTTTCTGTTCAGTCAAGCACAGGAGATGATAGAATCAAACCCACAAGCTGTAATGAAGAACAGATAAAAGGGAAGCAAAAGAAAACCAGAGGAAATAAAAAAAAAAAAAAAAAGAAAAAGAATAAGACAAATCTGTGAAATAGTAGATGATATTAGCGAGGCAGGTGGGGATATCGGACTTCTGATCAGATATCCCCAAACAGAAGTGTAGACATAAATAGCTCTGAGTATTTAAGGATCTTCTTATTAACAGGGGATTCTGGAGGACCTATGGTGGGAGGATCAGGGTAGGCAGTTTTCAAGAGTGCACAGAGTATTAATCTGAGTATTAATAAGTTTGTATGGGGAAAGATTTTTTAATGATGGAGGAAAAAATTGTGGAGGAAAAGAGGAATCTATTGGAGGAAATTCTAAATAAGTGAACGTGAGACCTATGTATAAAGAATTAATATAACCCTCAGGATGTAAATAACCTTATAAAGACAGTGAGAAAATATTTCACACATTTTCCTTTCTCCAGAGCCTTCCTTTTCATACTAGGCACTCAGGGCAGTGTTCACCTCTCACCATTTTAAATATTTGCTTTTATCTACTTTCTCAGGCTCTTTCTACAGTCCAGGGAAAAAGGCAGAGTATCCCAGTAAGCATGGACGAAGTTTCAAGAGAAATGAAGTTGGGTTTTATTTTTTAATATACATGAATAAGTGCTACCAGCCTTTGGGCACCTCATTTTCATCAGCCATTAATTAAGGATTATAATATTTATTTTGTACGTAAGCTACAGCAAGGTCTCTTATTTCTTAAACAAATTATGTGAGTATCACGTGCCACTGAATCAATACAGGTCAATTTCACTGCTAATGTCAGTGAAATTCTACTTATTTTCTTTGCTAGCGATATAAAAATTTAGAATACATTCTGCAGCAAAAATAAGACAATATAGAAAGCTTTAAAAATAGCACAGCAGTAAAGAAGAAACAAGCTGTTTGACAAATGTAGAATCTTATAACACAGTCACATTAAGTACTGATTAAGTTTTGCACTTCAGCATGGTCCTACATGGTCCTACAGGCTACACTGCAGTCACACCTGTGGGTAATTCCAGGTAAATATAAACATGGACAAGGATGAAACTTCGTAAGAAATGTCAATCCATAATTCATAACAGACTGGGCAGAATCACCACATATAGCACTTCCCTTTCTAAATTAGCAATTGATTTAACTCAGTAACAAGCTGCAGCAGTGTGTAACTCAGTCTTGCATGAACATCCAGATTTGCATTTCCTCATTGTGTCATGCTTCTGGTTATTACTCTGTAGTACCATGACAACAACATGGCATTCTGCCTTTGAAGGATTTGACAAGGGCATGGCTTAGTGGACACAACATAAAACACCCGGCTATGCTGTAATAAAATATCTCACAGGTGAATGCCATTCTACTTACTTTTGAATACTTTTTGATAAATGTAAAAGGAGTTTCATGATGCTTTTTTCCAAAAGAAACAAATTCTGAACCAATTCTGTATTAACGAATCTGTTTTGGTGATTTGTTGGTCTCAGGAAAGAATCTGGATCCAAATGTTTTGTATTGGTAAGGTTTTCCAGCTATAATGTGAGGTTCAAATCTGTTCTCCCCTAAAGGATACCCTCACAGCTATCTGAACACTGTTACAAGGGAAGTTTACTCACCATTTCATTTGTGAGTTCTGATCTCCTGAACATTTGGATGGCCTATGTGGTTATTTTCTTAGGAAAGCAGCAAGTTTTCTCCAAAAGTAACCTAGACAAAGCAGAAAAAAATGGTTTTATACGCAGGCAGAGTATGGATATAGACTATAACAGGTTAGGTTGTCTCCAAAATCTACCTGACTAAGCTTGTGCCCTAAAATGATGACAGTGCCCTCGTGGTGTCTGACATCAACACATAAAAGATCTAAGCTACTGAACTGCAGCACCCATTTTGTATTGTCTTAAACACCTCTATTAAAATTCTTACAGAAATAATGATGAAATCTTATAGTCCATCGGGCACCATACGGAACCCATATGAAACTTAGCCAATGCAATGCAGTAATAGATGGGAAGTCAGTCAGTTCTCTCTACAGAGGCTTAGCCTGAGCAATGGGAATAAAAAACACTCCTCCATTTGGCCTGAGAGCCAACAATTATTTCTATGGGCAGAAGGCATTTGACAGGTTAAATGAGCCCATGATGTAGTCAGCAGTTGCTGTTGTATTCATCATGGTGTTGGTCCTTTCTGCGATTACTGGTTGTGTATTGTCAGTACTGCCATCTGAAAGACCTGAGCACTCTGCAGGAGATCTGGAGATGCCACTACCAGTTATGCAACACCAGACATAGACCTCAGTTTACTTTAGCAGCACAAATTCAACCTGTTTGATCATAAGGCATAGCCCTAACACGTTGATGTGTACAAAATGTTAATATACCTGTGTATATGTCTAAGAACTCATTGGCAGAAAACTATGTCTGCTAGGTCAATTCAGAATATATGAACCTTCTGACTTCACTCATACACAGCAATCAGCACAATTCTGTATTAACGTTACACCTGTAAGTGGCCCAGGAAGTTCACAAAGACGGATCTAGTGTTTACAGGAGCACCTGATGTCTTATAAATATATATCCTTTATTCTCTCCCTTTATCGATGATACTGCTCCTGTTGCTTCATTAATATAATTATCTTAACTTGTTCAACTGTTGGTCACTATTTCCATGAGGTATCCTCTTGTTAGCGGAGAGACGAACACATAACCACTCGGGGGAGGTTATATGTGGTGCTTTATTTCGAGGCCCCGGGAACCAGGGGTACGCACCCAAATCTGGTTCCAAAACTGTTACAGCGCGACCGCATTTTATTCTTTACATGTTACATAACCTAATGTATATTCAACAGGTTACAGCTAATACATATGCATATATAGATTACTTCATCGGCTAATTATTATTACTTTCGCGCCAGCGTCTTCTGTTTTTCTTAGCTAACTCTGGTATGCAAGGTCTTCTTATCTCAACCGCAGGCCCAGTTTCTTTATCTCTACTGCAGGTGCAGACTTGGCTTGGATAAGTTTCGGGTATTTCACAGAGTTCTCATGAGAGAAGAAAGACTAAATAACCGCTACTTCTAATAATCACTAACACTTAAAGTAACAGGATTTAAAACCACTATAAAACACATTTAAACACACTATTCTTAAAACTATTATAATCACTATTTCTACCTAAATAATATCAGACTAATAAAATCTCATCAGACTAATAAAATCTCACACTTTTCCAACACTCTCATTAACATGTTAGCAAAGGCTTTATATAAGTAAACATACCAATCAAAACTCCAGCCAGGCCTAAGGCAAGAACCAGCAAAACAAATGTAAATATTTACAAAAGTAAATATGCTTTCAAAGGTAAGATAAATAAAACTGTTACGCAACTTGTTTTCCCACATACGACTTCATAGTCATCTAAGCTGTACAGGACAACAAATATAGTGATAAAATACATGCAAAACCATGCATATAAATATGACATGAAGATCTTTATCCATATAGCCAGTCATTTCATCACAGAAGGAGACTGGCTTAGCCAAGCTTGAGCTGTCCTTGTAAAATGTGTTTACTGTTTTCAATTAGCTTCTTCTCTTTCACACTTCTTTCTTCATTTTTTAAATAAAATGAGTGCAACATTAACATCATCTCCCTCTCTTATTGCTATGTTTCTTCACAAATGAGGGACAGCGTTCTCCCACGCACATTGGCCAACTCTTTCAGCACCCCATAGAGCTGTACATGTTCAGCTTTCCCTTGTTAGTGCCTGATCTGTTCTCTCACTGCTGGCTGCCCCTTTTCTTTTCCAAATCTTGTCAGTATGCAGAGATACCTTGAAGAGACTTTTCCAGTAATAAATAAGCCTTAAAAAAAAAAAAATGGCAGCATTTAATTTCTGGCTTTTCCACACTGTGAATCACGTACATCATGGGACCAGTATTCTCCCTGAAATGTTATTGTGAAACACTACTGAGAGTGTTCATCTCACCGAACTGTAGACTCAGAAACAGGACTGGCCAAGAGAGATGACACTTCCTCATAAATGAAGGCAGAGGAGGAACACTCCCTGGGCAGTCTACATTCTTATTCTTGTCCTGCTTCAGCTGGTATAGTTTCTTGGGGACCTCTCCAAAGAAAGAAATAAAAATTTCTGTTCCGTGTCTGCCACTGGACAGACTCAGGCAGCATTGTGCCATCTAACATAATATTATAGCCACTCTCCCATAGTGGCGGAAAGACAGCTTCTGTACTGTGCAGAAAGCAGTTTCTCTTCTGTGTACATGAAATCAATGGTTGCCTGCAGAAGGGGGCCATTGTTTTCTTCAGAAGTGGAAATTTTGGCACAGCGGGGAACAGAGTAACAACTGAATAGCATTGCAGACACAGTATAAAGATGAGAAGGGGAAAAAGAAAGATGACAAAATATGGAGGAAAAGACAATATCCAAGGCAAAGACAAAGAAGAGAGAAAAGGGAGAAAATCCAGCAGCACACACAAAGAACAGACAATCAGGACGCAGAGAAATGAGAGGCTGAAGACAAAACAGATCAAGGGCTCTAACAAAATCTCATTGTGCCAAACAGGGAAAAACACTGACTCACCAAATTAATTTAGGGGAATAAAACAGTAAAGTAATGAAAAAGCACAAACCATAAAGCAAAATAAAAGTCAATGTATCAAATCTCATGAAGTTCAACAAAGCCAAGCGCAGGGTCCTGCACCTGGGTTTTGGGCAATCCCAAACACAAATACAGGCTGGAGCATGAAGGGATTGAGAGCAGCATTACCCAGAAGGATTTAGGGGTGCTGGTTGATGAAAAGCTGGACATGAGCTGACAATGTGTGCTCACAGTCCAGAAAGCCAACCATATCCTGGGCTTCATCAAAAGAACCGTGGCCAGTAGATACAGGAAGGTGACTGCCCCTCTTCTGCCCTCCTGTGAGATCCCACCTGAAGTCTTTGTCCAGCTCTGGAGTCCTCAGCACAGGAAAGACATGGACCTGTTAGGGCAGGTCCAGAGGAGGGCTACAAAAATGATCAGAGGAATGGAACACCTCTCCTTTGAAGACAGGCTGAGAGAATTGGAGTTGTTAAGACTGGAGAAAAGAGGGCTCAAAAAAGATTTTATTGCATCCTTCCAATATTTAAAGGGGGCCTACTGGAAAGATAGGGACAGACTTTTTAGTAGGGCCTGTTGTGATAGGACAAGGGATAATGGTTTCAAAGTAAAAGAGGGTAGAATTAGACTAGATATAAGAAAGATATTATTTACAATGAGGGTGGTTAAAGGCTCAAGAAGAATGTAGCAAGCAGGTTCTCTTTCCCCCTTTACTCTGTCCTAGTGAGGCTGTATCTGGAGTATTGTGTCCAGTTCTTGGCTTCCCAGTTCAAGAAAGACAAGGAACTGGAGAGAGTCAATGGGTATCAAGAGGATGGGGCTAGACTCTTCTCAGTGGTGCCCAGCAATAGGACAAGGAGCAGTGAGTACAAACTGGAACACAGGAAGTTCCAACTTTACACTGAGGGTGAAGGAGCATTGCACAGGCTGCCCAGGGAGATTATGGAGTCTCCTTCTCCAGAAGAATTCAACACCTGCCTGGACGCACTTCAGCATAACCTGCTTTAGCAAGTTACTTCCAACCCCAATGATTCCTTCATTCTGTGATTCTGTGAAACACTGGCACAATTTTCCCAGAGAAATGGTAGACTCGCTGTCCCTGGAAACCTTAAAGGTCAGCGTACACAGGGGTCTGAGCAACCTGATTGAGTTGAAAACGTCCCTACTTACAGCAGGGTAGGTGTGGACTAGGGGACCTTTAAAGGTCTCTTACAACCCAAACTATTCTATAATTCTGTGATAATCCAAATCAGATTTTGAAGTTGCGTTTTGTGATTTTCATCGATGTCTCTGAAATCATCATGACTGTCTCCTCCAGTCAATGACCACATAAGCTCTTGAAGAAAAAATAGTTGTGCGTTGCATATCAGAGAGAAAAAGGAGAATCTTCTCCCTGGTCCTTTAAGCTGAATGTAGAGATAATAAAGTACTAATACAGAAAAAGCCACATAATTCTGTTTTCACAGTTTTAGGTATTTGCAGTGATCTGGGCTGCTTTGGCTGAGTCACTGTTATCTTAAAACCTCAGTTTGTTTCAAGACTGCTGAACGTATTGTACGTGTTCTGGGTAAAGAGGCATGTTTGCTCCTTGCCTCGGAAGCTCTGCTGTTTCCTAACCTGTCTGCCTCTGCTTAATGCAGAAGCAAATTATAGGTAACTACCAGCACAGTAAGTGCATCCCATATGATTTAGAGGGGACTTTTTCTATTTGCATATTGAAACCTGCTTTTAAGAACGAAGCTCTTCTGAGGAGTCCCTTACAGAAAATTGCATCAACCTGAGTGTTGATATTAACACTGCTATACAGAGTATTAATATCCTGGTTTCATAATTAATATGAGCATTTCTAACTGTCTATGTACAAAGTTATAATTTATAAAAACATTGGGTTTGTTGAGCAGAAGAAATACATTTAAGCTGATTTTTCATGTGTCTTCTGTAGACTATAATGATTCCATTTCCACGCAGTATACTTAGCTCTTTTATTCAATTATTCATATCTAAACTGACATCAGAGACCATCTTTCACTCAGAGACCAAGAAGGAAAAGATAATTTTTATAAGCATCATTTATGAATACAAATTCCTTCCTTCTAATCAACCTGGTAATTAAACCCTCAAGAAAAAGTGCTACCATATAAGGAAAAAGAAAACAAAGTGTCCTGCTGAAGTCCTTTTCTTGTCACAAAGCTTCTTCTCGCTCAATTTGCCTAACTAAAGTTGCCTTCATCTAATACCACTTATGGTTTTCAATGCCTTTTCCTAAAGTGTCCTCATTTTCTTTCTCTTTTCCTGTTATTCAGGCTTGATTGTACTTACATCAGTGAAAAATACTGAGATTTCTGAAAACTGTTGTAATTAAGAGCACTTCCAAAAAACAGATGTATTTATTAATTTATACTTGCTTTACAGAAGTGTTTCAAGGAGCCTCAGTGATAGGTGAGGTACAAACACTTATTGAAACATAGTCCTGCTCTGATGTTTCTTTAGTATAAGGAAAAGGAGAAAGATTTGACTAATGTGAGGATTATTATTTCCATTTGTGAATGGATACATGAAGCACAGACAAATGAAGTGCCATTCTGAGAATCATGAAGAACTGTGCCAGAATTAGAAATGCATCAGGTCTCCTGAAACGCCACACTGGGTTTCACTCATGAAACAATTTACACCTTTCCATATGTTTCCACCCTTCACGGTCTTCCAAGGGGTTTACACTTGGAAGTTCTCAATCATATTCCACACTTCTGGCAAACACTATCCGTAAAATAAAGTTACTAAAGTAACCTTACCAACCTGACAGGCAATCTATCAGAATTCACCATGCAAATAGAACTAAATCCCATAAACAAAGTACTGAGTTTATCCTATTGGCACTGTTCTGTATTCAGCTTTCCTTGTACTTCTTGTTCCACATAGATGTGTTGCTCCCATCAATACTAATAGAAGGTATTTCTTGCAGGGCCTAAGGATTCCAGTATTGACCTCAAAACAAGACATTAAAAAAGAATAGATTTTTCTGTTTAAATTCATGTAACAGACTTGAAGCACTTCCTTAAAGAGTATAAGTGAATTTCTTGTCTATTATTGGTTCTAGTTAAAAATTTCACATCTACATGAGCAAATAGTGATAATAGTGCTCCCCGGCTCTAATAAATTAACTACTATCTCTAATAAACTGTTAAGGGTTTTGCAAAGATCACTGTGAGTCTTTTAGCTTACAGTTAACTGAGGTAACATAACACAGACATCTCCCAAAGATTCCTGACATGAAGTGGTGACAGAAGAATCCAAGTGTCCCATGTATTGCTCTTTCAGCTGTCCACTCTACTCTTTGCATGCTGCTTTAAGATCAGCTTCAATTTATTCTGTTAATGCACACAAAGATTCTCCAAATTGATTTTATGGGTATTAAAAGGACTAAGGGACCTGCTGGACTGTTTCTTCCCTAGGGTGGGAAATTTCTCATAGCATTTCTCATTTCACTGGATTGTATGATATCTAACAAGGCCAAGTTCTAGGGCTGAACTTGGTTACAACAACCCCAAGCAACGCTACAGGCTTGGGAAAGAATGGCTAGAAAGTTCACGGCGGAAAAGGACCTGGTGGTGTTGATTGACAGCTTGCTGAATGTGAGTCAGCAGTGTTCTCCAATGGCCAAGAATGCAATAGCATCCTGGCTTGTATCAGCCATGGTGAAGCCAGCAGGAGTAGGGAAGTGACTGTCCCCCTGTACTCAGAGCTGGTGAGCTGACACCTCAAATCCTGTGTTCAGTTTGGGGCCCCTCGGTTTGAGGGCCAGGTGAAAAAAAAGCTCGTGAAAGGTTTGGAGCACAAGTGTAATAACAAGCAACTGAGGGAACTGGGGATTTTAGTCTGGAGAAGAGGAAGCTGAGGGGAGACCTTACTCTCTCTAGCTACCTGAAGAGGTTGCAGCGAGGCAAGTGTTGGTAACAAGTGACAGGATGAGAGGAAATGGCCTCAAGTTTTGCCAGGGAGGATATTAGGAAAAATGTCTTTACTGAAAGAATAGTGAAGTACTGGAAACCAGAGCAGTGGTGGAGTCACCATCCCTGGAAGTATTCAAAAAATGTGTAGCTGTCACACTTTGGGACATGGTTTAGTAGGCACGGTGGTGTTGGGCTGATGGTTGGACTTTATAATCTTAGAGGTCTTTTCCAAACTTAATGATTCTATTTATGCATTACCCTTTTGTAGCTCTTCTGATGTGGTGTTTCATATGTTTTAGATCTCATCCCAAAAACATTTATCATGAAGCAATCATCTTTATCAGCAGGGAAGATAATCCTTTAATATAAACACTTGGGTTTTTCACAGCCAGATAGGCATCACAAAGAACAAAATAAACATGAAACTGTAGTTTAATCCAAACAATTTTACTTTCAGGTTGAGATCCCAATGTATCTAATAAATAAGAATTTAGAAGCTTTCTGTTCCAAATTCATCAAGTTTCCAAAGAATATTTTTAAAACCAAAGCTTTTAACAGTAGTGCTAATAATATGCATTCTCAATATTAAATTTCATTTAATCAAGGTTTTTATTTATTTATTTATTTGGAAAACCTCTCAATTCTTGTAACAAATTGACTTTGCCTGGGCGGAGAGTAGGATTTCAGTCAGGGCTAAATAATATGATAAAAATGAAATATCACTCTTTGAGTTAAATATTTAAGACCTCAGAGTGGTAGCTGCAGGAGACTCATCAATTTCTCACTAGCCACTAAACAAGCAAGAGGAAGATGAACCTTTTCTATCATAACCTTTGAAGCTGCAAAATTACACCTAAACTGTTAAATTTATTATGGGAGTGTTCATACAAGGGATTTGATGTCAATCACTGAATTTAAACCCAGAAAAGACCATTAGATAAATGGATGTAGTTTTCTGTGTAATAAAGATGAACTATTTGTATCTGATTATCCTTGCAAAGATTTATTAATTTGTATTTATCTACCTTTTCGGAAGCCTTCATGACATGAATACAGGAACATGAACTGGAAAGAAGCTGTAGAGTTTTTTCACTGGAAACAACTATCATTGTAGACATTTTAGGAGGTTTAATAACTGGGAACTTCATTATAGATGACCAGAAGAAAAAAAAAAGAGCTTTGAAGTGTTCCATTTCATCCAAACTGAATTATGCAGCTTCGAGAAATTTGACATCAGCTATTTATTTACTTTTAAAGAGGAAGAGCACAGTAATTATTACTTTTCATAATTTTGATAAAAGAATGATAAAATGAATGCTATAATAACAAAACACATAAGAACAAAGTATATAAATGAAAGGGGGGAATTATTCATTCTCAATCTAGGCGTACTGGAAGAAAAGGCCTGGAGCTAAGAATGGAGAAGTTTACCTATAATTTTTTAGCTGTAGGAGAAGATAAAACAGTGAGCAAACTGAAAAAGTGACATTCAAGGTACTGCCCCTGAAATGGATGTTCACACTAATAGACGTCTTTCACTTGTGCATTTATACTTAAATTTCCTTTCTGCTAGAGGAATATGAGCTGCCTTTGATTTCTCTTGAGCTCCTCTCAGGCAGCATTTCAGTTCCTGTGACTTTAGCATACTGTGATACTGGTTTTAAGTCTGTCATAGGTTATATACAAGGAAAAAATATTTGATGGCCTGAGCTAAGTGTATCTCTGTGAAGTAGAATAGAGAAGGTAGAAGAAAGATTTTCATAGCTCTTTCTGGAGGTATTACACAGACATCAACTTTTGTGGATGATGTGAGTGCTCTTTTCCATAGCAACTTCCAAATATCACACCTATACTTTTTCTTGGTGTGGACACTTCATGTAACAGGCACTTCATTTTCCTTCATAAGCTCCATATCTTAATTCACTGGAATAGCTCCTTGAAAATACTCCTACCTTATCAAATGGTTTCAGACACCCTCTTTTAATGCTATTCTTGCTCCTTCTGTGACCCTACGTTCAATCTAAGCCTTGATCGAGACCACAGTCTTGCAAGAACAGCTTTCTAAAGATAACTATAGTAAAGTATTAGAATAAACTTACTGAGGAGATTATGAAATCAGCATCATTTGAGTATTTCAAGAATAGTTTAGACAAACTCTAGTTAAGAATTGTTTAGATGGAGTCAATCCTGCCCCAAGGCAAGGGAAACTTGTATTTTAATCTGCCAAGAAGTCGAATATGGACTAGACAACCTCTTGAAATCCCCTTCAAGGCACTTCCTATGATAACGTTTAATGAAAGAAAATTGTAGCTAATTTCATTTAGGCGATAGATAAAGACCGTATTTTTAATAAGGAACAACTGAAAAACTTGATCGGTGCTATGGTGGATTTTCCATCTATTTTAAACATTTTTTCAAAATAAAACTGAACACAGAAATATAAAGTAATGAACAAATTCAGTTGTAGCTAATTGCCTAAAGAAAGGAGTTATTTTAGGAGTAGTTCCATAGCCCATGTTATGCAGGATGTCACATTGGTTCTAACTGGTTTAATTATTTATTTTATTTATTAGTTTTTATTTAGTTTGTTTGCATGCTTTTTCCTTTGGTCATGTTAATTTAACAAACTGCTTTCTGGTTCTTGGCCTCTGACAACAAGCAAAATACTTTAAAAATTTCTAAATGTACAGAAGTTTATCCCATATACCCTTTCTAGTTGTTAATGCTTCCACACACAGTGGTTTACCCACTATAGTAGGGGAAACAATCCCCTTTTAACGACTGTAGACAGTGGGAAAAAAATTCCATTAATGTGTTTGAGGCAAACATCCTCATAATAGTTAAGTTAATGAGGATGTGATTAATGGATGTACAGATGAAATGTGTTCTCCACCTCAATAGAAACATCCTTAATTAAGATAAATGTAAGTACTAGGCATTAAATTGCAAATGGAAGCAAGGACAATGAAAGTACTCAATGCAGTTTCTTTCATGCAGCTTTTTGACGTATTTAAAGAATTACGTTTCACTCTCTAGTTTGCAGATATTGGGCTACATGCTTGATCAAAACAAGAAAACATACATTATTCAAAGAGTTATATTCATCCTCATCTGCCACTTCCTTTCCTAAAGGACAGAGATGTTTTACAGCACAGAACAAAGGACAACTTGCCTTGATTATTTCAAGTGCATCTTATGGGCAGCTGGTCAACATAAAAGTAGAAGAGAGGAAAGATAAAGTCCAGCTCCAAAGGAATTTTAGTCACTGGATAATTCAAACAGCAAACCGTTTATATTTATGAAACCTACTCTAGAATTCTCTGAACTAAAAGGTGAATTCCCACTAACTTTATATGGGCACAGCATATTCCAAGAAAAAATTGAGATTAAGTGTATTGATGTTTTCGTTTGGTATCTTCGCACAGTAATACGGAAATAAGACTGAAGATTTGGGTTGCCGAGACCTATTAAATGGACTTCTTTATCTCATAAAGTTTCATTTTATTCCTCTAAGACTTCTTACACAACTATCTCGCTTCTTTTGGAGAAAGACATCCCACTTTTTCCTTATGCCTCCTGTTTGCAATCTGTAAAGGATAGTAAGAAAGGAAGGATAAAAAACAGGAAGGATAAAAAAGAACTGAGAGGCACGGAAAGGACTGCCATGTACCTATTAATGTAGTTGTTATGCAGGACAACAATCACATCCATCCGTGTGCTAGGAGCCAAAACAAGAGAAAAAGATTCATTCAGCCCATTCTTGGTATTCTTTGAAATCCACAGCAGAGATCCACTCTGCTGCTTCTCTGCACCGTGACTGTCACCCTAAGTGAGATAAATAATGTACAGTAGAAAGATATTTCTTCTGCACTTGAGGAACAATTTTAGAGCTCAGCGTTACTTTTTAGTGCTGATTTAATTCCAAATGCAAACAAGAGCAAAGGTTTTACTAAATAAGCAACAGACATTTCAGTTCCATCAGCAGTTAAAGGGGTGTCTGACAGGCAATGGGAGAAGGGGTAAAAAGCTCACTGTCAATTTTGATACTGACTATTCATATCACAAGTACCAGCAAACCAAGGCAAGATGAATATTTGAACTGCTTGCAAACACAAATTATACGGAATAGGGTAAGTGCATCTCTATTTATTATGCAGAGAACTTAGGAAGGCAGAATATATTTATTGTTAATAGAATACTCACCTCAAGCTACACCAATATGGCTTTTGTTTTGATAAAACTTGTCCTTAGGGAGCTAAACACAAACTTCTGAGGTTTTGCAAGGAATGATATACATTTTCTTGTTAACACAATATGGGCCTCAGTTGCCAGCTGCCTTTTTTTGTGAAGGAGATTCTTCTTTACAGAGAGAGTGAAACCACAAAAGCTGAGAACAGAATTCTTTTTGCACCTTTATAAATGATGCATGGAAGTACAGGACATCATGGAGTTACACACAGTGCCATTTTTTTCCCTTCCTGTAGAAGAAAGTGGTTTTAAAACTAAAAATAAATTTAATCACAAGAAGTCCAAACAAATGCAAGTAGTGGCAAGCAATTGGTCAACTTCTATAAATGAGAAATAGTATGACAGCATTACCACTTTTAGTCCATCTTTGAAGTCCTGGATTTATTTCAAATGTGTGCCTGCAAAGAAAGACGTTTAAAACCCGAGATAAACAACTGATAAGTCCAAACTATAAAATCAAGAGCTGAATCTTGAAAATACCCTGATTTCAGACTAATGAGAGTCCATGCTTTTGGATCTAGAAGGCAAAAAGGTCACTTCTGACCTGTATCCAGACCTATAGGAATATATACATATATTTATACCCAGAAACATACATCTTCTGTTTCTCTTCTCCCATGGTTAAACTCACAGCACGGCATCACATGTGACACAGTGAGTAGACATGATGGAAGAAGATGATAGAAGTAAAAAATTAACTATTAGTTTTACTGAATAACACTGACTCATTATCATGGCTAAAGAGAAAAATACAAATTGTTTGCCACAGCTCAGTGGTCACAGGGCATTCTAAAGGATAAATCAAGGACATGAAAATTAAAGCATTAGCGATTCTGCTGGAATATGCTTGAAGCTATTTTAATATCTCTTGCAAAATGGGCAAAGGAGAAAAAACAAAGCTGTTCTGAAGCAATGTGAATGGATGAACAAACAAAATGACCAACTAGAAATGTCTTACACAGCCTTTATTACTGCAGTACCAGCAATAGTTCTATTAAATAAACACAACGTCTTCTGTGGATATTCATATTTAAAAGAGTCAATACCTAATACTTTTTAGCCTGCTCCATATCCCCTTATTGCCACTCTAGTAGAAGGGGGAAAAAAAAGCATTAAGAACTGACTCCTATTTGGATGACCAGTCTCAGGCAGTTACGAGCAACAGAAATGAGAAGGCCATGAGTAAGAAGCAACTTTGCAGGAAAGGATAGAATAAAATGGTATTCTCTATCACTTCTCCACCACTCCTCTTAAATAGGTGATAAATTTAAGTTTTTTTCACGAATACAAAACACAAAATGGACATTTAGGAGTTGTACTCAGAGGGACAACGTGAAATAAAGAAATAAACCCATTCTGGAAAATGCTAAGTAATACAGAGAGTCTGGACAGAGAAATATGTTTTTATCTTCTCAGATATGACAGTATGAGGGTAGCAGCAATAATAGATGGTTTCAAAACAAATGTTATAGTTCAGTCCAGTTTCACTGGAACTCCACATGCTTCAGTGGACAGAAAAAAAAATACTTTAAGGTGAGATTTTGCAAACCACCATGTTACTTTCCAATTAGAGCACTTATGTCATTAAAGATTGCTTAGCTTACTGGCAGTTTTAAACTCTGGACTGAGTGGAGAATCACTATAATGCCTTCTGAGATCCTGAAGGAAGCAGCCCCAAATGAGAAGGACACTATTTACTCCAAGTGAAATGAACGACAAAATACAAAATTAATTGACAGTTGTTCAGCTTTCATTTGCATGCATCAACAGAAAAACTTTCCATCTACTGCTTTCTTTGCATCACAAATTGTTCAAGTGGCTTTTCTTTAGCATATCAGAAAGCTAGAAAATGAGTCAAAAGCAACCAAAAATTCTCCAGATACTCTCGTTGGTAAATTAGAAGAAATACTACATGAAGACACTAATTTTTCTAGTAAACTATTATCACCAGACCACATTAAAAAAAAAAAAAGGCAATTTTGCAATTTGAGACTGTTTTCTGAGTTTTCACTTCCACAAAGTATAAGGATAACATGTAAGGAGGCAAGTCCAAATATAGAGTTATATCTTTGCCTGGATCTGACCTGCTTGGAATTCCAAATGCTTGAGCAGAGAGGTAAGAAGAAGAGGAAGGATTGTTGTTATTTTTGTAGGCTCAAGAGGAAGTTTGCTCTTGTGTTCTCAACTCTTAGCCACGATCCTCTATCTTAGATTTGTTTTTTAATGCCTATTATTTTTAACCCTGAGTGAAATTATCTTTTAAGTGGTGGTGAAAGGTAACATTTTCCAGTAATTAATTAGTAGAAACTGTTAACAGCATTAATAGTCTGTTAAGAGGGATTAAAGTTCAAACATCTGCATAAAATGACCTAGAAGTCACTTGAAGGTCCCTTTAAGTAAGCTGGAATCTGTAAGGCAGTCATTCCCTTTAACACTTGGCTTTAAAAACTGCCTCTTTGTGATGGAACATTCTTGAAGGAAATAGTTTTCAAATTATATCTTGGTTTCTTTGTTGCTGTAAGCACAATAGAGAAAGAGCAGCAGGCTGGAGGACCAGTCCTGACAGACTTCCTTTGCTGAAGGACTTGATGACTGCAGCAAAGCTTACAGACTTTGAGCCCTCAAGTCTGGAAGTTTTGCTGAAGGATGTACAGGCTGGATGGATTTTCTGACAAGGGGTATGTTCTTCTTCATTTCCTTTCCCTTTTTTTTTCTTTTCCTTCCCTCTTTTCTCCCGAGCACAGAATTCATTTCAATGAATTTTTGATATCTTCTGAATTTCTCTTTGCTAACATAGTATTAATAATACTTCTTCATTTAGACAGAAGATAATACTGTGATACATCTGCAAAAATGCTGGAAGGATTCTTTTTTCTTTCCTTCCTTCTTGTTTGCTTTATTATTTACAGCTCTGTTCTACAGAGCAGAAGCCCAGCATTATAATCTGAGTTAAATCTTCAGTCTGTACTATCCAGATGGATTTAAATGAGGAAAAAAAAGACGGAAAAGAAAACTTATTTTCTATGAAATAAGACTTTATTTTCCTCATCTCAAACACAGGATCTCTAGTCCAGGATGCAGCTTTGAAAGAGTCAGTAAATGATAATTAAGAAATGGATGAAAGAGTTACTTGAAGAGGGACAGAAGAGAGCTCAGAGTTTACTGAAAGAGCATGAGTGTAAAAATCTTCAGGTTGAAGGAGCATATAAGAAACAAAAAAAAATGTAATAGCTGAGAAAACTTAAGAATCCGACCCTGTGATTCACAACAAAGCTATTTTCCAACAATGTGTGCCTACAACGTGATATTTACTCTGAGGTAAATCCTTAAAGGAGGCAAGACACTTTTTAACCCTGATGAATTTAAAGCCAGGTGATCATGAAAGGTAATGTCAGCTAATTAGCTGAGGTAATACACAGCAATGCCTGTTCTCCTCTAGGAATGCGGAGCATCTTGACATAAAAAGCTTAAAATGGAGGCCTTTTGAGAACCTGTTCTGCCAACTAGAAAGGAAAGCTGAAAGGAAAGCTTTTGAAAAGCAGGATCATTTCCAAATTAAAATAACATATAGATACTTACCCATAGGAAACAAAGTTTAATAAAAAGTACCGTATTATCTACATTACAAACAGAAGGAAGAATAGTTTGTTCATTAGGTTTGAAAGAATAGAACCACAGAATCATAGAACGATTTGGGCTGGAAGGGACCTTAATGATAATCCAGTTCCAACCCCACTGCCATGGGCAGTAACACCTTCCACTGGATCAGGTTGCTCAAAGCCTCATTCAACCTGGCCTTGAACACCTTCAGGGACGGGGAATCCATGACTTCTCTGGGCAACCTGTGCCAGTGCCTCACCACCCTCACAGGGAAACATTTCTTCTAATATCTAATCTAAATCTCCCCTCTCTCAGCATAAAATCATTCCCTTGATCCTATTCCTGCACTCCCTCCTCATCTTTCCTGTAGGCCCCCTTTAAGAATAAGTCACAATATATGCAATACCTAACACATCAAGCAGTCAATCTGGGAAGGATATTTTTAGTATCTCATCATAGATTCTCAAAAATGAAGTATACTGAAGACATTTACTTGTACAGGCAATATCCTGGGCAACAGAAAACAAACAGCAGACAGGATAAATCAGAAACAACATCAAATCTGAAAAAATGTGCTTACAATAATGAACACTATGCTTCAAGTATACGAACTTGAAGAACACCTCTACAGAGTACTAAAAAGAAAATATCGGAAATATATTTCAAAACAATAATGTTTAATAAAAAGGTTTATTTTTTTGTTTTGAGATATACTCTAAACCCATGCATATTGAAAAGATCTCATGTGGTAGTTAATAGATAAGGATTCATATAGCATGAGATATCCAGGAGTTTTTAACGTCTCCCTCCTTAGAGATGATCATAACAGCCAGGTAGATTCCACTGCAATAGCCTTTGAACTTTTTATAGTTTTTATTGTCTCATATATGTCCAGCTAATACTGAAAGATAGAAAGAAGAATTGTGCTATACAGTGTAATTTTTACTTTTCAATCCCTTGCATCAGGGTAATAGTTGTCAATTGAATAAGTGTGCATAAAAAATGTATTTGTCAGCATCACCAACTCAAAATCCTCGTTAAATTCTTGGAAGCCTACGATTAGCTTTTTTAAAGCTGAGGACTGAACGTGTTTTAGGTCTGCCACTGTCAAACCAGCCTTTTCAGAAAAATCTGAGTTACGAAGCAATGTCACTGAGAAGGTGTAAGCCACAGAACAGAGCTACCAAAGCAAGAAGACAATCTAAAGAATCAAAAAAGCTCAAAAGAAGGAAAAAGGTAAAACCCAGCTTAAAGCTGAAGAAAGGCGGTAAAAGTCTGCTTTCAGAACAAAGTAAAAAAGAACAGATTTTTGGAACTCTAAAGATTTAGAAAAATCAAAAGAGCCTGATTAGAAAAGAGAAACCCTCCAGCAGCTCATAACAAGCCATGAATCTGATCTTTGCCTGAAGTATGGGACAAATTCTCAAAGCCAAGAAAAAAAAAAAAGGCATAAAAGATGAATTAATGCTCCATGTTTCAGTACATTTCAAAGCAGTGCTGATCCATCTCTTTGCCTCTGTCAGTAGCCTCTACTGCTGTGAGTACCCCACTACAGTCCAAACCCCAATGTAATATTCCCGTTTTCATAAATTCATACATCATGTATAATTTCATACAATTGATACAGGGATAATTAGAGAATAGTGTCCTCTTATAAATTAGATACATTAATTGCTGCGGAACACAATCCATAGTACCTGCATCATTCTGTTGAGATTTTAATAATTAATTTAGTAAACTTTTCTGATCTATTCATTATGTATTATTTGTTTAGAAAGTCCTTGTTAAACATTATTAAGCTTTGCATAAAATATTTTTTTTTTAGGGCCGCCATATAAACAGAACTTCTGAGTAGATACTTCAGAACCTTAATAAAATGCAAACCACTGAGAAAATATGACAGGAGACCTTATAGCTCTTTACAACTACCTGAAAGGCGTTTGTAGTGAAGCTGGTGTTGGTCCTTTATCCCAAGTAAAAAGAGATAGGGTGAGAAGAAATGGCCTCAACTTGCGCCAATGGAAGTTTAGATTGGATATTAGGAAATATCACTACACCAAAGGGTTGTCAAGCATTGGAATAGGCTGCCCAGGGATATGGTTTAGTTCTCATCCCTGGAAATAGTCAAAAGACAGGTAGATGTGGTGCTTATGGACATGATTTAGTGGTGGATTTGGCGGTGTTAGGTTTATGGTTAGGCTCAATGATCTTAAAGGTCTTTTCCAACCTAACGACTCTATAAGAAGGTGGGGGGCAGGATGGGGTCGAGCAATGACAAATCTGAAGGATTCCTTGCAACACTGGGATCTACAAGATTTATCTTCTAATGGTCTTTTCCCAATCCTCCATCTGGCCCCTTCATTCCCTCTCTCTCTTCCCACAGAAATAAGAAAATATTGATGCTCTGTTGGAGATTTGGAGGACACTTGCACTGGTTTTGATAATTTTACTATGAATGAACTAACGATCAAATTCCTCCTTATGTAGTCTCATGAGACTGTTTGCCTCAAAACCAGAACAAAATATTAGCTGCACACATGCAAACATGCTCACACACACAGAGTGAAAAAAGCTGAACCACTTGCAGAAAAATTTGCTCATTCTCTGGAAAACTCTAAAAATTAATAAATGGTAAGGCAGAAACACCTTTTTCAAGCAAGATTTCTAGCAATACTTCTCTATAAAATGAATATAGGAATTTTCTAGTCAGCAAAAATACTATAGCAATGGTCAAGCTAAGTATTTGAAATTGCAATGAATACTATCAAAACCTGCCTTTAAAAAGCACATTTACTAACACATGTATGGTCTATCTTTTTTTCCCCTTCTTTATTACGTTATTATGTTAAACTAATGTAATCTACACAACTTCGAAAAAGCATAAAATCTATTAAGATATGAATAATAACTCCTACTTTGACATAATTTCTTGTAACACAGAGTAACACTGCTTTCAGAAAAATGTAAAGACATACTGTTTCTGACAAACAGTGATCTGGAAGTAGTTTAAGATTAGTTTGCAGAGATATGGCACACAGCTTTGAATTACATATATGGCAATTTAGTGCTTCAGTTTAGTTGAGCTATATAACACAGTGATTGTATAGCTATTGTTTTACAAGAAAAAAAAGGAAATATTTTAAGTTTTTTACTATGGAAGAAAGTCTCATTGTGAATTCAATATCAGCTCAAGGAAATACACTGCCAAATTATAAATCACAGTCAGGGACAGAAGAACTAAAGGCACAGACACAAAATTCTCTCAAGATTCCTTCATTTTTGTAGAGAAGTGATTCGACTTGCTTTGATAAATTCCTAATGTAGTGTGGAAATGGGTTTACTTGACATACAGTGTATCATCTGGTTACCTGCCAAGGAATGTAAAACTCACTAGGAATGCTATTCAATATCGATTTTGAAGTCTCAGTGAAACTAAATGCCTGTTAGCTTAAAGGGTCAAATAAGTGAGCAGTGTCAACAGGATTTCAGTTATTTTCATCCCCGATTCCACTGTCTACTAAATTCTTTTTGTTCTGTGTGTGTGTCCAGGCCTGAGCAGAGGCACAGGTACTAGTTAATCCCTAGTCATTGTATTACAAACAATCATGCTAATGGAGGGGGACTGCTTGTAGGATAAGGAGCCTTTAACCTCTGGCTGTCAGTTCAAAGGATGTCTGGGTCGATAGTAGTCAGAAGTCCTTTATCTCCTGATGGCTGCTAGAAGATGTGAATGAAATAATAACGGGTGAATCCTCTTTCTAAAACACAAATTGGGCTTATCAGAGGAAAGGTAAAGAGCTTCATTTTAAAGGATCAATTCCCCAGAGTACTGGGGTACTCATAAAAGTTAAAGGTAGCTAAACATGCTTGTACCTGCTGCACTTCTGTGAAACACAGCCATGATCTCTAAAGCTGTTTACATCCTACATGGCTCTGCTGAGCTGCTTTACATTGTAAATTGAGAGGCATTTATTTGGTATTTCCCATTGAAGTTGATTTCCGATTACCTGGAGTGTTTTCAGAGGGCTCCATGGTATGGAGAAGAAAAGGAAAAGGACAGTTAGGCAGGGGGAAGGACTAAAGCTCACCCTCCCTTTTCACCACAGATGTCCTGCCTGCATCATGGGGAGTCTCATAGGGTTAGATTCATTTTACATCTGTTATGTGTATTAACATCTACATTTCAGGAATTTGCTTCCAGATGACACAACTGAGCAAGCAGTGTTCAGGGCCATGACTCTGAAAATAGTATGAGAAAAATGAGTCCTCTCAGAAAGAAGAATAAAGAAATATTCTACAGTTGCAAGAAGTCTGCTAGAAATAACCAACAGGAAACACCGAGCACCTTTATTTGTTTGAATTTTCAAACCTAGGAACTGATAAAGGTGTTTGAAGCTAAGCAGCCAACACAGAAAATTCTTCAGGTCTGGACCTCCTGTTAGAAGACTTCAGAGTTCACTCTTGGCTGTTCAACATCTCAGTCAGTTTTCTGTAGAAAAGGGATATTTCTCTACATATGAATTACCTTTTGTGCAAAGGTCCATGGCATAAAAGAACCTAATTTGCATGTGCTTACAGTCACATTATATAGACTTTTCAAATAGAGCACTGATTTATTTAATGAAAAAAATGTGGGTGTGATGAAGTGGTATGATTTTATGCACATGTGTTGCACCATTACACAATGTTATACTTGAAAAATTTAGCTTGTAAGATGTATTCATGCACGCTTAGCTTGTGATATTTTTAATAAGCACATTTTTTCAAAGTTTAAGGTTGTTCAGACACTTTCTTTTGACCTCCACATAGCAGTCTAAAATGAATTTAGAACACTTGGAAAAATCAGCTGATTAATTATTAAAATAACCCATTTGTTTTTAACTGTTCTATCCTCTCTAACGCTAAAGGCAAACCTTCCCTGTGCTTCTATGGGAGCAGAGTTAAAATTCAGAAGAGCACACTGAAAAAATTCCACTCCAGTTGAGGGTCGTTCTACAATATCTTTGTCACACACCAAATGAATTTATCTTGTGTACAGGTGTACAGCATGTATTGTATAACTTCCACGTACAACAGGGTTGCCAGTGATATAACCTGGAGAAAAAAAAAGGTCTAAGAAAGTCAGAAGAAAAAAAAAGACAAGAAAAAGATTCAAATCACACAGGTAGGCTAGTGTTGCAGCATCATTTTGACAAGCCTTTTGCACGGTGGTAATTCATCTTCATACCAATGTATTTGAAAGCAAATAATTTCATTTTATCTGCTTTTGATTGTGGCATTGTTACAGCTCATAGCTGTTATTTGCTTCTATGTCTGAGAGCATTGCTCACCAGTGAGACAACCAGCTCCAACATCTCTCTGTGCATTCCTACCAGTACAATTAGCATCAAGAAAAAGAGCAAGCAGATGATATTGTAACTGACGATAGAGGTGGACAAAACGTTTCATGGTTTTGTCCCAGCAAGTAACTCCCCACAAAAAAGTTGTGGCCTACATCTAGTCCCAGTGGATTGACTCTCATCATAGAACGGTTTGGGTTGGAAGAGACCTTAAAGGTCACCTAGTTCCAACTCCCCTGCCACAGGCAGGGACAATTTCCACTAGATCCGATCTCTCAGCCTGATCCAACCTGGTCTTGAACACCTCTAAGGATGGAGAATAGGAACAAAAGAACAATAAGAACAGCATGGCAGTTGGTTCTGACAAAGTGTATAATACAGCTGTATGTCCTTTAACCAAGTTGTGAATCTCAGTATCTAACTCCTTTCCCGACAGCAAAGCTGGAGCAGGTCCTAATACTATAATATGTGACCTGTATATTAGCCTGTGAATTATCCCATAGATTCCTTCAGGTAAAAAGTTGACTTTATTACAATTCAGTGTCTAAAAGTTTCTCTTAGAATCCATTTCCAGTGATTTCTATCTGATCCTTTAAATATTTTACATAGTGATACAATGTAGACATGTTACCACACATTTGATCTTCAAATATGTAAACTGTCCTGAAATTCTTTAACGTTATTTTACAAGTGACACCTTCTGATGGAAATACATATAAGTACTGAGAGAAAAAAATTCACAACCAAAAAACACATTTGAATTCCTTTTTTGATTTATGAACCGTTTTGTCTAGTAGAGCAGTTCCACTGGCAAATAAATATCTTTGGACAACGTAAGAAATCAAAGAATTTATAAGTTAAATGGGAATTTATAGTGATTTTCAGCTATATACAAATATCATAGAATGGTCTGGGTTGGAAGGGACCTTAAAGTTCATCTAGTTCCACCCTGCCTTGTCATGGTCAGGGATATCTCCCACAAATATGCACTTCAGTACCAACTCCCTACATTTATTTCATGGGGCAAAGGAAAACTCAATTTATGCAAAGCACCTCCCTTCTGCAGCTTTCACTTTTACATTCAAAAAGACTGTGGCTCACAGGAAAATCACCAACTTACATTAAATGAAAACTGTAATATAATTCTCAAAAATTTAGCAAATGTCCTCTTTTACATTTTTTCTGCATAGGGAAGATAATGAGAAGTTGATAACAGATCTACGTTAGATTTTAAGTTTTGGAGTTGTAAATGGATCTTCTCTGCAGATGTTCATCCTTCTGGCAAGAACATCAGTAAGGTTCTGGTGCAGCACCACAGCCCTTTCCTAATGTCTCTACAAGGAAGGCAGCTATTACCTGAAGAACATGAGGTGGCTTTGATCCTTCCTTTGGACAGCACACGCATGAGGTCATCTGCAATGGTTTGAAGATCATCTCAGCTATAATGGCAGTAATAAGAGTAATGATAATATGATGTAGCTGTTTCCTTCAGATGTAGGAGGTTGTCTCTCTGGATGGTAAAAATATGACAATTTTAAAAGCAGGTTTAATTTACCTCCTTTTTACCCTGAAGTAGGCGCTACTAGAACAAGAATCTAACTTGGAAGTAGAATACCTTCAAAGCTAGACTGATTTCTAGCCTCTACGACTTCTGTGTGAGTGTAGCCTGTAAGCACCTCCTGTGAGAGTGCCAACAGAGTGCTTCTAAACACAAAGTGAACACAATATTTAAAGAATTTTGAAAGAGTCTGATTCCCATTTCCCACAACTCTCTAAGGTGACTGCAGTCTGCAGTCATCTTGGCTAGGCTTCCTTATTGGCATCAAAACAACGGTCTCAAAACTACTCCATCCTTTTGAGGAACTAAACTTTATACAACCTCTCCTCCTAATCATCATAATTAGAGAATGAATTACTTCTCTGTTTGGCTGCTGCAACATACCCCAGGTGATTAATGATGATGATCAGAAAACCCCACAGATTGCCTTTTGATAGGAAGAGGAGATGAATGAATTAATATTAAAATTACACACCACCCTTTTGTCCCCTGTCAGTCTGGTACAGAATACAGAACACAATAAAAATATCTATATTGAGATAGTCCAGCCATAACTATGATGGATTTAGCCTCATATATGCTTTGTTGCAAAAAAAACAAATTTCTGATTGTACTTTGTGAGAAGAATGAGATATATTGAAATGGATTAGTAGCTGGACTGTTTGTACTTACATAGAGTTATAAGTTTGAAATGGAAAGGAATTATCTTCAATATTAAGGCATTTAGTCAATATTTTTTCCACTGCTGGACTTGCTTTTGCTGCAGAATTTATTAATTTCTTCAGCAAAATTCTGAATTGGCTCAACCATGTCCTTTCTAAAACTGTCATTGTTCACCAAATCAAGAAAGTTGATCAAACATGAAAAAGCTCTTAAAACAGAAAGAGTCAAAATATATGTTAGGATAGCTATCCAAATGTAAATTCCAAACATTTCAGAAGTCTGTGCTAATTATTACATTCCTACATAATCCAGAACTGGGAAAAGTTCCACTACCTTGGGAACCTTTTAAAATAACAGGAAAACTAAAGCCACACATTCCTGAGATTACTCCCTGTAGTCTGACAATCCATGAAATATATAAATATCGGGCAAGGGTAAATTTGCTTATGCCAAAATGTGTTTAGTTTATCTTCTTTTCCATTTCATCTGCCACCATATTACACAGTTTATGGTATTTTATACAATGTCTAGATTTGTCTCCATATCACAGTTGGAACTTTAGAAGAAAAAATAGATACCTGAGCAGTTACCTTATCAATCTCTGTGAGACCGGAGGGGTTTTACACAGGACCAAGGAAACCCTCTTTTTGAAAAGGATTTATATGTAGAAGCCTAGAAACATTCAAGACCCCAAAAGTCATGCTGTTAATGAAAAGATCTTTAGGATAAAACAACAATAAGAACAACCATCCTCCTTTTTTCCTTTGAAGTTCATTATTTAACATGAGCAATCATAAAACTTGAAGAGAGCTTTGGGAAATGTAAGTTTAAGTACCTTGGAGCCAATGAGCTGAAAACATTTTATGCAGTGGCTGCAAAAGTATCAACTCAGGCATATAAATGGTCTAAAATACACATTAAGTAAGTGTTCTAAGTAGCCATATCCAGAGCAAGAATTGCAAGTTGGCTGAATTCAGGCAGAATGTGTAAGATTATGGATGAAGCACTTTGTAAGGTGCAAGAATCAATGAGTTAAGTAGTTAATGTACTATTTGCCTCGTGAATACGAAGTCTGGTCTGAAGACGAGACTGGGAAGAGGGTGTATTAAATAAATTTGATGGAGAAAGGAATTTGCTGGGAATTATATACTCTGATATATTGAACCATGGAAATCAATAATGCACTACCCTGGCAAGGAAGACAACTGACAGAGTACTAGCAAAAACGTGGCCTAATTGAGTAAGCATTAAAATAAGCCTTGTTGGAGAGAAATGAATGGCAAGAGGTAAAAAGCAGCACAAAAATAAAAAGCTAAGGGAATAGTAAGGAAGTATGAAGCATTATCTGGGCTGATTGTGAAACATGGCTGAGTGATAAAAGGGTCATCTGGCATGCTGAGAAGGCAAAAAGTGGTCTGAGAATAGGAAGCTAATGAGTATCGTAGATCACACACGATAAGAAGATAAATGAAGGGGTGATAATACAGGCAGCTAGGGAGAGCATTAGCATAAAGAGGTGATAATAGTATGCAATTGGGAAAGGAGACAGTAAAAATCTAAAGATAAATCTGATAATAAACAAGTACCAATACATTGGAAAGAAAAAGGAAAGAAAAATCTTTGCTTGTCCACAGCCTTCAAAGAACTGAAGTATCTCTTGAAGATTATAATGGCTCAAATTCAATACCCTAAACAGGTAAGTCAGGTCTTGATTTAAATAGAAACAGGTCATGCTATGAGCAGCATCTCTGTAAGAAGCCATAATGTCAGAATGAAGCAAGAGCTGGCTGGTGTCTGGGAATATTAAGACTCTTTTTGCACTGGGCCAGGTGTGATCTCAGCTGCTTTGCAGCCACCCCAGGTATAACCCTGCTCGTTCTCTGTTTTAATCGTGGTAGCTGAATATAAAATTGCATGCTAAAAGACCAGCTGGTTAAAACTTGATATAATCCAAATGTTTAAAATTCATGGCAACAAATTTGCTGTGTACATTTTTTCCACAGAATATTAAAAGTAGCATGCATTATAGAAGAAAACCAAATAAAAAATCACCACAACATTCCAACAAACAAATGCGGAATCCCACTTATCCACTCATAAGAGGGATGAATGAATCACTTCTAAAAAACAAACTAACAAACAAACAAACAAAAAAAAAAACACAAAACAAAACTAAACTCCAAAACTCGCAGCCTATTGGAAACAGTCACTGACGTCTGATTCACACACTGAAGATCAGGAAGTTATAAAGTCAAGTTTTATTTTCTCACATATATACGCCACCCGAGATGGAAATTTAAGGATAAAAAAATAAAACCCTCAACTACCACTCTAGTTACTGTCTCATGAAATCTGCACTGAATAAATCTCCTAAAAACTTAGTCTTGCAAGCCAACCAATATCTCTGTGGGACATACTAGCACTATTGTATTTTTTGTTTAGATTAGGGCGACTAGTAAGCACAGCCAGTGGTGAAATTACCCTTCCTGCTGTCATACTATTGATAGAGATGAAAGCGAAGTAATTTAAATTCAAGCATTCCTCCTAACATTAAGTCTATTTCAGATAATTAAAATTCACAAAGACTAATAGTGAAAGATAAACTATGTTGGCTGAATAAGAAATTCAAAACTTTTTTCACTAAGGCATATATTCTAGCCCTGATACGCAAAGAAGAAAGAATTTGATTTCAGGAAAAAAATCACCTGTTCCTCAGTTCATGACTTCATCACTCCCAGTGGTGCTCAGAATGGTGGAGAGGACACAAGCATAGGCTGTAATAATTCCCTTGGATCATGACTTCCATCAATGGTCAACACAGGCCACGACTTCCACATACTAATTTAGAAATCTGGTTGCATACAAACGCACACAAATCCAGAAACTGAGTATTTCTGAATTATCAGCACTGCTCTGATTCTTCTTCCTTTTGACAATGAGTGCAAGACCTTTGCCATTGAAATCACAGCAAAATTCCAAATAATTTTGATGGAAGAAGGTAGGTCTAAAACTGTGTGTTTGAAAGTACCTCTGCTAAAAATGCTTTACTAAGCTTTTTATCATTTTGTAGATCATTGTTTATGCATATAACCATGCAGGTAAGAGCATTTTGTCATTTACTGGAAGAGCCTGATTCTCTGCAGCCAGTGAAGATAAAGGTGGTCACACCAAGGCAAGGGAGTTACACCAGCAATCATTCTGATTTTTATTTTCTCAAATGTTCAGAGATATTAGGTATGTCTCCCATGCACTCTGGCACCATTTACTATTCATCAGTTAGTTACTTTTTGAAATCGTTGCAATTCAATACAAAGGTTATACCTTCTTGTATAGAAGCTCAGACTTGTCATGCAGCAAACATCAACGTTAGCAAGTATAAAGAATGTTATTCCATGAAACAAATATGCAGTATAGGAATGCGTGCATACATCAATTCTTGAGATAAAGATGGGCTTTTGTTGCAATTTGTTTTACAATAGCCTCCAAGTATCCAAAAAGACTGCAATCCCATTGCAACAGTCTTTTTTTAAAAAGTGAACCTTCTCTGCCCTGGACTAGCTTCAATTCTAAATAAAGGTAAGTAAAAAAGTGGAGAGAAAACATGGAGATTTGCAAAATGCCAGTAAAAGAAGATAAACAGGAATTTTCTGCTTTTACACCAATACCTAAAAATACAGTTTAAATTCAAAGCTATTATATCCTTCATGATCAATACCTAAACAGAAGCAAATGACATCAGAGGTATATGTCTTAGGTCAAATGAACTGTCCCTCTGAAGTACTAAGGACAATTACTTCAGACATCTAATGTTTAGATTCCCCTTCAAAAAAATTAATTTAGCCACAGCTCCCGAGGGTCCTAACCCAATGCCCTACCAGCTGGATGATTCAGGTTCTCATGACATTTCTTTGATTTTATGGAGACAGGATAAGATGATAGAGTTTTGAAAGAAATAATTCCTTCATGTTTTTCCTTTAGGTACAAGGAAACTGGCTGTATTGTTTTATCCAATTATATTCAGGTAGTGCTGTGGTATGGAGAACCTGCACAGGCTACTAGAGTTCTTGATTGATTACTTCACTAGACTGACAAAGCATATTTCTCACCTTCAGATAGACCAGTTTCACTGAACATGCTCCAGTAATTTCTGCAGAAACAGAATTTGTGTATAAGGGCATTGGTATACTTTCTTTATTAAACCCATATTTAATATGAGAAAATCCCAGCTACTGCTGCATGCCAGCTAATACACAGGATGATTTCTGTTTGAGTGTTGAATCAGATATCACCCACCAAAGCTTTTAAAATCTCATTGATATCACTATAATCAGCATCTAGGATTAGTAACGAGTCTAAGGAACAAGTGAACAATTAGAGTTTAAGGTACAACTGCCTCCCCACATTTCAAATTATTTTTGGGGGTTATTCTGCTGAAGGATAGAGAATCAGACTGGTATCACCCACACAGCTATAGAAATATGATGAACAAGAAAAATGTAGGGAAAAAGGGGAGAATGAACAACTTTGAGAATTGTTTTATAGGTCATTGACAAGAAAACCGAAGGCTGTGAGAGCAATGGGCTGATGGATATTTTCCCATTTTCTGACTTGACAGAGATTGTATTGCTTTGGGTTTTTTTAATTGGAAATTGGATATATTTTTCTGCTCTTAGAGTATACAATAGTATGTGTCCGACAAGGCAGAAGAGGCAAAAAGATAATGACCTTGAAGGTAGAATTTCAATTCAGAGGTAGCTCTTTTCCACTTTAATGACTTTTATAGAAAGTGCAGACAATAGGATTTAATCATTCAGCACTGTTACCTATATAAAAGTGATGGTGACTTCTAAAGCAGTTCACTTAATAATGAAGCATCAGGAAAAGTATTTGTATGCAAGGGAAGACAGAGAAGCTGATGTAGCACTGAAAAAGTCAGAAGTCTTTTACTCTCCAGAGGTAAATTCATAAAGATTGCCCTTCAGTAAACACAGTAGTAAAGTGCTCTAACTCTGCCAGCTTTTCACATTTGTGCTGTGAGTGAAAGAAACTGATGAGATGTATTTGGTAATTAGGAATGCAATTTAAATTTTACTAGGTTTATGAGCATTTGATGTTAAACGCCCTAAACACTGACAATTCTGTGTCCTTCTGTGTTATTTTGTCATGAGTCTGAAGGCCTCTAAATCACCTAATATTCATGTACCACCTTGTCATACTTTACAGGTTCTCTCCACTAGTGAAAGCAAAATACTCCACAGGAACCTAGGAACCACAAAAAATAGTCCATCTCCCAGTGTCTGCAGTTACTAAGCTTACTTTCCTAAAGCAGATAGCCAGGGTTTGTCTGTTCACACACTGCATTTAGACTTCAGATTCTAATAGAAGAAGAGAAAGAAAAAAGGAGGATTTGCAGACACTTCAAGCGAGTAACATTTTTGGCATTGAATTATTTACATTAAGTGCCTCTAGGTCTTCTAAGAGGATTTTTTTTTAAGTTTGGGTGGACATAAGAGGAAAGCTATTTCAAAAAACCAGAGTTGACAACAATCAATGTATTCAAATCTGCACATTCAATCCATAAGTGACACGAAAATGACTGGCGCCCCTGCCTTTCTAACCACTACAGCTTTTCACCTGCAGTGGAAGAGCACTTGTTTAAGTTGTAATATATAACCGATCATTAAAGCACTAAAGTGATAATTACTTACTGAAGTAGTCGGCACCTATTTACAAAATTTTTACATGGCAGTTACTTTCTTAATTGCCTTTGTTAGCCATGGATTGTCAACCCCTATTTTTCACCGGTGGGTGGTGGGCTATGGGAAAGGAAGAAAAAGGGGTTTTGCATACAAGAATGTTATTGAGATTTCTTAATGGTGGGAAATGAAAGTACCATGTTGCACAAACAAAACCCCAGTCAAAGTCAATATGATCCTCAGATTTGCAGGCACTAAGACTTCTTTCAGGCACTGAATAGAATCGTAGTATCATTTAAGTTGGAAAAGATCTTTAAGATCTACATTTACACCTCTTTTAAATCCCTCCAGGGGTGGTGTCCCCACCACTTCCCTGGGTAGTGTGTTCCAATGTTTCACCCCTCTTTCAGTAAAGAAACTTTTCCTAATATTCAATCTAAGCTTCCATTGTCATTATTTGAGTCCTTTTTCTCTCAGCCTACCATTTGTAACTCCGGACAAAAGACCAGCATCCATCTCACTAAAGCCTCGTTTCAGGTAGTTGTAGAAAGCAACAAGATCTCCCCTCAGCCTCCCTTTCTCCAGACTGAACAACCACAGTTCCCTCAGCTGCTCCTCATAAGACCAGAAGTTCTCAAGGTCCTTCACCAGCTCCATTGATCTTTGGATATACTCAAAACACCTTAATGGTCAATGGCAGATGCCTACCAATCAAGTCAAAGTAACAGCTCCTGTAGCTGATAAAATAAATAGATCAAAGAAATTGCTACTTATAGATAAGAAGCACAGGAATCCCGACAGTTTCCAATTTAGAAATCCCTACCATCCTCACTTCTGAAAGGCATGTTGTGGTTATGTTGGAAAAGTGTGAGATTTTATTAGTCTGGTATTAATTAGGTAGAAATAGTAATTATAATAGTTTTAAATATAGTGGTTTAAAATGTGTGTTTTATAGTGGTTTTAAATCCTATTACTTTAAGTGTGTTAGTGATTGTTAGAAGTAGCGGTTATTTAGACGAAAAGTTTTTACTTTCTCATGAGAACTGTGTGAAGTACCCGAAACTTATCCAAGCTAAGCCTGCACCTGCAGTAGAGATAAAGAGACTGGGCCTGAGCCACGGCTGACATAAGAAGACCTTGCATACCAGAGTTAACTAAGAAAAACAGAAGAAGCTGGCGCCAAAGTAATAATAATTAGCCAATGAAGTAATCTATATATGCATATGTATTAGCTGTAACTGTTGATATACATTAGGTTATGTAACATGTAGAGAATAAAATGCAGTTGCACTGTAACGGTTTGGGGACCAGATTTGGGTGCGTACCCCTGGTTCCCGGGGCCTCGAAATAAAGCACCACATATAACCTCCCCCGAGTGGTTATGTGTTCGTCTCTCCGCTAACAGTTATACTATGCTTGTCCTTTTTATCATGTACCCTCCCTGAGCAGGAATGTTGACCACTGTAAGAAATATGAGATTACACTGTTAAGGCTGCTGGAAATCCTGATCTGATCCAGGAGAGCAAGTCTTCAAATAATGTTTTGTCATTTTTCTATTCAAATTGTGGCTTTTTATGTGGGATTCATTTCACATTTATTAAAGTATTCACTACAGGTGAACAGAAAATACACAGTGACAACATATTCTGTTGCAGCTGTTGGCTCAATGTCAAGTCAGGTATTAAACTGTGAGGAGCTAATCAGTACAGCTCTAGCATTACAATGAAAAAGACAATATCTGCTACCGATTTTCACTTTTGTGCTCCCAGTGAGAAGGAACAAATTTAAATGAGGGGTAATCTTGATCCTTGCACCACTTTTTAATTTATTTGAAATATGATACTACTAGTTTTTTTCAAGGTCAACTCTAACAATAGAGTTGACCTCTATTTGTCTGTCCTTTCAGGTAAGTTTGGAACACTCCAACTATTATGTCATAATTTTTCTACTTCCTTTTCCACATGCACTTGAGATCCTATTGCATCATGGTTGGAAGACATTCGTAATTATTCTAATAGTCTATAGATTCTCCCTTCAAGAAGGATCATTTCTACAGCTGAACCGTGCTAGTTGCGACGCAATGCTATCCTCCCAGAAAATACCATAAGCTTGCTTCTGCCTTTCCCTAGAACGTATCTATTATTTTAAATCATAACATATGCGAGATACCATGTTTCAGAGATCCAACAGCAACCTCTGGTTACCAAAACTTGTTTTGTTCATCCTGTTCCTGATGTCTTTTATTGGATGGGTCTGGACAACAGATTATTGTAAGTCTGTAAGCCAGACATGAGACAGAGAGTTATATAAGTAAATACAGTTGAAAAGAGGTTTAGGAGTTTCATCAAATGTATTTTATTTATTTTGTCACAAAAGTAACAAGAACTAGGACACAGCTTTTGTATTCAGACATTCAGCAGCTCTCTTAAGATAGAAAGAGGATGTATTGTCAACCTCAGCAAATCCAGTCTTCCAGCTGGAGCAGGATTTCTGAATATCACATAAAACACAAATAACTACATAAAAAAGAATCTAGGTTCCTTCAGAACAAAATTAAAAACAGAACTTATTCTGAGTTCATCCAGATTACCAGGAACTATATTGGGAGTAAAACCAATGTCTGATGATGTTTTTCAGTTTAGCATGACACAGTCCAGCAAAATTTTCATCACAATTTGACCTAAGAGGATTTGACATTATCTCATATTTGTTTCAACACTTTTCAACCTAGTGTTATAAAATGCAAGAAGAGACTGTCACTGCACTGTCCAGGAACAGATTTGGCTTCACTTTTCATGATCATGGGGGTAATTTTCTGCTACTGAGTGCAACCGATAATTTTAACAAACAAATAATAGATAATTTGAATAATTTTTTTTAGCTGGACTTCACATCGGTGATCAGAACCAGCCTGGCTGTGCTGCTTGTTGCCTATACAATATTAACTCTGAAACAGGATTCTCAAAAGTAACATAGCCTCTAAGTTTAAAACCTTTGAACTAGAGCAATACTAGTAACCTGAGACAACTGTCTCATAACTTCAGATTTCAGCTGATTTAAGCCAATATTAGGGCGAAGAAATCAGTTTCCTTCACAATGTCACCCAAAAGTTTCTTTCCTTACTTCATCTTAATACTTGAAATTTAAAGATAAAATACACTTTGGGCCTGCACTCTGCTAGCTCTTTCTACAGCAAAGGCAGGAAAACTCTGTAATTCACAGCTTAAAGGATTTTTCATAGCCTTCACCAGGGGAAGACATTATTCACAGGAAAATGCTGAACTCTACAAGTAAAGAGAAAGCTCAGTCTATGCTCAGCTGTCTATCAAAAACAAAAGAAAGGAGTAATTTTGACTACCAGTCCTCTCTGAAGCTGTGCTGACAATGGGCTTGTGCTTCTGCATGTTGAGAGGAAACAAGAACATCGCCAGCAAACCACTGACAGTTCCTCTGCAGGGAACAGTCCTGCAGCGTGGGAAGGAACATGCAATTGTATCAGTAGGCATTTGTATTATCCATTACTAATGTTTATGACTCCCCCCACAGCGCACGGCTTCAGTCATTTACGAACAATTTCACAAGAGAGAATCATACACGTATGTATGAATATATGCACTTAAAATTGTGTTTTCTAATGAAAGTGAAAGCATTATAGAAGAAATTCTCCTTCTGGCAGAGAAGAAAATGACATGCCACGTATACACTTCTATTCCTCTTCCCTCTGCCCCACTGATATTTTAATATTAATTTACAGCAATGAAGAAGCATCTAATAAACCATGCTATCATATAAACTAGCTTCCATGCATTAACATCTGCTTTTCTATTCAGAGTCCTAATAGCAGAAGACACAACACTCCTCACGCTTTGCTGCTGTGAGATTAGCTGCTTACTTGCTTACAGCCAAACTTTAAACCTTCTTCTCCCAGGAAATAAATTACTCATCTACCTGATTGTTCTACTAGGTTGGGTTTCCTGCCTCACAATCCCTCGATTAATTAATTGCATGAAATAACCTGCTTGCATGTTCACTTCTCTAATGTGCGTTCTTCAGGTCCCACTACAAAGAATCATTTCACTGAGTGATGCGAGAAAGTTATAGTGAGGGAACGCCACATAACAAAGGAATACAGACAGACCAACCAGATAAAGCTTATTTAAAAATACTAGTGCATACGCTGTCCCATCTCCCTAAGTCTTCAGTATAATTTCTCTGCATTCAGCAGGGTTATCCCCAAGGACTTAAATTTTGCACAAGATGAAGGGAAACGTGGTACTGGATAATTTATAACTTTTCAAAGGTTTTGTTTATTCATCTTGCTACATGGTCCTTCAGTCAGGATCTTCCCTTTGGCATGTGTTTACTACCCCGTAATTCCTCTCTCTTCCCCTCCACCAAAACCTAACAAAAAAAAGGTGGCCTAACTGGAGGCACCAGCTGTCAGGTAGATTCAGAATAAGGCATTAGCCTTGTTATATACATCATGGATAAAATTCACATAAGTTCAGTAATTTGCAAAGCAGTGTAAAAGCTGCCATTATCATCAGATATTGGAGTGAGCAGGGCTATCATAGTTTAGTCATCTACTTAATCAGCTACTGGCCACTTTATCACTTCACAGTTTGTACTTTCTGAAATATATTTATCAACGTTGTTGACTTGATCTCTGGTGGTTATAATGTAAGCTTTGATGCTGAATTGTAGATGCCTACTATTAGATATCAACCTGCAAAGCAAATCTGAAAGCGTGTCTCAGTTCCGACTTATATGCCATGCATGTAGCATTGTCACTTAGTACCTTTATCCTTTTGCAGTGCAGTGAATAGCACCAATACTAGTTTACTAAAAAAACAGAAAGCTATTCAACACGGTGTTTTCAGTTGGGTTTTTTGCCTATCCATTTAAGAGTAAAGATTTTGCAAAAGTGATGTTTGTGAAATAGAGGACCAATAACAGAAGAAAGAAAATGGGAAAAGTGCAATAAATATATCTCACACCGCTTCCATTGCTAAAAATGATCATAAAAAAATTTAAAAAGTCAAAGCACATAAAATCATAGAAGTATACCCAATTACTAGAATGAAAGTTGTGCCTACAATGGTACACTGCAAAGCAGTGCACTGTAAATGCACAGCTTGAAATTCATGAAATTCATGATTATCTTGTGCAGAGCTGTTAGAGTATGTAAAGAAAAAAGCTTGTCTCCTACTAATGAAACTTTTTTCAGACATACACAGAAAATATCATGCAGTCTAAAATCCACACTTTAATGACACAGTATAAGTGAAAATCATTTTTCTTACTACAGGATTCCAATGAAATAAGGGTTCCACACAGATATTGGCTGGCTATTCATGAATAACTAATTTGGACAGTACTTTCTAATGTATGAGTTCAAACGCACCAGATCATCCCATCACCAGGCAAAACTAACGGGTTAGAAGGACAAAAAAAACCTCTTCTAATAACTTGCAATAGAGTTTATTTTGATTCTAGATTCCGTAGCTGCTAATGTGTTTCTTGTAGTGGATTAGAATGTATGTTCTCAGTTTGCCAAACTGTAAAATCAAATAGATTATGATATTATATTTATATCATGAAAAATCATAGAGATATCAAAATTTGGATTTTTACGCATACCCTGCAGAATCTTACTACACTTTAGTAGACAAAAAATACATTGTTTTATTATATCTAAATACTAAGGTCGTTACAGATTTTGTGTAAATGCTGCAAAATTTTGAATTCTTTACCACACCACCTTCCTTAAATGCAAACAAAAAGCAACCAAGCGTAAAAAGAAACCCAACAAAAAACAACCCAAAACAAAACAACAAAAACACCTCCAAATGTTCCTTTTAAATACTGGTTTTGGAAGTGACATTTTGCAGCAGTTTGGGATATAGCGAATTGAAATTATTATGGTAAGAGAAAAGGAGGTGGGGCAGGAAAGCCCTCTCTCTCCCAGTAAGTCTCAATTCCTTTCAAATCTTTCAACAGCGTATACACCCTCCATAATTCTATTTCCAGAGGTAATATTTGTGTCAAAGAGTTGAAAAAAAGCCTGTTTTCATAAGACTTATCCATCTAAGCAGAACTATAATTTTATTGTCAAAGTAGCTGTAGAGTACACAGTGCATCAAGAATAAAATACAAGGTTAAAATTTCTTCAGGGCATTAAAAGAAACAGAAAATGAAAGAACATGTCATCAACTTCAGAAAATGTAGTCACTTAGAAGTGGCTTAACCAGAAAGCAAAAACTACTGAAACAAGAATTAGTTCTGTTTTAGTGCAAACTAGAGCAGACAGTTGGTGGAAGTTTCTTCTGAGTGACCAAAATCAGTGACTTTTTCTTCTTCCACATGTACCAATCTGAGTGATTTTTGGTGATTCTAGTGATAAGAGTGCTTAGAGAGCAGCTGCTGAGAGACAATAAATATGGCAAAGTGCTTGAACATCAGCTTAGAGGAAAGTTTCAGTCTGTACAGTATATTACCTTTAAAAGATAATTTCTAAGAATAATTTGAGAAAAAAAAAACAATGGCAGCCTGCAGATTTGTATAGATTAAAGAATTTAAAACTCGTGCCTTGGAGATGTGGGAACTCCCACTATGGCATGCAAACAGCCCAGTGAAGTACTGCAGTGTTGAGATTATAGGGTGCACACTTGTGAAATGCTAACTCCTGTCACATTCATTTAAAAAACCTCAGCAACCGGTGTGCTGCATTTTGATAACCACATCTGAAATGTCACAGTGTGAGCAACTGCCCTGTAATACCTCACTTTCTGTTTAGTCAGAAAGTGATAAAAAGGGCACAGGAAAATAATAGATGATATGCTTCATTTTTAACACCCCTTTATGGAGGAAAAAGAACCTGTAAGGCCTTTCAAGCCATCTGTTATCTGTACATGTCAGATTGTTACAGGTGGGAGACAGTTTATTTTTTTAATACCAGAAGAAATTTATAGGAATTCTCAGCAAAGTTCAGTTCAAAGCATATGGTAGTATCCATAATGCACCTATTTTAATGTTCAGCACTCGTTACTTTGTGGATTTAATGGTTTGTCCATTATTAGTCTTTTTAGCAGCAAAGTAATCATCAGATGTGTTTTAACGAAAGTCATGCAAGTCAAAATGATTCAATTTTGAATGAAAATAAATTACACATTTTACCTAACGAATGAAATTTGAATAGTTCAAACTTTCAGATAATATTTATAAAAGTACAATTTACTTCAAGTGGCACAAAATTCATACTGAAAATGAGACTACTTTTTTACATGTAAATAACACATCTACCTCACATATTCAGCAAAGCTAATACATTCAGCTTTTCTAATCCATCAAGAAAAGCTCATTATTGCATATTTGCATCCAGACAGGAATACAAGCACATTTAGAAACTGTAAAACTTTAATTTAAAAAATGCTGTCAAGTTGAAATTCACATAACTTTCAGACTGTCTTGTTTGTAATTAATAATTATTTGTTCACTTTGTTCTCATTCAGTTTTTAGTCTCTGCCCTGTCGTTTTTACGTCAGGTTACCAAGGGAGAACGTGTAAGTGCCACTAAAGAGTTTTCATTTCAAAACGCCCACAAATCTACCAGTCTTTGTTGTGGGTAGGAAAATGTGATCAACTTTTGGACACAAAAGACACCTCCTTCCCAGGCTGCTTGAGCCAGACTGATGAAGCCTGAGAGATAGGGGATTCTTCCCATTCCTCTCTGGTGGATGGGGCTCCTGTGGTTTGTATTTTCAGGTGCAGCCAGCAAAGCTGAGCACAGGCTCCAAAGAAGCAAACACACATGAATAAAATACACATAGCCAAGGACATATTAGCTCGGACCAACAACAGGGCTCTCGCCGGCAGTCACATTGCCACAAGGCACTGTCACACGTGACCAACACAGCCTGATCCGGTTCCTCCTCTACAGCTGAACAAGACTGCAGACTGCTAGCAGAGCACACACACACTCACATTCACGGATGCAGAGAATATCAGGCTTTTAAATATATGTACAATCCCATGGATGAGGAAGCCAGGGACTCAGGCCTCTTTCCCAGTTACTATCTCAAACCTCAGGTCTTTCAGTAAGGTTTCCTCTTTGCACAGGCTAAACCAGCTTTAGGTTTATTACCAGAATACGAACACACACACATACCAGGTCGCTCCAGCAGCCACTCTCAGGTGTGATATTGTACAGCAGCAGTCAGAGTATGGTACATCCTGTTGCTTGACATCCAGATCTCAACCTACTCCCTCGTTAGTCCAACCTGAATTTCATTTAGTACATCAGACACATAAAACACACACATACACAAAAATGAAAAGTATACTTACACTAAAAATATTTAGGAATAATTATTACTTTGATAAGCAAACAGGCAGACTGTGGAATCAGGCATAGGCTTCAGCCAGAAAAACATAGTGACCAGCAGCTTGCTTACATGCAACCAACACTCTTCATCATGCCCATTCTTCATTTTCCCATACTCGTAATTCTGTCCAGTCTTCTCTGCCTCTCTGTCCTCCCAAATTAGCAGCCCGTCATAATGACTCCTGTCCCAGTTTTGCTACATCCATACCCAAACTTCTGCTATATTTACCTAGCTATCTTAGCATTAAATGGTGTTATGGATATAATTATCTTGGTACCATTCTCTTATAATTCCCATTTAATCCTCCAAAATTCAGCTATTTCTATCAAAACTCTCCCTTAATTGACACATCCATTCCTTGTGGCACTATCTGTAACACCACTCAGCTTCTCACAGTTCAGTAGAATTTACATGCTGATAAAGCAACCAAGAGCCATTTGTAGAAGGAAAAGGAGTTAGTGCTTGATGTTTAAGGGTTAGATTTGTTTCCTTTCTTCCTACTATTGAGGTCACTGGAAAAAAAAGGTTAAAGCTTCTATTGAAATTTATTTCATATAATAAGAACCACAAAAAAACTTTTGGATTGGAGACTATTTTCAGCCTACAACAAAATTTCTTCTCTAAGACAGAAGTGGAGAAGAATAGGATACTCATTAACCCTGTGTTGTCAGATTCAGGTGCTATACTAAGGAGTCAGGTAAAAGCCTCTCCTCTGAATCAGCCAACACCAAGAACTGACGCTGGTTCTTGCACCAGGCAGGCTGGTCCCCTAGTCATCACCTGACCATGAAAACAAAACAGTAATGGCTTCACTGAAATGCAGAAGTTTTGAAACCCTAACACACTGCAGAACTAATTTTTTTTTCTAAATAGTGCTAATGCTTTTTTTTTTTCTTTGAAAGAAGAGAGAAACTACACCACAAGCGGCCAGATGAAACCACTTGAACACCTGAGGATGATTACTTATTTGTAAATATAATGTATTTGCACATACTTGCTGCTGGTGAATGCCTAAACAATGTATTGTCCAAGGAAAACAACCTTTGACAAGGACTAGATGGTGTCTAGCAATACCGAAAGCTTCCATCACATTTGTCAGAATGCTGAGGAAGGTCATCCGTTCCCCTCTACTCAGCTCTGGTGAGGTCATGCCTGGAGTACTGCGTCCAGTCCTGCACTTCACAGTACAAGACAGATATGGACAGTCTGGAGATAGTCCAATGAAGGCCTGCAAAGATGATCAAGGGGATGCAGCACCTCTACTGTGAGGAAAGGCTGAGAGAGCTGGGACTGTCAGCCCGAAAAAGAGAAAGCTTGGGGGATTTATTATTGTCTATAAAAACCTGAAGGGTCAGTGCAAAGAGGACAGAGCCAGGCTCCTTCCAGTTGTTCTCAGTGATAGGACCAGAGGCAACAGGCATAAACTGAAACACAGGAGGGTCCCTCTGAACACTTTTTGACTGTGAGAGCAACCGACCACTGGCACAGGTTGGCCAGGGTGATCATGGAGTTTCCCTCCTTGGAGATCTTCAAAACCCATCTGAACACATTGCCAGGCAACCAGCTCTGGGTGGCCCTGCTTGAGAAGAGGGGTTGGACCAGATGCTCTCCAGAGATCCCTTCCAACCTCAGCTGCTCTGTGGTTTTGTAATTTATTCTACATAACGTACCACTGTACTTGAATTTCTCATCTCTTCCCAATATTACCTGAAGAAGAGAAAAACTAAGAAATCTTAGACTTGCTTTTCTATTAGAATTCTTCCAAAGGTTTCCAGCTGTAAATCCGTCATTAAATGATAAGTTGTTTCTACAACTTTGATTAATGGAATTCTTAAATGCATTTAAACTGAAATCACATTAACATTATAAAGTATTTTAAATTAAATGCAACACTTGGCATGAATATCACCGTGAAGAAAAAGAATTTGTAATTGAAAATACTACTGTGATGCTAACAAATCTTATTATCAGTGACTCTCCCAACTTATCTTTGTTTTAACACAGGACAAGTTGTCCTCTAAATTAAATCTGTCCATTGATCAAAGAGGGAATGTAGAAAACTAACTTAGTAGTTTAACCTTTAGATACCTACTCTATTTTGTGGCGAGATTATTCCTGTCCTTAGACTAGAAAGTTGCCTTGTACTTATGCATTATCTATCCATACTCTCCTCTTTTTAAACACTTCCCTGCTCCTCACCTGTAATTATTTTGTCAAGTGCCTTTCTGAAAGAAATCACTACTGAACTTAATTCCTCACTACTAACCCCCCTCCACACTGTCTCACATAGGGTACTGCAGGTGTCACCTCTTTCTGCAAACTCTTTCAGCCCCGAAAATCAATTACTCTTTACTTGTAAAATCTCCAAGTATTTAATGAATACACATATGCTTAGAAATCATAAAAGCTTAAATACTGTCAGCTGAAAGGGACCTCTGGTCTTCATCTTCATTCAAATAAGGGTCAATTTTGAAGAGTCATAATTAGAAAGGGTTTAGGATCATCATTCATAAATAAAGAGCTCCTATGGGCTAACAGAACCCCTTTATAAACACCATGTATTTAGGATTCTGAATCTCTCCAGCAGGTAATCATTCTTTTGGCAAACAGGTGTTAGCATGTACAATAATTTCTGCTACTGGACATAAGCCACTGATTCAGCATTTCCACAGATTAATCTTTTCCAGACTCTATGGTATTATAGAAAAAGATCAAATGTTCCTTTAAACTACCCTAGACAATGACTAATTCTCTGACCTTCCTTCATATAACATCCCCAAATCTAGGAATGTGGACTGGAACCAGGCAAGCAGGTACATATTTTGACTAATATTTAAGGTCAAAATTCCAGTTTAACATCACCAGACCAACCTTCTGCCTTTATTTTATGTTATGGAAAGAAATGCTATATCCAATTTACCTTCTCAATTAGAGTAAAACTTAAAAGTAAGAACATCTTGCGCACAAACCAGGAAGAAATTCTTGAGCTATATAAAACAGGTGGAGAGGCACACAGTGGGTGGTTATAATACCGCAGTAATGTCTCTAAACCATTATTTTCCTGCATAAGAAAGCTCACCAGCTATGCTTAGAAAAGAGTAATAATAAACAAAATAATTTTGTCCTTCTGTTAGCAAGGAAAAAGACATCTATTCCACCACCTTGAGTGATCTTGAAGGAGCAGTAAGGAATAGTTAGCAGTCCATTTTCAGCATCATACCTGGTGGTTTCCACTACTTATGCTGTTATTGCTCTCAGGAGATGCATAACTGGTTGTCTAATTGGTTACGCGATGTCTTGAAGAATTACTTTTTAAGCAGAAAATATGCCAATAGTAATTCTGTGCTCACAAAAGCCAATGCAAAAATATTTCTAAAAAAGCAATCACATAATTGTCTCCAAATTGCTGTCATTAGTTATTCCCATCAGAAAGCTGGTACTTTCAAGAAAATGCTCAAATTACTCTGTTTAATGACAGTAGAGTGTCTGGTGGAAGAGGACGGAGAGCTTAGGGCTGGAGGTGCCTGAATTCAGATCTCTCCTGCACTACAGGTATCCCCTAGTATTTCTGGCAAGTCACATGATGAATGCCAGTGGTGCCCCTCCACAGCATTTTGCAAATACATTGAACTAGAGCAAATATGATAAAACATATTGCTGTACATTAACAATTCAAGCTCTGCATCATAGCTGAGTAGTGACAGGTTGGAGTACCTTGTTAATGAGGTTATACTGCTTGTAACACCTGAATAGGCTCAGGCATATCCCACACATGGACATAATCACTATGTGCCTGACATGCTAATCTTTAAAAAGAATTTTTCTTTTTTTACATGAATGATACTGCAAGGACAAACAAAAGAACTCTAAGATATTCAGGAAGTAATAATGGAGACATAAGCATACATAGACTATATAACCTTTATTTTTAAGAGGTCATATTTGCTAAGACTGTGACGGATTTTTAAAAAAATATCCTTTCGTATTTCATCTATGACCTCCACAACACAAGCCACAGAAATTCAGGAATACAATCTTTACATAAAGCTATCTATCTATGGTTAAATGAGAGAGTGCATTTTGTGGACTCTCTTGATAACCCTGATAACAGTGAGCATCAAGAGTCCAATACCCTGACTAGGTTCTTTTAGATATTCCACATATAAAAAATGTAACATTTAATATAAATTTACTTATTTGAAAACACTTGATGTCACTTGATATTTCTTTATCAGTACACTGATACAAAGCATACCAAACTACAACACAAATGCAAGCTGCACCTGTTACACATTGCCAAGTGCAACAGACAGTTCAAACACAATGTCAAAGTAGTTCCTATTACCAATATCTAGAATATGTCCACCATCACAATACCGGGCATCCCTAACATTTGGGTTGAAGCTACCTCAAGTCCATTGTTCTCTTTGAAATTCTTTTTAGTAGTTGTTCAGTTCCTACCTTTTCTGTTGGGCTGAGCTAATATTCACTCCCTCCCTCCATGCCGGTCTGGCTAAATCAGGGAGACATTCATACTCTTTTAATGAGATCAGGGAAAAATATTTATACCACCAGCTGATCCTTTTAGCTGTTGGTAACTGCTGATCGAAACCAAAGGCTACCCTCCAAACCCCTTTCTGTTGAGATAAAGTCAGCTTCTTTGCAACAGCTGTGGTGAGTCCCATCCTGCGTTATTTGTCTGAGCTCCACCGGCACATGACCTTTGTCCATCTCTTCTAAACCTTCTTCCATTGAAGGGGTTTATGGGTCAGTTGCAGTGAGCTATATTTAAAATTAACTTTAGAAGTCTATTTTCCTCATTTGAGTTTTCTAGCCTCAGTTTCAAGTCAATAAATTGGTTAATTTTCCTGCTAAGAACTGTCTGGTACTGTATGTTCTCTTTCAGTGCAAATGTTTACACAGTGAACAGAGCTCTGTATGCAAGCAACTAAGATAAATGTGCATTTGATATACAGCCTTGAGGTTGTCACTCAGATCCCTTGGAGAATATATACTGCAAGAGAAACAAAAAATTCATTAGCTGCTTGGCAAAACTGTCATGGTCAGGGTATACAAACATTTGTTATCTTAAATTCTGTCAGAAAGCCCAAGCTAATTAATACATGTTATAGGTAGTACGGGTATTGGTGAAACAGTAGAGAAGCAGCATCAGCACCTGATACTGAAAGGGAGAAATTCTCCTATATGGCTGCAGCATGATTCATTGTACAGCTACATTTACTGGATGTGATGGCACTCACATCAAAAACACATAACATTTCATGGATATGTCTCCATGAAATATAGCAGTAGATGTAGAAATTTTTATCAAATAGAGTAAGATTAATTTGACCAAAGTAATTGGTTTACATTTGAGGTAATCTTTCTTGGCTCTCCTTTTACTTAAAGGAAAAAGAGGTATTTCAAAGGCACAAGTCACTCTGCCTTACAACAGTGTAGGAAATCCCATTTCTGCCCTTTAACATAATCAGCATTTACAGGCACTACTCAAATGTAGATTCCTACACAGTGCTTGTCTGAGAACAGCTGAGAATTGTACCCACCTCTAGTTTAGCAGATAAGGTGACAGCAGTGAAACAACACACCCAGGATCACATCACCACTCTGTTCTTTCTGACATACAAGGGTAAAAGTCGGATTCTCACACATCCCAGACTAATATGGCCATTTCACCAAAAGTTCCTGCAGGAGTTAAACCTATTAAACTAAAAACTTTGTCAAAGATTTTCTAACAAAAGGGGAATGGTTGGTATGTTTCTCTTGCAGCAAAGCATTCACTAACTTGAAAGACAGTTCTCATTTCTTACAGGGACAGTTTCTCTCACACATTTTAACAGATTTTAGATTAACTCACGCCTTTTTGGATTAGAAGACTCAGATTTTGATGTGCAAAGATATATTCCAACATTCCTCTTCTAAAATTTTATTTGTAGTTTTGAAGTTGTGATAGAATGTAAAAAAAAAAAAGCTTAAGCCTATATTTTGTTAGGATGGTTTCTGAACTCCACCCAGACTATGTTTATCATTTATCTTCTGCCTGGTAGGCAAGACTCTCCAAAAGCCCTTTGAAGAATTGGAATAAAGTATTTCTACTATTTTCTTAGATATTTATAAAGTCTAGTAGAAAAATCTGTAGACTACATGAAGGGTTCTTGCCCATCATTGCTGCCAAATAGTTACTATACACTGGAAGAAGTTTTAGTAGAAATCTTGGGTTTGAGTGGGTTTGGTTTGGGTATTTGGTTGTTTTTTTTTTTTCTCTGGGGTGTTTTTTCTGGGTTTTTTTAGGGGGTGTGGTGTGGGGTATGAGGGGTGGTGGTGTCACATTCAGCCAGAAACATAGTTCTTATCTTGAAGGTGCAAAAGAAAAGATGCTAACTTAGAAAAACAAATGGTTCCTGAGACTATGAACTTTTGCCTCAAGGCTGACATGATCTGAAGACCCACACTAAGCCGTCTCTTTCCAGCTAAGAATACCCCATACCAATGACAAAACAATGGAATATTTACCCTTCAATGAAAACAGGTGTATCAACCTGATCAGAACCACAGCCAACCAAACCCAGGATAACCCTCCTATCTGCTCAGGACCCTGGTTTACAACAATGAAGATTAACAGACCAGTGACCATCAATCCATACAACCTGCACAGGACAAGCTGTACCCATCCTGCAGTGGACAAGTAGATACTGGTTACAAGAGCAATAATAACCAATCACCCACTCCTTAACACGAGTAATTGGTCTACACAATTCCATTCTAACAAATATAAATCCTCTGTATCAGGGTCCCCTATGCATTAGACTGTAACACAGCTACACACATAGCTAAAATATAAAATAGCAAATTCCTTCGGTAGTTCTATGCCTTGCCTCTCTGCCCTGTAAGTGAAAAACTGACTTTTATAACAGTCAGGTAAGGGAACAAAGAGCACAAGTGTGCACTCTGGCATGCATTCTATTACTTCAGGTTAACTTGGTAACAGAAAACCATCTACCACCTTCATATGCAGCGTTGTTCACATCAGTTAGCTAAGCATGTTTGGCCCTCTCAGATTAGACAAGGGCACAGGAAGATTCGAAACCTGCAGAATTCAGTTCTTTGAGGAAATGAAAGAACTGCATGTATTTCTTGAAAGCCACTCTGCTTTTGCAAAACTTTTCCCAAATATTTTTAATATTGTAGAGACAGACCATTTTTAGCAGTGGAACATTTTAGTCTATCTGTTTGAAGATGTCAGAAATTCAGAAACTTATGAAATATTCTACTGAGAAGTAACCAGCCATCTACTTTCTGAAGTGTTGCACCATTTTGTACTCAAATATTTTTCCTGTCATATAACTTTACAGATTACATCTGTATTTCAATTGTAACACCAAAGTACCTTCCGCTGACTATACTATACACTGATGTATTTCCTCAAGACGTTACTTTTTACAGTATTCACAATAAAGTAGTCACTCTTAATTGGCCAGCTATAAGAGACTGTATTTGGTAATCGTTCCTGCACAGTACAGAGATGGGATTGTCAACTTTGATCCTAAATGGAACAATGTATTCTATTACACTGCACTATGAAGCACAGTGCAGTCTGTTAGAAAATAAGGCAGTGATCATGTAGCAACCATGTATTGTAATTGTTATCTAAGCAATGACTGTGATCTAGTATTAACTTGTGGAATAAATATATCATTTAAAATAATACATTATAATAATCCAACAAGCATGCTCTGCAAATATCAAACTAATAATCTAGTTCACTACAAAGTTCTCCAAAGTCATTAGTACTTTTTGATTAAGAATAATGGTGGTATAGTCCAAAACATTACATACACAGGTGGGTTAAGTACGACACATCTATCTATACTATTTGTAAACAGATGCACACAACACTGGGGTTTCATTTAGAACCATAGAATCATAGTATCATAAGGTTAGAAGAGACCTCTGAGATCATCGAGTCATTTGTTTATTTGGAGGGGGAAGGAGGAGTCTGGTTTTGTGGGGTTTTGTTTGTTTCAGGTTTTTAATTGTTTGGGTTTGTGGTAGGTTTTGTTGGTTTTTAGCTTGGGGTTTGGGTTTTTTTTAGATCACAGATCCAACAGTAGGTGTTCTGCATCAAACTGAGCAACTGTGATATCCTTTTAGTCTAAGTTAGTATTATGAGATGATGGGTTGGTGTTTAGATGATGGGTTGGTGTTAGTGTTAGGTTATAGGTTGGACTTGATGATCTCAGAGGTCCTTTCCAACCTTATGACACTGTGATACTGTGATACTGTGATGAGTAGTAGGCAAGATTTACATTCACAAAACTTTAAATAAATGCAAGCAAATTACTTGGTACAGATCTAAATCTTGACATGGGAAAAATGAAGATGGCTGTATCAATAGCTGTCCCACACAGCCAAACTCAGCAGGATGAGTGGAACTCCAACTTGGAGACATTCTCCTGAGCTGCATCTTTATGATGAGCCCCCACTAGGGTCTCACAGTAACCCCACTCTAATTGACTAAGAAAATTACCAAACTATAGGTAATAAGCCAACTTGGAGCAGAGAAAACAGAAGCATTTGTCTCAGCTTTTGTATGAGTTAGAGCAGGCTCAAGGTTAATATTTCTGTTTAATTCCTCTGCAGGTTTTACAATAAAATCCCTGCCTTCCAAAAGTTAAAAATATTATTTAATCTTACAAGGCTATTAAAATTCACAGCAAACATCAAATTCACATTTGCACAGTTAAGAACCTACAGAACTAATCTGAAGTATTCTCCTGTTGACACTCCTATGCTGTGAGATTCTATAATCCACACTAAAGTGAATATTTTTGTACTGTTAAAATAGGTATCACTGACATCCATCATCAAACTTACATAGTGTTTCCTTTGTCTGAGTTGAAATATATGTACAGGAAGAAAGGAAATACTCAGAAAAAGTGAAAGAAATTTAATTGGGGATCTTAAATATTTAATCCATATGTGATGCATATTTTGGAAGAAAATGGAAATTTATGAGCAGAGTCTTACTACTCGTATTGCTCCAATACAAGAGAGAGAGGTAATGTAGAACACTCCTAATTTTTTTTACATTTCAAGGAGAACAAAAAGATATATATGTTAGCTAGTAATAATAATACTTCATATCTGACTGTAAAATTGCTTAGCCCCAGACACTTGTCATCCTGAAACCAAAATTAATCAACAGAGCTTGGTACCAAACAACTCCACACTTTGGAAAAATCCAGCTATCCATTTTAGTGTCAAAAGAGGAACTGAGCTCCTTGCCAATACTATTGCCAACTGGCATACTGACCAACAATAGATTCGACAGGAGTCATCACTCAGTCACAATCTCACTGAAAATCTTCTAGATTTTGAGGTTTTGATTACGCTTTGGGTTCTGTTCTCTGAGACTGAGAGGGAGATTCATCACAGACTGATGAGATTGAAAGGACTCAAAAATCTTGCTGTTTATCCTCCTGCAAAGCAGGATCAACTATATCTGCAATTCTTGATGATAGATATTTCACTAACCTGTTCCCAAAAGTCTCCAAAATTCGTGGCTAGACAGCCTATTTTCTATCATTTTATTATACTCGTACTTCATTTTTAGTGTTTTTTGCCCCTGCAATTGCATAATACAAATTTTCATAGCCAGCAATTTAATTCACTGCTTTGCAATTAACACCTGACAAGCAGCGAAAACATTCTTCATGGCCACACATAGAACATGCTATACTTATTACACCACATCCCACTAACTCTCTTTTTAGAGTATAGAAATATCTACATAAGCCTTAGTCCAAACAGCCCACTACTATAATATTTTCCTTCCAGAAGCAGCCATAGAATCATAGAATGGTTTGGGTTGAAAAGAACCTTAAAGTTCACCCAGTTGCAATCCCCCTGCCAAGGGCAGTGACACCTTCCACTAGACCAGGTTGCTCAAAGCCTCATCTATCCTGGCCTTGAACACCTCCAGGAATGGGACATACACAACTTCCCCAGGCGTCTTGTGCCAGGGCCTCATCACCCTCATCGTGAAGAAATCAATGACACACAGGTCTGAAAAATCCTATAAGAACTGGGTATAAGGAGGGAGACTGCCGTTGTATTATTCCCCAAGATTTCAGCAACCACAGTCCAGAGCTTTGTGACATCACTTTCAAGATTTTTATTTTTTAAAACCTGTTCATGCTTTTGGCTTGCATAACATCCTGTGAAAGTTCTGCAGTTTGGTTATTCATTACACGAAAAAAGAAAGTTGAATAATCATCCTATAATCATCATCTCTGTACTATTGATGATTTCATGTTCTCTCCCTGCTTTAATTAAAACAGCCTAAGGTTACTCTGTCCCTTCTCACAGTTAATGGTTTCCAGACCTCTGTTCTTCCCCAGACTCTGTGTCCTTCTTGTAATACAACACCCCGGATCAGAATGCTGTCACACAAAATCAGGTCTTAACAGTTTGCTGGCTGCTCCCCCTCTCAGATTTTTTTGACGTATTTTTTGAGTGTCTAAGAAAATAATCTTCCATTTTTCTGTGGTGAATAGCATCCTTTAAACATTTTCAGCCTGTGTCTAAAAATTGGAAAAATTCATTTGAACTTGTGTTCTTTCTTTCAATATACCTGCAGCTGTGAAAATCTAATGACCATAGACTATGATCTATCTTCTAAAAAACTCACTGCAATATTGACTGATGTCAAATCCAAGAACTCCAGGAAATTTCTCTTCATACATTATTCTGCTTTTACAATAAATCCCTGATAACCACTCTCCAAGTGTTTTTCAAGACAGTTCTGTATCCATCTCAGAGTATTTCAAGCTGCTTATGAGAATATCAGGTGAAAAGATTAACTACAATTGTTATCATTACTTACTAAAAGGTGGAAACTGCTGCTAATATAACTACTGCTTCAGACACTCTCTACAGCAATTATTAGTGTGTTTTAGAAGGAAACTGGATCAACTGACCTAAACCCATAACTGTTATTCATCGCCTTGTTTTCTCGTTAGTGATATGTATAGCTTGTTTTTCTACCTTTTTTTTTTCCTTATTCAGAAGTAACCTGAAGTTGATCAATCCACAACAACTCCCAAGATTTCTTCCTCTTTTTTAAAGATCAACAGCAAATTCTCCCTTTACCATTCCTCTGGTACCTCATCTATTCCGAAAATTGTAACTGCTTTAGAGATCGTTGTCACATCTTAAAGACCTAGAATGAAGTTTATAGGGCACAGATGTTTAAAAGCTTCTAAGTTACAATTAGAAAGTATTCTCTGCTGAGGGCTTGGTGATTCTCTACTAGTTGGCTATCTATCACAGCCCAATAAAGCGTGGGAGTTTTTTGCACCGAGACATAAGATGGATGAGGAAAAGAAGGGGGAAACTGCTTCAGCCATACTAGCATTTCAATTTGTTATTTTACCCCTCTTTTGCAGACAGATACACTACTGGACTTTCTATTAGTACTAATCTACTTGTTACTCTTGATGTCCATTGGTGACAGCGTCTCTTTTTATGTTTTGTCTTTTCTAATTAGGTATTGAGCAACCTTTGATGCTTTCTCCTGTCACTTCTCCAAAATGACCATGCACGTCTACATGCAATGCACTCATGAATTTCTTACAAATTTCTTTGTGCCCAGTTCCACAGACTAAGACTGGGTAGCTAGTCAAAAATTCGTAAATTTAAAAACAAAAAGTAAGAAACAATCCCACAAGTTTGGGATATTTCAGTTTCAAAACAAAAGCTAAAATATATTTTGTTTTATGCTTATACCTTACTGTTTAAAGCCTTTTGACTCTATTCCCAGCTTTCTGCTACAAACGAGATATAACTTCGTCATTTAATATTACATTAGGCACTTAAACAAAATATTTTGTCACCATCAGAACAACTGGTCTACTTAGGGTTTTTTTTTTTAAACCACAATTACTACATTGATAACAAACGTAGCTTTAGAGGCCAAAAATATTTCTCATGCCTTCCTTTCTCCCACAGCCTCAAACGGTATTTAAAAAAAATACAATAAATTTTAGATAAAATTAAAATTGACTTTGATATTAAAATATTTTTTCTAGATTACAAATAAACTGTTGGATTTAAGCTTAAAATGTTACTAGCATCTGCAGGAAATTAAGGACAGGATCATCAGAAAAGGAGTAGGGAAAAGCATTACGCCATTAAATAAAAACAGAGCTTATGCTTCTCTCAAAACCACATGGGTATGTTCTGCCATCCCAGGAACAACACTAGATGATTGGGAAAGTGTCAAAGAATTACAGTGAGTATGTATCCAAGGAATGGTGTCATTATTACACTGTGTTATACTGGAACAAAAGATATCTAAGGTCGTAATTGATAAAAAGGTGAGAATTGCTTCAAACACAGAAACCACTACGTTCCCTGAAGAACTTGACTTAAAAACTGGCTACAAGCAGAGAGAATATTTCGGAGTACTATATATGATAATTGGATTCTTCTGCTTTTTGTGAAACATCCACTTTTAACTGAAACATGATACACAGCTAAGTATCCAAATATCACATCTTTCAAGCTCTTTTCTCTGCAAACACAGCTTTCGTAAACATCTACACTGTAACATTTGACCTCTTGCATATCATATCACTTCTTGGCTCCATGTGATAACTTTCCTTTTAAGCTGCCAATGTTGACAACTGTTTTAAGTACTCTTTCATTCTTTCACATATATTAATATCAAGGAGTATTTGTGAAGCTTGTTTTCCTAATTTTGTATTCCAGCATTGGATTTTCATATGATTAATAATCTGTAAGATCTAATTTAAGCTTTTCTCATGATTGGGATAATAACAACTTCTTTTTCACCAGCATATTACCTGATTTCTAGTAAAGTGATTAGACAATCATACGACCTTTCTTGCAGTGAAATGAAGGCCATAAGAATGGTCTCTGTCTGCTACTTGGTTGCCTATTTACACAAAGCCTGTAGGAAAACATCACTTAACACCTCTGCTAAATGTGGTTATAATAGATAGAATCCAGAAGTGATTATTGCAAAGGCAATATGTCTTGTTTCTTCAGGAAATCAAACACCGCCCCCCCCCCCCCCCACGTTAATTAGCTGCAGTGCAAGGAAAAAAATCTATCTTCAATGATGGGTAACTGGATAAACATAAGATGGAAAGACTTTATGCTTATTTCATAAAAATATCCAGCAGTACATTCTGTGTGCTAAGTGAAAGTTTTATTAAATAATAAAATAATTCTGTAATAATATATTCATTATTTAAATATATATACTTCTGTGTCAATAAGCAAGCAGTTCCTGCATAACTTTCTTTTACTTCAAATAGCCTTTCTTGTCCTCATAAATTAGGGATACCAAAACCAATAAAAATATTTTTCACAGAATACTGGGTAGGAAGGGACCACAAGGATCATCAGGTCCAAACTTTCTTTCCAAAACCACAGTTTAGACAAGATGGCCCAGAATGCTGTGCAGCTGAATCACAAACGTATCCAGTGTTGGGCAACCCACGACTTCCCTGAGGAAATTATTCCAAGGACTGGTTGTTCTCATTGTGAAAATTTTTTTAAATCTTCCCAGGAGTAACTTGTACCCATTACCCCTCATCTTTTCCATGTGACCCCTTGTGAAAACAGAGTCTTCACCTAGTTTGTACCCACCATTTAAACACCAGAACATGGTTATAAGATCTCCTCTATGGCTTCTCTCCTCAAGGGTGAACAAACTCCATTCTCTCAGCTTTCCTCATACAGTAAGGCTTCCCAGCTCTTTGACAATTTTTGTGGCCCTTCTGTGGACCCTCTCCAAGCCTGTCTACATCTTTTTTGGATGGTGGGGACCAAAAGTGAACACAGTATTCAAGGCACAGCCTGACAAGTGGTAAGTAGAGTAGGATAATGACTTCCTTATCTCTGTTGGTGATACCCTTGTTGATGTTAGCTTTCTTTGCCACAGCAACAACCATTTTATTCCCATGACTCCAGCATCTTCTGAAGCTTTATGTCTCAAGCTGGACTGATGCAATGAGAAATTCACTGCACTGCTAAAATACATTGCAAATAAAGATTTTTCTATCCAACAGCCTTCTAACTTTTACAGGAAGATGTTTATGATGAGAATAATTAAAACGTCCCATTCACCTTCTGTGTCTCCTCATATCCACAAAAAGAACAAAAAAGAATCTTTGTTCTTCTAAACACTCCCCCACCAAAATCCACATGGCAAGCTCTTCTATTAGTTTGTTGCAGTACCAACTAGTAGATGAAGAGCTGTTGACTTGTTTGGGCTTTTTTTTTTTTTGTGGTAACTGCAGTGGAGCAGATTATTATGGATAGAGTTTCAAAACATACATCAGATGGCTCAGCTTAGCTGGCACAGCAAGAAAGCCACAGGCCCATCTTAAACAGCAGGGCTTTATTCTACGCATATTGTCACAACCTTAAATGCTTGTCTTCGCAATCTTACTAGACAATTCCTCTTTACATAAGCAGTGGATAAAAATAGTAAGGATAAACTGAACATTTTCTCTATAAATAGAGCATCATTCTCTTCTTACCATCTCTCTTTCTAGGTCATCTCTGCACTTATTGCTCATTACAAACTAGAATTTATGCCATATACACAGCTACATTGCAATGACACATACAAAAATCATTGGGAAAATACATGATTGATTATTGCCTGGCATCTATCAAAGTGGCAGGTAAGCTGCAAATGAACAATGGGAATATATTTTAAGATGTGCACTCTTTGAACTGAACTGTGGGAGAAACACTTTGGAGAAGCCTGAAGTCTCAGATGATTGGGATTAATCTAAGTGGAGAGCAGAAAAATTAGAGAAAATGCCTTCTGAAGATATAACACCTCCACCTCATGCCACCAGAGGAGAGTTTCACAAGCTGTGAAAATGATTAAGCCTTTCTTCCTCTGCTGCAAATGTGTCACTAGGGAATTATCCCCATGCAAGAGCCGATGAAAAGTCTGCATGCAGTCAGCATGTACACCGTATCTCTACCCAAATCCTTTCCTCACCCTCTTTCCCACTCCAATGTAGGTTATTTACTAATGCAAAGGGGAAAGTGTCAGGTACTGCAATATAGGTTTTGAGTAATCCCTACTATTTATTCCAGCATTTTTTTTTACCTTTCCCTTTTACTTGCTTAATCCAGTAAAACTTAATTGGACTGATTTAAAAGGAAGGTTTGGCTTAGTTGTCTACCGATCTTCTATTTTAAAATGTTTTGATCTGGAAAATATACATTAATATTTACTTCTTATCACATCAAGGCCCTGATTTTGCTGGATTTCAACTGAACAACACGACAAGCATGAAAACACTTTCAATTTAGGTCCCCATTGGTTTTACATTATATTTGCTCTATCCTATGAAGACTAGTACTTTTACATTATAATCCATTGAATTAATAAGATAGTTTCCATTTAGTACCTCTTTTATGGGTAAGTAATTCAACTAACTCACTTAATTACTTCAACTGGAATACGACTAATGCTTAGTCCCCTCCTAAAATTCCAGAAAACCATTTTGGAGGAGATGCTTACAAAGTGCACTCATAAGTGAAGCCTTTCAGCTCCTATTCTATGTTTTATGTATTAAATTCTAACATATTGAAGTAAAATTCTGGAATCTAAACTAGTACTTTTTTTAGGTTACCATCTGGATACATCTCCCTGGAAAGAATGTTGGTAGCTTACTCACGTTTAGCACTTATCTGGGGATAAATCACAGGCAATTACTCTACCACTGTATTCCCCCACACGCACACCACACACACAGGAAGGGGAATTGGAAAAGGAAAGGAAAACTTGTCAGTTGAAATATAAACAGTTTCAATATAACAATAAAAAGATAAAATAATAACATACAGAAAACAACACTTGAGCCTCCCAATTACTGACTGCAGAACACGAGCTCCCAGCATTGAACATCTGATGGCAAACATGGTGAGTCCAGCAGTTCCAGCAAGCACAGAGGTCACAGCCAACATGAAGAAATCAAGAGACTGAACTCAGAACAATGGTAACAGGACACCAAAAAGTGCTGAGGGCGAGCAGGACCCCAAGGGACAGCAAACACTGAGAAGAGAAAGGGCCGTCCCCAGCTAACTTCTTGCTTATATATGGAGCGCAACGTTCATGGTGAGGAATATTGTGTAGGCCAGTTTGGGTCAGCTGTCCTGGCTCCACTCCTCTGTTTATACACCTGCCTACTTGTGAAGCATGGGGAACTAAAGAAGCCCCTGGTTTCCTTAACAACTATCCAAAACATCAGTTATTTTTCAGCATACTTCTCATACCAAAATCTAGTGAAACAGCAGTTGCTGAGAAGAAAATTAATTCTATCCCAGTTGAGATTAAACATTACCTAGGTAAAAACTAAATAATAGGTGTTAGCAACACTATTCTCACATTGAACTCAAAATGCTGCAGCTACCAAGAAGAAAACTGACTCTATCCCAGCTGAACCCTGGAGACAGCTGTAACAGTGACTGGATAAGATCTAAGGATTTCAGAGCACCTTAAATACCTATTTATGATACAGTTGTTTCTGATTTTGGGTGCTCAAGACTTTCAGTCTTGAAATTTCTACAGCTCAACACCTACCAAGAGATTAATGGGATAGTGTTGAACACTTTTCACTCTTACTCCTGAAATAAAATATATGTAAAAGGAAAGCTTTGATTTACCTGGTTGCCTATAAAACTGAGGTTAAAGTACATCATTTGGCTATAGAGGATGGGGAAAAAAATTGAGTTTCTCTCAGACTAAGGTTTATTATTACAGATTGTCTGAATAGGACGTGTACAAACACTTTTATAAATACTGTTTCTTTCCCTGCCCATTCTCCATTTTCAGCAGAACTGAAATTATTGGATGTCAGTATTGATTAATTCATTTAAGAAAGGCACTAAAATAAAAAGCCTGAAACTTACTGAATATTTTCTATATTTCAGCTATCTTCAAAGAAGGATAAAATTGAAGTATTTTCAGTTTGTAGTAAGTTTTTGTTTTGAAATTACTCGAAGAAACTGAGATCAATACTGAACACTTTTTGAAACTTTTTACAGGAAAGATTGACCCGAAATACTTTTTTTTCAATTTGCTGACTTGTAAAGCTGTGAAACACAGATTTTTTTCCCCCACCTCTGAGAAATGCATTAAAGAAACAAGCCTGGGATGGGAGCACTGTTATCTGTCACTTGCTGGTTTAGAGAGCTACTGAGTCAATGGTGATCCTGCTTCAGAGCTAGTGCTTTGACATTGGATTATCATTAGTGCTTCCCTTGCATAATTTTTGGGAAATAATTTAATCCCATGTGTAAAATGAAAACAAATTTGTTTGCAAGACTTACTTTTTGACTTTGATTTGATATACTTTGCTCAGTAACTGGGGGACTCTACATACAAGCTTCTCATCTGTAATATGTTTTAACCTGGAACTTTCAGCTACTACAGCTTTCATATTTTTTTCTTGACCTCCCATTCTGCTAATGCCACCATTTAAAACCATTTACTGGGAGGCAGAGAAAGCCTACCACTTGACATATTTAGCATTGAAGAAGAAAAATAAACTCTGCAATAGTGGCTAAAAGAACTGACTTGCTATTTGGTTGTCTGCTTCTTGCCTACCTGAAAATCTTTTTCAGTTTTGATCCTATTTCTGGAAAATTTCTCTTACGAAAGGATATAAATTCAACAGTAATTGTTCTGTCTAGCACAAGAGCTCACTGCCTTGAATGTTTTGTGCTCAAGGTTCACTTACGAGAAGCAAGACGGCGCCTGTGACACTAAACATACTCAGCTGAATCAATATCATTAACACAGTAAATTCCAAAGGAGCAGGGTTAGTTGGACTCCCACAAGACAGAGAGTAGTATGTTCTGAAACTGAAAGGTTAAGGCACTTGGAATAGCCTTGCTCACAGTGCTTGGAAACTCCAACATACAGAAACTATTCAGATCATATTTTTCTAGTCAGAACAGACAGGCAGGCTGTTCAGATGTTGAGTTGGTTGATGAATGATTTTTTCTAGGCTGTGAACACTCTCTTAGTCTGCAGAGAGATAAATTCAAGGTCTTCTAAGGTTGAAATAAACGCCTATTTCAGAAGAGGCACTTAAAGCATTTACCACAATGTGGGGGACATATTAATGTCCATTCTCAGCCTCATTTACTGACAAGGCTTGAACCAATCTTCCCTATCCCAGGTGAGTGCTGTAACTGAGACACCAGCAAATCTTTCATGGCATATACAGAATACCCTTAATAGTAGAGACAGGCAGTATTTGAGAGTGAAATTTCTTGTCAAAACAGGAAGAAAGGCATTCAATTGAGCTATTTATCTGAAGTCCCCTGAAAGAACATTTACTCTAGTTCCATTTATGGCTTATATTTCAGAGCACTCAGTAGCTCAGTGATAAGGACACTCCTTGGATTTTCAAAATTGAATAGAGTTTCTGGTCCAAATTAGCTACAGGAGGGTCTTTAATATAGCTCTGTAGATATGTAAATATCTACATTCTAAGCCAGCTTTTTATTTCAATACTTAAAATCCCTCTTTTCCTTCATCTAAATAATCTTGCAATCTGCTCCATTTCTACCACTCAATGAGGCTGAGAAAAAATTACCATTTACAGCAAGATTTTCAAATATTTGTAGATACATAGAGACATACAGCTACAATGACCATAGTCAAGCATATGGAAACCTCTACTGAATAACTGATGGGTAGGGGAGTGTGCCTCTCCACTCTGTAAGACAGTACCAGTGCACTTCTCTGATTTCCAAAGATGAAATGTTTCTCCACCTCTTCCTGTGCATGAAATTAACTTGACAGTGTGTTTAAAAAAACTGTCGTAAATATAATACTTGAATTATACGTAAACTCCATGTTTTCTTGCCTTAAATTGTGCTAGCAACAAGAGCATACCCCAGCTAGTAACATTTCAATTACTAGGAACTATTTTGTAGCAAGAGAGCCAAGAATCTGCCTTATGATACCTGTAGGCTGGGATCTGGAAAATCCCAGTAAGGTAACCTTAGTCAAAACAGATTTAAGAGTCTTTGGCGCACCACTCACCTGCTGCAGTATTATGACATCTTCCTTCCATTTGCCAAACAACAATAAAAAATGTAATAGTTAATTTACACTGTTTCTCATGATAACTTCAGATGAAGGATTTGCAGCATATTAGAAAAAATATATACCTGTATAGGCTTTTTGCATAATAACAAAAATATTACAAAAGCATTTGTGGCTCACTAAGTAACTGCCTTAAGTTTTAAAGGATTAAGAGTTTCTACTAGAGAGCTGACATTTCCATGAGCACCTAAAAACTAAACCAGATTTTTCTTTTCATTGCTACTACTACTTTTTTTTTTGGATGAGGGGATTGAGTCCATCATCAGCAAATTTGCAGATGATACCAAGTTGGGAGGAAGAGTTGATCTGCTAGAGGGTAGGATGGCCCTACAGAGGGACCTGGACAGATTGGAGAGCTGGGCCGATTCTAATGGGATGATGTTTAATAAGTCCAAATGTCGGGTACTTCATTTTGGACACAACAATCCCATGCAGAGCTACAGACTGAGGACAGAGTGGCTGGAGAGTAGTCAGGCAGTAAAGGACCTGGGAGTGCTGGTGGACAGGAAGCTCAACATGAGCCAGCAGTGTGCCCAGGTGGCCAAGAAGGCTAATGGAATCCTGGCCTGCATCAGGAATAGTGTAGTAAGCAGGACCAGAGAAGTTATTGTCCCCCTGTACTCGGCACTGGTCAGGCCTCACCTTGAATATTGTGTCCAGTTCTGGGCCCCTCAGTATGGGAAAGATGTTAGGATACTGGAATGTGTTCAGAGGAGGGCAACAAAGATGGTGAGGGGGCTGGAGCACAAGCCCTATGAGGAGCGACTGAGGGAATTGGGGCTGTTTAGCCTGGAGAAGAGGAGGCTCAGGGGAGACCTCATTGCTCTCTACAACTACCTAAAAGGAGGTTGTAGTCGGGCAGGGGTTGGTCTCTTCTCTCAGGTGACCAGTGGCAGAACCAGAGGGCATGGACTTAAGCTTCGTCAGGGAAAGTTTAGACTTGATGTGAGGAAAAAATTCTTCACTGAAAGGGTGATTGGCCATTGGAATGGGCTGCCCAGGAAGGTGGTGGAGTCACCTACCCTGGAGGTGTTTAAAGGGAGACTGGATGAGGCACTGAGTGCCATGGTCTAGATGATGGTTGGTGTTAGTGTTAGGTTATAGGTTGGACTTGATGATCTCAGAGGTCCTTTCCAACCTTATGATACTGTGATACTGTGATACTGTGATACTTTTTAGTCCATCACTTCTTTTCAGATAGAAATAAAACCAACCTTTCTTTAATTTTTAATCCCATGTTTTTTGCCCATTCTCATAGGCTGCCTCTTTCTATTGTTTATCATTATTTCCTTTGAGAAAAACTTTCCTCTTCATGCAGAGTGATCCCAAGGCCTATTTGAGATTCTTATATCTAAGTTTCAATGGGCATTTTAGTATCTGTATTTTAAGTTGAATTCTGAGGTTATGACGATACCAGATTCTAAATTAGCAATCCACATTAGCAGGATATCTGCTCATCAGAGTAAAGCATAGATTGCACTTAACAGGGATTAGAAATTATTACAGAGAAGTGGATGATTTTTAATGTTTGATATGAGTGTTAACTGTTAGATTTCCATTTGATCTTCTCTGTTTCAGGCACCAAGTGGACTAAGTCTGTATGTTAAGAAAGCAGAAGCCAAGAAAATGCACATAACTTCATTCAGCTCTAAGCACCACAACACTAATGTTTTTAATTCCATTAGTTATTGCCAAAGAAACTTTCCACTTCTTCATAGTCACTAGGAGCTTTCTGAATCCTTTGATGTTTAGACGGGGCATGTAGTGATAGGACAAGTTGGAATGGCTTTAAATTGGACGGGGGAAGATTTCGATTAGACATTAGGAAGAAATTCTTCACAATGAGGGTGGTGAGGCCCTGGCACAGGTTGCCCAGGAAAGTTGTGGATACCCCCTCGCTGGAAGGACAGGCAGAACGGGGCCTTTAGCAGCCTGGTCTGGTGGGAGGTGTCCCTGCCTGTGGCAGGGGGGTTGGAACTGGATGATCTTTAAGGTCCCTTCCAACCCAAACCATTCTATGATCATGACTAGTAGCAAATTATCAGATTAAGATCACAACAGTAAACTGAGCTCTCCTAGATTCTTTCCCTGGTAATGTCCAATACCAGAAGGAAGGCAAGAGTTGTTTTGTTTTTTTTTTTTCTTCTTAAAAGAGAGAGAAAGTAAAAGATTCACACTAAAACAAAGAGACCCTTTTGTGCAGGTTTTTGCTGAGGCAGAGTTAATTTTCTTCATAGTTGCTATTATGGGGCTATGTTTTGGATTTATGCTGAAACCAGTGTTGATAATACACATTTTCATTATTGATGAGCAATGCTTACACAGCATCAAGGTCTCTTCTGCTTTTCACCCCACCAGTGAGTAAGCTGGGGGTGCACAAGAAGCTGGGAGGGCACACAGCTGGGACAGCTGACCCCAACTAACCAAAGGGATATTCCATCCCATACGATGTCATGCTCAGCATGTAAAGATGGAAGAAGGAGGAAAGGGGTGATATTTGGAGTGATGACGTTTGTCTTCTCAATTAATTTTTACCTGTGATGAAGCCCTCCTTTTTTTTGGAGACAGCTGAATGAACTCCTTGCTTGTGTGAGCAGCCTTTTTTTTCCCTATTAAACTGTTCTCATTTCAATTACAAGTTTTCTCATTTTTTCTCCTCTGATTCTCTCCCTCACCCCGCCAGAGGGCAGTGAACAAGCGGCTGTATGGGGCTTCATTGCTGACTGGGTTTAGACCACAATATCTTTCTAAATCAAGATTACTAATAACTATTTCAATCTCAGAAAAAGTGAACAATGGAACATTCAGCTACAGAGGCGTAGAGCTAAATGAACAACATGACTGGCCAAGTAAAAATGAAGACTGAATTTTAACAAATGTGCAGCCCAGAAGACAGTGCTTGTAAGTGGACATATCTTGACTCCAAGAGCCAAAAAAACATTCCTTACAGGTGGTGATGGCAGAAAGTGAATATATAGAGCAAGAGAGGAGAAAAAATGCTGGTGGAATGAAGAATGCTTGGAAAGATAAATCATATTACATGAAGTAATTTATCAAATTTACAATCAATGTACCTTTCCTCCAATGACATATGGATGGGAAACCTGAAAACTTGCTAGAATTGATGAAAGAGAAAATCTGATAAAAGTTACTAAGGACTGGGAAGCAAAAGAAAACAGAAACAGTACATGCTTACTCTCCAGTCTAGGAGTGGATGGTTGTCATCCTGACCATCATCACGTTTTAAGGCTTAAAAGGCAAAAGCCACAATCTATCACTTCCACTATCTCTATACTTCTGCAGCCAGAGGTTCTCTTTACTGGATAAAGCCACGCCTCTTTATTAGTGGGCCAATAACAAAAACATTTATACAGCTTAGGACACCACTCAAAAGAGAAAAGTAGTGTGTATTTAAAAAGATCTAGATGTTCCTAGAAGTGAAGTTAAATGAATATTATGTCCTTATTTTGCCTCAGACAAAACAAGTAGACAATCTTTCAGGAAAAAATAAGTAAAAAAGGACAATAAAAGAAGTCCAAATCTAATTCATCAAGATTGAATTAAAAAAGTACCAAGAAAGAAACACATAAATCGTATACAGGCAAAGACAGCTCAGTGTTTCATCACTTTTCCTAGCATTTCGGAAGAATTAATATCTGGCAGAGTGGCTCCCTAAGTTTCTTGTACCAATCAAATGCAAAACAAGGTCAGTATTCTGAAGATTAAGTGGAAAGTCCTAAATTATTCACAGCAGGTTAGAATATGCAGGCATCAGTTACCAGAAATCAGCTGATGCAAGATAGTTTGTTGGAGAGCTCTTCTTAGGAATCCCAGGAGCAAGAGGACCCAAGCAATCATTTGGCTTGCCTGGCTAAATTTATTTTTACCTCTGGCTGGTCTCAGAACTTGGCTGCACAACTAACATGATTTTAAAATGAGCTAAACACCTACTGTTCCCACACATCTGAGTGACAGCTACTGACTACAGAGGGAGGCTAAATAGCCAACATGAAACCTGACCATTATCTTCTAGACAGGCTACTTAATGAGATGCATTACACTGCTTCTGTTCTCAGTATTTTCTATAAAGTGATGAAACATTTATATGCAAGACTCTGGAGTTGTCTGCAGCACATCTAGATAGATGGGCAAAAACGAGAAACAAGGAACCAAGACAAGTCTGTGCTAGACAAGCCTGTGCCTTGTATTCTGAATAACCATCCTGAGAACCAGAAGCCAAGAAGCCAGTCTTCCTGCTACTACACTTGAACATCCACTTAATTAGAAGCAAGTATTTTACATGAATGACACTTTCCAATATATTTTCTAGATAGGGTTAAAAGTTCTAGATGCTGATGACCATGAAAAAAAATTGTATATATATAATTGTATATATATACATACTATAAAGATATGGAACAAATCATTTATCCTTTCTATCAATCCCTGCAATTTGTGAATCACCATGATGTGTAGTAAAACACTAACTGCAAAGAAGAGTACATCTCAAGTCTCCAGCACCATCTTTTCTGAGCAACCTGAAGTTTGTCATTACTGAATTCTTACAGATCAAGATTCCAGTTTAAAAAACAAAACACCCTCTAAACCCAAACAAAAATATAAAGTATTAATAATTTTAACAAGATCATGATTCTATGTCTATGTCACTGGAATAATTTTAAACAAAACAATTCAAGGACATAATATTTCCAGTTAAATGGAGTAGAATTCTAGCAGTAGAATTGCCCCATTCAAGTAATAAGAAGCATCACAAGCCATTTTACTGATATGCAATTTAATATCTTGCAGAGTATCTAAAACTTCCAGGTCAAACAGTCCAAAAAAAAAAAGAGATGGTGATATTTATATTGGAATTTTCATAATGAATATATATGTCCATATGGCACAGGAATGCCTGGAGTCCAATAAATCTTGGAAGGAAATGATAATTGCTCTAAAGGGCATCATTAACAATAATATTCCCTTAAACTTAGAGCTATGTATTTCTGTTTACATAACATATATAGACATTTACATACCTATTGGGAAACTCTAAAACGTAGATCTAAAGGCAACACCAGATAGATAGCAGCTGTATCTGAAGGCAGCAAAGATTTGCTTCTTACTAATTCTTCTTAGTTCTGCAGAAGTGGAATACGCATTAAGAGTAAGCATTTCGCAGTCATGCTTTGATGATTAGAAATTGGCCATTAAATATTATCTCCCTCTTCCATCAAAAAAAAAACCCACCCACAACATATTTTGAAGCCAATAAATGGAGAAAACAGGACTTAAGGTATTCGTTACAAATATATATACATTAAGCACAGCAAATTTTTAGCTACCATCTTAAAAATAAATTTCTGCTTGCTACAAGATGAATCCCTAAAATTGATGTGAAATCTTTCATGTAACTTCGAAACTTCCATTGGCTAGGGTAACTTCAAGGAAATAAAATTATTAGGGGGAGAAATATAACTCCATCACTTTGTTTTACAGCAGCACAATCTGCTTATTCATCATATACTGATATTTATGGTGAGGAGTAGTCAGAGTTATCACTATGGTAACTGATGCAACAGATCAAGCTCACATAATCTTCTCTCAGACGTCTTCTTTCACTGAGTGAGTTTACAGCCAAAGGAAACCAAAGAAAGACGACATCCCATAGCGAAACATGACCCAAGAATGCAGGTAAAGCAGAAGTATCCTGGATCAATGGAAATGAAAATGAGAAGTAGTTCTCAGAAGTGTTTCTTGGCAACTGCTTGTTTTAATTCAATCATTAATGTTGAAGTATGCGAAAGAGAAGAAAACAAACTCTATACATAGATGCTATAGGCCAGGTTTTGCTTGCTTCATTCCTGGGCAGACCCACTACACCTCTTAGATTTGTTTGCATGAGTAATGTGGAAGATATTGGCTCTAAATCAGTGCCATACACACAATTACTTAATCCCACTCTTAAGTCTCATATATGGCAATGATACAGTGGCCCTCTAGTGAAATACTAGAGAATCTCTCTGCTACTTCAAAAGAACCGAAAAATGCTGCATCATAATCTAAATGTGTAGAAGATTAGAAATGTGAACTGAAGTCAAGCCTTTTAGTGGTCCCCATTTTCCGGCCAGTAAATCTAATGGCAGAATAGCCTTTCCAAATGCAATAATATTGATCTGGGCAATGCAGCATCAATAAATTAAAGTCAGCTTTTAAAAAAATTTTCTTCGCATCAACTATATGGGAATTATATGAACAAAAGACTGCAGACCACACTTAGATAGACTCAGGGCTACATGGAAGAAAATACCATGTAATTCGGCAAAGATTCAAAAGCTTAGAACTGTTGGAGCATTTTTTTTCCAAGACCAAACATTCCAGTCTTATATTTTTCACTAGTTGACTGAAAGTTATTGGGTGGTGTTTCAGGCCCAAGGTCAACATCACTAACTAGATGTAGGTTATACGGTTTTACTGCAGAAGCAGCTAGCCAATACGCAAGGTCATAATTTATTTAGCATACAAAGTTTCAAGATAAAAACTCTGCAATTCTGCATCAGTTCTGTGTTCTCCCTTTTGGCATTCAAGGGAAGCAAATAAATCAATCAATAGTTTAAGAGGAAGAGAGCCATCCCATATCACAGTGAAATTCTTTCAGACTCCTGTGCAACAGAAGTCTCCCTTTAGAACTCCACACATCCTCCCCCACCTCCCGTACTGCAAGGAAAAAGACCTTCTTGTATCCTCAGAAGGGTTATTATTACCCAGGTGATAGCAAGGTGATGTTAACTTCAAATGCTATTTTCTAGGTCTGGTAAACTATGAAGGGAGAAGAAGAGAGTTGGTGAAAAGGGATTATTCCATCTGTTCCTAACTATAACTGTTTGGAAATAAGATTCAAAAACAGGATCAACTGACAATTTTCCTGCTGTATTACAAACAAGAAATAGAAAAATATAGAGATATAAACAACCTAGAGTCTTCAGAATATATCCCTGGACACAATGAAGAAAGAGAATTGTCTGCAAGGTATCAATGTTTTGGTTTTCAAGATCATCCTGTAACTACACAAAAAAAAAAACGGAGTTAATAGTTAAATCTAAAGGAAGATGCAGACACTCTGTATACAGTTGTCACAAGCAAAACAGTCTCAACTTGGGAGTTTTACTGCATTTATTGCAAGTCATTAAAGAGTTGTGATTAGTGAGTCTGGTATCAAGAAAAAAAACCCACAATTAAATGGTCACATAGGAAAATACTTTCTCCCCAGACTCCACTACAACACCTGTGCTCTCCCCTTCTCAGTCTTCACGTCACTGGTTTTGCCATGTTTTACAGTCATTACTGTCCTACACCTTCCATTGTGGCAGTGGAAGTTCATGAGATCAGAGTCAGTGCATAATAGTTGTCTTCTGCCACTCCTTACTTCTGACTTGTTTTCCTCCAGTGCTCTTTACTTCTAAATTGTTTTCTTCTACTCTAGTGTAAGTCACACACATGCCAAAGTCCCTCAAGGTTGTTTCTGCTATAGCATGAGTCGTCCATAGTTACCATCCAAGGTATTCCTGGTCGCACATGGAGTGAACCCTTCCAGTACAGTCTCCAGTTGTGCACCCAACAATTTCTCCTTCCACATGCCTTCTCCAACAAAAATCTTGTCACCATTAATTCCATCTCCTTAGTAAATTCTTACCATGTTTCTAATTTTCACCTGTATTTATCAGAAGGGTTCCGATAAATATATAATTATAAATAATAAATAAAAAGAAATAATTCTCAAAAAATTTAAAGATTGCACATTTCTTAAAGAATCGGTAAAGGAGACCTTATTAATGCTCCCATAGGAAAGAAGATACAAGTTCATGCCTTTACAGAGCACAAAAGCAAAGTCTTCATGAACAACTGAGTATGAAACATCCCCTTAATTCTGCTCTTGATGGATACTATAACTGTTGCTTAGGGTAATCCTTTAAAAACTTGGAAATGGGAACAAGTCAGATATGAAATCTGCTGTAAACCTTAAAACAGGATCTATTAACTGAACATCAGTATAGAGACAGGCATTGAAAACAACCCTGGGAGCGTTTAGATTTGACCCTGGAAATCAATGAGCAAACTTTAATACTAACTTTGAACTCTGAAAACACCTGGATAACGGCAGAACTCTTCGCACTTTATGGTATTTATTAAACAGATTGTGCCATAACCAGCAATAGAATATAATCAAGTAAGTAATTTCCAGAACTTAAGGGTATTAATTTAAAATTGCTTCCACGTCTTCCTCTCATAATGCAATCTAACTACCCTACATTTCAATTTGCCATGATCGTGTATTCTGCTTACGTTACGGTGTTAAGTAAACACACCTTAAAAGGTCCTAAGGACAAATATTTCTGTGCTACTCTGCTTTTTCCTAACCCGAATTCCTTCATGGTCACAGGACTACTATTATTTCACTGTTTATTTAGACATAACAGTAGAGTGGGGAAAATACAGGATTAAAATAAAAGGGTTTTTTTTCTTCTTTTGGTTTTATGTTTTTTCAGTATGCATAACCTACAAAAATGCAAAAATATCTCACCGTAAACAGATCCATAAAATGGAATAGTTTGAATTTTTTAATTAAATCCAGAAAAAGCAGATATGACAGTGCTATACTATATTACATATACTTGAATGCTCTTTGAGAAAAAACAGTTTACAAAAGGAAGACAGAAGGAAAATAAAAAAGTAGCCCTTAGAAGGATAAAACTAATAAAATCAGTACAGAAGGATCAACAAAAGTCTTATAAATAACAGAGGAACACTGAACAAGTGTGAGGTTACAGGAATTAGACACTTGACTCTTTCTAGCCTAGGAAATGGCAATATGTTTGTACACAGTGCACCAGGCATGAAAGATTGGAAATCTTTGTGCTTGGTTGATGTCACTTCCTCAAAATGCACACAAGAACATTCTCTGATAATTCTAATTTCTGTGCAAGTGTCTGCAGTCTACACATCTTCTTTATCTTTCTCCATCTACTTGAGGAAAACTATTCACACCACTTGAACCATTTTGATCAATAGGGTTTTTTATTTGTCAGCAGTTGTCACTGTTGCACCTGTTTTGCAAGGCCAAAACACCTTATCATTACTAGCTAGTGCTCTTAAGGCCATTTCCCAGGTCAACTACAATCAACAGAACACCCTGCATTGTCCCAAACCACCCTATAGACATTCAATAATTACTCAGTTCTCAGCACCTTCTACTCCAGGTACAGGTGTGTACCAGTAGAACTGCACACTGAAAACTATAAGAAAACATGATACTCTATTTCAAACACTTTTGTTGCAAGAAAAGATGAGACAATAGGTACAGAATGTCAATTATGTTATGTAAACTATAATAAGCCACAAGAGGTTTCAGCATAGTATGTGAACTTATGTAAAAGAAAGCCCAAGCTTAACACTCATGATTTACACTCATAACTGTTATTTATGCAGTAGAAAGTGCCTTTAAAGTTTCTATTACCCTCTCATATATGAGGAAGTAGACTTTATACAGTCATCCAGTAACCATGTCATGACTTATCTGAAATAAGGATGTCATTATCACATATCTAAAAAATCCACACACACATAAACATACATATTTTAAATATCTACCTATACACATACGTGCTCACTCATTCCTCTGGGACACCCTTCCTGTAGACTAGACTTCTATACAGTGAAGCATCTTGGAACTCAACCAAAGAAGCTCACGTAATTCCACATTTACTGAATATATTCAACAGATGTCAAACTGCAGACTCTGAGAAGCACAAATACACAGAACTAGAGGTAGAGACTTGACTTTACAGTTTGTCATGGTTTAGCCCCAAAGCTGGCAAACATAGAACCATGACAGCCGTTTGCTCAACCCACCCCGCTCAGGTAGGATGTAATTGAAAATAAAAAAATAAAAAAAAACCCTCATAGGCTGGGATAGAAACAGTTTAACAGGGGAGCAAAGGAAGGGAAGATACAACAATAACAACAATATAAGAACACACAAAACAATGATATACAATGCAAATAGATCACTGCCCAGGAACAGATGGTCACACAGCTTCTGGGCCAGAATACATTATCTGAAAAGCAACACAGAAATAAAAACCCACATTGCAAAAAAATTTCCCATGCTGCGCAAGCCACTGCACCCCACCTGACCCCTCAAACTCTGACCCTTGACTACTTACCCCCTTATATCCTAAGCAGGACATCATGGTATTAGATATCACTTTGGTCATTTTGGCACAGCTGCCCCTGCTTTGTGCCTTCCCAGCTTCTTGTGAAAATTAACTCTTTCCTCACTATGGCTACCTGTTTCATTTGTAGATCAGAAGTGAGAACATTACAAGGTAACACGACCCTGAGGAACAAGGTAGGTACAAACAGACAAAGTAAGGTCTCTTCCTCCATTGGAACTTTTCTTTTCATAGGAATAAATGGGTGGATGTCTTTTAAATTCTCTTGCTTTGTGTCCATTTGTAAGTACCCTTCTAGCATTCTCCCTACCCTTGCTGCTATTTTTCCCTTTTGGAAGGGCTATCTTAGCAATGAATGAGCCAAGAGAGACTGAAAACATCAGCTGAAACAAGCATTTGAAAAGGCCAAATGTTTATGCAAGAAAGGGTAGCCACAGTGTTCCAGGTCTTGATTCAGAACTCAACTTGCTTATTTTTTTCTCATGTCAGGCTTTGCTCCAGGTTCATCACTAATCCAAAACCTTTGCAAAGAAAAAAAACCCCTCTCATACGGGCAATTTCAAAATTGATTGAAAGTGAATAGTTTGTAATAGAATGCTCAGTTGTGGAACTCTCTGCCACAAGATATTGTTAGGTTTAACTGGATTAAAAAATGATTGAGTATTCCTGTTATCCATTTAAATGCCCAGAGTTATAAGTATTAAAAAGAGATGACAAGAGTTCTGAGAAGATTATAAACAGACATGCTTTTGGGCTTAAGCTAATTTTAATGGGGATTTAACAGAATCCCTCTCTGTGAACAGGTCATTTCATAGTATCTTTCCAAAGGTTTTCTTGTGCCTCCTTGTGAAAGCAGCTTATACTCAGACATCATAGGGACAGCTATTTCATAGGGGACTTGCTGATTTTATTACCAAATGGCAAGTTTTGTGTATCAAAATGCAGAATGCCTATGGCTATATCAGATGTCAGGGGTCATTTAACAGCAGATCACAAGCAGGAGATGCCTGCACAGACCGGAAGTGAAGATGTTGGGTAAGATCCATTTAGAAGTCTTCTACAAGAGTACAGCTTGTTAGAAAGTACCTGCAGAATCCAACATGGGAGAAATATCTTGGATACTAATAGGGATTGTAATATTTCCTTCAAGCCTACAGTGTGATGCTGTGTTTTGTCAATGAGCCAGGAGCCAAAGAAAGGATGAGGCCCAAGTAACAAAAATCATCAGGAACTTAAGGTAGCCCAGACAGGGTAAATAAACTAATTCCATTTGTTCAGATATTGTGGTCATTGCAGTTTTCAGCTAATCCAGAAACAGCTAAAACAGGATTGAACTGAATGGACATGTGCAGAGAAGAGGACTTCAAGTAAAATTGAAAATCCAGATTAGCTGCACATTTCTCCTTTCTACCTCTGTCCTGCTGATTTTTGATTCTGCTGCTTCATGCATGTCCTTTAGAAGGGAGGGCATCCCAGCAGACGGTCTGACAGGAAGAGCACTTCAGAGGCCCAGCCACACATCTCAAAACTCTCTCCGTTGACTTATTTCCATTCACCCTCCCAGAGCTTTTTCTTCAGGAAAGTACATTGGCACTTGCAAGGAAGCCAAGTCAGCAACCACTGGAGATAACAGGATCATTTCAGAAGGATGGCAGCTCAAACAAGAGATGGGGACAGAAACTGAGCAAACAGTTTCAAAAGAAAGCCAGGAGAGGAAGCTTTCAGTTAATCTGAGTAAGGGTCCTTGCATTCAGGTAGACACTTTCCCAGGGATATTTCATGGTCATCTAAATATTCTTATTTCAGAACATAGTGGGATTTCCATTTAAATATAAAGGATTAAGGCCATAGTTTAAAAAACAGAAATTCACCAGCTACATCCTACATACATACAGACTTTCAAAACAGTTGAAGTACATGTGAAGTTCAGCTTCAGTCACAACCAAGAAACAGCTTTTAAATAGCTACTTCCAGATGCAAAAAACCAGACAACTTGCCACAGGTCATAAAAGGCAGCCTCTGCTTACAGCCAATATAGCTATACGCATTCTTCTTTTTGATACACAAAAAACTATGGAACAGTAGGTTAGACCACAACGAGAAATGTAGCAATGCCAGCACTAAAATCAGTAAGTTTATCTCCTGGTAACTAAACTGTCTCTAATAATTGTCCCATGATACCAGTACTTGCTACTGATGATTTAAATACAGATTTAAATACAGATCTCATTGTACAATTTCAGGACAACAATGATGTATAAAGTGTGCAGCAGCCTTTAAAACTTACTAGTCAGGCACAAAATTCACATCACATTTTTGTTTCTGGATTTCCCCTGGCACTATAATGCCTCTACATAACGTAAGTAGAGAACCAGACCTCTTTTTTTCTGTTTTCTGTGCATCAAAATGAGATCTATTATACTGCACTTCAACTAAGACCCAAGGGTAAGCACCAGCTATACTCATAATGACCACAGTCATTTGGGGAAGCAATAATACAAATCCAGAAATATGAAAGAGATTTTAATTTCCCTTTAGTTGTATTTGATCAACTTACCTTCCAAGCCATGGTCCCAAAGCCTAACCCAATTCCTTTAACGGTTTTGTTTTATTCACAAGAAAATAATCACTATTTTTGAAAGGCTGATTTACTCTCTTAGTTACTGCCAAGTTCTCCAACTTTCTTATCTTTGGTTCTGGCCATAATTTTAATACATACCTACAAAATATTTAAATAAGCAAAATTCTTTTTTTGCACAGAGCATCTTAATATCCTCACTATCTAAAACAATTATTCATTAGATAGCAACATTTAGTGAAAGTCATGCTTTTTTTTTTTCCCTTTTCAGACATCCTTACAGACCTTCCCATTATCCTACCGAAGAACACGGTTAGACTGTCAGATTCTTGGTGCAACAGTCTCTATTGTTTTATTTTTCTGTGAATGAACCACATCTAGCAAAACAACAGTCCAATTCCATGACTGAGAGCCAACGGACATTGCCACAGTACTGACAAATTTGTCAGAAATATCAATCAATTCCTCAAATAGATCAGTGTTATAACAGGAATTTAAGGTAAATAAGATCAATATTTCACAATGAAAGTAAAGAATAAAAATACCCGATTTTTCCATTGTGCCATATCTACTAGACGCCTGAGGACCAAAAGAGTGGGTTTATATCCTTAAAAAGTAAGATGAATAAAGTCGAAAAACTTGTAAAAGGAACTGAGATTAAATTGAATATTTCAATTTATCTCGCATTTTCTTAAGGTCATGTTTTCTAATTGAAATTACTTGTCAGCACTGACATGGAAGTTCTGTTATTTCTTCATCAATTTGAATTTGTGTTGTCTGCATAGCATTTTTGGCTGAAAAGTTCAGCCCAGATGTAACAATTGATTAATTTAGCAATGAGAAAGGCCTGACTCATATCTTGACTAATTGCTCAGTTTGCATTAGTCATTGTAATAAACAATCTTACTGATACATCCACAGTGCAGCTGGTACAGGGTAGCTTCCTCTCTATATAAAGCAGCGTACAACAGTAAAGAAGACAGATTTCTGAGTATTGTCAACAAGGAAAATATTGGCTTTTAATGTCAACCCAAAATATAGTTTCTGTGTATGTCAGTTGAAGACTTCGTTGGTTGAGAGTTCAAACATGACAAAAAAAACCTCACTGCCTAGTATTAAGGTGACTGGACACCGGAACATGTTTCCACAGAGACTTCATGGACTCTCCATCCTTGAAATACTGAAAATTCAATGTGACATCACCCTGAGCAAATTGCTGTATGAATTGAACAGGAGGGTGGAAATAAGCAATGTCAAGAGATGTCCTTCTAGTGGCTTTCTATGATGGAGTGACTGCATCAGTGGACACGGGAAAAGCAGATGTAATCTATCTGGACTTCTGTAAAGCCTTTGGCATGGTACCACACAACACCCTTCTCTCTCTATTGGAGTGACATGGATTTGATGGGTGCACTGTTCAGTGGATAAGGTCACATTTAGAGAGTAGTGGTTAGCTACAACCAACAGGTTTCTAATTTTGTGAAACACCCAAGTCTCTGATCGGTTTGTTTTTGAACACATGCGTACCTTGTGTACAATTTCATATTTATTCACGTTTTTAAAATTTACACTGCCTTCTGCCTCTCAACATATTATATTGCTATGTCTCCATTTTTACTCATTTTGCTGTGATGTTGTAAAGCTCATTTATGGTACAAAGTATTTCCCACTCAGCTCAACAGGGATTTATACACATTACAAATCTCATTTTAGAGACAGGTGAATAAAAGTATTCTATAGCAATGTTCAGAATTGCATTTCTGGATCTTGCTTATGCAAACCAGGAGAATCTACTGATGAAAGTTAGAGTTCAAACTTTCCTTGTCAATAGACTGAAAGTAACATGGAGTTTATTTAAACACGAGGGCATTTTAAAAATTTAATATAATTATTGTCTGAACTGCCTAAACTCGTAATAAAGGTATTTATGTGCAAGTGCATTTCAAAAAGCTTGAGCTGCCATTTGAATAACTCTACAAATTGCACAGTCACAGCAGTGGCTTCTTTACTTTAACAAAAAAGAAAGTCAGAAGTTACCTAGAGTTTTTTGTTTGGTTGTTTTTAAGGGTTTTTTTTAAAGGGGTATTGGAGGCTCTAGAGCGAAGTAGTTTGGAAGGGTTTTCTTTCTGTTATGATCTCCCTCTACTGAAAACAAAACCAAAACACCCCTCCCATACCATCTCCCACCCCCTCCCAAAAAAAAAAGCCATCAACCAAAACAAAATGCACCAAAACCCAACTTCTGCAGACAGTATTTACAAGCACAGATTGTAAGTCAGCACCTGTGACTACTCTGGTAACAGATCTATCATTTCACTGCACTCATGATTCCTTCTCTTGAATGAAAGCTCTGGGGGCAATCCTGCCTTTGTTCTGTTTCACTTACACATCTTCTACCACATTACAGTTGAAATATAGATGTCAGTTGTTGTCACTATTTACATACATTCTGCAAACTACCTATCAGGGTATTTAGACCTCATCCAACATCAATAAATTACCATGCAAAGCTTGTTAAGAAAAAATAAATGCAAGTGAACCACTTTTTGTCACACAAAGCTCTGAAAAAAAGCGTATAAATGTCAATTTCAGCAAAAATTTGTTTTACAATAAAAGCAGGTAACATGTAAATGCATCCAACTGGACCATTTGAAACTCTCAGAAGACAAACACCTCAATTTTTGGTTTGAATTTTTTTTTTATTTCTGTTTGTTAAGATTGTAGTATAAAGGAGGATAGATTCCCCCTCCCACCTACTTCTATCACAATGTTTCAATCAATCCCAAATAAACTCTTTTTTCCCGCCTCTGAAAAAATCCCCACTGTCACAGGGACTTCATGCCAGCAGTTTACTTCTAATAGGAAAGCAAACAAGCTTTAAAACAACAAAGTCCACCACAACACAAAATTCTTTCCACTACACAACTCACCAAGCTAATGGGTAACTCTGCTCCTCAAATACGATGCTGCCTTTCAGTTAGCTATGCCAGATACTCTTCCCTCCTTTAAAAGGCCAGCTTATGGCCTTTTCACAGACACAGTTCATTGCATATTCATTACTAACCTGCTCCAAAACTATACACCAATGCCAGTGACACAACACTGATGCTGAATACCCACAATACAGGGCTGTGTTCCAAAGATCTAAGCGCCTCTAAACCCAAAACCAACACAGAAGGTACTTTAAACAAGGACTATTTGAGGGGCAGGGATGGGGAAGAAGTGAAACACAATGAGAGACATCAGCCTTATTCGATATTTTTCATTTTTAATCTCCAAAACACAAATTTCCTCCCTGAGCAAACATTTTCTTGTCATTTGTAAAGAGTCAATGGTAGCCTTTTGTGTCTGGAAGAAGCAGTTTGGCCCTGGAGACAGATTTAGATGAGCAGAAGTTCAAAGAGGAAAGTGTGTTACATTGCACAATGTATTCCCATCCTTCTTATCACAACCTTCCTCAGTATTTTATGTATCTACTAGAGTGTATGCGCACAAATGAAGTATTTTGCAGGGTCTTAAGGAAAGCAAATAAATAAACAAAAAAAACCCTACCCCAAACTAAACCACAACCCTTTAATGAGTCCAGAAGAAGCATGCACAAAGCATTGTAAAGCTTTCTGCATTCAGAGAATGCAGGAAGGGAAAAGTAAACTCCTTGCTGATACCAACATTAGCAAAAGCCTTTTCCTTGAGTGCCTTTGACACTTCATGAATAATGGATGGTGTAAGAATTATTGGTGCTAAAAATCCACTAAGAAAACTACATTCTTTAGAACCATAAGTCTATACTTCACCTTGTATCAAGTTTTAAGAGACTAAGATGCTGGTGTTCTCTTGGTAACTTAATTCAATCCGTGCTTGCTCTGAACCATAGATTCCATATTAAAGATGTTTCAGAAACAATGCAAAACCCCAATGAGGTGAATATAACTAATACTAACAGCTTGAAAAAATTACAAAACTAGCACATAATGAAGGGGAAATTCTATTAATAACACCATATAGAGAGAAAGACAGAGTAACCTGGAAAAAAGACCAAAGTTTAAATAGCCAAACAAAGTCTGACACAGAAACAAAATACCAGCTAAATAAGCAATAAGCACCTAAATAGTTAGATATGCTTAGCCTATCAAAATGTCGACTGATGACACACAGCACAGCACTCACGCTGAATATCAGGAAGAGTAACTCTTGCAGCTAAAGATTCTTAGGTTTTCATTTTTTATCATTTTATATATCTAGCTATTAAAATGACACTTCTGACATACAGCTGAATGTAATACTAAGTTTCTCTGTTCACTTTGCAATGCATCAGATAACTCCTTCAGAAATTACTTGCTGTATTGGTATCGTCTTTGCTCTTCTTTTAGTTGTTTAATAGTTATTTCTGAACCTCAAGCACCCAGACAAGTCCCAGATAGGAAAAAACACAGCCTCGTTACAGTTGTTTGTCTTTGATTACACCATCCATTTCTGGTTTAACTGTCACTCACTGGTTATAGGAAGCATTATACAAGAAAGGGAATATAAGAGCTATATAACTACTATAAAGTTCACTTTAAGTATAGAAACTTACCTTCAAATCCTAAAACTTGAAATAACTTCAGTTTATTCTAGGGAACTTGTGCTTTCCATTCTCATAAATTAAGTATGTAGAAGCAAACAGGTTAGTGTAAAAACTGTTTCAGGGCTTTGTCATTTAAATTCTGCCTCAATGTCATGTCAAGGTATCTCTTTTCCCACTGCACAATTACCCTGGCTTTTGACACCTTCAGCTCATCTTTCTCTAATGTGTTTAAAAACACCTCATTTGTAACAAGAAGCTCAATGCTCTTCTGTCTTTTTACATGTCTGTTCCTATGTCTGGATATCATTGCTCTTCAGTTGGAGCAAAGACTACTGTAGCCACTTTCAAATCCTTTCACTAGCTCCATGTTATCCATTCAGACAAAAATTTTCAGGTCATTGAAATAGAAGATTTTTTTTCAGCAAGTAACATCCTGTCAATGGAGAGACACCAATGCCTGGGTGTACACAATACTCTTCCGTGTGGCTACTTTCTTATTGAACCTTGGCCAGAATCCCCATCTGATTTTCAGAAGTTTTTAAAGAAACATTTTTACCCACTTTGCTGGGAAGATGGTCTTTCCTGAAATTATGGTACTGCTGTCTGGTGCAAGGCAGGTCATGATGGTGAGAGTAGGAGCTTCTATAGTAAATGAATCAAAAATTTCTGAGCCAGGAGGAATAAAAACAACCTCTGAGCTGACATAATTAAGAGAAAAATGAAAAACCTGATTTGCCACAAGTTCAGCAGTTTCCTCAATCCTTTCATTTTGAAAGAACAGAGCCATGCTTCAGCCTGGTTCTTTGGATGCAGTAGGGAGTGGGGGAGAGAGAACATGGACATGTTTTATTTAATGGACTAGACTCAGATACCCTAGTGATAAGGGTATAAAGGTGGATAAAGTGTTTGAGAGCCTGTCAGTCCTAATCTATCAGCCATGACAGAGCTATTGTTAAGAAAATAAATAATTAGAGCACACACTGTTAAGGTGAAGTCATGACTTCAGCCTTTCTGTTCCTCCTTCCCAGAGCTCAGCACCAGTCTTGATCTGCTTGCTTGCACTATACTAAATAGCAGGTATCCTGGGGCTGGCACTTTAGGCTGGTCAGGGTTATCGCAAGTGTTCCAGCAATGTTATGGTATAAAAATAGTTCTTACATCTCTAGATCAGTGTAAAGTTTGCTGCTCAACCTCATAGCAACAGGGTAAGTTAAATGTACACCGTATAAAGGAGAGAACTGGACATCTGAGTACCTTTATATTTATTCACTATTTAAATAAACTCCTTGGTTTACAGACTCACTGAGGCTCCTGCTGCACCATTCACTTGTTTTGGCCACACAGCATTCATTCCAACAGGAATATGCAGTTTATGACTCCCTGGAGAATAAGCTAGTAGATCCAATGAAACTCCTAGGCACCAAAAACTGGGTGAGAAGACAAGAAATAGCAAGTCAATAACCACGATAATCACGAAGCATTTAATGAGCTTACCATATATGAAGGTTCCTAAGTGTCCATACTAATCCATGCACCTTTTTGAACAGCAAAATAACAGTGAAGCTTGCATTGTTGCCAAGTTTTGAGTTAGTTTTGACTGAAACCTGCCCGTCAGCAGAGCAAGATGCTGCAGTGATGTGCGCCATGTTTTTATGTGAAAACCAGCATTATTATCGAGACAAATGTTTTACAAAAATCTCAAAAATAATACTGTGAAATCTGATTACATGCTATACTAATGCTTCTGTAAGCAAACATCCCAGAAGTAAAAACATACACTAATATAGAACAAGATTCTATATCCATACTTGCCAAAAACGGATGGAAAGAGTCTAAAGAATTCTGCCAAAATCCAAGGCCTTTATGAAAGGCACATTCCTAAAAAAACCCACAGGATTAGCTGGGATCCAAAATTTCAGCCTAGTTCTGTTAGATATATCAATTGCACACATAAAATAGTAAAGAGACATTTTCTGCTCTGATAAGCTATCTAAAAGGTGGAAGATGGAGTTCTTCCCCAAGGCAAAACCAGAAAAAAGTACTAGTGAAATGGTCTAATAAAGTTAGACAATAAGACAGTTCCCTTACCACAGCCACGAACAGATACAAGGCCTGAGGCTTATGAGTGCCACAATCTGGTATTAAAAAATAATACCACAATTTAAGAAGATTGCTTTCTCATATTTGTATTTTAAAGGGTAGAACATACACATGTAGTCTCTGCTTTGTCACTTGTACAAAGCAGACCAAAATATCATTAAGGGAAAAGTACATTCTCTCTTGTGGAAAAGCTCCGATAACTGTTTGGCTCAAGCCGTGTCCTCATCTCCAGCACCCAGTCTGCTCTGCACAAAAGGAAGAGGAGTCTTGTACTGAAAAATAAGTTAAAAAAATAACTATCAGAAAAAAAGTAAAAGACAAGATTCAGTAGGAAGTAATTCTGCTCCTTACTAGAAAGGTCAGCATTTCTAGACTTCATAAACCTAGCATTTCGGCACCACTAGTACAAAAGATAAATAAATCTGAAATCTCTATAGAAATAGCCTTCTGCAGGATGAAAAAAATTAAAATCAACAAGTAGATGAAATGCAGCGACCAATGTCTGTTAAAGAAACTCACCACGGTATATACATACCACTGTTTTCCAAGAAATAGAACTACAACTTCCCTCTGTTAAACCCAACCCATAACACACCGATATAAAATCAATATTAAATTTTCTGAGCTTCCACAAGTAGAGTATACATCAGTAATTCCACACCCACCCAGGAAGACACTATTTCTCCATTAACTTCAATGGATATTGGATTAAAGTCCAAATTTTCATTTTAGTTAGTTTTCCTCATGGAAATCTAATATATTCCTCCTTGAGAGATTTTTATCAGTCAAAAGCAAAGAGGACAAATTACAAACCTTTCCACATACTTATTTTTAACGTAGGCAATTCAACAATACTGCATTACCTTGTATAAAAGCCTAAAGCAGAAACTTTAGCTCTTGGAGCATGTAGCTGAATCTGAAACTCAAACATCCAATTCATAACTGCTGCTCTTCAACTTTACGTTAATGCTTTTTTCAGTTAGCACTCTATTAAAGTTTCATGCCTGTAGAAACATTATATTCATATCATTGTGCTGTAGCTTTCAGTTACTCTAGTAACTATGCTGAAAATATATCATGTCTGAAAGCAAAGAATGCCTCAAACCGCAACACACTAGCTTTGGAAATGGAATTTGAATATCCACATATATGACAGATTTTGACTGCTTATGAAATGCAATAGTTTTTAAGGCATAAGGTTGTATCATCTTTAAAAAGTGGCAATTGAATCAAAGCTGCCCATCTTCAACAGAAACAAGAGATTGAATAAAGCAAGTTGTGGAACAAGAAAAAATCTCATCCTGATTGTTAGCTCATAATAAGGCCTAAGAGTAAATTTTCTGCTTGAAACTGAATCACTGGCAAAGAATCCAAATATAATCTTAGTATTTCTGTGTTTTGCAGGTACTCACAGAAACAGCACAAGATTGATACAAATGAGAACAACACAGAATTCCTCTTGCCCCTTCATCTTATGGACTGCACATGCATGTTGTGGCACGTGCAAGGGAACACATTAGGTTAGATGACAAGGTAGGATTCCTGAACTGCCTGAGCAGAGCTTTTAGTTCCCTATCACTTCCTACTCCCATGTCTCTGCTACAAAGCGAACCATTTTCCCTGGTTTTAGTACAGGACTTCATTAGGAACCCAAATGTGGCACCGGGAGCTGTGATAAATGGAGACTTGCTGTGGGACTGGGCTTAAGAATGCAGGTGACAGCATCACAGTAAGGCAGTGGGAGCTACTGGTAAGAGCAAAGCAACTTTCCCTTCAGGAATATCTACTCTGTATTCTTGCATGCATGCACATACTTGCACAAAAACCCCAATAACTGCAGCTTAGTAGGACTTCAGATTAAGCAGAAGACCATCTCCGGCAACACTTAGGCAGAATGTTTCCTTTAATTTTCAAAGATAGCCTCTGCAATGTCCTGATCTTATTCAGGATTTAAAAAGTAAACCCACAACTTCTCTAATAAATCCAGAATATTTTTTTATAAACACAGAACAAAGGTGAAGGATATGCAAAATTGTACAGGTATTTGACAGAATTCAGAGAAGAGATTTGAAATAGGATATGATCTTCTACAATAAGAATGTTTGTTGAAAAAACATGCCTCTTGAACATCACTTTTGGTGATGAGAAAGACATTTACACAGAGGGTCTGCAAAGATGTCAGGCTGATAAACTACATTAAAATACCAGGTTCCAAGTACCCAAGAGAAGAACACAGAGTTAGCGGTTGTAGGAATGGGAGACCTCTCTGCAACCTGTGTCCCATATAGATAGTAACAGTAAGTAGTGGGACTTTGGCGTTAAGTATAGTTATAGAGCATATTTAGAATTACAGATGGATAGCACATACTTCATACATCTGTTTCAGTTAAAAATATTTCAGTTTAAAATACTTAAAATGTCTTACTTCAGGGAAAACTATGTATACGCTTTCATTTCCATAGGCTTCCACATGCTAAAGGCTCTGTATCCTAAACAGTATTGTAATAACCTTTTGTCACAACAAAGGAATCCAGTTGATCCTTTTTTTAGTTTTAGCTACCATAACAGAAGAGTTTACATATGTCTTTCCTCATCCTACACAGGTTTTTGAAATCTGCCTTTTCTGTTACATTATTTTTCAAAATTCAGATTACTGGTTACTCAGTCAACTAAAAAGCCCTTTATTGCTTTTGAAGGCATAAAGGTAAATATTAGGTAGTAACTGTTAAGAAACACTAACAAGATACACAACAGGTTTGGTTAAGTTTTCTACTGCCTGAATGCATTGCCAGGACATGAAACTTTGCAAAGGAGTCTGCATTTCACAAGAAAAGGTCTTTCCAAGGTGTCCTCTCCCTGTCCCATGCTGAGGATGAAAAAAATTAGAGAAATAGTTCTAAAACTGTACAAAACTGCTTGCTGTTTGGATCTGTTCTGGAATCCAGAACTGAAAAATAGCATATTTTCTAACAAATCAATGGATTTTCCAGGCCAAAGACTACTACTCTTCAGGATTTCTGTGAAACTGAATGGCAACAAACCCCTTAGTTTTTCACATAAGATGTCAAGGGTTTTTTTTTATTTTCATCTGAACCAGATATAAAAGTTGTTGAAGTAGCAGTTTTTTTATACTACTTATTTTTTCCCATCTAGAACAGTTCTTAAGGTTTAAAAAAATTAGTAATTACTTGCAGTATATGCATTTATATGACATTGAAAGATAAAGCTAAGTGATTAAATAAAAAAAATCTCATGCCTTTCAGGAAATACAGACTTTTATAAAACAACAAACAAAGTTTAAGTTCCGTATTTTATATTCAGAATTATGAGAGAAAAAAAGAATCCATTTTTATCCTTGCTGCCGTCTGAGTCTATATACCAAGAAACAGATTTCATTACCTTGTTGGTAGAAAATGGCTTTCTTACAATGATTTAAAGATAAGACTCTACTAAGATTGCACAAAATTTTGCAAATGCACAAATTGCTGTCTGACGTACAGAACCCCAAGGGCCAAATTATTTTAAGTATTACACAGGAAAGGAAAATGACTTAGCACGACATATAGCAAGTTAGAATGTATTACTACTAACCTCTTTGAACCTCATCTATCTAGTGTAAATTATAAATGATTTTTGCACTGATCAGAATGACAATCTGAGTTTTATCATAGTCCACAAAATTTAGTTTTCCACCTGGAAAATAATTCACTCAATAAGGTGTGAAAGGACTTGAAGGAAAATATCATAATTTAAGGCAGGCTACCCAATAAGAAAGGTTGAAACTGAAGGCTATGAGTATGTTAAATTTAACAGTCTAGCAGTGCTTCTCTCCGCTTTTAAAAATCTAACACTAATCTAGTGTTTAAGCTCAAATGGCCATGTCAGTCTGAATAATTAAGCTATGTTAATACAGCACCACATCACAAAAGACCAAAATTCATAACTAAACTTACAACCCTTTTTTCCCTCGCAAAGATCCTAACTAAGAAGGGAACACAGCAGGTCTGCTGGTCTGATGTCCACCCATTTGCAGAGTTCCACTACTCAGTCCAAAATTGTCTAACCTAAGTCACTGCTGAAGAAGCACAGGAATAGTGAGTCAGCTGTCCACTTTTACAATACAGGCTGCTCCCAAACCGGTCAGTGGCAGCAACTGTGCCAACTGATTTTAACAAAGAAAAACCAACCAACCAAAACATCCACAAAAAAAAAAAAGCTAACAAAAAAACAAACTAAAAAAGAAAAAAACATAAATGACAAGACAGGACACATACTATAATAAAACCCCCACAAAACCAAGCAAACCACACCACACTTTCTGATACATCTTAGAAACTAGAACTTGTGGTCAGCCATGTTGTATTTTGTACAAAGAGAATTCCACCAGCTCCCTACATCTGATGAAAAGGGTTAATACTGCTGTTTGTTTTGGCACCCAGTGAGGAGTGCTGGAAGTGGCTGGGGGTTCCTGGGCTTTGCCCACACAGGTCATCTCACCTTCTCCTGTCACTGAAACCCTACAATTTGTGCCCAACACATTCAACTCCTTACATGTTTGAAGAACGTATTTAAGAACTGTTTGACTACACCACTGTTGCAAGCTCTGCCTTCAATATCATCACAATCATCACAACCATAAACACAGAAAACTGTCTGTTACCTGTTTACACCTTGCAAAACAGCAAGCTCCAAACCTAGGTCATGCCGGTTCCTGGTGTTGCCCACATGCTCCATCAGTGGCCAGCACAGTCTTCACTCAGGGCATTTCACTTAATTTACTAACAATTAATATGAACTTTTGAATACTTATCTGGGTACTGAGGGAAAAAATGAAAAACAAACAAATACCCTTTCTCCCCCTTCCCCAGGGTCATTTCCTGTCCAATTCAGTTCCAGCTAGTAGTCTCCTCCCCACTTCTAGCCTTACCTTGCCTTGTTTTCCCTAGGAGCTACACTCAGTCCATCCCTTCCGTAGGGCAACAGGCAGTGCAGGACATTGGGACCAGCAAACAACCATTTCCACCTGCTGCTCCTTACTCCTTTCTGCCATTCTCCTTGCCTCTTCCTGCTCCAGCACAGGCCAGAGCCCCTCAGAACGTGCCTCACCCAGCCCGGTCCATTCCCTACAAGTTGCAGCCCCTCAGGGCTGGAAGTCCCCAAGAGCCACAATCTTTCACAGTATCCCTGCCCTGAGATGGGTCACCCGCAGGCCACAGCCCACAGCCCCTCCTCTGCCATGGAGCACCTCAAAAAAAAAAGCCATTTTAAAAAAATCCATGACTTTTCACTCCTTCCTGTAGCAGTCACTACTCTTTCTTGCATACACCTACGCAGGAGCACCATGCACTCCTGTTAAGTTTTGGAGTGAGAAAGGTTGTTCCCACCGTTTTGAGAAGTGGCTGGAAGCAGCAAAAAGACCAGCACAGGGCAGTTCACACCAGGCACTCCTGCAGCTCCCTGCTACTAAAACACTACTCACACGCTTTCACACAGTCCAGCGTGGTATTCTCACATGCAAAATAATGTTCTTTGGGATACACAATAAAATGAACAAATAAGTGTTATTGCTTACCAGCAGGCACCACGAAACGGTGGAAATAGTAGCAAGCTCCAAAATGACTTTTTTAGCACTACCAGGGTCCTGGTGCTCTCCCAAACCAGTAAGCAGCACCATTATGCAGCAAATTCTGCAGGTAGAGCCCCTTTCAGTGATCACAATGTGGTGGTCACCAGGCATGAGAAACATCCTCCTCCCCTCCCCCCAAACCATGTGGTCTACAAAGGTATGTGGTAGTGAGGCGCAAAGCAGGGCAATTTGTTCTCTTCTCCCAAAAGGCTGTGTGGATGTGGCTGCAGTACTCTAAAGAGGCTGAGTAAGACATAATGAGTTGTGCAGCCATTATTGTCTAAACAGCAGCAACAGGTGATTAAGTACCTGTATTGGGTGGCTGTGGCAAGGGTTTGGTGGAATGGAGCTGCAGGACAGCTTTGAACAGATCTCCAGGGCTGCCTCATACTGGACATAGCTGATTCCACAATGGTCCCACCACAGGACTTTGCTGAATCTGTCAGCGATATTGGTTGTACCTCTGCAAAAAAAGTGTTTAAGAAAGGGCAGAACATTCTGGACAGACAGAGGAAAAGGGAAAAGGATGAGGAGCAGCATAAGGAGAACCAAGGTCAGGGAAGGGTGCAGAGGGTGCTCCATTTCAGAGCAGATGTTTTCCTGCAGCATGTGGAAGAGCCCACGTTGGAGCAGATGGATGTTTCCTGAAGGAACTGCTGCTGAAGGAGAGCCTGTGCTGCAGCAGAGGTTTTTCTGCAGGACTGCAGCCTGGGCATCGTCCATGCTGAAGCAGGAGTAAAGTGTAAGAAGCCACGAGGAGCTGTTATGGACAGACCATCCCTCTCAGTTTCCCTCCTTGTTGCCTGGAGTGGAGCTAGAGTGAAAGTGAGTCGGGGAGAGGGGAGAGGGAAGGTGGTGGTTTAGAATTTGTTTTTGTTTCTCACTTCCCAAATCTAGTTAAATTAGCAACGAAATAAATTAACTTTCCCCAATTTGAGCCTGTTTTGCCCATGATTGTGACTGGTGTATGATGTCCAGCTTTTTATCTCAGCCCATGAACTATTTATCCAATTTTCTCCCCTGTGCTGCTGAGGAGAGGGGCACATGAGAGCAGTCAGGTAGGAATTTGGCCCTTAACCACAGTTAGCTGTTAGTAAGAGAACTTGTGATAGCTGCAACAAGAGGAGTCCACAACAAGAAGACTACTTAAAAAATAAAGGAAGATTTTAAGAACACAAAGCACAGTGCTAGGCTGATGATTTGTTGTCCAGTTAACAGATAGAGAAAATGTTCCCTGCATGAATGAAGTAGCTATTTGTATTTAAATCTATAAAGTGCATCTATTTTATGTGATACTAAATATAACAAAACATTACAACTAATCTGTTCAATTTATAGCACCTAGATAGCTTTTTGTGTTTCTGTTGCCTGGGCTATTAAAATATATAACTGTAATAAAATTATATCTATGGGGGTTAATATTTGCAGCAGAGATGCAATTGCATCTCAACTTGAGAACAGAAAACATACGAAATTGCATGATATTTAAATGCCACCTCCTCAGAAATTAAATTTGATCTTATTAATAAATTAGAGGGGAAAAATCAAACAGCAAAAATGTTTGCTTAGATTTCTCTGCAGGGAGCAGATGTATAATGTGAGAGAAAATATGGTGCAGTGGATGGGACTAAAGGTGAACTTGGAAATGTGAGTTTAAGTCTGTTATGAGCCTCTTCTGTGATTTTGTAGAAGTTGTGTAGGTCTGATTAATTCCCCTAATTGAGGATCATAAGAGAGACTTATTCAGTCAGGGCACCTCTGCTTTCAGCCAATATGGAAAAGCCCTTCAGCTTTCCCCAGGTAACACTGCGATGGGCACAAGAGACAAGGCTAATGGTTGTTGAGGCTGCAGTGGTGCTCTGTGTGGAAGGAAGACCTGTGCTGGTCACAACTGCTGGGGCAGGAACATCCATCACAGAAAGCATCCATGGGTGATTCAGGCAAGGACAGCCCCTATGGGACTGTGGACATGGTTGTCTTGCACTGGTGCGTGGGCACCCAGTCAGTGGCAAAGAACAGCCTGAAGAGAGGGTCTCATGTGTCCTCTGCCTTGTGTGTCACTTGCCTCACTCAAGGATTTTGGGCAGACTGTGTGTAACTTGCAGCAAAACTAAGGAAATTTGAAATGCAGGAGCTGTACTTATAGGCGTCCATCTTACTGTTTCTTCAAAACTGTGTGTCCTTTTTCTCAATACCAGAACGAGTGTTTTTGTATATAAATTAAAGTAAAATTTCATGACTTGAGACCGTTCTGCCTGCAGCAGTAACCCCCCAAGATGCCTGGGTTAGTTCAGTATCTGTCAGCACTGCACAGTAAAATAAATGAGGAAGGCAGATGAAAACTGATGCAGATTTGAAGTCCTCCAGGAACAGACTTCTACATCAAATCACAATGGTTTTTCCTGTAATGAATATGTGTGCCCAAAACCATCAAGTGTGGAAGACTAAAACCATCAGGTGGCAGGGACTCATCTACTGGAAGGAGTCCTGATGTTTTACTGATATAAAGAAAAATACTGGTAGCACATTGTTAGAGAAAGAAAAGGAGGTGAATGTATTCCTGAATTTTTTACTCACATTTTCATGTGTTATTTCCAGGACCGCCTAAGAGAAAATAAAACTTCAAGCAAGCCAATTTATACTTTGTACTTAGGAGTGTTAGAAGTAGGGTGCCAAGCTAAGGTCAGGGCCACAAAGGTGAGGGAAGAACTGTCACTGAAAGTGAAAGGGTTTTAAGGGTCATGTAATTGAAATACAAATAGAAATGAATCATGCTAACAGATACAGGTAAACCACATTTGTTACCTTCACTGTGATCTTCCCAGTCTCTTCCCAGAAATAAAATTCCAGTATGAGTAGTCTTTGCAATTCTGTTTTTCCTCTCATCACATATTATGTGGCAAATATTTTTTTTCTCTTTGGAGAATGGCAAAATTGCAGAGGCTGTTCTAGGTAGTATGTCAGACAGGAGAATTCTATTAAACACTGATGATTTCTGAAACCAAAAAAAAAAAGAAATAAACTTGGTGACAAATAAAAATCCAATAAATAGAACCGAAGTTCCATTAAAATTTCATTAGTCTATTCAGCCAAACTCTTCACACTCCATTCCTTCCCGTCTTGGGCTAAATCAGATGTTAATACACATACATTTTTGGCAGATATTGATAACTTTCCTGCTTTTTAGAGATTAAAGCTGACAAACCAGCAGAGCCATTCTATGGCTGGAAATATGGAGATGGCAATAACAGGAATTATTTTAGGCAGGGGAAGCTACATTAATAATGAAAAGAAGTTTTCGAATAAAGCAGAAATTAGTGAACTGCATTAAGAAATTCTTTAAAGTCTCAAAGCATTGCCTCTTTTCCATTTCAATAAAATCATAGTAAATTTCTGTGAAGAGCTTGGTGACAGAACCATTTGCTGTTCCAATAGCTGTAAAGAGAAATGACTTAATGAATGTGAAGACATAAAGAAAAGTTGCAACACTGGCTGTTAATATAAAAGCCTATTTTCCCTAGGCCAGGAAACATAAGTTTTGTTTACTAACATTAGAATTTATAAACTCTTACACAACCTTATTACAAATAAATAATTACATTGAACAACAATTCCATTAATTTTCTGTAATAAGGTTGCAAAGCTGAGTGCACGACAGCTAGGGAATATTAGAATTAACATAGGCTCGACTTTTATTCCTATACTTTTATTAGAGCTTTTTTCCGTTAAGTAAACTGAAAATAAATTTTGCATTGTGTGGAAAAATACTGGTGCCTTCAGGAGCGGTTGTTAGGGCTGGAAGCTTTACCTTCACTGCATGGACCCACATGCCCTGAGCCATCACCATGCCTTGAAGGAGCATTCTCTAGAGCGTTCTGTATCCAGTCTCAAGTCTGACCTTTCAGACTTGTCTGTGATAGAGAGTTGCTTCTTTCTCATGAACAACTACTTATGTCATTCTTACTTTTTGTAAATCTGAGTCACCAAGTTTTTACCATTCCTATGGCCACTTCATTCTTTAGCTCAAAGATTTCTAGTTTCTTCTTTCCTCCAGATACCCTACCCAGGGCTCCAAACACTCTAAATAAGTTATCCTCCTTTCTCCTTCACACATCCCACAAACTAGTTCCCAGTTACTTTACTCAACTGACTATGTTGTTTCTTTTAACCCTCTGTCTTACCTTGGCCTTTAAGTGCTTATTTTTCATACAGCGTTAATTCACGTTCAACCACTAATGTTTCTTTCTGTCCATCAACTCCTGGACTTATGTAAGTATTGCTTTTGCCCAGGACTTGTCTGAAACACATTGGTTGCCTGTATCTCTTTCCAAAGATTCTGCAATCTTTGGAGGGGAGAAAAAAAATCTGTTTTCCTCCCACTCTCAGAAAATTTATTGATAACTCTCTGACTTGTCTTCTTCCTGAATTACAAGGAAATTAAAATCCAAGACTAAATTTCTCACCTAATCAGGTCAATTTTCTTATTTCCTCCAAGCCCTTTTCTTCTGCAACAGGCTCTCTGAGTGTCCCCCAATTCTTAGACTCAGTGTAATATTCATCTTACCTAGCTGTAGGAATGTTAAATTTAGGAACCTGTTAATCCTGAGACTTTAGTGGCCTATTAATCTCTATCCACTGTAAGTTTTCAGAGTTAGTCCCCCCTCACGTTCTCAACATGAAATACACTTTTGTAGTGTTCTTCTCTCTTCACTGAGTTTAAAAAGCCTTAAAAAAACCCCGAATAAATATTAAACTTTCAAATAGTTAGTGTTAAGATATTTTATTAATTTTTTTGAAACTTCAGTTATCTCTTAAAATTCTCCTCTCTTACAATTCTACTGCATAATAGGATTTAAAGGAAATCCCTAGTTGTGATTTAAAACTCCCCAGATATGAATACAAAGGAAACTTATTTTCCCCTTCTGTTGTCCTTATTAACACAGGACTGTTTTGGCTGAAATCTTCCAAAATGTTGAGCCTAGTGTGACATTTAACATGCAAAAACCATCAGCCTGAATGTTTTAGCTTTGTCAACCAAATTTTCATGTGGCCAAAATTAAGATGTTGGTTTTAGTAGATAACCTTGATAATGCCACAGTTATGATAGTGGGTTATGGGTCAAATTGCAGAAGTAACAAACCTGGAGAAATCTCTTTTCTCTACCCAATATTCAACAGTCAGTAAAATTGCAGCCTTATTGCATTCATTTGTTAATGGTAAGAAGAAGAATTAATTACTGGCTAAAAGATGTGATACACACTTTTTAGAAGGACTAATTGAATGCACATAAAATTAAACAGAAAATCTTAAAATTACTTTGTAGCACATTTTTTAGAGAAAGAAAAGGAGGTGAACATGCCTGTACAGGCTGGAGAGAGAGCACTGAATTCCTTAGCATAGATTAGCAATTAGGGGAGAAATGACTTTGTATTTCTGGTAAAATATTTTCTCCTAACCAATCCCATTTAGTCACATACCAGTTCAGCAAGCAGAGCTGAATGTCTCCTCCAGGGCATCAGTGACACATGTTGCAGTCTCGTAAAATCCTAGTTTTGAATCTTCAGTGGTGAAGGACCTAAACCCACAGCGTAGACTATTGCCCAAGGATATTTTTTTCCATTTCTCCCTGATTTCTCTTTGCCCATAGTGCATTGGTGTATACCATAGAGCATATATACATTTTTTTTTTGTTTCTGTCTACCTATGCATATTATTTATAGAAAGGGAATAGTTCTCAAGGAACAGATTCTGTACTTCCATTTTGTGTCAACTTTGCTGTCCTCGCTCCATTGAGGGAGGTTTATTTCTCAATTTGGGTTTTCACAGCTGGCTGTATTTCAACCTAGATAAACTAATCCACTACAAAGACAATATCTAGAGGTAGCAAAATTTTCTGCTGACTCTTGCCCCAGATGTTCAGTTTCCAGCTGCTTACAATTGCTGAATAGGTTTTGATTCATAAACAGGCAGAATTGACAGTAATCCCTCACAAAACCATTACTTCATATCAGACATTTGCAGCACATAAATCCTATTCCTCAAGGAAAATACATTATGTTTTCCCTTTATGTACTCATAAACGCTGCATACAATACATAATATCATTCCTTCATAAAGAAATTTAATGAAACAAGGACTCGTAGCCATAACTTTCTTCCATCAATATGTGAAAATGCATCTTACTTGCACAACACTGGGGATATGGACAGATAGAAGAAGCACTTGCAATAACAGCAAAAATTGCACTACTTGTCCCCTTCTGAATGGATGGATTTAATATTGCTTCCCCCCAGTTTTTCATGTGATCAGCATTGTCTCTCCAGCTGTGGGGATTTGTAGGAGTTTAGCGTACAGTTTATTAAGCCACTCCTGTAAATTCTGCTGGCTATTCAGTGGGAACCTTAAGCCTTCTTTTTAAATCGACTTGAACTTCTAATTCACTGACACTCTTCTGTACTGTGGACCAGACATCTACAGAGAGAGAAATTGTACAATGAGTCTAAGATTAGAAGAGGAAAAAGAGGTATCACTACTGGTAATTTAGCTGGTCAAATTTAAAGCTGGACAATGAACCAAAGATGAATGGATGTGTTTTGTATTGCACTGATGTGTCTATTTCAGATTTTTGTTGCATGCTTTAAAATAAAACATAGATTGCAAATAATATTAAAGGGACAGTATCTTTACAGTTGAATAAACAGTGCATAAAACAGATCATAAACACTTCCGTAAAAGTGCTTGGCCTGAGAGACCCTAATTAATGTACTAAAAGAAAATAAGAGTTTTGCCAGTTGATAACGACAGATGATGAGTATGTGTTTAGTCTATGTGGAGAACAAACAAAAGAAAAAAGACATAATTAAAGTGGAAATTTTGAATAAAGAAAATATATTTTCCTACCAGGTGCCAAGTCAAGAGACTCCTCCATTTTCACGGTCCAAATATTTTTTACCCTCCTTCATAAGATGGCAGGGCTTCTTTACTATATAAAGATTGACCCTAAGCCTGTGGAAGTCAAAAGAGAAGATTTTGATTGGCTTCAGCTAACTTTGAATAAGATCTACAGATAAAATTGTTTTGTGCTATTTACTGTACATAGAGAGGAAACAAACCTAAAATACATAGAACAAATGTACCTTAAGCTTGGCCTAGTGCTTTATTACTCACTTCTAATTTTGCAACAGGACTCCCTCATCCCTTTAAGCAGGAATTCAAACCTTAGTAACTCAGACCACAGTATCATAATACAACTAGAAAGACATAAGAGCAGTATGGGGATTTGCAGACAGTCCCTGTATATCAAGGAGCAGCGTACTGAAATAAGTATGTGTGCTACTAACAAGATTGATAAATAAAGTAATTAACTAACTAACTAAAAAACCTCTTGTTAGTGTCTTTCTTATTCATCACATGAAGACTTCCAGAAATGTTATATGATAGCCTATGTTCATAGAAACCCACTTACCACAATGTTTTAAAGAAAAAGATAAATACATTATTTATGAGATTCAGTTGTACGGACGGTTAAGCAGCATCCTTTAGAATGACTCAGCAAGGTAATATGATGCTAAGTCATACACTCTTGGAGTGATTGCCTGGTAACGTTTGCATTTAAAATTAGAAGTATTTATAAAACAAGCTCAGCAAGACATATCTGAAAATATCAGCTATTGTAATGAAGGACATAGCATTGCATCTTTGGGGCTTCAAATAAAGCAGATTTCAGTTTTACTAGTCATCCTTCATATGTGTTAGGTAGATTGTCCTGGCTATTTGCAGTACCTTGTGGTTTTCTTGTTCATGGTGCTTGGCACCTTTTTTATCATTTGAGTGTCCTCATTTTTTCCGCCTTCAGTCCTCACAATGCTCTACTGCAGTAACAGTTACAAAAAAGTTATGTGTTGTTAGTTACACTATTTTAGTATCCATATATTTTAATTCAAGTCAAACTAACATTAGTTGTATCCTGATTATTGAATTTTTAAGTTGTGTGTCAGCTTTTGCTTCCCTGTTTGCAGTACATAAATGTATTTTAGGTAACATGGGATATCTGAAGGAAAACCTCTTCAAGGGAGGCATATTCTCCAAATTCTTGCAGTTTGTAGTTTGGACGTCCTCTTTTTTTGCATGACTAATTAAGTTAATGACTCATCTAGGTTCACTTAAAAAAACCTCCATATAAAGCCTGGTTCTTTATTTGTAGTGTGTTTGTCTGCCCTCTATCTAATACCTGCCCTCAGATTCTCTTATTCTATTGAGAGTATTTAGGTTAGATTAACGAATGTCACACTTGTGTCTGTATTAGTTCCAGAGGTCACTCTGCAGAACAGCATCTCCACTAAGGAGAGATGAAATAGCGTAATCCAATCACTAGTGTATTAGAGCAACACCAGGAGGCCTGAATATTGTTCCTGGCTCTATCACTAACAGTTTATATAATTTTGAGCAAATAATTATGAGGTTTGCCCTTTCTGGTTTTTTTTATCTATGAAATAAAAAAAAAAAATAGAGACAATTTTGTTTAGTAACATCCGTGAAATTAATGCATTGAAAATAATGTGTGAAAGCTACATATGGCAAACAGTTCTGAGGTTTATTTCAATTGATTGTCTTTCCTTTTTAATCCAGTGAGAAAAAAGATCTGCAAAATGAAGCAGAAAAAGTATTAGGATTTAGTATTGTAGGACAATTTTATTGCCAGTGTAGGCTTTCCTGTTTTCCCATAGTTTGGAATAGAGGAGAATAAGCTACTAGATATCGTGTAATTTTTCACTTAAAGCTAATTGCTAAATTATTCTTGAAATTTTGGACCAGAAGTATCCTTTGTTTGTCATTTGAGCAGAAGATACAATAAAAAAATAAACATATAAATCTATTTGATAGACAAATTCAAAATAGACATGATATCAGTTTATTTATTCTCTTATTTTTTAAATAAGGCATATAATTGATAAGAAAAGCAAGGCCATTGTTGTAATTGTACCTAATTGTGTTTAGCTTTCACTGTCTTCGGAAACGATGTCCTATATTTTAAATTTCAGTGTTTGTGTTAGTTTCAGGATACCGTAAGTAGAATTCTCTGACTGATACACTGCGAAAGACTAGATATTTTCTATTGACATGATACAGTTGTTCTTTGTGTAGTAAGTATTTTTAAGTTTATGAACTGCAGGAACAGAGTTATTCCAAAGTCTGGAGTTGCCACACCTCCCAAAAAGTTTTAAGGGTAAGGATTTCTGGGTCTCCTAAGCTCGAATAGTAAGAAGTGAAAGGAAGCTCCTAAGAAACAGAAGATGAAGTTTGGGGCTGGAAGCCAGAAAGGACTGCAAGTTGAGTAAAGCAGACCTCTGGAGCAGGGAGCAGGAGTGATGGTAAGCAAAGGGCAGGTAGATTCTGAAGCTCAATATGAGAACAGAATATGATTCTGGCACCTCTGTGAACAAACCAGACAGATTTGTTTTCTGTGCAGCCCTAATGATATCAGATCATTTTGCACTCAAAATAAATCAGAATTAAAAATATGGCTGTGATGAATGTCCATGTAGCAAAGAGATATTCAGAGGCAAATAGAGATGTTTCCATAGAGAAATCATTTTTGTAACAACACTTAGCAGAGTGGTGTCATTTCACACGTGCATTATAGCAAAGATTTGAAGTAGTCACAAAATGGAAGTAAAAGTGGAAGAAAATCAGACTGGAGAACTAAATAATCAGCACCATACATTAAGGAATTAAAAAAGATGTATTGAATGTCATGGCTGAGCTGCTTGTACAAATATGCAGTGATTCTCATTAAAGCCACAGGACTCATTGAAGTTTAAAAAACATACCAAAAAATGGAGCCTGCATTCTCTGTTTCATTCTTGGGATCTCCAAAGAAAGGGGTTGGGACTGCTTGAGGCACAGACTCTTATTGTGACTCTACGTTAAGTTTTAGGTTTGACTTAAGCATCCCAGTCTAGCCTTTACTGTCTGTACTGTGCTTTGAAAATGACAAATATTGTGTACTATCTAAATTAACTAACTATACTATAATTTTCTATATTTAGATTCCAGAACATCATGAATTAGAATTCACTGAATTGAACTGAGTAGATCAGGTTGTCAGTGAAAGCAGATCTCTCAGGTAAGTATTGTAAAAATCAGATCTTGGTTGCATGTGAAGAGCAGTCACAAAATTTTGAGCTTCTACACTGACTTGCCAAAAGATCTTGCACAAATCTGCCACCATGTTCCAGTCTCCCATATCCCAAAACTGTTCTTACTTTTTTTTTTTTAGTATTTTCTTATTCATATGGAAATAACATTAATTTTGACCATATGGAATTGATTTCTTATATTGTTATCAGCTTTACTGAAAACACGTCAGTCTGGGTCAATAGATTATATAAAGCAAATAAATATTATGTTCTCCAGAGCCATCACGATAAAATGGGTGTTGTCATTATATATAAAGGACAAATATTCATTCAACATTTCGCCTATGAAAACCTCATATTGCAACAGATGAGAGCTTCGGAAAATGCCCAGCTAATCCTTTACAAAATAGATCAGCATTATGAAAGCTGTGTTTACAATTTCCTCACTTGATGCTGGTGTATGTTTTGGATCACATCGTGGGTGAATTCCTAGGCAGTTTTCAGTGGAGGTACATTCTTGTATCAGCTGAACAAGAATGGCTTTTGAATACTTACAAGTCATCTAAACGGATGGTTTTCTAAGGGTAAATTAATAATACAACCCTCACTTCAGTTGTGCTGGGGAAACTTTATTTTTATTAATTCCATTAAAGGAACGGAACTCTTTCCAATGTGTAGCTGCAGGATGCTGCTGCCCATCTGCAAATATTATCTGTCAAGGATGACAAAAATAAGGTGAGGGAGGCTGGCGTTCTGGGCGGTACTATGGGAACTGTACGCCTGCAATACAGAGCGGTTCGAGGTCCAACCTGCCAACCTTCCTCCCTACTCTCAGTGTTTTTGCAGCAAATTTCTAGATGATTGAATTCTTCTAGACAAGTTACCATAAAGTTGTGCTTTCTAGTGTTCCTATGGCTTTAATAAAAATTGACATATGGTGCAAGCTTTTGGATGCAATTGTACAGCCTATATGAAGTTTAGACTTTATCATTTTTAGTGAAAAATTATCTCCTCTTCAATAAAGGACCTGGAAAGTAAGCACTGAAAACTTTCATTAGGAAAGGAAAGGCAGCTCATTCTCTTTCAGGTCTTCAAAGTTCAGTAAGAGTATTAATCATGCTTTCTTGGTGGAAAAAAAAATACCTGCACACCCCTTTGGGTATTAAGGATTCAATATACATATTCCTGTCAGGAACATTTGTAACACATTTTTGTCCTTTCTTCCACCCCTTTTTTAGAGGAAGCTGTTGGCAGGTGAGGGAAGATCTCAGCATTCAGTGAAGATGCTGAAATGAGAGTGATTTCTGTGGAATATTTGGAAGCAGGGCTCTTGATAAGAAAGTTTCATCTGGGAACTGGCTCATGTACAACAACCCAGTAGTTGTTCCACATTTTCTAAACTGTATTTGTGAACTGTATATAACCTTTTCCCACATCAGTGTAAAAGGACTAAACTGAGCTATAAACACAACCATAGGATGAAATGTGACAGAAGACATCCGATGGCTAAGCACTTCAACATTGATTTGTATATTTGTCCACAAAGTTCTACCCTTTGTTTCAGATCTCTGCCAGCAGATCAGAATTCCCTTAGTGATATGCTTCATAAACAGCTTAGAAACATCCTGGAGTGATGTTCTGCGCTTTGCACAGACTAGCACTTAATTTTTCTCTCATAAAATGTGGAGGGAGTACCTTCTCTGTCTCTTCTTTGATTTTGTGATGCCTGTACCCTGTGTAACTCTGGATGTTACCAAACAGAAGAGCTAAAAATACACATAGCACAAGTGCCTAAGTTTCTCAAATGTGTATTCTACCCATTTTATTTTGACATGAATAATTCTTGCGTAGTGGAAATTTGACAGTGAGTCGAAAGTCTAGGTTTTCATCTAAACATATGCGTCTGGGCTTAACAAAACCAGTGCACTGAACTGCACAGCAGAGGCTGTTTATCCCCATAATTAATAAATGTAGTTACTGTATGGAAAGCTCATTATACATTATAAATTTTCACTGGTGGAAATTCTCAACCTGTCTGCTCTGTATTTCTTACCTCAGATAAGCATGAGATGGATTTTCATTACTAATCAATTTTAACTTGTCTCTGACTTACGACATTCCATCACTTCAAGAATGGCCTTGGCTACTATAGGAATAAATACAAGCAATTGCCTTTCTACACGCCAGTACCCCATGTTATCACTGCTGGAGAGAAACACTGTCTAAAAACCATGCAGTTAACTTTCAGCAAATGAAGTTACTTAGATGAGATTTAGCTGAAGTTAGAAATCTGATTCTACTTTAGCTCAAAACAGAACATTTTCTCCTCTTTGGAGATTATAGGAATACCTTCAGAGGATGAACAAGATTCTGAAAAAAAGGGACCCACTCACAGTCTCCTTTTTAAAGAATGGACTCAGAATTTTTCATGCTGTAATCTATTTATTTGCTGATGTGCGGCAAAGTCCTCAAACTTTATTTCAAAGTTTTTTACAAATGGTGCTATCAACTTTACAGACCTTGATACAGGAACACATTCAAAGACTGCTACTAGCCAAGGTTTCTAGTGAGAAATACATTTTTTTACAGTATTTTAAACTTTGGGAAGAAGAAGCTATATCCAAGAAAGAAAATAACTGTCATATTTCTGAATTTACAGAAATTATTTTTGGCTGTGTAAGAAAAACTTTGCTGGAGATGCTAGAGTAGCTGCAAAAATGTTTACGGGAAGACCAGGGAAATCGTGCTTGTCCAGAATAGATTTCTTCAAGAAACCAGTGAGAAGGCTGTTACAGGTGTTATGAATTGCATCTCCAAGCCCATCTAAGCCTGAATGAAAAGGCCATTGATATTACTGTCAACCTTACCCCTTCTTTGATGGAATAAGTCTCACAATGCCAGGACAAATTCATGCATTTTCTCTGTTATCTCTGCCTGTCCTGTCATCACTTCTTTCTGAGTCCAAGGGTAAAGGTTTATTGGCAGGTGAGAGCTTGTTATTTAAACTAATCTCTGGTTGTTGAAGCTGCTGCTTGGGGATCTTCCTACAGCAACTGTGGATTCTTATGACTTGTCCTTAGCACCCATTATTACACTGAGAGACACTCCTGTGTCATTTATAACCTGTATTGCTTACGTGCATCCTACTTTTTCTCATGTAAGTTTTCTGTAACCATTGTGACTTCTGAGTCTTCCCTTGACATTTCAGACCTTTGTTCAACTTGTCCTGGTATCATTTCCAGTAGCCTGGTGTCACTTCTGAGTCTTCTGCCTCCATAAGTTGGCTATGATACTAAAGACATTTCTGCAGGGCTTTATATCAGATTTTCTGAGTTTATCTGAAACATAATATAAACTCTGCCAGTCATGTGGCCCTGTACCCTGTGTAAGTTGCCTAGAAATTGGGAATTTTAGCTGAAGAAACTTCTGAGTTCTGGAACTGGGTCCTTGAGGGAAATAATAGGAAAATATGTCTGGTTGGAGCTTTGTCCAGTTCTGCATTTTAGCAACTGAAGTTTTTAAGTACTACAGATGGAATTACCATGACCTGTATAATAGATGGAAAAGTTGCAAGCCTCTTCCATCTTTTATTGTCTGTCTCAGAGAACAAAACTTATGATTCTTCTTAGAAGAATTTTTCTCTTTCCCTTCTTTGTTAAGGGAGCAGCATAGCCTTATGGAAATGAGCACCTGGGAGGGCATAGTCACAATCTCATTCCAAGTGTTTGAAGGTATCCAGAACTCTGGTATTAAGTTTATTTTTTTAATAAATCATGAATTCAAACCAAATCCCACTTTTTAAGAAGCTTTAAGCCACTTATTGGATATTATTTGACTGGTACCCCAGAAGTGCAACTCATAAGAGTTATTTTCCTGTTATCTCTGCAGTTGCTTGAGAAATTTCAGGTGATCACATATGAATGCTCAGACATCATCCTTAGTTTAGTTATGCAGCATCAGTAACAAATTGCTAGCATGACATCCAAAGGTTCAAGGAAGAGGAAAATGAAAGTAAAATGTTTTGAGGTTAAAGACTGTTAGGGACAAAGGAAGTCGTAGAGACAACAATAATTAAATCATGGGTGCTGAAATAACTCTGACAGATAATTTTTCCTGGATAACCAATATCATTTTGAATGCTTGGGTGCAAAAGTCTGTATTGAGTTCTTGCTGAATGAATCATGAAAAGAATAAAAACTTTAGCACAAAAACCAAAACTAATTTCTCAAGAAAATAGCTTTCTTGAAAGCCCTGCTCTTTCATAAATATTTATTTTTCACTTCTTCTCAGTGAGCGCAGCATTCAAATATGAGGAATTAAGAAAATAAGTAGAGAGATTGATTTGAATATTATGATCCACACTGCGGCTTCCCCCCCCCCGGCCCGCAATTTAGTAGGCGTTTTATAAACGCCTTCGTAACAGGCTACTGACAACAATGAACAATTAATTGAATCACAGAAACAACCAAAAAGGATGCCTTATGTAATGCTCACTCAAAGCAAGAGTCTGTGCAATTCCTGACTTGGGTTTTGAGGATTCAGTGTCTTGATCCATCAAATATGCATTTGCTTGGTTTATGCTCTTAGTCATCTGAGTTTGCAATTCCCTGCTCTAAGGGAAAAAATATCTATAGCCCAAACACTTACGAGATTTTATTATTACGGTGGGCATTGCTCATTTCTCTGAGGACACAACTACATCATTTCTTATAAGTTATATTCCTGCCCTGATAGTCTGTATTTCAAATCTCTGAGTATGTCAATACAAAACTCATCATGTTCACGCCTTTTAAAGCAGGTTTATATATTTCATCAAGATAATGGCAGAGGGGTTGGAACTTGATGATCTTTCAGGTCCCTTCCAACCCAAAACATTCTATGAGTCTATGAAATAACAAATATCATTAGTACTTTGTGCATGGATCATGAGCTCAAAACCCAGATTATCTGAGCCAACAGAGGAAACAAGTAAGGAAGTAGAGAAAATATTCCAGTTGTTCTACATGTGAAAGGTTACCACAAGGTAGGAGTCAGGTCACCTGAATTCTATCTCTAATGATCTGTCATTTTTCTAGCTATTTGCCCCTACCTCAACTTTTCATTTAAAAAAAAAAAAATCCAAAGTAATTAAAAGTTCCAGTCATTTTTATATTCTGGAGATCAGGAGAGAGTCTCTCCGCAGATACATATACTCATTAAGTGTGTCAGGGAATGATATAACATAAAAAAACTCTGCTACAGCTGTTTAACTTGTTCACAGTTACTGTATATATATTATGCTCTCTTAAATGGGTATGGCTGAGTGCCAGGGTAGCAGTTTGACCATTTGTCCTGGGCTTGTTAGAGTGCGTCCCAGTAGGGGAACCCTCTAGAGGACAGTTGAGACGGCCTCTTCTGAGAAAGCAACTGGCTACACTTAGAGGAGGAGGTTTGTGGAGTGCAGAGGTGGGCACACGATAGGAGACACAGAATATATTGCACAGCAGAGATCAGAAAGTGCTGAGAAAGGTGGAAATGACACATTACACAGGCCTTGTGTAATAGAAAATATTTTTTCCCAGTGACCAAAGGTGACTTGTATTGCAATTTAAGATTACATTGAAAGGGTTTGGACTTCAACCAAGCTTAAATAAAAAAAATGCACCTGCAAAGATGCAGTGCACAGGCAGAATTAATGGGTTTTATTTCTCTCCTGTCTCTTCTTGAGTTTCTTCCATTTTAGAAAGTTTTATACCTTTTTTATTTGCTTTGCTTTGCTCTCAAAATCTGCCTTTTTTTTTTCCAGTCTGCTCATTGTAGGTTTTTTGAGGAAGAAAGGTTCTAATCAGTCTTGCATCAAAGTCCTGGCACTCCTAGGATTCAATAGAGTATAACAGAATATTTCAGTTAACGGGTATATAACAATCATGTAGTCCAACTGCCTAAGCAATTCAGGGCTGATGAAAAATTAAAAACTGTTTTTAAAGGCATTGTCCAAATACCTCATAGGAAGCCACCTCTGTAGGAAGCCTGTGTCAGTGTTTGACCAGCCTCTTGGTAAAGAAATGCTTCCTAATGTCCAGTCTAAATCTTCCAGTGCAACCTTGAACTTTGTCCCAGATCCTGTCACTGGATACGATAGAGCTCAGCACTCCTCTCTCCACTTGCCCTCCTCAGGAAGCTGTAGAGAGCAATCATGTCACCCCTCAGCCTCTTTTTCTCCAAACTAAACAAGCTCAAAGTCCCCAGGTGCTCCTCACAGGACATTCCTTCCAGCCTTTTCACCAGCTTTGTTGCCTTCCTCTGGACTGATTCAAGGATCTTAATATCCTCCTTAAATTGTGGGGCCCAGAACTGCGTACGGTTTTCAAGGTAAGGCCACACCAACACTAAGTAGAGTGAGATAATCAGCCCTGACTGGTTGGTTATGCTGTGTTTGAAGCACCCAAGGATGCAGTTTGCCCTCTTGGCTGCCAGGGAACACTGCTGACTCATACTGAATTTGCTAGCAACAAGCACCCTTACATCCCTTTCTTCAAGACTGCTCTCCAGCCACTCTTCTCCCTATTTATATTGCTTCCAGCATTACTTTGTGACAGTATATATTCCATTTTGGCCTTATACATTTAGTATAACATATATATATCTTTATTTTGTTAGAAAATTTTGGAAACACTGCAGCTGTGCAAGACAAATATGACTTACAACTCCGTCAGGTAAAATAACACTCTGTTTCATAACATCTATTCAGTTACTGTACTTCCAAGGGACAAAAATGTCCACTTCCTAGGCATCATCTTCACCCCCACCCCTTACTAGTATGGCATTATCTTGGACAATTGATTAGCCCTCAACTTGACAATGTCTTCTGCCCTAAGGTTATGAATGTTCTGGAATCATTGACTACTGGAGAAGAAAAGAAAATCTGAAAACTTCTATCTCCCTGGAAACACAAGTTTATAGAGGAAGTCCATCATAAGCAAGATAGTTGCTTATTTTGCTTTTATTTATTTTTCTCTTCTATTCTATTTTGTACAGATTGTATGCAGTTTGTTACTCAGAACCTCAGCATTTAGACCATGCTGGAGTATAGTCTTTGCCTCGCACAGCTGAGAATATGTTGTATTAGCTACATTCAAACTGATAATTGTATCCCATCACCAGGCAATTTCTAATAGTTATCTTACATTAAATATATTCATGTAAATGTATATTCCTATCCCACATCCCTGCTCCTTCTGCTGGCATTATAGTGTGCTACTTGTACAGTTCTGCCTGTGAGGGAAGGAAAGTGCTGTCACAGGAAACTGAGATCTGTCCAGCCTTTGCATCAGAAATGCGCTTTGGTCATCTGCACCAGTACCACCTGTATTAGCACCAGCACCAAGGGAGGCCTGGAGCAAAGAGACACTGCAGAGCTCAGAGACCAAAAGCATAGGACATAGGAGCCCTAATTCCTAAGCTTGACTTGCTATAGGGGACAATCTCCAACAGAAGTGGATGCATCATTTGAGTTAGTAACTGGCTGTGTGTCTGGTGTAGCAGGCAGCTTCATATCTTTTGTAACCATGGATCCTTCTTTGAAACACAGAAAGAGGCAAGATCTAGCCACAAATTAAAGGAGTTCTTTCACCAGCAGGGTTGTCAAGCTGTTAAAATTTTAAAATATGTATGTTTGGGATTGACGTTAACATCTCACAGCAAGATGAAGCAAACAACATCTGGGGTGGCAAATGCATGAGGCACAGTAATAGAAGTCTTGGGAAGGGTAAAAAAGACGTCACAGCAATGTCTGTACAGAAATGCATACAAACCGGGAAATAAGAAGGAGGAGCTAGATCTGCTGTTTGTGAATGCAGAACTGCAATGACATTAGAATTGTCAGGATCATAAAATCATAAAATGCTTTGGGTTGGAAAGGATCTTAAAGATCACCCAGTTCCCACCCCCTGCAATGGGCAGAGATAACTTCCCTCTACACCAGGCTGCTTAAGGCCCCATCCAACCTGGCCTTGAATGCTTCCAGGGAGGGGGCATCCACAGCTTCCCTGGGCAATCTGTGGCAGTGTCTCACCACCCTCTTTGTGAAGAATTTCTTCCTAATGTCTCATCTAAATCTTCCGCCTTTCAATTTAAAGCCATTCCGTTCCATCCTATCACTACAGGCCCTTGTAAAAAGTCCATCCCAGCTTTTCTGTAGCCCCCTCAGGTACTGGAAGGTCACTATGAGTTCTCCCTGGAGGCCTCTCTTCTCCAAGCTGAATAACCTCAGCTCTCTCGGCCTGTCCTCATAGCAGAGGTGCTCCAGCCTTTTGACCATTTTCATAGCCCTCCTTTGGATCGATTCCAACAGTTCCATATCCTTATGTTGCGGATTCCAGAACTGGACACAATATGCCAGGTGGGGTCTCACAGGAGCAGAGTAGAGGGGGAGAATCCCCTCCCTCACCCTGCTGGCCATGCTTCTTTTTTGATGTAGCCCAGGACACATTTGGCCTTCTGGGCTGCGAGACCACATTGCCAGCTCATTTCAAGGTTCTTGTGAGTCAGCACCCCAAGTCCTTCCCCACAGGGCTGCTCTCAATCACATTATCCCCCATCCTTTATTGATACCAAGGATTGCCCTGACCCAGGTGCAGGACCTTCCACTTGTCCTTGTTGAACGTCCAGCTTGTCCAGGTCCCTCTGGATGACATCCCATCCTTCTGGTGTGACAACATGACCACTCAGCTTGATGTCATCCACAAATTTTCTCAGGGTGCACTTGATGTCGCTGTATATATCATCAATGAAAATACTAAACAGCACTGGTCCCAGTATGGGCCCCGAGGGACACCACTGGTCACGCATCTCCATCTGGACATGGAGCTGTTGACAACTACACTCTGAATGCAACCATTTAAGTAATTCCTTATCCACTGAACAGCCCACCCATCAAATCCATATCCCTGCAACTAAGAGAGAAGGATGTCGTATGATACCATGACATTACAGAAGTCCAGATAGATTACATCCATTGCTTCTCTCATGTCCACTGATGAGGTCACCCCGTCATAGAAAGCCACTAGGTTGATCAGGCAAGACTTGTCCTTGGACAAGACATTTTGGCTGTCTCGAATCACCTCCCTGTCCTCCATGTGATTTAGCATAACTTTTAATGGGATCTGTTCCATGATCTTCCCAGGCATAGAGGTGAGAAATCACAGCACATATGAAAAGTGATGCAGTGACTTGCAGTCTTTCTATTCAGTTGTTTATTGTCTACTCATTTAAGAAAGTTTTCAGTTTTGTGAGTATATAGTGAATGTCAGTGCTGAGCAAATTCAAGTCTGAGGAAATTGCAGTGTCACCGTTTACACAACCTTCTCTGTGACTTCTTTGGGAAGCGAGTGGCTCATAATTTACCATGCCTCTAGTTGACCTCTCCCCATCAGCATTCCAAGAATTAGTATTCTACAATAATCTGTGGCAGCTGCACAAAGTTCTTGTCCACTTCTTTTCAAGATATTTTGTGTCACAGCTGTAGTACTTGCAGATCTTGCAGTATCATTCATTCACAATGTAGTTTGTGTTCTACAAAAATAACTATATTTACTCTGCATTTTTGTTTGTTTCAAATTTCCAAGGGTTGAAAACCAATTTTAAGTCATACCGTAAGGCATACGATAAAGTAAGAGCCATAGATGTGTGTTAATTTATGTGATGTGTTTCATTTTCTGAAAGTGGTATTTGAATACGGTGTGAAACTTAAATACTGCCCCAATTAGGACAGCTATGCCACATCTTTAGAGGTTCTAGCAGAATACCTTTGCTTAATGCAAATAAAAGTGCCAAAATTAATGTTATTCTCATGAAATGTGGTGCGGGAGGACTTACAGTAAAACCTAACAATTCCTTGACTCTTCTAGATGAAGTAAGAAAAAATATCTTTATGGAGGATGATTAAATGAAAGACTTGTCTTTCACTTCAAAACAGTATAATGTTATGCTGGTCATTAAAGTGAACTGCTGTTTTCCTCTCATTTTTATGACAGAATTGAAAAGAAAAGCACTTGAAAAATACTGATCTTATAGGATGAGAGAGTATAGTATGATCCTTTGCAAGTGGTAATTTGATTTGCAGAAATAAGTGCTGAGTTCATGGATATACATGGAATGGGATTTATTTCATCTGATTTTAGACATCCTGAATGATGCAAGTAAGCTAGTAACTTCTGCAGTCAATGCAGAGAAATAGATACATTATGGAAATAGTTTCAGGGTGTTACTCTCTTCAGGAAAATATTCCCTGTATTAGGAAATCAGTCTGCTTTCAAAGAATTTGCCTTCCATGCAGGCAAATAGACAAAGGAAGTCTGTGTTTTGTAGTCAGCATGCTTGTTCCAATCTAGGGAAGCTAATAGAATAGAATCATAGAAAGATTTAAGTAAAAGAGACCTCCAGTGAACTGCCTTTTCAGAGAAGGGCTAACCAAGCTCTATGAATTCAATCAAATTCTGAAAAATGCTCAAGGATAGAGATTCCACAAACTCTTGGGATAATTTAATCCTTAATCATCACTACATTAAAGACTTTGTCCATTTTGCCCAATTAGAATTTCCCTTCTTGTAAATTTTCTGTTGGTTGAGTCTTTAGGTTCTGATCTTTCCTGAGCACCAAGTCTTCAACCTATTTGTCCTGTGCTAATTCTAGCACAGGATGTTTGTCAACAACATAGACCTCATTTCAATAGATGTCCAGGCTTCTTATTTGGTGCAATCAGGACAAATGTATCTATTTCCCATTGGGAGCTTGAGAGCTTTTCTGTTTCCGTCACTGGGAACTGTGAAATTTGTCTCTCTTTGTGCATGTTTTTTTCCAAGCGGATATCCAGCTATATGAGAAGTAGCTGTGATGTACCAAATATGTTTATGCATCTGGTTATTCCACACTCCAACACAGTACAACCAATGTTAACCTAGCACTAATCTATTTCCATATTCCAGACGTGTTTTGAAAACTTCTGCTCAAACCCATATCAGTTGGTGGGCAGCTGTAAAGTTCAGATAGCTTCTGACTCACAGAATCTGATTCTATTGTTTGGTTGTACTTCAACAAGAGGAGGTGTTTTGAGTAAGCTGGAACATCTTTTTTAAATTTATTTTGATTGAAACCATGAACTCTTGAAACACTTCCTTGAAAATCCAGCCAGTTGTTCTCTTCTCTTATTCCCCCTCATTTTGTTTCTCACTAATCCTAATTCATAAGAAAGATATTTAAATGAAGACAGATTAAGTATAAGTACTATGAAGGTATTTGTTCTTAGAAGATTCAGTGCCACTTGGCTATTCTCTTTCATGCTTCATTCAGGAATAGTTGTGAAGTCTGCAGACTGGAATTGTGCCAGTGCTTACAGGCTCTGAAGACAAATTACAAAGAAGGTGTGTGAATGTTGGATGTGGAGTTCCCTTCTATGCATAGAATTCCTTTCAAAGTCAATGCTCCTCTGAGTTGGTCATTTGGTACTCCTGGTTTATTATTAAAAAATTTGCTGATCTTATGAGCAGTCTTCAGATTCACTGAGAGGTGTCTTCAGAGCTGTGGCTAAATCCTTTGGTTTCTTGTTGCATGAGCTGACCTTCCTCTGATCACTCCACGTAAGTTTTCACCTTATTATCCAGGATGGTAGTGTTCCCGTGGTGGCTTTAATGAAAACGTGCTGTATTGTTTAGGATGACTGAAGCAGGTGTTTACCTTTGTATTTAAAATCCTTGCATGGTTACAAGTTAGTTGCTGACAGCAAACTGAAACATTCAGTGTTGTGAATTTATGTTATGTTATTATTCTCATGGCCAGAATCACAAGAAAACTATCACTTAGGAAGCCTGACTTTGGTGTTCAAATATCCCACAGGTTTAGACAGTTTATCACTTCTTTCAGTTTTACAGAACCTAGGCAAAATATTAACAGTAAGCCTGGAGAATATTCAGATAGATGTATGTTTATCCTAGGTATAGTGTCTGTAAGTCTTGAGAAGATCAAATGTTTATATTTTATACAATCATTTTGTATGAGTATATGGTTGTTGCTCAACTACTTCTGTATTACCTCCTGGTTCTTCTACCCTTTATTATTCCAAAGTAGTTATCTTAATAAAATAAAGTTAAATAAATCTTACATACTTGATTATAAGTTGTGATGAGTTGGCCTTTAGAATCAGATGATACTAAAAATTTACATTTACATCTCTAACATTTCTTGTTAGACATGAACACCAACTGTATAGGTTGGACATGGCTTTCAGGCCACAAAGATCAAATCTGTGGGTTTAGCTTTTCTGTCTACCATCACTCTATATTTAGAGATGTATTTTAGAGATTTCTCCTAAAGCATGTTTTCTCTTTTGTAAATTGCATCCCATTTCTGTCCCCGTACACTCCCCCATTCTGTACAATTAACTGTATTTTAATCTAGCTCTATGATGCATTTTGTTCTGAACAGGGACCATCATTTGTTATAGTCATTTTTTGCAGTGTCTGTAAATTAGATAATTATTCTCATCAGGCTTTCCAAAGGAAAGAGTCAAGTTGGTTTTCACTCAGCAATGTACATATTCTGAATAACTCAGCAGAGTCCAAATAATTATCTCTTTTTAGAGTTCTGAGGTGGTAAAACAATAGCTAAAAGCAACAGTGAACAACATTTCCCAGAAAGGCGTTACATAAAGATGCTGTCTAAAATGTTATGTTGTTCTCCTGGTAGGTTTCATGAGCTAAGTAGGCTCTGGGAGATTGCTAAGCCAGGCTCCCAACTCTTTGAAAAACTTCGGAGTCGTGTATTGAGACCTGGCACCAACTCCTAAGCGATTAGAAACTAGTTGCTTCTTTTTGAACTGAATTATTGCTGGAAATCCCACACTCTAGATAAGACGACATCACTCATATCCAACAGTTATGTCTAAATTTAGTGTTAAACTTTAGTTCAGCGTCAATCATCTGTTTCCTAAATTTCCTGTTTTCTGTGTCAGCATCTAGATGCATGAGTGATTCTAGTTAATTTTCTTTTTGACTGTCTCCCTCATAAAAATTCACTCATGCTACTTTCTTCTGTAAGGAAAGAAGAATTTCTATGTGCTTTTCATTTGTTTGTTTCATTTTTATTTTTCCCTCTTTAATAGACAGTATTACAGTAATCTCAGAGTAGGGTAAGGGACTGTGGCTCTCAGGTTAAACAGACTTCAGTTTTCGTTTCCAGGAAAGAAGTTTACGACTTTCTAATATCTCACCAAATCAATTAAAAATATGAGTCTTCTTAGGACTATGAAGGTGTGTTATAAGACCCAGACTTAGCATGGCTATTTAGAAATAGAACTGCATTCTGGAAGTATCCATAATCTGTTCTTTCCTCTTAAACACTCTTCCATTCCTTCCAGAGCATCTTCATGTTTGTCTCAGTTGGGAAAAGTCTTGGCAAGAAATCTGACCTTATTATTGTTCCATAGAGCTATGTCCAACAACATAGCAGTTCAGAAATTAATGTCATAATTTCTGATCGACTATTTGTTTCAAGTTTTATAAAAATCAAAACAATAAGATTTTCTAACTCTGCTAGTCCACATCTCAGGAACCACCTTCAGTGCTGTAGGAGGAAAGTCATAATCTGGCATACTTGCACTTCTGAAAAAATCTATTTTAAAAATATTGTGATGGAGGGGATAAGCCAGTAAGTCTGCTGCGTTCCAAACTGACAGAAATTTCTGTACTTCAATGAAAACAAAGCCAAACTCTTCTCTTGCCTTGCTATTACACAGTTCAAAGCTGGTAGCTGAAGGTAAACAAGTAAGCACTTCAGAAAATAAAGACATATTTCCAAGCTTACACATAGAAATATCAGTCTTTTTTTCCTGCAAACATCAGAAAGCATATACCACAATAACACATTAATAACACATTCACAATATGCTTTCAGTCATATCTGCGGTAAAAAAAGCTCTCTTGGACTCGACATGGAGGCATATTTTTACTTGTTTTCTGAACTACCTGAATTGCATGCCTCCATTTTAATATGAGAATAAGGTATATTCTGAATATTTATATTTTTTTATGACACTTGGTCCAAGAGAACTAAGTGTTTTATTAACCAGAAGGTTAAAGAAATGTGCTTTGCTTGCATAAACCCATATGCTGCCCTGCAGACAGAAGATGATGTAATATGTTGTCAGACGTATTTGTTTGACTACCTTGGGGCATCAGAGCTTCATTTGACTCCCAATTTACTTTTAGTACTAGTATGAAATTTTATTCATAAAACATAACACTTTCATGTTCCTTGCTGTGAGTCTTACTGTTAAAACTTGGTGGACAGTCTAAAGAGGAGCTGATTTATTGTGGAAACGTTGATAGAAATCCACCAAAGAGCTCAAACCTGTGCCTGGCTTTGTCAAACAAGTGTCAGTCTGCTTCTTATACAGAAGCTTGCTTTACACCTGGGTTTAACAATCTGTGATCGCATGATTACAATGGCCTTTCCTGGCCTTAGTCTTTTAAAATGGTGTGAGAAAGCACCAAACCTTAAAAACCCTTGACCTTTCTGCCAAATTACTTTTCCCTCTCATATTAATTGTCATCTATTTTTTGCTAATTTAGGTGATTTGAACAAACATGATTGCATGGAAGGTTTTGCGAACTCTTTTTTAGCCTGGAAGGATGTGAAGCTATTTATGAATCAAAGAAGGCTACATTTAATTGTCACTGAGCCTATGATTTATTTGGCAGGATTACTGCAATTTACTGATTTATCTGTTTATTTTGTTGCTGTCATAAAATGCCCTTTACTCAGCGATGGACTGATACATTTGTTTTTGTTTGCTTTGTTTTTCCTTATTAGTAAACTGCTCCAGACTCTCTTAATTTACTTAAGCCATATGCTTTCCAGAGGTTTTGGTCATTCATCTGAAACAAGAGGAATGATGCACAGTGCTATATACAGCTTATCTTGTGCTGTCCCAGGTGTATCAACTATAACAGAGGTCTTTTCGTTTTTATTTTATAATACTACAAATTTCTGTGTATATATCGTTGCTGCAAGTCTACTCAAAGCTGACTCAGAGCTGCTTGCCAGAAATGTGGGTGTGAAGAAGGCTATGAGTTATTTTAACTCTTTACTTTGAATTAAATGACAGCAGATTTTTGTGTGTGTATTTAAAACAAAGGAAAAAAAAAACTAGGTCTTTCAAAATTAAATGCATTGAAATTAGGAAGCTACAGATCCTTCTGAAAAAGCCTGGTGGATTTAGTAAGAATAAAAGGAGAAACTTTTACAGAATTGTACATAAGTTATAGAAATAGAAATACCAAGCACTCTAAAAAAACTGTAGAATTTAATAGAAAATGAGAATCTTTCTAAAATTGCTTTTTTAACCATCCTATAAATCGTTAAAATGAGGATATCATTCTCAATTAACCTCTTTAAGGAGGCTCTGAATGTCTCTAATTCTCTACTTAGTTTCAAAGGAGTGATCCAAATTCTGCAGTCTTTCTCCCATGATTGGATTCACTGACATTAGTGGCTTTGTTCAGAAAATGCAAAACCTATGCTATACATCATGCCAAGTTATAGGAGATTTATTGAACATAAAATGTTATCTTACTTTGCAGTGCCAATCATTCACACTGCAGATATTGGTATTCCTAGGACAGAATCTATAAATTGATTTGGTGGTTGGCTACCACACTAGCCTGGACAGCTGAGATCATGTCCAGAACAAAGGTAAAATGTTTAGAGATGAAGAAACTATTTAATCAGAATCTCAGGAAGCAGTATGTCACCCTGGGAACCACACCACATGTCCACTTGTTTCCTAAAGTGCTGGATGTATTCATCCTTGGAGACTTCAAAATGCTGCAGAGGGAGTTTCCAGGCAAGGACTGGGATTCTCCATGTTCATATTTAATTATCTGAAAGGAGGGTTGTTGACCACAGCCAGTTTTCTTAGTGCCTTCTGTGATAGTGTTGCAGATATGAAAGAGAGCTCTGTCTGATGATTCATGATATTTTTTATTCTTCCTATAAGTAGTTGTCTTAAGTCAACTTTTGAAAAGTCTGTATCTTTTAGGAAAAGCTGACTCATCTTCTGAAGGTGCCAGTTTCTCTCTAGGAGAGGCAACCTCTTTTAAGCACAGAGGCATAACTGTAGGTTACAATTGTATTATTGAAAGATGTTGAGAATTGTCATCCAGACTTGTATCTGAGAGTTTTTGAGGTGAAGACACACAATAGAAAATGCAAGCCTCCAAGTAGAAGATTCTCTCACTCCATGCCAGTGGGTATGATTGTTAGACAGGGGCTCTGTCTCATGCCAGTAGGTAAGATCAGGTACATGATGGTCCTCACAATTTAGGATGTACAATGAAATCATGAACTACACAAAAGGAAAAACAGAGAGATTGTGCTTTTTCACAATACTAAGTCCTAGCTTATGGCCCCTCTAATACAAAATGGAGCCCCTTGATTTGTTTTGCATTTTGATGTATGCTTGATTTTGAATGTGAGTGATGTACAGTAGTGATCTCATTTGCTCAACTCATGACAGGTACCTCAATTGCATTTTGTGACACCAAGGTCTTCACTCCTTCTTATTCATATCTAGCTTGTGAGATGGTTTTTATTCCCCCCCAAAATTTAGACTATTATCCTTTATGTTTCAGGGCTGTATTACAAATAGTTTGACCTCTTATTTTGAAGTGAAGTTTAACACAGAGGCAATATTTTTTTTTCGTTCCAGTCAAATGACTATGCTGTTGTACAATTTTCAAACACCACATAGGAGATTTTAAAGCACTTGTATACTCTCTTTTGCTTTCTTTTTCGTCTTTGTCAAAATAATACTCTTGCAAGCCGCCTGTTTTGCAGAAGGTGAAAAAATATCTGTGTTCCAGCACAAAGAATATAAATGGCTTTGAGATTACAACGTAATTTCAGGCTCAGAAAATGAGATCGGTTTCATCCAGGAATAAAGAGAGAAATAGTGGAAAAGAAAAAGTACTACTATTGAAATGTTTTCTTTCTGTCTCTTTGGGCTGTAGTTACTTCTTTCTGTTTTGGCCTGTTTGCTAGTTGAAGTGAAGTATATGTTTAACGTTAAAATGGTGAAAGCACAAGTTGTTTGACTGAAATAAGTTGCATTTAAAATGGAGCTGTCATCTTCCCTTCGCCTTCTCTTCATGTCTTCATACATTCTTTTGAACCGCCAGAATAAATCAGATGGAGAAAATTATGCAGTAGAAACAGATTTATATTAATAATGATTCTTAATTGTGGTAACTGGTGTAAAGCAAAGGTATTTTGAAAGATAACCAAGGAATGGGCACACTTTCAGAAGCAATCGTTACTTTGACCACTTTTACTGATCCTATGCATGCTTTTAGGCTGCCCCGGTTGTGAAGGAAAATATCAACTTAAACCACTTCAACAAGAAGTCTCTGATCTTATTTTAATCTAGGGCTGTGTTCCTTAAGTTAGGGGTACATAAAAATAATGGAGGAATTTCATGATTCTTAGCAGGGGTCAATTTGAAATGGCATTGTGCGTGGCCATGGGATCAAATGTGTGTCATTGCCATCAGTGCACTGTCTTGTGCCTCTGGTGCAATGATGCTGTCACCCCTCAGTAGTTTGTTCTGGAGGTTAACCATAATAGGCACCTCAGCCCCACAAGGTCCTTACTTCATGGTGGGATGGGAGAGAGAATCAAAAAAATAAAAGTGAAAAAAATCATGGATTGAGATAAAGACAGTTCAATAGGTAAAGCAAAAGTTGCATGTCCAAGCAAAGCGAAATAAGGAATTCATTGACCAATTCCCATTGGCAGGCAGGTGTTTAGTTTCATGTTCCAGGAAAGCAGAGCTTCACCAACCATAATGGTCACTTGGGAAGATGCCATCACTCTGAATATCCTCCCATTCGTTCTTCTTCCCCTAGATTTTATTGCAGAGCATAATGTAATGCGGTGTGGAATATCTCTTTGGTCAGTTGGGGTCAGTTGTCCCAGTCGTGTCCCCTCCCAGCCGCTTGTGCACTTGCTGATAGGGCAGTGTGAGAAGCAGAAAATATATTGACCCATGTAAATACTGCTCAGCAATAGCTAAAACATCACCTAAGTGAAACACCAATACTGTGTTGGTCATAAATCCAAAACACAGCACCATAGGAACTACTTTGAAGAACACTGTCAATGAGGAGAAGTAAGTGCCTGAAATTTAAGTAGCTCAGATTAAATGAGCACTCAGAGTCTTCGCTTTACCTCCTGACAATGGAGAGATCCCAGGTGAACTATCTTAGGGACAGACATTGATGCTGCCAATGTCTAAATTTAGCTGAAATAAATCCTCCACCTTGCCTAAATCCCTGAAGCCCGAGTTCTCAGAGTCTGACACAAATCAGAAATGTGAATATGAAATGCTAGACACCTTCCTTTCAAACAATATAACTTGAATAGAGTGGCCACCTGTAAAAAGAAATACAAGGTTTGGTTGTATTCTCACCTTTTTTTAGGAAAGGTCAAAACACAGATCAATCTTCTCTCAGAAGAGAACTCACTAGAAAGCAGAGTAAATTACATCCATAGCAAATATTTCAATATTAACAAAGTCTGTAAATCGCAGCAATGAAGTCTGCCTCCATGTTTTTGGAAAACAGATGGAGGAGGAAATTTCAGGATGTCAGTCTTGAGGGACAGAGGTAATTGCTGACAGCCTTGATTTTGAAACACAAATTCTGGAACAAAATTTGTCCTTCTTGCTGACAATTTTAAGTTGTTCTCTAGTTAAGAGAAGGAATTGTTCCAACTCTTCTTTGGCACATGTTGCACAAAGCCGAACTGCCTAGGGTCAGCATTCTCTATTCCATTCATGGGTAAGTTTCAGGCATATAAGTATTTAATGAGAATTTTGGATGTCTGAAAATCTTACCCCCGTCTTTTAAGGTAAAGATAAAATAAAATACAAGTTAAACACATCACAAAAATTATTAAAAGTATCTTTAAACTTCCTGTAGCAGCACTAAGACAAACAACTTGTTTTGCTCTACTGTTTGCTTTTAATAATACCATATTTGTTTATTTTTAGTCTAATTTTGAGGTTTAGATTTTTTCTCTAATTAGCTAATAAGATGCATTCATAACAATTTGTGTGATTATAATATGACTTTAATTGTCTCTACGGTGCCATGAGTCACTTGGCAAAAAAGATTCATAACTACTGATATTATTGACATTCTTTTGTAGTTTTCCATTTTCATTTTAGAAATATAATATTAAAATATTTGAAGCGATGATTTGTCAGGAGAATTGAAGGATTCATCTATTTAATTAACTTCCCAGAAGGAGAAAAATCAGCTAGAGATTTGGTCACTTTTGACTTTTACTATATCTAAAGAATTCAGTAGATGTTTATCAGAGGTTTCACCAATAGTTACCTATTCATAGTTGTCTTTTAAATTCACCTGAACACTTTTCTCTTTAACAAAGCCCTCAAGGATATGTGGCAGTAGTTAAAAACATATGTCCATATTGCATTGTTTGTCGCTAATAAGGATTGTTTGATTGTATTCTTGTGTTGTTTTTGTCTGTTGTATTCAATTCAGTCGTTGGTTACACCTGTCCTGCAGCCACTTAAACGAGCTACTTTGAATGAGACTAACAGTCTAAGATATGAATGTAGGCCAAGATAAACCAACTTCTGCACATCTACGGAATCCTGGGTGGGTTTTGAAGTCAAAATGGCATTGCATACAGCTCAAGCTAGGCTGATACCTGTACCCAACCTAGTTCAGTTGTGGGGAGTCTGCTTTAAAGACATGGCTGTGACTCTTCCAGGCAATGACATTTGGTTTGTATCTTCATTTATAAGGAATTATCAAGTTTCTTGTGTTATTAATAACTTGGAACTTAAATTAATACCTTTAAGCAATATCAATATTAAAATACTAATGCAGTTTGTAAACCTTAAGGCTTAATCCTTGGAAGCTGATGTAATTGGACATAGTTACTTTCTTCTCTGAACTCTAAACCAAACTGGTTTTCTGACCTAATTTTGGACCTTCCATAAAATCAGTGCATAACTGGGATGCTACATCAGGTGAACAGATATGTCATTCAGCTGAGTTTTGATTTGCTCTCTTACATTTAATCAAAATCAGTCTTTGATACAGAAACAAACAAACAAAAAAAACCTGAATAAATATAACTTCAAACAAGAAATATATTGAGAAAGTCCTCATTTGCAAAGTTGTAGGGCACACGGCAGCAGTGAACAAGATATACATATTAATGCTTTGGAAATGTGGAATATTAAACTCTAGATTTGACTTTTAAAATGCATCACATTAGTGGAATACCCTTTTCTCTAGATCAGCATAAACCATTGTTTGAAAAACAAAGTTTCCTGAGCCTGGATGTACAAAAACATAAGAATTACTCTTGGTCCAGACCAAAAGCTTGTCTAAACCGGAACTCTGTTTGCAGTGGTAGCTAAAAACAGATGCTCAGGGGCAAAGCATCTGGCTGGAGAGCTACCTGGCAGAGAAGGATCTGGGGTGTTGGTTGACAGCCGGCTGGTTCCATATTTTCTACAAGTGGGGTTATTTCTGCTCCTTATGCTACTTTTTTTTACTTGTTAGGGTCAACAGCTCTAATTGTTCTTTTGGTACCATGAGAAGTGAAGATATATATATATGTATATTTTAATCCAATGATGTGAACATGACAGTGGGAACAGATACACTAATAAAGTTTTAAAACATAATGGGACTAAAAAATAGACTTTTAAAACGCCCATGGTTTACGTTAGAAAACTGTTGAGGATTCAATAGAGGCACTTCTGTTTCACAAAAATTGCTCTTTCCCTAGTAAAAATAGCCTCCACCATTTTCTTCACTGCTGCAAGAGCTACATGTGATTCAGCAGATTTTTGAGCTTGGGTACATCATTTAACATCTGTGTCTCTATTTAGCTGGCAAGGTCAATTTGTTTCTACTAATACATTTCCCTCAACTACAAGGGGCAATCAGTTCATGAATTCCCAGAGGTTCGGTTCTTCTTGCTCTCCCTTCTCTCTGACACAATTCCAATCGGTGATGCTATGAAGCATTATAAAGTTAACCTTCTGGTGTATATTGGTAGACGCGCTCAATTTTTATCCATCTTTTAGTTCCTTTGGTGCTGAAGTCTTTGTTATAGTCATTGTCTATATGATATTAAGCCCTTGGATGTGTTGCACCCTTTATTACTTTGATGAATGGAAGGCTGAATGGTGCTTAAAACAGTTTGAGAATATCCTTTTGTCGCTCTTACAGCTGTGAATTAGCTATCTTCATTGCAGATCAGTCCTGTGTTCCCTTTTCTTTATGGAGGTGTTCAGAATTAATAGCCATCTATTCTTTGGACTGATGCTTGCTTCTGCATACCCTAAGTTCAGCCTGAAACGGGCATCACTCCTGTACTGATAAATATGGTGATATACCAGAACTGTCTGCTTTTTGTATCCTCCAGTTGTTATATCTCTAGGCTGACATCTTGAACTTGTGTTTTATGAAACACTGACGTGTTCAGACAATATCTCCCAAAGAACCATGGTGCTTCTGATCAGCTATTTTACAGATCCACCATTGCTGCTCTGAGAAGGAGCATGTCACCAGTCTCTACTGGCAGGAAACTGTCAGACATTGTTCCTACTCTCGGCTTTATGCGTGCGCAAAACATACAAATTTGAGAAACGACAGCCAATTTTTGGGTTTATTTACACAGTGCAACAGAATGGAAGGTGAGCATCCCTAAGGTAATATCAAATGCCTCATCCCTTTGTTCCCTCTTTCCTTGTACTGTTCTCACATACCTGCTTTGGGAATCAGAATAATTGTTTATTTTTTTATATCCTACACCCCAGTTTTATACGTAGTACATAAACTGGTCACTTAAACTACTAATAGGTTAGGCTTTTGTAGATCAAAAAGAAAATCAATGTTTTCAACAGAGAATTCTTTCTGTTGTTTCTTATTTACAATGACTTTTTTGAACAATTTTTCTCTTGACTCTTATTGTTGAAGGAGAACTGCCAAACTGCATGTTTCAGCATATTTCTCTTCTGCAGCTAACACTGGTAAATACAAGAGGAATTTTAGAAGTCTGTTTTAGTTAATCGGTTCAATGTTTGCTCATTTTTCCCTCAGGTGAAGTGTATAGTGGGTCAAAATCATTTTAGTAAAGAAGTATTTAGTATTACAGCTTTAAAAAAGCAGTATAGGACAGGCATATTATGCCAAACTTATACATGTATTATTCCTCAAAAACTAACAATCTATATAAGTCAATACCATATCAAGTTAAAAATACTATGTTTAGTATTTTGTTTAACAAGAACATTTTATGTCTGAATTCTAAAAAATGTAAGGAAGAAAACCCATGTAACATTAATTGAGTTCAGTGAAATTTATTTTATCCTTTGTTAAAGTTTATTCAAAATTAAATTGTATAAAATAAGTGATTTCATATAATTTATAGGAATCACTCTTTTTTCCATTTTTTGTTCCAAGGAAATGGTTGGAATACATTTTAGAAAAGCAAATATAGAAATAGCATGTAAGATGTTAACAGAAGATCAAGAGTAATATGAAATAAGTATTTGTCATTTAATCTTCTCCCTTGTAACCTGATTTCCTGACATAACCCCACTGACTTCAATGGAACTACATCAAATTACAACAGTTGGCTCCAGGCAAGTGAACATGAAGTCCTTTCAGAATGGGGCAATGGAAGTCCTCCCTTTCCAAAACATCAAACATCCAATAAAACACAAGGAATAAATCTCTAGTCTCTTGGGTCCCATAACTCACAGTGACAGCTCAGGTCAAGAAACAGCTCAGTGGCATTAATGCCACAGTAATAAATCTTTAGAGTATCAAGAGCTGGGATATTCAGTAGGAAGGAAAAAAACCTCATGGAGCTGTGTAAGCCTAACTCCAGTCTGTCAGGGTCAGAATTAGATGGAGTTAACAAATCTCTTCCATTCCTGAGAGTATGGTACAGAGACATTCAAGTTAGGTCTGAAACCAGTAAGGCTGTACCTAGTCTGAGCTAATAAGCTTTGCCAGACTTCAGTTGACCTCCATGTGTTTATGATGTTTCGTTAGTGCCAGCTGGATAACCCACCTGTGCCTAACAGAAAGTTGGCTGCACTTGCTTCTTCTCAGAGCATACTTTGACCTTCTCTCTTGGCAATGTACAAAACAAGCATAATAAGAAAAACTAAGAGCATATGGATAAGAGGTAATGCCTTTAATTGGGAGCTTGCATATGGCTGCAAAAAGTAATTAAAATCATGCGAATTCTGCAATTAAAATCCCTGTTATAAGGTAAAACACTGAGACAAGCATATAGGAAGGTTAGGGAAGGATGGTTACTGAGGTACTTCTGTGAATCTCTGGTTTAGAAACTGGGCTTCAGTCTCCTGATTATCTCTTGCTTAATTTTCTCTTGAACACTTGCCTGATCAGAGTAATAAACATTTTTATTTTTTAACACACCTTGACTGCAAACTGAATCTTTCTTTTTAATGTAAGGGGAAGGCAAATAGTACTGTGTATATACATTCCTAAAAAAAGAGGAAGGCAAGGAACAAGAAGTAAGATACTACTCCAGTAATATATTCATTCTATTTGGATGATTTTTCAAATAAACACACAAAAAGCCTTGAGACAAACTTGCACGTAGTGAAAAACCTCCACTCTAACTCATGTTACCAACACATTATTCTTCTGAAAAGCCATAATTTCCTGCAGTTGAGGAATTTCCAGAAAATTCTGAGAAAGACAATAGTATTTGGTAGGCAATATTGCCAGTGGGGTCCCTGTAGGATAGATTCACAACCCTGTAAATCTTTTGTTTAAATCAACTATGTGCAGCTTCTTGCCTCTTTTTTTCACAGGGGGTGGTGTGGTTATTACTTCAGGGCTTAAAAGTCTATCCCATGTTTAGAGAAAATTTTCAAAATGGTGTATGTATTTTTTAAATTTTTTATTAATTTTGCTAACTGGTTTACAAACACAAGTCCAGTCCAGATTTGATGTGCTAGATTATGAGTTTACGTAGAGTTATTACTATATAAAGAGAACAAACCTTATCGAACTGTGACTGTTTTCTTCAGTTGTGTTCCCTGAAGTGGGTAGGATTATGGTCAGGAAAGCTCCGAGAGGGCTGCCTGGAGCCTCTGATGATACGAGCTGCCTGCTCCTCTCCTCTGCTGCAGTCTGCTGCCTTCCAGCAGAGATGACAGGATGGTCTGCACTTGTCATACAGCGTGAAGTCAAGCAGTTTAGCTTCAACTCACCTTCACTGGCCATTTAAGCTAAGTTATCAGTCTTCCCTAAAATAGATGACAAATGCACAAATCTTGTTGAAAAATCTTTTTCTGTGAAGGCTGAAACAACAGGCGGAGTCACAAAAACCTGGAGGTTTAAGGGATAGTGCAGTAATGTTCGAAATTCTGACAACTCTTTCTGCTTTGTACATATTCCTGCAAGCTCAGACTCCTCTTTGCCCATCCTATCTGGTTCCATTTTATTAACTACATTTCATAGCATGTCCAGTCTCCTAGCACTCTGAGGAGAAGTGGAACTCTTTATTTCCTTGGCCTTTTCCTAGTGTGTCATGATATAAGTATTACAATGTGTGAGATCATTCCAGTCACCCTTGTTTCTGAACATTCCAGTCTGAAGGTTTTGTTTAATGGAAACTACAACCTGTTGTGGAGCCTCACCAAGAAAGTCATGGTGCTCTGAACCATGTCTTGAACCATACCATTTCTCTTCACTGTTAAGGTTGATGTTCTTTTAAAGCCTTTCAAAAGAGAGGGTTTATCTGACTATCTACCTACATCCTGTGACTAATGGGAGATTTGTTCTGGTATGGATGTGTCACAGGGTGTGATTAGCACATATGTGATACAGACATGCTGTTCATCATGTAGAGTGAACTTACAGAGCTCTTCTTAAACATTACAAAACTACAGGAGAGAACAGCGCTGGCACTCAAGGGGAAGATTTATCCTAATGCCTTTATTCCTTGCAAAATGTGTGATACTCTATACATGTCATATGTAAACTTGAAAGTACAGCAGCTTGTTAATTTTGGTCTGAAGACCTCCAACCTGACAGGTTTTAGGGAACAGGAAGGTAGCCAAAATTTGGTGAGAACAGAAGATACCAAGTAGACAAAAATGTACTAGTGCTGTTCATAATTTTATTCTGAGCTTTATTTCATTATTTTCTAAAGTTAAACTACACATTTCATAACAAAGTTCATTGAGTCTTTCTGCATAATGAAAGGAGATTGCTAATGTTAATGATAAAGGTTTCACCATACTTTTTTGCTGAAGGCATTCCACACTTGGCTGAGATCCAAAGGCCATGCATTCCGGATCCAGCTCCTAATACAAAGTTCCTGAATAACGCAGAATAAATTATTTTGCCCTTTTTCCCTCAGTCTCCTACATTTGCCGAGAAAGTATTCTGACAGATTGAGACCACATTGTAGTCTGGAAGTTTAATGGAAGTACAGGCAGCTGAAATACAGACTTCAGTCCTGATATCATCAGGGTGTGTCAGAGCATTATCTGACAGAGCTATATACCTGCTGATGTGCTTTATGTTGACTAAAAGTGTGCTCATGTAAGTGGGTCCAAACTCCCACATCACGATGAAGACTCCCAGATCATGTCTACACAACTTTCTGCTACACCCATGAAGTCCGGTTTGTTCGAAGTGAACAACAGGACCAAAAACCTCTTTGGAATGTGTTACAATGGTCAGACATTTCAAAAACTGGAAAGTAAGGAAGTCACATGGAGATAAAATAGAAATGAAACAAATAATGAATGTAATTCCTTGCCATAAGACACTCAAGAAGTGCATAAGATCCTGTATGGATGGATGAAAATCTGACTTAAAATTAACTGCTAGTCACAACAAAATGTTGCCCGAAAACATTGGATTTTCCTGGTGTTGATCCTAAATATCTCATTGCTGCACTTCCACAGATCTGTAACACCCCTGAAATTACCTATCAATCCATTTATCCTGCTTCTGAGTTCATTTGCATTTCCTACCATTACCAACCCTGTTACTTTGCTTTCATTCGAGTCCCATTGTTTTGCTCAAACTATTTATATTCTAGTGCTTGCTTACACTTCAGTCCATGACTTATTTCTGAATTAGTTACAATCCCAGACACATTATTCAATTTACTCCTTTCTTTTCTCAGCATCTTATCTCTCTATCAGAATTCATCCTCCCACTTAGTTTTTCATCAGCCATATAGGTCAAGGATGGCTGATCTTTATTCACAATTCAAAAATATGAAAAAATACTTTTTTTTACCTACTTCCTAAGGTATTATTATTTTTTAATAGTTAACATGTTTTCTCTCCAACAATTTTTCTTAATAAGACCTCATTAGTGTTTTCACAAAATACTCTAGGTAGTCACAAAACTAGATAGGAAATAATCCTACCACTCAGCTGTATCTTCAGCAGTTCTGCTTACAGCTGATCAAAAAATGTGCACAAATATGTTTTGTGGATACCTATTGGGTAGTTACTTCATTGAGTTTGCATCTCACCAACAGATACTGGCTCACTTTGTGATCCTGATAAATTTTTGGGAAAGATTTTATTTCATCAATTCTCTCTTCTCTATGTCAAGTAATGACAAGATGGAATAAACTGGATTCTGGTAGTCCTGATGAATGTGCCTAGTGGGTCAAAATAATGTGTCTTTCTTTTTTTTTTAGGAAGTACACTCCCAGAACCAGCCTTGAAAGATTAGTGCATACATCCAGCATCAGATCTTGGGTAAAGATGCGGATGGAACGCCTCTCTTAAAAGGAAAGGCTGAGAGAGTTGGAGTTGTTGAGCCTGGAGAAGGCTCTGGGAAAACCTTTTTGCAGACTTCCAGTACTTAAAGGCAGCCTACAAGAGTGATGGGGACAAGCGTTTTAGCAGAGCCGGTTGTGGTGGGACAGGGAATAATGTTTTTGAAGTGAAATAGGGTAGATTCAAACTAGATACAAGGAAGAAATATTTCCCACTAAGGGTGGTGAAACACTAGCACAGGTTGCCCAGAGAGGTGGTAGATGCCCCATCCCTGGAAATATTCAAGGTCAGGTTGGACAGGGCTTTGAACAACTAGATGACCTTTAAAGGTCCCTTCCAAACCAAACCACTGTATGATTCTGAAGTGTGGAGAACCAAGCATGACATACTGCGATCAAGAAGCTTTGGAATAGTACTTAAAAAGACAAATCTAGGAATGATTTTAATACTGCATTTTGTAGCTACCTACATGTAATTTGCTTTGCGTGTTTTCTTTTCACTGACCTTTGTGTCTGTTTTTCAGGGCATTGTTTACTCTGTCTGTATTATGCTGTCTGGCTTTATAAATGGATCTGTTGTGTGGTAAAGTATCAAATGCTTTTTTTCTGAAATCTAGACAAATTATGCCCAATGCTTTCACCTTCAATGGGTTCAAGAAAATCAATTCAGTTATATTGGTAATGTACTTTCCAGCACTCAGCAGCCTTCTAGGCCTGAATTTTAATGAAACCAACCCACTTTGTACAGGCTGCTGCATGAGTAGTAATAATACTTCGCACTTATATAATAATAATTCTATTTACTAGGCAAGATACAAATGAAACACTCAGAATGTAATACCAAAAAAAAAATTGGAAGTCAAGATATTTTTTCAAGCACCATTACACCTGAAAATACAGTGAGCTGTAATGCTTTGTTTTGCTTTTCTCTCTCCCCAGGTCCCCTGAAGTAGGGAGCTGCAACAAGTTTAGCTACTCGTTACTGGTGCAAGCTGTTGCACTGAATGCATGATGATGTGTAACCAAGACAGTCTCTAGGTATGCTGTGATTTGTGCACTGCATAGCGTATGGAAGAAAGTAAATCTGGAATTATCAGACAGCTAAAAATAGAACAGCTATGTTTGGGGCCTTTTTGTACCACCGGTGCTAATATAGAAGAGCTAATTCCAGCACTACAGTCTGCATTGCCTCCTATTATCTGTGTTGTTGAGCCCAGAATCCTACAATTTACAGGGTTCATCGAACATTACAGATTCTTCAGGTGCTAAATTTGAACACTTGCAGGAAGCATTTTCCCAAAAATCCAACCCCGTAAGCTGTTGGAAATCTGGAAAAGATGGAGAACATCTCCTCTTGTGCTAGGGTAGTATACTGCTGAAAATAGTAATTCACCACTAAAAGCTGAAGTACTGGCAGGACAACAAACGTGTGCTAAATTGAACTAAAGTACTTCTAGGAGGATATTTATATACTAGTAGTTACTGGTCAATGTAATTACTGAAAAAGGTCTGTGTATGATGTTTTTTGTTTAATTTCATGTGGTTTCAGAGAACGTTTAAAGCTTTTAAAGGGAACTACCACATAGTATTGTGAAGACTCAGGGCTGAAGGCATTGTAAAATGGTGCCACCTGATCCTCTTGCTCTCTCTTGCCGTTTTTGGTACTGTTGTGTTTGTTATCCCAGATTTGTTACTCACATAAGACATTGGACACCCTGTAGTCAGGACAAATGCTCATTTTCCTTGTCCTCCTTTCTCTGTAAGGCATTATGAACAACAACCCCTTCTCCCTCAAGTGTTCTAATTAACAGAGCACTACCAGGGGAAAAACTATTATTGTTTTATCTTGTTATGTGAACATACATACCCTAGTGTGATGTCATACTGCTGGGAAATACCTTGGCATGATATATCATAGCAAAGCATTCAAGATTAGAAGCATATCCCAATAAATAGTATAAAAGAAGCAGGAGTCCTACAAAAATATTTCATCCTAAACTAGAAGAGAGATTTTCCACAGAACAGCTTCTCTCATCGCATAACAGTCTAAGTTTTTCAGGTTTTAATTAATGCCTTTCGAAAAAAACAACAAAACACCACATTTGCAATGTATGCATCATTTCCCCTCTGCTGGTGTTCTTAGGGGTCTGATTCTGCTCCTCTTCTTCTTTCACGGGCATATATATTGTGCAGCAAGGAGCTTGTGTAAACTGCCATAGAGCTATAACAATGTATTTCTTCTGAAAATTTGTTTTAGGGCCTCTGCTAGCACTATGGGAAAGCATCAAAAATACTAATTGGAGATGAGTGCTCAATGACTATTTGCAAAACTCTCTCATCAAATAAACTTTCTTCTTTATTACTACTGTAAAATCTCTAACTGTGGAAAAATAATTTTGTATGCTGCTACAGATGAACTTGGTTGAAAATCTCCTATGAAATATGCAAATAATTTCCCAGTCAAAATAGGACAAAAATGCACCTTGTAATTATTTACGTTCATTTTGTGAACACCCAGGTCAGGATCCTTGGGTCTTGAATTCAGGGAACCTAATTGCTCACAGATTCATGGGCAGCAGTAGTTGTGTGAAGCCCAGGAAACATACATTTAAGAAATTGTAATCCTTACATGCCCAAAGACAGAGGTTTCTACAAATATGTGACAGAAGTTATGCAAATTTTATATGGAACATGGCACAAATAAAGGCTAGTTTCATTTTGCTTTGTGTCTGTACTGCCCAGCAAATTTCAAATTCCAGCTAAAACTTCCTTTTGCTGGGCATAATGTCACATGTGAAAATACATACTCTGTTGTCTAATAAGAATTAGGTTCCACTTCATCCATACTGGAGGAATTAATAGGGTAATTCTTATTCTGCTCTTAAAAAAAAAAAAGAGTTTATAGTATATAATCTTATTTTCAGACTCTACCCTCTCTGTTAAATTTGAGTGAGGAATCGGTCAACAAGTTCAAAAGATACTGTAGAAATAAGCCAGACACCCAGAAACGGATGTCTGCAACGCAAAATATTTCATTGCTTACAAAACCACACTGCAAACTTGGAACTGCATTCTCAGCCAATGTAAATGTATTTATTAATACTGCTTCTGTGAAATTATGCTGATTTTTGCATGTTGAGATCTGAGATCTTTGGTAGTTTCTGTTAGAAATAACTGTTTTGTTGGATTTGTTGTACCTTAACATTCAGTTTGCCTTACATTCTCTAGGGAAATAAGAAAAAAAAGAAAGGCAAATGAAGCTCAGTTTCTGAAGCTCTGTTAGAGAATTTTAAGATGGGATCTGGGGTGATTTAATTGATATTGAGTAACATTAGAGAAAATATTCATCATCCTTCAATCCAAGGTGGCAAGGTGTTCTCAAAAATCTAAAATCTTAGTAAGAACTGAGGATTTAAATTTACTGCAAATAATTGTTAAATCTAAGGATCAAGAGGTGAAAGGGGGAAAAATTTTATGTGCAAGAGATACCAAAAAAGTGGATTACATCTGTAATGTCACATGAACAAGGTGTGATAAAGGAAATGACTCTCACAGACTATTTAAGAAATAATAATAATAACAACAACAGCAACTATTATTATTATTATTATTTATTACAGTTTGAAATTTCACTTGTAGGATGGCATTTTGAATAGAAACTCTGGTTGATTAAACTTTTAAATGGTCACATTGGATCCCATTAATCATGTGATACATGAGAAAGCAAGGCAGTGCTTGTTAGGAGATAATGTTGACAAAATTAATTAAAGATTTAAGAGGTGCTAGAGTGAGCTTAAAAAGACAATATGCCATTATGTAAACTCAACTGTTAAACTTCAGTGTGAATGACTGATATGACTTTTAAGTTAAATGAAAGCAAAACAGAGCTTTAAAAATAATAGGAAAGAAAAGATCTGCAGTACTGTTAGAATTTTATGTGAAGAAACAGAGGGACTATAAAGAGGGTATTGAAAGTGCAAATAGGAATAATGAAGCAGTACTGCTGAAGAATAATAAGATAAACATAAGAGATTATTTCAATATGTTAGAAGACAAAAATAGGAAAGAAAATATTAAGAAATTGAAATGGCAGTGTGAGTGTCTCAAACTGAGTAAGCAGGTAAGCCACATCTTTACTAGATTATCATCAACACAGCTGTGCAAACATTGGATTTCCACCTGGTTTTGGAAACAAACCAAAATAATTAGAGCAGTAGAATAATAAAAGGACACACCACATAAGGATCCTGTCTGTAAAAGATTGCATTCTACTATGGAGAGTGAGCTCAGAACATGGTTTGGAGATTTGTTTCAGATTGAGTCAGTGATGGCTCTAGATGGTCATCATCACTGCTTCTTGATTTTACAGTTGGAGAAACAGATGCTAAAAGACAAAACCAGAAATGGGATGGAAAGCCCATGAGGTTTATAGCTTTTTGGGTTAATTAGAAGTGGGTTTATTGAGATCTGAGCATTTCTTACCAATGTCAAGAAAGATGCTTTGTTTGATTCAGTTCCTCAAACTTTATTTTGTATTTATTGCATTTCCTTTTGAAGCAGCTGCTGTTGACCACTAGTGAATATTCATCCCTTACTAGATTAATTATCTTTCTTCTCTTCTTGAGTCCCATGAGAACTAAAATCAGAATTTAGCTTCTGAGATAGAAAAGCTTTTTTACTGCAGGCAGTAGTTGTGAGCTTTTCGTTCTCTGATTTTTGTGTGGCTAATAACCAAGACCCAGGGCATTGCTTCTTTTCTTAATGTGCTGATTTTTCTGGATGATGGAAGGAGGGGTAGGAGGCATGACATTTGCAGTTTATTATTATGCATGCTTGGGTCCTCTGTTCTCATAATAGTGAGTGATAAAACCAAAGCACGTTCTTTCCTCTTGGTGCCTATTTTGTACATAATGCATCTGTATTATGTGATAATCAGCACATCTCCCACTTCATTATAATATATATAGCTAGGAGTTGCAGGAGTTCACATACTCTGTTATATTCAATTTATTGTCTTGTGGAGCCCTCAAAAGTGTTGCAAAGTTTGGCCACTAGCACTCTTTGGAGTTTATATTGCTGTGAGATAGAGATGTGCTGACTGTTTAGCGAAGAATCAAAGTGTATTTAAAAGAAGCAAATATCACCAGAGAAAACTGCAATGAAATAACTTTTAGAGCATTTGATTAGGAGACTTTAAAGCCAAAGAACTTTAGAAAAAAACAGCAAGGGCAGTTAATAACCTTAATTCAGTAATATTCTGGCAAAGGTTAGCAATATACTTGATACTAAAGGAAATATGGTAGAAGGTTGCTGAGTGAGCAAGCATGCTAATGGAGATGCATAAACTACATTAACTGATGGGATTGTGGAGTGTAAGCCTGGCTGCGTTTTCAACATACAAATTCCATTAATTACAAGATTTAAGAAAAAAATAATATATTCACAAATTTTCTCTCTCCCACCTCGTCTTCCAGGTTTAGTGAGCGGAGAGGAAAACTTAGGATCTGGTAGAATGTTGGGACAGAAATCAAACAGAGGCTTGAAAATCTTTTTGAATTGTTTTCACAGAAATCAATCTATTTTTACAGACCTTAGAGAGAGTAATGCTGAGTATTCTGTACTAGCCTTGTGGGAGATGGGATATTTTTTCTTAAAATCTGTGCTTATCAGTCACAGACATATTTATCCTTTACATGTGATGTCATTGGATATATCCCAAAACTATAGCATGATGGGAAGAAACACAATTTTTTGCATGCAGTGATGCAAGAAAACTCTGACAAACAAAGGTGTAAAGCTTAGAAAAAAAAAACAATTAAAAAGAAATCTCTGGTTTTATGGGGAGAGAGAAATATTAAGCTACATCTTGCTAAGCACATAGTGAAAGCAAAAAAAAATTATGTGATGAGATGATTCATTCTGGACACAGATATTGCAAACTGTGGGGAATTTAATTGTCTTGCAATGAAAGGGTGAAGGCACAGAGATGGCAATAGCTTGTATTTGGCAGGAAGACAGCTCTACTAGCAATGATTAACTGCTAAAACCAAAGACTTCTGTAATACTGTGATCATCTGTACATATCTGCGGGAGAATTAGTGTGTGAAAATAGGAAAATTCATATAGGTTATAACAATGACACACTTCCTTCAAAGGCTGACTTGAATGTCTACCACGCCATATGAAAAATATAAGGTCTTAACACAAAAAATCCAGTGAATTCTAAAGCATAGTTATTTTACCATTCCAATTCTATAAATGAGACTTAGAAATCTACTAAATTAGCTTTCCTTTTTTCCCTTCACTTTATTGACAAAACAGAGAATTCTCCACAGAGATTACTAACAGCAAATACTGCTAAGTGAAATTTGTTACATTTGAGGTCATTTCCCTGGCAAATAATTAAGGAAGATATCCAAATAGCATCCATGAGTTGTTAGACATACTGCATACACACAAAAATACCACTTTTAGTAAAATGGGTTATTTTTGTTCATAAAATAAGGAAGGAAATCAGAAGCTGGGGGTTAAGAGAGTTACTATTTAGTATAAGAAGAAGCAAAAGCCTATTTTGCAATCCACAGAAGGCTATGTTTCCCAGGGGATAAAGGGTATTGCCTTGAGAAAATCCCAGTGAAAACCCCTCTTATAAAATCTTGCATTATCCCAACATCCTCTTAAAACAGATTAATAGGCAAGCTGTGTAATCTTACGCTCCTTTCTACTGTGTTTGTTTATCCAGGCGTATTTGGTGTCACCCAAGTGGGTCTGTGATATTTGGAGTTTTGCTGTACCAGCATTTGAACTTTATTATTGTATATTAGTAAACTGGATCCCTTGTCAGCATCCTGTAATACATCAGCAAACACAAAGGTCATTTATAACCCAAGAAGAAAAGGGTTCATACTCACCCTCCTCAAAATTTACTTTGTATTTTTTGATGCTGAAAAGACCACTGTGCACTGTACAGCACACTGTTGGTGTCTGATTGTCAAGGAGTGGGGAAGAACGTGGGTGTTTATGTGAAACACTGATTCTCTCACTCTGTCACCCTAAAAGTTACCTCCCCTCTTCTGCTTTTTAGTGTGTTGTTATTGTGTTTATGAAATAATATGGGCTCCCTCTGGTGACTAATTGAACACCTGCAAATTCCCAAAGCTTTCCATCAAAGAATAAAGCCTGTTAGATAAAAGCATCTGCCGTGTGCAGGAGGATGCCACACCTTCCACATTTCTGTGCATTTATAAATTCTGTAAAAAATCTGTGTAAGAACCAAATCACAGAGACAGCCACCTATTTTGTTCAAAACTCCAGGCATGCGGTTTCTATTCTAATCTTTTCTAACCATTAAAGACCACCCACTGTAAGTAAGCAATGCAAGGCTGGAATTACAGTCTTCACATGAAGACAACGATTTTAGCAAACCCATTTTCTATTGAAAGGACTGAGCCAGGGATAGAAAAGGGAGTTGTCACTGCCATGCAAAAACATGCTGGAATTTTCTAGAATGTTTCTGATTTGTTTCAGAGGGAAAAACAGCATCAACTTTTAAGATACACAGCATGTTTAAAAGGGAGCAAGACTAGACCAAAGTTTTAGGGACTTTTGAGACAGAATGGAGAAGTTCATAGGAATCACCACTGATAGGGATCACTATAGAATGAGGACAGTTTTGAATAGGTAATTTGGATGCAGCATTTAAATTTGTGTTGTGTGCAGATGTGTCCTTGTCAGATGATCTTTGTGGCTGAAAGCTCTCCTAACCATATTTTCTTTTGTAACAATAGAAAAAGTAGTTCATAAGAACTGATACATATTGAGTTCAGGTAGCCTTACACAAAAGCAAACAAAAAATGTTAATCTAGACTAGCAGAAAATCATTGGTTTTGTTTAATGTCCTGCTAGGGACCTAATTTTCTCTATTTTGGGCCATTTTGAATGTCACACTATTTTTTTGATGTTGTGGGATATCTCAGATGAAGACAGAGCATATTCTTTAGAATTTGTTAATCCTTGCTAAGGGGAACATTCCAGCATCTTAAATAACCGGAAGTTCTCTGTGTCTTTTGGATAGATAAGAGGGCAATCACAGGGAAAAAAATGGATAGTATTTTATTTGTAGTCATTCCTAAGACTTATAATTTTTCTTACTCTATCAGCATTGTTGCAGCCTTTAACATATTGTTGAAAAAATGATAATGGTTATCTATTTTGTTCTGCGTTTGGGCTGGGACAGAGTTAATTTTCTTCATAGTAGCTAGTATGGGTATGTTTTGGATTTGTGCTGGAAATAATACAGTGTCAATAATACAGAGATGTTTTCATTATTGCCAAGCAGTTCTTGCACAGCATCAAGGCCTTTTGTGCTCCTCGCCCCACCCCACCAGCGAGTGCTGAGATGGTGGGAGGGGACACAGCTGGGGCAGCTGACCACAACTGACCAAAGGGATATTCCATACCATATGATTTCATGCTCAGCATATAAAACTGAGGGATGAAGAAGAAAGGGAGGGATATTTGGAGTGATGGCATTTGTCTTCCCCAGTAACCATTATGTGTGATGGAGCCCTGCTTCCCTGGGGACAGCCGATCACCTGCCTGCCGATGGAAAATAGTGAACTTATTACTTGTTTTTCTTTGCTTGTGCACACAGCTTTCACTTCACCTGTTAAACTCTCTTTGTCTCAACCTACAAGTTTTTGCACTTTTACTGTTCTCTTTCCCCTGTTCCACCACAGGGACGTGAGCAAGTGGCTATGTGGGGCTTAGTCATTGGCTGGAGTTAAATCACAACACAATATAATATGTTTAATTACATTTTTTTCTTAGCAATTTTCTAAAACCTTTCAAAGCCGTGAAAGTTAACTTTATTTTAGGTTTCAGCCTAAAGACTGACATATGCAGCATCATTCTGCAGTCTGGTTAGATTTATTTTAAAAACCTAAGCATAATTTTTCTACTGTTGCATTTGAAATTGCAATGGTACAGTAAATTCTACAAGTGTTAAATCTCAGTCTCTCACACTGCCAGTCTATATTCAAATGTTTGGTCAAATTATACAGCTCAATAAATGAATCATTTTGTGTAAAGGTAATAAATTTCTCTTGAAAGTGGTGACTCAGATTACTATAATCTGATTTGTAAATAGTCACATACTTTACAATATTTGGAAAGTCACCTACTTGAGAGTCAGCGTACTTAAGTCCCTTCTCAGTCTCTTCTGTTTTCCTCCTGTGTGATGGTTTCCTTTTAGATATGGTTTGTGTCTTTGGCCATTAAAAACCTTACTCTTAAAAAAAGTACACTTATATCAACCAATGCAAGTTAATTTTTTCTAATATTAAGATTATATTATGAAGCTTCAGTATACTGAGAAAGAAATAGGATACAAACCTCAGACTGTCAGTTCTGTCAGCTTTAAAGAGCAACAGGAGAATCCTACTTGATGTACAAAGTAGTTTTTAGCACCTGAATTGTTATATTCCTTACTCTTTAAACTGTCAAAATAAACAGTTTATAATGGCACACCTCACTGTTTGCATTATTCAAGGTTTATGATTTCTGCTGCTATTTTAGCAAATACAAAGAATGAAAATATTCTTTACGTTACCTTCAAGATCAAATGATAACTATTTATGTTGCTTTTGCATCTTTGCTTTTATTTCACTTTCATTAAATGTCCTAGACAGAATTGTGTCATAAAATATAGTTTAATAGTTCTTTTTGTTTGTTTGTTTGTTTTGTTTTTATTAAGTAGCTGGTTTTAATTTTTGTTACCTATGAATATTGATATATTGTCAATAGCTTTTTTTTTTCCAGTGTTTCCCTGTGGGATTTCATTGTTATCTTAAAAATAATGAGGCAGAAAATGTTTTTTTTTCCATCTTAAGTGTGCAGAGTTGAAAAATTGCTAGAAATAGTTTGATATTTCTGTAGTAATTTAAGACATCAGAAATGTCTTTCAATCTTTCAAGAAAAACTTTTAATATTTTCACAGTTGAAAGACAAATTAATTTGTAGGAATTATACAAAGCTTTTTTTCTGCTTACAAAATGCACCATTTTAACAATGGGTTAATCTTGGAGAAAAACACTGCATTTTTTTGTAATAATCAAGTGATGTACATGCATACTTATGAACAGAAAGCTTGTGAATAACTCTGTCCTCTACATTTTCCTTCTGATAGTATAACAGATCTCAGATTCTTTGTTCCACATAAACAGTCTTCAGTTGAAGGTAAGGGTATGAATTGAATATTATTTAAATGTACTGGGTTTTGTGACAAGATTTTGGTGGTGGTGGGGGTAGCTTCAGGGGTAGCTTCTGTTAGAAGATGCTAGAAGTTTCCCCTGTATCCAATATGGCTAATGCCAGCCAGTTCCAAGATGGACCCACCACTAGCCAAAGTTGAGCCCATCAGTGATGATGGTAGAGCCTCTGGAATAATACATTTAAGAAGGAGGAAGTGCAGCCAGAGAGACAAGTGAGAATATGTGAGAGAAACAACTCTGCATACACCAAGGTTGGTGAAGAAAGTGGGGGAGGAGGTGGTCCAGGCACCAGAGCAGACATTCCCCTGCAGCCTGTCATGAAAAACGTTGTGAAGGAAGCTATCCCCATGCAGCCTATGGAGGACCTCATGCCCAAAGTAGAATGTAACCCTGTAGTAAACCCATGCTGGAACAGGCTCCTGGCACGACCTGTGGAACTGTGGTGAGAGGAGCCCACGCTGAAGCAGGACTTGTGACCCTGTGGGGGGTCATTATAGAGCAGTCCATTCCTGAAGGACTGTACTCCATGGAATGGGCCTACACTGGAACAGTTCTTGAAGAACTGCAACCCATGGGAAGGACTCACATTGGAAAAGCTCACAGAGGACTCTCCCATGGGAGAAACCCCATGCTGGAGCAGGAGAAGAGTGAGGAGGAAAAAGCAGCAGAGACCATCCATGATGATCTGACCACGACCTCCGTTCCCTGTCCCCCTGTACAGCTATGAGGGAGGAGATAAGAGAATATCAGAGTAAATTTAAGCCCAAGAAGAAGGGATGGATGGGAAGAAGACGTTTTAGATTTTGATTTCTCATTATCCTACTCTGATTAGATTAGTAATAAATTAAAACAATTTCCCCACGTCGAGTCTGTTTTGTCCATGACAGTAATTAGTGACGGATCTCTCCCTGTATTTATCTTGACCCATGAATTTTCATTATATTTTCTCTTCTCTGTCCAGCTAAACAGAGGCAGTGATAGAGTGGCTTTGGCACCCGGGGTCCAGCAAGGGTCAGTGCCCCACCTTTATGAACTAAAACTTTTCATTAGATGCCAAAAGAATGGTTATATAGGGGAGGATAATCTTTTGTAGGAAACTTTTTTTTTAAGGCAGATAAAAAGTTTTGCTTGTTGTTTTCAGAAACACATTTCAAACTTAGCATTTTGCATTTCAAAGGAGATTGATGTCATTTCTATACCAACTTTGTAAGAAAAGCTTCATCAGTTGAGATCGTTAAAAATCAAAGATATGGCAGAACTGCAGCGAGCTGTAAATTAAGATTGTGGGGGTTGATACAAGTATAATAATACACCTGGGTGACTTGGACAAAACTCCGTCAAAAGGAGGGCAGGTTCAGTCAAAGACTGAGTAGGGAGTGCATATTCTGAGTACTTTGTTGTTTCCACTTAGGCTACATTCTTTAGTTTTGAAGGCTCATGTCAATGTAAAGTCTTAGATTCTCCACCCTGTGTTTAAGGGGAACACTCAGGCTAAACTTTTCTCCAACAACCCTAATCTCTACCCAAGTCCAATTTGCTTTCCAGCCTCACCACAAACAAGGAAACCTTGCTTCCTGCAGTTTTTTCAGCATCTCTGAACAAGGCTGCAGCACAGTGTAATGATGTTCAATGTGATCTCCATTTTTTTTAACAAAGTGCTAAACCTCGAAGAAAATTTCCAGTAGTAACTTGTAAAGCCAATATATAACTGTTACACCTATTCAGAGGAACTAGCTTAATCCTTACATCAAAGTCTATTATGCATGATACCCACACAGGGGAAGGACTATTCAGATAATCAGTAACAAAGCTTTTCAGAATTTTTTTCTTTTTCTTATATCCCATTTTCTCACGGGGTATTGCAAAAGCAGAAGCAAGAACTTTTGTATAGTATTTTTTTACAGGCAAAACCCCAAGCAAGATCATTACTTCTTGTATGTAGTTTAGTGTGAGTTAGGTAGTTGTTTTTATTATTTTTATGGTTAGTTTGCATTACCAGGTACTTTGAGCTGTGAAAGCAAGGTCACTTTTGCAATGGCTTGGTTCACTAAATCAGCGTTGATATAATAAATGAAGGAACTAAATGATAGAATGACACTTTTAAAGTCAAATCAAAGAAACCTTGAATGTTACCTTGAAAATTTCATAAAACAGGGCACCTTTAGGATGCAGCTATAAGTTTGAAAATCATTCAAGTAATAGTGTTTGATATTACCTAAAAGACTGTTCTTTCAATATGTATTCCCTACCTTGTTCACCATGTTCACTGTGCTAGACAGCAATATAATGAAGGGAAAAAAGAACAATCACAACACCATTAAATCCTTGTCTTATTAAGGACAAAATAAAATGAGAAAGAAAAACTGAAACTAAATATAAAAATTATTTACATTAGGTGCCATATTTTCATGTCCTTCTTTCTCAAACACATGCTTCATATTTAATTCCCTACTAGTATGAATGCTCTTCTCTAATTAAAGCTGAAGATGTCATATTCAAAGTGAAAAATTTCAATTTTGAGCTATCACAGATAATTCTGCATACTTCATACATTTGTGGAAACGGCTAGGTGGCTCATGGCTAGATATGTGCTGGGTTTTAAACAGAGATGGCCTAAACAGTTAAAAAAGGGGAAAAAACTGTATTTAATAAGTATGATGAAATCAAAGAAAGCATATAAATTCATTGTCTTGGAAAATCTTGTCTTGGAAAAACTGTCTTGAGACACACAATGTGCTCAACAGTGAGAATGTAAACATTTCTATTTTAACCAAGTTTAATATATTTTTTTCTGTGGGAGTATATATTCAAAACCGTTTTGGTATTCAATGAGAGAAGCTGTTCCTGTCTAGGGCTAGAAATATCTTTTCAGGATCCCATTAAAATCAAACAAATTGAATTAATTTGGGAAGCTTTTTTGAGGAGGAAAATCCTCATACCTTTACCTGTCTTGTCTTTGATACTTAAGGTTTAGTGATGAGAAAAAATGGCTCTTAGCTCTTAGCATGTTTCTTTTTGGTGCCACTTTGAGGATTCTTTGTACTTTGTATCCTGGTCACCGCTTCCTTTCTTGAAAGAGCTGTGGGGGTGAATAGACTTAAAAATTATGAGAATAACACTGTGGAGATGGAACTTTCCTTTAGAGTCTGAAGAGAAGAAAAAAATATTACCTGCTTTCATCTTTTCAGTGACATAATGCCTTTGTGGGTGGTGTTGGTAGCCTCATTAGCTCAAGAAATTTGTTAATGCAGGTGCCACTGTGTGAGAGCCGTCTTTAGTCTTGTGGAAGGAAGCCCTGGAGCATCTTTAGAATTCAGACATTTTACTCTTTGTTGTATTATGAACATGTTCTAAGATTTCTTTTAGTAAAACGGGAGTTAAGAATGTTTCTTGGATATCCCAGTGTGCTTGCCTTTTTCTATGCACATTTTCATTTTAGGGTATACTTTTAAGCTTAATTGTGAGTAACTTAGATGTTTTTTTAAAGCATTGACCTTCTTACTTACCAATACGTGAAGAGATCTTTTGTTTCTTTGGTGTTCCTTGGTAATTTTTATAATCAGATCTCTGTAAGTAAATCCCTTCATAAAATAAGTATGTTCAAATGGCTGGATATTTTCATTATGATTAGAACCCTACTGTATTGTGCCTAAACTGCTGTTTAAATATCTGTGCTCTGAAGAATCACTTTTTATCTTAAATATTTTCTTCAAAGTCATATTTAAACTTCAGTCTCTATATAAAAGGAAATTGTTAGTGAAAATGTTCCAGCGTTGCACCATTAGCTTCAAACTGTAGGACCTTTCCACTTATCTGGATAGGAAAATAGAGAGGAAATTCCTGTTTCAGGAGAGGTGTAGCTGATTTGTATGGGGTACTCAATGCACCATTTATATATCTTATTTTTCATTGAGATCATGGAAGGAATTATCTTCATGGTCCTTATCAAAGGAGATATCATGTTGTTTGGGAAGAAGACATGACTAGGTGACTGTTCACCCTTAAATCAAAGCACACTTCTTTGAAGAGTGGACTCTCAGGAGCTCCGTACACAGGTGTGCTGGTCTTGGCTGGGCCAAAGTTTTCTTTGGAGTAGCTTGTATGGTGCTATGGTTTAGATTTGTGGCTGAAACACGGTAGATAATGTAGGTATGTTTTAGTTATTGCTGAGCAGTGCTTTCACGGAGTCAAACCCTTTTCTGGCTCTCACCCTACCCTATCAGTGAGTGCTAGTTATGCACAAGAATTTGGGAGGGGAAACAGCTGGGACAGGCATCTCCAGCTGACCAAAGGAGTTTTGCAAACCCTATGATGTCACGGTCAGTTTGTTTTGTTATTTGTTAGTTTATTTATTGGTTTCTTTTACTTGTTAAACTGTTTTTATCTCAGCCCATGCTTTTTCTCACTTTTACTTTTCCAGTTGTCTCTCCTGTCCTACTAAGCAAGGGCTGTGTGGTGCACCCCACACAGTTTAAAGATTATCAAAACCATAGTCTAAATGAGAAGACTAGATGCCCATGTGACTTCAAAAATGGGAGCGCACAACTGAAGCATCCTTTTTCGCTTTCCCCACAAGATCTGCACCTACATGGTAAATACGGATACTTGTGCAACCAAAAGTTTTTGTTTTCTAAATTTGTGCCCATCCTTTATTAAAGGAAAACAGAGATCTCCTAAGGGTAAGTTTTATTAAATGGAACATTTTAGATTCTAAAAAAGGCAATAAAAAACTAGTATAAATTTTACTCCATACAGCAAATAGATAGAAGTGTTTCTTTTGATTTTGAAATTTTGCCAGAATGAGGTGACTTCGTATGAGTCTCACACAATAAGTACTACGTTGTTCTATGTCAGTTCATTTTCGCATTAGTACCGAGCTTTAAACTCAATATTGTTTTAAGTAGAGTACATATTGCAGTTGATATGGGTATATAAGGAAATGGATTTAATATGCTGTTTGGGAAGCAGCACAGGAATTTCTGTAGCCTTAGGGCTTGTTTTTTTCAACTGTGGAAATCAATGCAGTGAGTCACTGTCGGTTACTATAAACTGGTGTTTCTATGCATGCTCCATTCTATTTAAATTTTTATACTATATCATGGTTAAGATTAATGACCAGGAACCTGAATAGCTGCAAGAGAAGCAATATGATTAAAAAAAAAAAAAAAAAAGGAAAAAAAGGGTCATTTGCCTACTATATTTTTGGCTATACATGGCTGGACTCTCATTATGTGTGGTTTTAGAAACTGTAGCCAAGCAAAGCAACAAGACCTGATATCTTAGTATCCTACTGTGAACTTGGTTAATGTCTTTCAAATCTTTGTAAGTTTAAGTTTACATATCTGTGGATATGCTAAAGGAAAACATGATGAATGCCAGCAGTATAAATGAATTTTAAAAGACCTGCTCAGTAATCCCTAGCTGAGCAGTCGGGTAAGGTGTGATTTGTTTTGCATTTCTGTTTTTACTTGTGTGTTTACTTGTTTTGTTGTTTGTTTGTTTGTTTTAATACTCACTCTGCTATCTCCACTTTCCTTTTTGCTATGGAAGTGTGTCTTGATACGTATTCATTCTTTTGTTTTGGCATGGCATAAACTCTACACATTCACATGAAGACTGGAACATTTAGTAGGGGAGAGTGTTGAACAGAGGTAACTCCTTTGACTGCCATTACACATTTTCACTTGGCAAAGGAAAAGGAAGAACACTATGTCCTTGAAAATATTTAGCTTCTGTAGAGGAAGTAAAATTGATGATTTACTAAATCTGGTAGTTCTTTGGTACTTTGCCTTTTCTTAATCAAAGATTTTGCTTTCCTTCCAATTCTGTCTGAAGTTTTAGAATTTAACTGTTCTTATTTCAGCAACACCAAATATTTAGCTTTTATTTTATCAAGGAAGAATTATTAATACTTAATTTATGTGTGGCCAGCTATTCTCCATATGCCTCAGGGATTATATAGAAAGTCAAGAATTTCAGTTAGGATATCTCAGGTAATTTAAATGATATGCTGCTACCAGTGTCTGCTACTGTGGCTTGACAGTCATATTGATGTTGGTGTCTCTCAGAGTGCTTAGCCATCGTTAAACAGGCTTGGAAAAAATCCTAGAAATGTGTAACTTGATATTTCTTTTCTGATTTTTCAGGATGAATACAGAATGTGGTATTCTGATCTTTTGACACAATTATTATGCAAGATGGTTATCTGTAATATAAACAATGGAGATAAAGGACCTTCCTTTCTGCTGACAGGTTAAAATACTTCTGAACTTCATAAACATGTTGTTGACTACACAGCAGAATTACACAGTCCATTCTTTTTCCAAATATCTTTCTTATATTATGAGAATGTCTCACAATATGATTTTAAAATGAAAGATGTTGAAGGAAAAAGCAGATGAGAGAACCATTTCTCTCTTTAAATAAAGGGCTCTATGTATACCCAGATGTATAAAAATGTCAAACATTGTGTTCCAGTGCTGAATATGTTTAAATATATGTTTATAATTATCATTCTGAAGTGATGCCTTTAGTTAAAAATCAATGCTCTGAAGTAATGTTTTTAGATAGTACAATGCTCAGTTGGAATTTTGTTCTCTTTGACAAGACCTTTATCAACATTCATCATTCAAAGAAGATTTCGCTAAAGCAGATTTATCTCTCATCTGCTCTCTATTTATTAGAAAGAATGAAGAAATACTTTTGAAAGTTGTTCCACAAAAGCAGCATAATTAAAGGGTAGAGGTATCCACAGTAGTTGAAATTATCCAATCAAATGACTTTGTTTCTATTTTTTTTGAGGTGAAATGACTGCTCTTGATACAAAACAGTTTTCAGAAGAAGAGATAGACAGTAAGAAAATAAAATAATTGTCAAGGCTTTTTAGCCACATGCACAGGGTCTTTGTATGGGGAGGCTCTGTATGACTTCTTTCCAGGATTCTTCCTTTTTTTCAAAATAAAAACATTGGACTGTTAGATCTAAAACAAACAAATAAAAACAAAACAGGATTTCTTCACTGTCTTATTGTAGCTGCCAGAAGGTATTTAGAATACTTTCCTGGCAGTTCCCTGAGGCTAAGAAAAGGAGCTTGTCTTCTGTGTGCTGGTTGAAGTCTCTGTTCCATCAAAGCTAGCTAGTGACACCACCTCCAATATCACAGCTCTGCGGAAGACTGTCAAACAAAACAGAACAAGCGGTTGTTTTTGCCTGTCCTCAGAGGGGATTCTTGGCTTTGCATGAGTGAGGCAACACCCTTACATCCTGACTGGTGCCTAAGAGGTGGAAAAAAGCATGTTTTCACAAGAAAATCTATGTTTAGCTTTTGTATTGGCAGGTTTTGTGTGTCCCCCTTCAGAGGGTGCACACTTAGACAGTCCTTTGGGGATGTGGAACCTGTGCCAGATACCTAAAAGGTACAATTGTAAATTTCAGGCATACAGATTTTTTTTGTGTTAAGTGACCCCTGAGTCACTTCCTAAAGTAGCCACCCTTTGTGAAGCAATAATAACTGCATAGAAGTTAAGGCCGTTTTTCAAAGATGCACAACATTTCTGACACCTGGGGGATGAACACCACTGTCATACGTTCCAGCCACCACCTTATGATTTATTTCTTCTTCTGCCTGTTTATTGATCTTGCATTTATTTATTAGCTGCTTGCCAGAAGAAGACCAACTGATAAGCTAAACATGTGAAAATAAAGCCAACACACCCAAAAGAAAGCAGTGTACTCAGGAGATTTGCAGCTTTCATTTAAAAGGAGGGCCGATAAGAGAATCATGAGGGTGGTGCCACCTCCTCAAACCTACAAGATCCTGAAGGTTTTCAACACATGGCTGTACAATTCCTCCTGTAAGTAATATTGCATTTCTCAAAGAACTGTAAGGATGATTAAAGAATCACATCATATGAGGAGATTAAGCATCTCTCATATGAGGAGAGACTGACAGCTGGGACTGTTCAGCCTGGAGAAGAGCAAGCTCAGGGGGATCTTGACAGTACCTAATGAGGGGGCAAAAAACAAGACAGAGCCAAGCTCTCCTCAGTGGTGCCCAGAGTTAGAAAGAAGCAATGAACACAACTGGAAATGCAGGAAATTGCCCTTAAATATAAGAGCAATATTTTTTACTGTGAAGGGCATCAAACACTGCAGGAAGTTGCGCAGAGTGGTTGTGAAGTCTCCATGCTTGCAGATACTCAAAATGCAACTGGACACAGCCTTGAGCAATGAGGTTGAGCTGTCCCTGCTTTGAGCAAGTTGTTTTAGACTAGACAACCCCTGAAGGTCCCTTCCAACCTGTAATGTTGTTCTGGCATCCACAAGGGGATATTAACTTTTAGGTGGTCACAAAAGAATATAAGGTGCCAACTGAAGAATTCAGCATGAATAGGTGAATATCAGATTCAGAAAGCACTTTGGACGTCAGACTCATTCTACAAAGCATAGACAGGGTGCCATGGCTACACACAACATGCTGTCAAACGCATGGAGGAAAGCAGCTGGAAGCAGACAGGTATTCTACTCTCTGAAATTCAGTTATATGGTAACAACAGCAGACACATTTTTTTTCCAAGGAAAGTGATGACTAGGTTGACTTTTTTTTTAAAAAAATCATCTTTCTTTTCTTATTCTTAAAAAAAATAAAATTATAAACTGTGTATAAGGCACATCTCCTATTTGTGGAAGTGAGGCTTTATATTAAACTTGAAAGCCACTTTGAAATTTATAACATTCAAGGGTGTTCTCTACAAACAGAATGCTCATACTGTTAAATAAAACGTGCCAGCATTTGAGAGTAATGGCTATTATGGCCAAACTGTCAGCCACCAAGAGAAGGTAGCATTTTCCCTCTCCTCCAGTTCAGAGCAGTCCTTCCATGATGCTATTCTTTGAACTACATGCAAGGGAGAGCACCAGATGGCCCCAGGAGCATTGCCAAAAGTTAAAGAAGTCTGGATGCTCATGGGCCTGATGCTCTGGCCTGTGTTTTGATGCTGCTTATTTTACTAAGTCAGATCTGAGGACAGAGTGCTTCATTCAGGTCCAATTTCAAGATGAAGGCCAAAGCAGGTAAGATGCATTCTTTATAATGTCTCTTTTTGGAATTTATTTGGCCAAAAAAAAAAGAAATTATTTTTAAAAAACCTTACACTTGTCTGGTACTAGAAAATTTTATTGCAAAACATCACCATGAACTGTGTGAGGTTTTCCATGCTCTAGACTTATTCTGGGATGTTTCAGAAAAGAGCCTAATAGACTCCATCACGGTCAATGGACCTACTCCTTTCTATTTGTATGAATGTAAAATGATTATTACAGATAAACAGTGAACAAGCAAAGGGCTTTCATCATAAGAAAGAATTTGAAAAGCAGGTTTCTTGGGATGTTTTGGGAGGAATGCCTGTTTTTTGTTTGTTCCCTGTCCCTCTTCTCTATCACCCTGGAGTTTTCCTTGTTCATTTCTAAAACTTAGGCGCTTTTATTAAATACTTTGTAATACATTTATTCATAATTCTTTTATATTTACTGTAATTAAGTATTTATTGATTTGACAGAAACCAACAGCTACATTTCACCATGGAAGTCAGCTGAAAAATGTATGCTGTTTACTAAACATGGACAATGCACTTGAGAGTGCAGATGACTTGTATTAAACTCTCTTATCATTTTGTATCTCATCAAGCACATCAATTATATACATGTATTTGCAGCCAGAGCTTCTACTTGATAGGCAGCATATAAAGTCTTTGCAGTACAATGAACTACAAAAAACAGATACAGCTAGATCCATTTTAAGTAGGGGTTTGCATTAAGAGAAATCTTTGATGCAGAAATTATTTTTAGTTTGAACTTTATCATCTTAATGTGTTTGGTTTGCTTTTTAGAAGGAATATTTCTGTACTTTATTTAGTTAATTAATTGATAAACATAGAAGTAACCACTTCTGACCAGTATTATGTTTTATTGACATAGAGGTCTTAATACACAGAGCTACAGACAGTCCAGAAATCTTCCCCAAAAATACTGAATTTCAGGCACAGGATCAACTGTGCTATCTACTCCTCATGGAGAAAGGGAATAGTAACTAATAGGACAGCTGTATCAGAGGGACAGGGAAGGGGAAATGTAAGAAAAAGCTGGGTTGCTGGCCAGATGTGACCTAGGATCCAAAGATTTTCTGACATCCTGTGAACAATTTATTCCTCAGAAGTGGGCGCGGAAGTGCTTTATAAATCAATAAAATGAAACCCTGTGCAAAGGAGTGAGGATAGATACAGCCAGTTCCTGAGGCTGGAGGATACTTATAAAATGACTAGGGTATTTATCAAATAAGTCAGTTATTTATCAGAGGACTAGAAGAGATGTCTGGAAGTTTCAGATGAGGCTTGACAGAAGCCTTCCATTACACGTTTAACTAAGAGAGTAATAAGAAATCTCAAAATATGTAACAGTGTTCGTGAGCATTGCTTTTGACCCACATCCTTCAGAAGATCTGACATAGTAAAAGTATTTATGTTTGCTCCCATAGTTTGTTAGGGGCCTGTGCACTGACTGACATGGCCATAGGTCATGTCCTGATTAGGCTGTAGTTATCATCATATGCGTAACCATATCTTGTGTAAATTTTGGACATTAGGATGTCTTAAATACCTATCCAGTCACACTGATGCCACACAATCATTACATCACTTAGTATCTGCCTAAGTTTTTACCCTCTGCAGAGGTATGAAATCTCATTAATTTACGTCATGTTGAATTTTGGATGGTCTTTTTTCATTTTTACACTTGCTAAAATATAGTAGAACATATTCATATTCTTTTTATTTTTTTCCTACCAGTTTGTTTGCAAATAATCTCCCCTTTTTCCAATTGTGTTCATTCTTTCTAACAGCAAACTCACCAACATTTCAAGGCAATCTAGAGATGATGCCTACAAAGTACAACAAAAGAAAAATAACAGGATGGAAATTGCTTTACTTGTAGAAGGAAAAACTTCTGGATTTTAAGTTATTAAACCAAACATTACTTATCACTGTGGAAACAGTGAAAGAAGTATTTCTTCATCCTCCAGGCTCTTCTTGTCCCACCCTCATTCACAGAATGAATTTTCCCATTCAGGCCCTGTACATGAATGCTCCTGCTAATAGAATAATTCATTTCATAGGCATTGCTGATTAAGTTAAATACTTATAAATATTTATAACACTTTGTATAATATCCAGAGATAAAAAAAAGGGAAAATTATTGGTGAACTTTTTAGAAGTTCAGGTTTTTTTGACATGATTCAACTAGTAAAATGAAGGTTTAAATGTAGTTGTCATAGCAACAGGGCGACATAAGTTTATCAACTGCAACTACTATATTATAATAATGGAGTAATTTTCACAGCTTTGGTTTTTGTTTTTCAGGTTGTGCTTGCACCAAATCTCATTCTGGCATGATGCAAGGTGCATTGTGTCTGTTTTTCCACCCCACACCCCAAAGCTGTCTAAGAACTTCACAGACAGATGCAGAACATTTAATTTGAATACTTGAAACAAGTATTAGAGCTCCACACACAACTCCCCACTTAAATGGGGTGTGTGCCAGCGAGGTACCAAGGCTCCCTACACAATCCCATGCGCAGCATCTCTCAAGGATGATGCTATCCCTCTGTTGCTGAGCACAGCACCACTGACACAGTGGGAAATGCCAAGTAGAAGCATGTGTTTGAGTTCTCACTCCTCTTGAGGCCATAGATCTATACATATAAAGCTGTATTCATCCCTGCAAACTGAAGGTACTTAGCAGAAGGATCAAAGTTAAAAGCTAAGCCAGTCCAGGCTCCTTGGAGAGTCAAGAAACTACTTAGAATAAATTCAACCTATGTCTGTGTCGAGTCACCCCTAGACCTGCTGTTTCTCATCAGTGCTTATACAGAGCTCTTGGTAACTTGATTCCTTACTAGGGCATTTCAGGCAGCTGCCTGGGTTAGGGCATCAGCTTCCGCTAAGAGCAGCCACCTAAATCAGAAAAGCTAAGCTTTTCAGATCTTTTCTTTATTTGCTTGTTTAATCAGAAGATTTTTAGGGAAGATGTATCTTATAAAAATAGTAACAGCAATAGAGGGGGGGAAGAAGTCAGGTTCTGTGGAGTTTTGGGAATTCAGCTAGGAGCAAAAATCCTAAATCCTTCCTATTTGGAATATCTCTTGCTATTGAGTGTGAAATAAATTGATTGTCCCAGCTGCAGTTCTGCTCCCTCTTAGATGTGTGCTCAGCCAGTTGGTGACAATCAGGTTTGCTGTTGTCTGGCTGTCATTGCAAGCTCTGTAACACCAATATGTCTGCGGCAGTCTGCAGTGTCACCCCATCATTACCTGCCATCCTGAGTCTTCTTTAGGCCAACAGCTCTCCCAGCATGGAAAAGGGAGCTGAGGGATTTGCCCCCAAGAACATTTCATATTTGTCCACTAAAAGGAGAGAGCCTGAGCTTAGAACTAGGTAGGCCTTGCACCCAGTATTTTAGGCTCTGTTTGCAGAATGGAGGGAAGAAAGGGAAGCCAAAGCTCTGAATCACACATGAGATGCTAAATGCTGGGATAGAGAAAGGTCTACAATCTGAGACAGTGGATAGCTACCCTACAGTGATATTGGACCATCTGTAGAAGGGCGTCTTTCATGCTCTCCTTCAGCTTCAGCAGTTTCCTTAGGTGTCAAACTTAATTGGACCATGCGTTACTGTAAGACTTTCAAGCCCTGTGTCTGCATTGGTTACAGAAGCCAAAGGACTTACTGTAGGTCTGTTGGCACCTGACAGATAAACTAGTCAAGTTTATTACGAATCATACAGCTGTGTAGCCTGCATTAGGTCTCTGAAGCAGCTCTGGAAGAGCACTCTCCTTTAGTAAGGATTTCTTTTCCTTTGGGGTCACACACTCAGTGAGGTGAGCACTGCCAGGAGGTATTGCAGTTATATGTTACCTTGATGAAGACAGAAGAAAAGAAGAATGATGACAAGAAACTCAAAACTTTAATACAGATCAACAGGATTATAGTGTTTTGGAAAAAGTTTGGGTTTTTTCCTGATTTTATTACATGTAGGGTGTTTTGAAGCATGTGTCCATCTGTACATGTACATATACATATGCTCATAAATGCCATCATCAATCATCAGAAAATAACTTGTTTATCTTAGTATCTTTCTGAAACAGACATGATCCCTTTTATTTAATGAAAGGACAGCCTCATGAGGAATTATGTCCAAGTGAACTTATGCCTAATTATCTAATTTTATCCCTAACTAGGATCTGTTTGCAGTCAACATTTTATAGTCATAAAGCTATAAGAAATGTTAAACACAACGAACAAATCACACCGAGCAAGTGACTGTTGTTTAAACCTGCTGTCATTTTGGAGAATTAGTGTTTTCCTCCTTCTCCTCAATATTCTCTGCCTCTGCACAAACTGAATCCTGTTATTCTGATATATTCAGGTTCTTACTTCTGGATCTCTATAAAAGATCAATCAGTTCTCAGACTGTGCTCCATACAGCATCTGTGACACAAAGTCTACCTCACACGTCTGCGAGCAATTTGTGAAGAAAGAAGTGTATGTAAAAACTGTTAAAGAAAAATACCTAGTCATTCTGGACTAATGAGATGATAGAAAAGTACTCTATCACAAAGATAACTATAGACTGCATCTAAGTTTATAGTTGCTTTTCATATTAAAATAAAACTGCTCTGCATTAATAAGATCCCTTTGGATTTAACTTTTCAGAGCCTTTGTAACAATCCAATTCTAAAGAATTTAGATCAGGAGAGAGTGTTAGTCACTAGGGAGTGCAACCAATAAAATGTCAGATTCCTTTTTAAAAATTGTTTGTGTGCACATCCCTAGATGTCTTTTTTTTTTTTTAAATTTTTAGCGTCCTTTCCTCCTTCTGCTTTGCAGCATGGATTGCATTCACTCTGAATAGAAAGGAAAATAATTTCAAAGTTAGCATCCTTTTTCATATAAGCACTAAGTGAAATAACGAAGGAGTATAAAGGTACAGAAGTCAACACATATCACGAAAGCTATACAGGGACTAACTACAAACCTGGAAACTCTGGAGCTAGGTTTGGAATGCCTCAACTATATACTGCATGTAGTAGTACTTGCACGGAGAATATTGTACAGCCAAGGCATCCAAATGAGCTGCTGTTGGAAAGAAGCCACACGGGAACCTGGATCCAGTTGAAAAGAAACAAAAATTCGTTTCATGGCAACTACTAAGTCCAATTATTTCCTGCTGCATACAGAGAGGAATGTAATGGAATGTAGGCAGTATGGAGATGGAGATTACTGTGGCACTTCTATTGGCTGCAGAAAGAAGGTGGCTGATGAGACACAGCTGGTGGGGAGCACTCGCATGCAGACACTCGCACTCACACAAGCATCTGTGCACAAATAGCCCAAGTGGCAGCATGCAAGCACCACAGAGCTAGAACTCCTGAGCTGTTTAGTTCAGTTCATTGCACTGATCAGGACAGGTCTGCACATTCATTTAATAGTATACACAAGACTTGGCTTTCCAGGAAGGTCATAGTAAGGCCATAATTATCTCATTTAGTAAATTGTTCCACTATCTGATCAGGATTTGAGTTCAGTGTTTCCATTAACTCCTTTATTATCTAAATGGAAGAGACAAAATTATCAGCTGGTATCAATCACGGAAGTGCTACTACAGACAAAAAACCTACAGATTTATAAATTAAGGTTTGGTCTGTTAACTGCATTGTTTTCTTATGTTATTTTTCTACTTGCATGTTTGTCTTTTTAAAAATCCTTAAGATTCACTCTATCATGCAGGAATGAAATTGAAGATATATATATTCATATTGTGGTAAAATAAAGTACACTTCACCAGCATGGGAGCAAAACATAATTAGAAGAGGAGAAAAATCCTAGGAACAAAGTAAGGATGAGAAGATCTGTGTTTCTATGTTGGTTTGTGTTATATGCTGGGATAAAAGGCTTTGATTTCCACCTGTACTTTGTGCTACTCAGGAGGTGGGATGCTGCTCGATTCAACTTTGTGACTCAGAACTGTCTTTTTAATTCATCAGATAGTAAGTTAGTGGTTGGTTTAGAGATAAATTAAGATTTGCTTCAATTTTGATGAATACCAGTGCCTCCGGAGGATTTATGCTGCAGCTGTTCACTGTTTTGCTAGTCACATAGGTAGTGTGCCAGGAAATGTGGGTACATGAGTACTCATAGGACAGATGATGCCAGCAAAATGCTCTTGTGAGATCTCCACATGCTAAATCATCCTCCTGTCACAAGTTATTATAAATGTGACAGAAGGAACAGTCAACAAAAAAATAAAATGCCTCATGATACGATTGGATCAAAACCAACAAATAACCAGGGGTAATCTTTAAAACAATATGTTTAACTTGTGTTTGCTCTCATAATAAAGAGGACTATTATAAGAACTAGCACCCTACTGAGATCTCCACCAAAGCTGCCTTGTGTTCCCAGAGGTAGTTTTCATGAATCTTGGGAAAGAAAGGAATTCAGTATCTATACAGCTAAATAAGCATATGATATAGGGTATATTCCTGATAGCCGTGAGTGAGGTGACCTCTGTGAGGGCAATTAGGTGATTGGGAAGCCCTTGCTGTTGGGAAGACTTAAATAAGTGTATGAATCTGGGCTTTATTGTTTATACTGCAGATCTGGGCACAAATAGCATAATACACAAAACATAGGAAAATTACCTTGTTCACTTTACAGCTAAGAAATGGAAGGAAACATGGAGATGGTCATAGTGAATAAAGGCAAAGGTTCATTCATTTGTTTATCACTTGTTTATCACAATGACCAGTAAGATTAATCCAAAGATGAGACACTTATAATTAAATAATTAAATAATATAATTAAATACCTAACCACAAGGAAATTCATTGTTTGAATGCCTGAAAAACATTTCCCAGAGGTCTATCTCAGAGACCTATCTGTTAGCCTTTGTTTCATGTTGGGGATATTTCCCAGCTCACTAAAGTCTGTGGCTTCATTTGTGGGCCAGGTGCCTGAAGTTCATCACAGTAAATGAGCCCCTTCCTGTTCCTGGCCCTAGATGACTGATTTAGACAATGCAGAAAATGGAGTACAGACCCTTAAGTTCTCACTGCCACCCTGACAACATGGCCATAGCTATGCTCTTTTCTACTAAAAACATTTGAAAATTAGAAAGAATCAAATAAAAAAAAAAAACAGACTATAAATGATGCACAGGTTTCTGGAGAGGCCATTCAAAATGATAAAGAAAGAGTTAAGGAAGATGTCCTACTCGTTCCCTTGGCCAGGAGGACTCCTTAGCAAGTCAAAGAATATCAGCACATGTGTACCCATGGCACAAAAGCAAGAAGCAAATAATCAATTGTATGCTTTATCAGCACAGTATTCAATTAAATTTCAAATTAAAATGAAAATAATGCAGCAGTCATTATCTAGGCTGTGGCCAGGTCCTTACACGAAATGTCAAGATACCCTTGTCAATTTGCAAACAGTTTAGATTAAGGATGAAATCCTCCAGCCTGCACGCTCTTTAGGAGGCCACTGTAAGCATTCTTAATGGACTCTCTGTCCTAGCCTTGGAAACATTTCCAGTTCCTTGTTTATCAAAGTTAATGCCTTTCTTTTGAAAGATAATTCAGTGAAACACTGTTAAATGGAAATAATAAGAACCCCCCCCCCAAATTATACATTATCAGGAACATGTGATTGCAAACCAAGAAAAAAACTGCCTTTGTCATGGTAAAAATCTAATTATTTCTCCACGGAAGTCATTTTGAAGATGACAGCTTGGTAGCAAACGCTACCAGTCTAGCATCCACAGTGTATTTACCACTCTAAAAACCAAGTTCCAAACAAGCAATTTCTCTCTGTTTCTCACTTTCCCTGACTTTTATGCATAAGCCATAAGAAAATGCCAAGCAGTTGAATGAGTGATGTTATTTTGTTTGATTCAGGATTAGAATTAAGTGGTTCCTGAATCCCATGCTCATATAACTCACCTGTACCTGTCGTGGTAGAGTACTGCTTAATGCAGGGACCACTTTGCTTAATGTTGTCTTTCTTGGAGACAGCAGTACTCTCACCAGAGAAGTAGAAGTTGAAAACTGATTTAAATTTATGACAAACAGCATGGACATATTATATTGTATGTTCTATGAAAAAAAAAAACAGAACAAAGAAGAGATGTTCCAGTCACTGGAGAGATAAGAAACATAGAAATAAAACAAATTTTTATCTCAGTCCCATAGAAGGAGTCTATTTGTTTTTTCATCAGGTAGCACAGCGTCTGGCCTTTGGTATATTTTGACTTCTCCTATCCCTACATTTGAAGTACCACAGCTGGTGGCAGTCATTTGAGTACCACAGATGAAAGCTTCTGTAGCCTATGTATATCTTTTTCAATTGTAATGTAGTTTAAAATCTATTTCATTTTACTTTTTGAAAGTCATCTTGGTGAAAAAAGATTAGGAAGCAAACCTGAGGTAAGTTTGCTTTTTACATGAGTAGAAGCATGCAGTTATTCCTGTATTTAGAAACATGCTTATGCATACTTTAAAAAAAAATTGCTCCATGTGTTTTTCTTGACTAAGATGAATTGTTCTCCTGTTCAGAGCTGGAAGGAGACCACAGTCACATGGATTTTTGAGTTTTACTTTGTTTTTTTTTCCTTGCATATGCTTTTGTACCTAGAACAGATTCGTTTTCCTCTTATTCTTACTTTTCACTACCTTTTGCTGTCAGTAACTTTTTATTTGCAAAGGGACATGTCTCCTAAGCTGTGTTTTCCCTTCTTTCATCAATTTCCTCATGTGATTAAAATCTGTTGGTGCCTTTGGCACATTGCTTTATGTCAGCAAACTAGGCCCTATTAGAGACTGTTGAATATACAAATTTAAATCCAAGATTATTGGGTGTTTTAATATGTGCCATTCCTTTGTTCCAAGTGCCACAGGAATGGCTGACAGTTATTATTAGCTTATATTTTTAGTTAACTACACAAATCAGGACTTTATTATAACTGCAGGTAACACCTACAGGCTAACTACTAATTTTTTCATGGCTTACTCTCAAGTTTGATTTTTTTCCCCGTATTTTATTCAGGAAATGAAGAGCACTGTAAAGAGAAGTAAATCTAGACAGACTCACATGGCTTCAGGGATAGTTACATCCATGGTTTTGGGGAGCACCATTATTTTAAAAGAAGCACAGAGACCAGAGCAGTGTTACTATATCACAGCAGAAAGACAAGAGACCAGCAAAATGATGAAGCAGGATCCCCATTTGATGAAGGGAGATTTTCCCCTACAGAACACAAGTATTGCTACTGGCAAGCAGGTCCTCCTTGGAGGTCTGCCTTTCCACTGTGCTACACCTGGGGATATAGATGTTTTTACTTACTATTTAGCTTTAGACTTCGTTATTTGAAAAATGCAAATTTGTTTTGACTACCATTTGGGTGGTAATCTAAGCTAAAGAACCCAAGAAAATAAAACAATCAAACATACCAGCCCAAATCTATATATTGTAATAAAATTTTGTGTAAAATAAAAATAAAAAAAACCCCAACACTTTTTTTCCTCACTCTGAACAACATTGATTTTCAAATTTAAATACCTGAAGAATAATTAAAAAATTAATCTTTTTCCTAAATAAGTTTTCACTATGTTTGCAATCAAAGACCAAACCCAGATATTTGAACAAGGTGTATAAAAGCTTCACTCTACACCTAGGAAATGCCAGTGGATAGCTGTTTAAGAGACATCACAGGTATCTATAACATGCCTTCTCTCCTCCTTGGAAAGCATTTGCCCTATTTAGAATAGTGAGATCGTTTCCCCCTAAAAGTAATTATGGATCAGTTCATCTCTCCATTGAGCCCTTTGGCCCTGGTGTTCAGTTAATACCTAAGAAAGACTAAAATAACAGAACAAGTATAGTAATACTCTGACAGAACACATTCCCAAGTTTCAGACATCTGCATGTCAGGGATTTTGTGACTTAGAAGAGCTGTCACAGGCAGAGACAGGCTTTTCTTGCATTGATGGGTCCATTAGGTTCTTAAGTCTATGTGGCTTTTTTAAATATTGCCTCAATTCTGTGACAAAAATTCCACAGGGTGACCAAAACGCCATATCGTTACCTTTCTTTTCATTTTCAATCAGTCACTCATCTCACTGCCTTAGTTTATAGAGGGAAAAAATGGACAATTTTTTACTACTTATTTTCTTTTATTCTTCCACTGATGCAACTGACCGAGTCTCACAAACAGTGTTCAAACACAGCTGGAACTGTAGCTCTTTCGTCCTTATTGCAGGCACTTCATTCGATAAATTTATATTTTTTGAATTTTATGAGACACATATTACATAGCATTAAATACAAATTTGACCATGGGAGTGTTCATTGAGCTTAACTGGGTGAACAAAAGGCGAACTGGTGGAATGGCAAGGAAGAAAGAGAAGAGCGAGGCGGAAAAAAGAATGAAATCTAGAAAACACATTTTACAATTGTCTTGTAAATTACAATTGTCTTGTAAAAAACCAGCAGAGATCTGGTCTGAAACTCCATCTCTGAACTCCCATGGATTTTGCTTTGCTGTATTGCAAACGCATGTGGATTCAAACAAGACAGTTCAGGGTCCCTTCTGTTTCTATCCACATCGACACTTGGCACAAAAATTATAAGACTCTTCCAGGGATCCTGGAGGTCTTATCTAATGCCAGTTGTTCCGGACATTGCCCCTGCAGGGTGGGAGTGACAATACCTAATTTATAATCAGGCAGATAATTGTGACTTTCTTGACTTTGCTCAGTGAGACAGCACGGGAGCTCAGAACTGATCATGTAAACCTTGTTCCCTGTCCAGACACACAACTTTTTGCAGCTGTTACAGTGAAGCAATAGCATTAAGGAAAGCTGAGAGAGGAGGTATAAATACTACCTTTTATCTTTCCCCAAGACAGCAATAAAAGAACTTCAGGATATTTCAGTGCCTCTGACAACCATCCCCTGACTTTGCGAGAGCCCTCACTGAGCTTATTATTTTCTTGGATCTGGCCCCACACTTCGAAAATATTTTCTTCTTGAAAAATGCAAGCAAGCCTTTTCTCATCCTTCTCAAGGTTTTTTTCTGTGCATTTACAGAAAGCTAAATTACACACAAGTGGAGGAGGGCACAAGAAGTAGGTGTTCCTTGTGGCAATAATTAGCCAACAACCAGAATTACTCGGATGTTCTATGCCCCTGATGGTCACTAGTGAGATTATATAATAAGATGTGACTGTCATGGGCCTAGAGCAAACATCTGGAAGACTGCAGAAACCAGCTGGAATGACAAACTACTCTTTAATCTCTTACCTTTATTTTATTTTTCATATAGAAATTCGGGGCATTTTTAAGGTCTTCCCCTTTTAGTGGGACAGAATATATTGTTTTTAATTGACTTGGTAACTACCACAGACACAGAATGGCCGCAGTCTCTGACACTAAAAGCATTTTTCAACAATAAAGTTCAGGAACGTATAGTGGAAATTGGAAGGTACTTTGAAGAAAGCAAGTGACAGAATAAAAGTCAAGGAAACAGGAGCAGATCATGGTGGTACTATGGTAACATGATTTATTTTTCATGTGTTGGGTTGTATGGGATTTTTTGGGTTTTTTTTATGCTGAAAGATTGCACATAAAGACCAAAAGATATGAGTGCTATTAACAGCTGCTGAGTCTTTAGTATTTTTGAAGGTCAGGTGGTCATTTAGTTAGAAATATAGATTAGTATAACACAAAGATACTGCAGGATATTATGCTTTGCTGTTCTTTGCAAGAGGGATCCCTGCTTAGAATTGTCATTTGGAATTGATATTTGTACATATACACATAAATTGTATATGCTTTCAGTGTGTCTTGTATGTTTGTCTTTCTGACCTAGAAGAACAATAGCTCACTATAGCTCAAGTGTGTTACCTGTTGCGGAGTACTAGAGAGCAGAAAATACACTTTCACAAATTATGGAAAGACAGGAAAGAAGGTGAGGAATAATTGCACTTGTGTGTATAATTTTCTACATGCACACTTTTGTTTGAAACAATGGAATAACTTAAACTCAAAGTTATTCTGCCTTTTCTGCCTCCTGGAGTAGTTATCTATGTATGACTGTGATCATCCTGAATCTTAAATTGATGTGTGTCTTCTTTATGTCTTACTTCTAAAAGGTAAAGTTTCAGCTATAATCCAAAACAATCCTGTATTCTCTTTCATTGCACACATTCATCTGACAACCCCCCCTTCTCTGGCTATATAACCCTGATGACTGGAGAGAAAACTTTCTTCTTAGGCACAGAAATATGGGATAGAAGATAGGAAGGGACAGGGAACCATTTCTAGCTTCCCACCATTACACGAGCCTGTGTGATAGTAGTATGTGAACCACCTGAAAGTGATGGGCTCACCTTGTGAAAAGAGGCTCAAAGAGTTTTTCTTAAAATCCAGAGATTGAGGAGGAACATTCTCCAAGCCATTTCTCTTTCCTCTCCACCATTCTCTCCTCTGCCACACTGACTGCCCTTGTCAGCCTCCTTAAGCACTATAGCAAGCCAAATGCTATAAGGACAAAAGTCTCCTAACCTCAAAGCCTACGATTTGCCTGAGGAAGATAGCATGAGCAGAAAAGGTCAAACACACGACTGATTTCCTGGTCCTGATGCCCCTTTGACTTTAGTGAGCTTCCAGCCAACTGTGATATATTGCAAAGCACACAAGTGTTCAGGACCCAGTCCTTAGAGACAACATGCTTTGGGTATAGCCTTTTCTTTTATATTCCTTTGAAAGATTAACAACACAGCTTAGGCCATATACAAGAAATGCTTCAGAAATATATCCCACCTGGATAAATTATTTTTTTCCCTTCTGTGATGTTTTTAAAAAAGGTCTGCAATGAAGCAGCCTTTCACCTTTTCCTTCAGCTGTGCTATGGACATTTCTTTTGACCTTGCTAAATGGCGTGGCAATCCATCATGTCAGAGCCAAGCTGTCTGCAAGGTGAGCACTGGGGACCATCACCTCACCTGCCTGCCCCAGTGACTGCAAAACTCAGCAGCCAGCCCCATCTATCCCAGTGACAGATACTTCCCTGCTGGTCCTTAGACTTTTCCCTTCACTTTTTTCCTATTGTTGATTCCTTATAGTTCAGTGGAAAAAATGAAAGCAAGCACACGTGCAAGGTTTTACTTGCCTTTATATGGATCTCAGTAGCATCAATCTTGATAGTAATGAAAATCTCAATTCCATCACCTGTCTTTTCCCTGTTCCATTACAACCTATATTCTTGTTTCAGACCTAAACAGAACCTGATTTGCTTTTTCCTACAAGCTTTCCCTCACTAGGATATTTCACATCAGCTTTAACTGCCAGGCAACAGAAAGAAACAAGTACAAGATGATGACTCAACCTGTTGAAGGCTATGGACACCTTTCCTTTGGATCAAGACCTAAATACTTATTCCTAAAAGCAGCATCAACACCTAATCCTTGGAGGAAAGACAAGAAAGGAGGTGAGTCAAGTGGAATAAAAGTCTGGCATTTCTATATTTGAAGGTCGCATCAATCTAACAGCAAACGCTGTGCTTGGCCTGTGCAGTGACCTTCCACAGAAACCGTTACACCACTGAGAAAGCAAGTAGACTTGAGTCCCATCATGTTGGAGAGTTAAACTTGAGTTTGGACAATGGTGGAAAATGCATCAAGGTTCATGGAAAATTCAGCAATGGTGGAACCATGACCTAACATTCCCCTTTCTCCCCTTTCTAGTCTTAACGGGTGCAATGTTTTTTGGTATCAATGAGTAAAGGACCTCTTCTTTTGGTTTTAGTAGAATGACTCTTTAGCCTACCTGTTTCAGGTAATGCTATCATGCCCACTGCCTGCACGGAACTGGAAATTCAGCTTCTAGCTGCAGATGGTTTCACAGCACTGCTTGCTGCAGGATGTCATCAATGCAAAAGCAATTAAAAAAAATAAGCATTTCATATTATAACAAAGATCATATGCAGTAAGAAATAACTTTTTCAGCTCATTGTTAGGATAGATGATAGCCTAGCATTTTTTCTCACCCATCGAACCTTCAGACCTGTTCAAAGTCCAAGATCAATGCCCTGCCTGCTGAAAGTCTCTGAGCTTGGCAGAAATTTTGCATAAATGCAGATATCTACAAAAGGGAGTTTGTCGTCAGGATCAAGACCTTTTGAACAATTCTGAAACACAGCTGGAATGAATAGCTTGACACATATTCTGTGTGTACAGGCAGGTCATTGATTGGTTTTGCTTTAACACAGAAAGAAAAAATATCTGAGAATATTTTCTGCGTCCCTCTCCTTAGATACTGCAATATTGGCCTTGCTCAAAGTCCAGTAGATATCCTAGAAATTTTCCTTAAAACCCTGAATTCTAGAGTCAAATATACAAATTTCTCTGCCATTCTTCTATCATTATATCTACAAATAGATAGCTAGATAGCTGACTGCTAGATGTCAAAACTTCTAGGAAAAAATACAAACCCAGAATATTAAAGCTTGAAAACTACAGAAAATCTTATAAGAAGTTTCCTACTTTCCATAAACTACTTCAATAAATGTTGTCCTTCCATGTTTTTTACTAGCTTTTTTTTTTAGTATTGCAATATTCAAGCTAAGCTGATAACCTTGAAACAGTGGGGGTCAGCAGTATTAGAATGGCCTTGGCTGATGAGAAAGTTCACCAGTATCTCAAGGATGATTCTTAGAGTAGAAGACCTCTCATTTAATAAAATTTATACAAAAGTAAGATGTCCTGGCAAAGACAGTCCTCAAAGTCCTCATCCCAACTATTTCAGACTTTCATTTCAGCTAGAGTGAGCTGCCTTCTGCAAATATTTGTTGCTGTACTTACTTCGTCTGCAGCCAGTGTTTAAACAAGCTGCTTACACTAGGCACTTGCATTCGTGTGGATGGACAATTTCCATCCACAGAGTATGATTACACTGTAGAGTAATGTAAAAATAATAAGCTAGCTTCAAACAAATGGGGTTTATCAGTAGCATTTTAGCTGATTACATTTACTGAAGAGGCGGTATAAATTAGCTCATGTTCTGTTATGTACATCCCTGCCCATGGTATTCCAGCCAGCCCAGATCCCTCCACAGAGCACTTAGAAGAGCAAGGAGAACTGGAAACATTTCCTGATGACCCTTGTGATTGACTCTTTTTCAGATCTGTGGAGAAGAGTGGGCTATATGTTCTCACAACAGTGCATCCTCAGGGTACCTGTGTCTGCATGCAGGCTGGATAGCAGGCGTGGCCCATGAGTCAATTCTTCATCCCTGTTCCCAACGGAACATGATGTCTGCAATAGTGCTACAGATGCTAAAACTGCAAGAAAGAATATTTAAATCAAGATTTCAGGAGGGAAAAAAAAGGTAAAAGATTCTGTATTTTTCATGAAAGGTAAAGTTCATGAATGTTTTATACTGACGTATATATTTGTCCTTTGATATATAGTATTTCCCTTCAGAACAGGAAAAAGAGAAAAGGCAGCTGACCTCTCCTGTGACATCTAACCTAACCAAACTGCAGCTGGTTTAGATGAGTATTTAAGTCTTAGATACAGAGATCGACTTCTTGTTTGGCAATTGTGCTGTGTGTAAAACATTGGATTCCTAGTCCATGACTGATTCCAGGTAGCATTACAGTAAATATATATAGTCAGACTGCGTCTCTGCCTCCATAAAATAATTTAACATGGTTCATGGAAAAGAGACACCACCTGAATAGATAAATACGTCAGGTTTGTTACCATCTCTGCAGATGAATACATGAAATCAGGGAAGCAATTTATCTCTGCCTTAGTTTTAATTTTTATACTGTTTGCTTCTGGTGAAAAGTGACTTTAGCTCTCTGTTAGAAAAAATATGATCTGAATCTTATCCATAGAACCTTAAAACTTGGAAGAAACAGCCTAAAAATAACAGCTTATTAAATGTGGTTTCCTACAGCATCACTGACGACTTTCCTAACACAATTAAAACCAGACCCGTAGCCAAATGCCAGAAGCCCCTTCTCTGTTTGTCCATTGTCAGAACTGACTCATCCTCTTAACTTAGCCCTAGAGTGTGTGCTAAATGCAGCTCCTCCATTATTCAGATGATATTAATTGAGAACTTTCTGCTTTGCTAACAAAGGAAATGTCTCTTCCTTTAAAATCTTCACTTTCTACAATTGCTTTAGTGTGTTTGAGTAGGTATAATAAGCAGATTGCATAAATGAATTAATTATATGTAACTTCTCACTTTTTTTTTCATTGAACTTTTTTGTTCCTTGGCCTTGGCTTTTGTAAAATTGAAGTTATCTCCCAGGGTGCATGGCTTTTAATGTCACTGCATACTGCATTTAGCTGCTATCGTGCATCAAGCATATGGAACATTTTATGAAGGAGTTTTTTATGAAACCCTGGGAAGAAAATATCCTCAAAAACAATACTTCAATGCATAAGTACCTATATACACTGCAGCAATAAAATTAAAACAAATGCAAAGATTTTCTTTGCCTCTTTATGTTTTAAACAAACTTTAACCACAAAGTTTTAGTCATTCACTGAGAAGTACATTTGATTAAAAGTTTCTTTTTACAAGGCTACCAGTGAGTTAATTCAGACTGATGATTTGCTAGAAAGATGTGTTAAATTGCTGGTAATTTGAACACCAGCAAGCAGTTTGCATACTCCTTGTATCTTTTCAATAAATGTCATCACATATTCTGTCTTGCCCTTGGCTTCTCACACTTGTGTCAGAAGGAAATGAGAGATTTTTAACACAGCCAACAAGTTCAGTACAAGGTGGAGAGGCGCAGAATTTCCCTCAGGCCTTAATCCCAGTAAAGGTTCAGGGCACAGTGCAGTTGTAATCAGTCACTTGTCTTTCTGAATTACTTTATTCAAACACATGGGCAGCTCAGTAATGTCTTCTTTTTCTACCATCAAACAAATATCATGTGGCAAGAAAACAAAACTAAAAAAGGGTCAAAAAGGAAAATAAGGACACAGATTTAAGATCCAGATTTTCTGCTTGTAGGTCTTTTTGCTGCCTTTGTTCAGTCAAAATTCAAGTTACTAGCACCACTTCTCTTTAGAGTATTTTAAGAATTAGATGAGCTGATGTTTTCAATGCAACTTCCTTGTGAAAAATATCATTTTTTTTCCTAGAGTATTGAAGGCTGCAAACGAATTCCTGCTATAAACCCAGTATTTCCTCTCTCCAAAACCCCCACAGTGTTGCCGTAGCTCCAGAACTCATTGCACAACCGCCCCTACCCTGGGTTATAAACCATCTCCCTCTCATGGTTGCTTGCTCAGAGAGAGGGGCTTTAGATAGCAGACTTCAACCTTTCAAGACAAAAGTTGGAAGACTGATGGCTTCAGAACCCTTTTCTGCTGCTAATGATCTGTCTGAGAGGCAGGAAGTCATATCTGCATGTCAGAATTTTTTGATTACTTTTGAGAAATACAGAGAATGAAACAATGCCAATGGACACTTCAGCTTCCAAAGAAAATATAAAAAAGCAAACTGGCTTAATCAGCCATAGAGATCTCCTTCTGTAGGCTGCTGTCCTCAAGTGAGAAGTCTAAGATCCAGTCAGTACAGCATAATTCCAAATTTATGTGCTACCAGGTTGATCTGTGTGAGTTTCTGTGAATGCACACACATGTTACTGTGTATTTACTAAATCTGGATTTTGAGATGGTTTATGAGACAAATACGTATTCTCTGAAGATGCATAAAACCAGTTGATATCATGCTAAATCTACAATCTGCCCTTGTGTTCTTTCTCAGACAATAAATGATAGAAAATGCCTATATGATAGCAAGGTCTGAAAATCATAAAATGACACCACCTTTCCTCTTTAGAGAAGTCTAGAACCATGAAATCATCTCTTTTATGGAGTTATCTACAATATATTTTGCCAAGCAAGAATCCTGCAGCATGGATTTTCTCCATACTACCAGTCTTTGTGGCAGTAGAAAAAGCCCTGAAAACCAAAGAAAACCGAAACAACTCCCCACAGTCAGTCTTCTCTGCTGGTCACGAAGAAAGGACTGATTATGAGCAAACTGCTGAGACATCACAATAGTTCCCTCTTGGTCTCAGTTAGTTTTTAAACATTTATACAGCATGAATGTTATGACAACTCACTAGAGTGAGCTAATTCATACCACCAGAATAAACTCTGATCATCAAGGATATTCTTTTGGAAGATGTGCATAAAAACTATCTTGAAAATGCTCTTAAATGCAGTTTTTCTCCATTTTAGTTTAGTTTGCCTCTGCCAGTGCAGTAAACATTTGCCCTCTCACTTTGATGCACTTGATTAAAGATTTTTAGCTCTTTTTGGCTTTTAGTAAATTCAGTTTCAAATTTGAAGACAGTTTTGTGTTAGTCAAAACTGTAGTTTAGAAAGATAATTGGTTTAATAATCTTGGCCACCACTTCAGCAGACTCTAGAGTTATATAGGTTATAGATTAATTTACTACTTCAGACTTGCAAACTTTCCCCAAAAGTCTTTGACTGACAAGAGTTTCTATGGTCAGAGTCACTGCAGTTTTATAGTCCAGCATCTATTAAATCAATGGAGAAACTTCCTTTTATTCAGAAAGCACTGACTCAGGAATCTATTTACCCATATCTGGAATGAATATTAGTGTCCTTTATATGGTTCCAAATCTACATCAATGCAAAGCATGTAGTGAAACAGAGAGTAAGACTACCATCTGAAAAGGGTATTTATAGCCTATTTTTTGCAGTTTCACCTTTATTGTCAAAGGTCTACAATTACATGAAATAAGGTAACTTAAAGCTCCTTGTCAGGTTCCAGTCACAGGGTAACTGCAGCTATCCATCAGTTTACGTCTCTTGCACTCTGGAGCCAGATACAGATGAAGCGAGGGACAAGAGATGTATAACAGATTGCATTGTTTATGTAATTTATATAGCTTTGACCTTGACTGTTTCCATAAAGCAGCTTCAGTTACTATTAAAGGTACAGGTACTTGCATTTGTTTCTACCACGAGCCTCCCTTTCAGTTCTGCAGCTACAATATGTTCAGTCTTGCTGCCACAACAACCTTGTTTCCAAGAAAATATTTTTCAATAGGAATCAAAGTCATCCTCTTTGGGTGATGCTTGTCAGTTCAAAATGACATTGATCATATCCTTACTCTGTACTGTAGAACAGAATGTTGATGGTCCCTGTACTCCCCAACACAACCACTTGCACAGCTGCAAGTGTCATAAGGAAGACTGACACTGAGGTGCTCTGTACCGGTTTGCAAGACAAAGGGTGTGTTACTAAACAGGGGATTAATTCAGCAACCAGTGTCTTCTTTTATGGGAAAAGCTGCAATGAGCAAAAGTGAGACAAATTGATCTGGTCCTGTGGAGATACCTGCAACTGTTCATTGCCTTTATAGTCCATAGAGAGAAAAGTCAATGATAGAGTGCAATTCCTCAGATCTTTCTAGCTGATTCCTCTACTGCGCAATGAAGTGCCTGTTTCTCTCAAGGGTTTATAAAAAAGGGCATACAGTGACTAACTTTGGTACAGATTTTTAAATTTACAGTTTATGTGTGTTTATTAGTCAAATATATTTGATCAAATTAACCTCGGTGCTGGTATCTTCCAAGGACCATTCATAGTGCACATGCAGGGCTTATGTTTCTAACTGAGCACTCTCCAGGCTTTCTCAATGTTTATTTTCCTTTCCATTGATCGCCTAGGAACAATTCTAGGTTCCTAATAAAGTAGTGCAAATATCTATGTGTAATGTCCTCACCTGTAAGTCAATTTGGTCTTCTGATTCCTAGTGATTGTAGGATATCACCCAGAAGAACAACAATCACTCCCCAAAAGCTAGCATGTCTTATTATAGAGGTCTCTTTTCAACATTCATTGAATTTTTCTTTATTCTCTATACACTTTGTCATATCTTTCTATTAGGTGTAACAATTGTTCATCTAACACAGCACAGTTTTGGTGTCTTGGATGTTGGAAAGTGTAACACAGCAAGGCCAGCTTCGAAGTGAATCAAAGCCAGCAACAATAAACTCAGTTCTGGAGCATGACTTTTGTGAAAACATTAAAGATGTTTCTGACATTTTCACAACAATACAATTGGACAAAGTTATCTTTACTGGTGGAACAAAATCAAAGTAGTAGAAGAACAGACACATGATATAACATTAGGTGTCCTGGAGGAGACAGGGGAGATATGAATGGAAGAACACTCCAGAATTTACTGTGGGCAGTAAAGCCAATGGAAAAATGGAGTTTCTTCCGTAGGAAGTTCTATTACTTTGACAGCTGTTTCTATCTTAAAACTTTTTCTTTTCCGGGAGTAAGTTAAAAATTATTTGGCTATATCCCAGGGTCTAACAACATCATAAAAGGGAATAGCAGTAGTTTATCAGGAAAAGTGTTGTGCAGTAGGAGAATAGAAGTCAAAGTGTGAAGTGTGGAAACTCTGGAATTATAATTTTCACAAAGTATGGCAAAGGTCAGGTAGAGGAAAAGATCAAATATCATCTTGAAATGAATTCTTGGTTTTACATTTCCCATTCAAATATTTCAGTAAGACCTTGTCTTTTCCAGTGGAGAAAACACTTCACATGATATTTTTTGACCAGTCTATAGGTTTAGAGAAATATTTTTCTTCATTCTAACAATTTCTAATAGTCTCATGTGAGTTCTGATGTGTGCTTGGTAAAGTAAGACGCAATATTATAAACACCCTTTACACGATATGCTAAGACACTGACATCTGCCACTGACTCAACTTGTAAATTCAGTTTGTAAAAAAAGTACATGCCATGGGTTAGTCTGAAAAAAACCAATATAATCTAACTACTCTTTCTTACATTTTTTGTGAATTAGTTGAATATTGTGATCTTACTTCACAGGCATTCAAAAAAAGTTGATATATTAGGAGTTTACCTCAATTAGAAAAACTTTTGAGGAACAGGAGGTATCTATATTATTTTCTTTCTTTGATAGTGCTTTTAGTTGAAATAAGAGATGGCAAGGTTGATTACATTTAGTGGGAAAACCAACCTTGACTTTTATGTGAAACTGAAATTTTCCTTTTCCAAGGAGAAAGCCAAAGTTTGTGTCGCATGGACAGGGACCCTCAGTGCATCCTGTCTGCTGTTGTATGCAGAAACAAGGTCCCAGCAGGGCACAGACAGCATCTTTGTCTTTCAGAAGACAATGGAAGAAGATTGAGACAATTTCCTTGATTCCTATCACTCCTTTTCACCATACGGAAAGGTAAGAAAGATAAACGCCCTTCTTCCAAAGAAAGCAACCCTCCTGCTGAAGAAGGGTTTGAACTTTGAACTTCTCCTGAGAGGGGGCTGCTAGTACTGAATCTGCCATGAGTGCTGCTGCAATGGAATTAATCTCATATTAATATAGACAATTTATTTTTGTAACCATGCATTTTAATGTCTGCCATGTAAATACTTTCCTTAAAGTGAAAAAAAAACCTTTTTGTTACTTTTTTTTTATTTCTTACAAATTATTTGAGTTTGGAAATCTATGTAATAGTTAAGTTCTGCCATGGAGAAAACAATTTTTGTTCTGAGTTCAAAAAGATATGATCTTGAGCAGGAATTTTCTCTATTCAAAACGTTAATTAAACAAAACAATGGATTTTAATAGATAAGGTGCATCTACAAGCTCCTGGCCTCAGGGAAATGTCACCACAATTTTTATCATTTGCAAGAATGAGTTTCTTACTTAAACACTTCTCCCTATCAGAAGATACAAAGCTTATATTTCAAATTATAATAGCTATGAAGGGGAGAAATGACAGGGGAGAAAACAATGTTTTTCAGATGAGATCTGAAAATAGATGGACAGTCAATTCACTCAATGAAATGTAAAAAGACAAGAAGATGGATGTTGTCTACAGATGATGTGCAGTGGAAGGTATGTGCTGATTGGCATTAGGAAAACCAAGAAGTCTGATGGAGAGATCACCTCCACAACAGTGGCTCGATGAGTGTCTTTCATATTTCCATTATTATCAGTGCAGTTACAGCCAAAGGTGAGATCAGACAGTGAAATAAGTATTAATATTCAGAAATTATCTGTATCTATCTTATAATTCCAATACATTTCCTTCCTCTGAAGTCTACCGTGTGTTTGCTAACATGAGGTTTTCTGTTTGAAACCTGACATACTACTTACACCTACATCCACAGGATACAAAAGAGAAACAAGAGGATAAAAGCCCTTCTGTATGTAAAAAGGAAGCATCTAACTTTGTTAACAAAGTTGAATACTTCCATGTTTTGGTGAATGTAACTGTTTTTAGGATTTTACCTTGATGGAGGCAGGTCGTACCATGGAGCTGTTTGACCTATGCCATTAAACAAGATCCTTCAGGTTGACATGACACCAGGCAGAGACATTCATAGTACTGAGAACTGTAATACAATTACATACTTATTTATTTGCAAATAAAAGTCTTGTTTGAAGAGAGACTGGTGTGCAAATGAAGATTTCCCAAAGCAGCATTAGCAATATATGATGCAACTGTACACAATTTTCTGAGCAGCAGAATTGTATGTATAGCAGACCACAAACACCTAATGATCACAAAATGCTTTGAGTATGGACTTTCTCAGAGCTAGTGGTGAGAAAACGACATGAAATCTCTTCAGAGAATCAAAGGAGAGATGTCCTACTGCCTCACACACACATCTCCTACCTGACTTCCAGCTCAATGGGCTTCTTCTGTAGCAAGGTCAAAAAGGATGGTGGTGTCTTGGAAAAAATAGAATTAAAGCCATTAGAACTGTCAACTAATTCTAACCTGAGTCGTGATTTTTTTGTGATTGTACAACTTCCTGGAAAAAACGCTTTGCAGTTAATGCTAAGTGATGGGTGTATGGATCGCTTGAATGTGTAGCTATCTGAACCTGATCTGATCAAAACTGGGTGCTTTTGGTCCTACCTATTCCAGTAATGGTAAGGGAACTATAAGAAAGAACAGACTACCAAGTGTCCATATATGTTCTGTAACATTACAGAAGTCCTCATATATGCACTGAGTACATGATTTTTAATACAGACAGACATTTCACTTCATGCTTAAGGTATGGAAAAGGAATTTAAATAAGTGTGATAAAAACCTGGAAGGATATAATAGGATGTGACAAAATTAGGATGAATAATCCAATGGCTATAAAAAGACACCAGGCTCATGATCTCTGGTCTTGGGCTACTTGATGGTTAGTAGCTAGTCCACTGTACCTATGCTTTCTTGCTTTCTGCTTTCCATTCCCATACCTTAAACCAAAAAAATTCCTAAATGCTGAATCTGGTAATGAATGAAGTTTAGGACAGAAGATAGTGAATGAAGCCAGGTCTTTGGGTCATGAAACAGGAAAGCCTCAGATCTTCTAGTATAAAATGAGCTAATAAGTCAAAGGATAAGCCTGGAAAAGCTGAGTTGAGTCTCTTAGTGAACTCAGAGGCAGACACAGAAACAGAAAAGCATCAATACATTCCAATTATGAAAAGAGAATGAGAGACAGATAACATCAATATTCCTGTCATTCCTTTTCCACTTTAGCCAAACAGAGAGAATTTAGAAAGATGGATATGGGATTTAAATACAACAAGATTTAATAAAAAAATTCTCTGTAAACAAAACTACTGTTTGAAGCTTATTTATATTATTATCATTTTTATAAAAAAATAAATGAAGTATTTCAATGCAAAGTTGAGCACTCAAAATATCTCATTTTGAAAAAGTCAGAGTGGAACATTTAATGCCTTCAGGAATTGTTTTTCCTGCTTTTTTTTTTCCTCCTAGCAGAAATGGCAATATAGATACACATTTGAGAAAATTTTTGATGTTGTTAATTCAGCACATTTTTCTAAATTAGAAATTCAGCACTTTTTTCTAAATTAGTCTAATTAGAAAAGTCACAAAGATAAACTAAAAAGTCTTCTTTTTCTTTCTGTGATGTCTTCTGTATTAAATTTTAAAGAAGCAAGTTATATTCATAAATCATAATAATCCTTGAGGTAATATGAATAGATTGATTTCAGCATGAGTCTTTCTAGTCAAATTTATATTAGTTCATCATAGTCTCAAACAACATCATTAGTAAAGCACTTATACTACCTGCTGGAAGCAAGCACGTAAGTATCATCTGGCATTGATATTCTCTGCTCAAAATTCGGTTACCTTTGCTGACCTTTGATTTCACAGACCAGCCATCCAAAAAGTAAGGTATGCAATAAAAAGAGATACAAGATAAAATATTTTAATATGTCTTCCTGGAGTGGACGGTTATTATTAAAATATTATTTCCCTCCAAAATGAAAAGCAACTAAAAACCCCCCAGATTAAATAGAATGAAAACTCCTAAATAAAAGGACACAGAGAAGAGGAGGAATGCAAGATAAATTGAGGACAAGACAGGAAAAGCTAACAAAACTATTTAACAGATTGGAAAATATAATTCTGAGATTAAAAGTTTGGAAACACGCTTTTTATGTCTTTTCCAGAGAGGCAGAGAAGATAAGAGCTGTAGCATTTACTGATCTGAGCATTTCTCAAAAATCCTTTGACTGGCAAAACTTCACTGACTTCACAGACTTTAGTAAGAGATTGTCTTGCACATAGGTTAATACCTATATCTCTGTTCTTGGAGTTTGTCAGCTTGCTCTACTGACAGTGTCTTTCTTGCTGGTCAAACACCTGAAGGATCGCTTCCACATTCCCAGGAACAGTCAGTGGTATAGAGATGAGTAAGCAGCATAACACTGCAAAGGATCTCCTGAATGAGTCATCCCATGCTATCACAGGCATCCAGTCCAAGAAAATCCTTAAAAAAGATACGGTGTCATCTTAAAACGATGCTTTTTCTAGTCCCTCATAACAAGAATGTTAACTTTATTTAGAACTTTCTAGAACTTTTCTATATACCTTTCATTAGTTTTTGCATTGCTTTATTTTGTACTAACAGAAAGAGATATAAACTTTCTGGTATATATACACTTAAAGGGAAACAGAACCTTTAACAAAACATATTTTTATTATTTTTATTAATATATTCACTCAAATCCATCTTGATCTTTGCTATCACCTTTTCATAGGACCGTATCTCAGCCATAAAAGCCCATATACAACCTTTTATACATTACTTGTGAGACTAATAGGAAATAGTATGGACAGCACACAGTCTCTAAGGCACAGACTTTTTCTGGGCTTTCCTGATGGCTTACAGACTCAAGAGGGAACAGGAATATATTGGTGTGCCTCAGTGTGACAGAGAACAAATTCCTCACAGTGTTGTAGAGAAACGCTGTCACCATTCTGGTAATAAATTGGCAAGATTTAAACTTATCAGAACAAGAATCTCCAAGCCTTAATGGAGGTTATATACAGTTGATGTAGGACCCATACGCAGGGCTGTCACAGCCTGACCTCACATGCTACGAAAGCAGTGGGTTTTGATTGCACCCTGAACACTTTGGATGTATATTTCTCCCTCCCTTGCCCCCTGCCGGATTGGGACGCCACAGACAGTGAATGTCACGGCATGTTGTAGGTCCTGACAGCAGACTAAGGACAGAAACGTGAAAAGAGGATGTAAAACCTGCTTTGAAATCTTTTCACGAGTGAAGAAAATCAGTGGCTTGGTAAGAAGAAAAGAATTCCACTCACTGGGGCTAAATGAGGTCCAGCACATGTCCGTAGTGACTGCAGATCACTAATGACAGATGGCTGCCCAGCGACCTGTTTGAAATGATATTGGTCTTCATCCAGAGCCTGGTGAACAAGTATCTGGGTTACAGCTGGTGCTAACTGTCATCTTTGTCAACAGTCTCCGCAGAGACACCAAGGATTGAGTGGCCTGCAGAGACCGAACTATCATCTCACCCTGCTGCAACAAGGTTGAAACATATTGGGAACAAAATCTTTATGCTGCCTAAAACTGAAGGCACTTTGGATTTCCAATGTCTTCTTTGAGTAGCAGACACTTCAGAAAATATGATGAATTTTATATTTTTGCAGAAGCTTCACAGACATTTAAACAACAAATATATGCATAGTTATTAAAGAAGTAGATGGAAGATATCCCTAGTTACAACAGGTTGAATTTTGCAATTAGCTCTCAATTCTACTTCTATGTATTAAAAAGAATACACAGCACACCCTTCTTATTGTATTGATATGGTAAAACCCCCGCACACAACCCTCAACCAACCAAAGGAAAAAAACACAAAAGTTTTATTTGAATACTTAGAATTTTCATATACTTTACCTTAATTTACCTGATTTTGGAGGAAACTGGATTAATGGAGAAATTTCACATTAAATGCCAGACTTTTTCATGCAGACAATATCAATAGTGAAACAACACAGATTATTCTCTCTGCTTCTGTAGCAGAGTGATGAGTAGAAGATGAATACTAGCCAACATAGATTTGTCATGAACAAATCACGTCAAATCAATCTAAAGTCCCTCTGTGACAAGGTAACAGACTTTGTGGATAGAGAGAAGTAACGCATGTAATGTATCTTGGCTTTAGAAAGGCATTTGACATGGTCTTCAGATGGAACTCTCATAAGCAAACTAGGTCTAGACTAAAGTACCAGGTACAAAAAACCCCTGGGTAACAGCAACCAAACTATAGATACTAATGAAAAGAGACACTGGAGAATATTCTGCAATATTCTTTTCTAGGTCAGTCTTTTTCAATGTTTTTGCTAGATCTACCAATGGTAAAGATACAAGAAATATATTTTGAAGGACAGGCTTCGAATTCAAAGCAATTTTTACAGATCGAACAAACAGAAAAGTATTTTGCATATAGGTGGGAGTAATCGGTTCCTCAAATAGAAACCAGGGAACAATCAGCAGTTCTTCCAAAGGAGACCTTGGGATTATGGCTGATCACAGGCAGAAACCAAGGAAATGATGGTATGCTGTTGCAGGTGTAGAGCTTAGAAGATGAGAGAAGTATCTCTCCTCTTTAATCAACAGTACTCATAAGGTTTTGGTGGAGCTCATCTTTGTACATCACACACCTGGAGAACAGAGAGAGCAATTAGAAAGAATCTGCAGTGGTTAAGTGGAAGATGTGAGATGGGAAGGAAGCTGACTGAAAAGGACTTCACAAGTTTTTTAAGCATGAAGAAATGATAGAACAGCTTTTAATTGTGAAAGAGGCTGATGTTAAATGAAACTAAACTGTAACAACTGTAACAAAATGGATCTAAATTAGATAAAAAGAATATATTTCTAGCAATACAGAGAGGCAGCACACTTTTACTAATTTTGTTCTACATGTTGGTGTTATTATGGTAGTCCTTTTGCACGTGGTCTTCAGTTGGTCTTCAGCTCATGAATGATTCATGAACAGCAGGCTGAGAAACTGGTCAAGAGAGCCTGATAAGGGATTTTGCAGTTGTGTTTTTCTATAAGTCTATGGATGAAACAGATTCACCTGGTTTACATTTTCTTGGACTAAAAGTCCTATGGCGATATCACTCCATCTTACACTTTTGTATCACACTCAGTATACTGTGCAGGGAAGAGAAAGGATCTACTTTTAATGAAGTATAAATGTCAGAAATCATTCACTGAAATACGGCCTATCTTAGATTATACTGAAAGTGTAAGAATTGCTGGTAGTATGATCATGTCAAATAATATAAACAGTTTTTTACATTATTTCATTTCAATTAATAAAGAAATAAATCATGAAAGCTATGTAGCTGCTGTTGATTTTTCTCTCTGCCAGGAACTGCCCACAAACGTCACATTTCAAGTAGTCACTCAGGTCAGACTTGGTGAATGGTGCCAGTAAGGTGGAGAGGGAAAGGTAAAACGTTATATAATTGCTTGACTAAAGAAGCTTTTAGCCTATTTTTCAGACTTTAGGCACTTAAATGCAGTGTCTACATTAAAAATGTAATTACTATAATTTACAAAGGTAGTTGCCTTAGTCTCTAGCTATTATCAGTATGAAGATATTGGCACATCTTTGTCTGGGGTCTTTTGCAGATAATAATGCTTCGTCTGAGCCCACAGAGAGAAATATTGGTGCTTTTAACTTAGATTTGAGTTATCCAGTATGGGCACTCAGTTGAAGTTATCTGTCTGTCTGTCTATCTCTCTGCCTACCTATCAATTAGCTAGCTATCATCTAAACTGTGAGGTGCTTCCTTCCCTACAGGGGTTAGTTAAAACACAACACACGTAAACAGAAGAAATTTCCTTGTCACAATTTCAGTATAAACTCAGGTCCAAACCTTTCTGTTGGATGGCTTAATCTTTTATTTCAATTTGTAATTGTACTTTTATGTCTGCATGGTCAGTTTTTTCCTTTATGAATTGTGAATTGTTATCAATCACAATCAGAGCTATATTCTCTCAATGACTAAAGTCACGGATATAACTACACTTTGAAGGTAAAATGATTGTATCTAACAATTTCATGTTGCAATCAGACTGCTAATATACAATCTATTGCAGTACTCATCTTGGGACCTATTCCTTCAGTAGACCAGCTAACATTATCATTGTCAGTTTCAGCCTAATCTCTAGCTATGACAGTTGCTTTACAATACAAATATCTTGAATAGTTTTGCTCTCAAAGACTGAAAGCATTAGTTTGAATCTTTTTCTTCCATTGAAAGGAAGAGGAAAAAAGCATAATAGTGACCTTGAACATAATTATATTAATTGAAATAATAATTAAATTAAAAATGATACTCCTTCAGTATTTTTCTGTCTTAGCTATCCTTCTCGCTTTTAAACATTTTTCTATTTTAAAAGTCTGTATATAATATGTATGTATATTTATTTATATATGTATGACTTTTTAAAAAACCAAGAATACAAAAAGGAGCCATTTAATGTTTGAGCCTGTATGGTTTATTCATATGCCTTTTAGCACAGTGGGGAAATATTCTTTTTTTTCCCTATTAATTCTACACACTGAATCCACCAAATATCGGTAAATTCCAAAACAATTGCTGAGGGTACTGCAGTCCTGTGCAATTTGATATATGTTACTAGAGAACTTAGCACTTTCCAAGGCCTAAAATATCTCTAAAGGTACAAATATTTCTTATTTATGAGCTGCTGATATGAACTGAACACAGGTCTAAAGCATTTTTTTGTCTCCTGATATTGGTATTTATTTTAAAACTGAAGCTCCCTTTATACCTGGCCTGTTTGAAATACAGTGTTTGTTCTTTAAGTGATCGCTGTAACCACGATGATGGTCAATTGTGTGGAGATAGCATTACTGTGACATTCTCAGTTTTGGTGCTCGTTTTCCCCATTTTGCAGGGGGAAAGAGCAGAAAATCAATGCAAGACAGATACAGTGTGAAACCCACTGTGCATTCTCACTACGAGCCTGTACTTTTGGAGACTTAGGAAGTAATACTGAAAGAAAACCCAGAGAGGAAATTGGTGGAAAAGTTGCTATTTTTCATCTGATTCTAGGCTCTTTGCCTACTTAGAAATAAATAGCTCTGCCTCAGAACAAAAGTGTCTTTTATTAAAAAAGAAAAAAAAAAGACGATTGATTTTCTTTCTTAAAGTCTAATGGAGAGAAATAGCACATAAAAACGTTATTTTAATAAGTTCTGTCCTAACTGAATACTCTTAAATGCAGGCAGAGATGCAGTTAGAAAAGCAAGAGCTCAGCTCAAATTGAAATTGGTCAGAGATGCCAAAACTACAAGAAAGAATTCTTCAGGTACATAAGCAACAAGCAGAAACAGAAGGAAAATATTGACCCACTGTTAAACAGGAGAGGTGACTTAGTCACCAACAAGCTGAAAAGGCAAAAGTTCCCAATACTTTCTTCACCTCTGTCTTTATCAGCACTGTAGGGCCCCAGGCCTTGGGAACAAAACCCCAGCTTGATGCTAACACATCCCATGGGTGATGACCCAACATCAGTGAAGGAAGAGTTGGTCAGTGAGCTATTACAGGAGTTTGGACCCTGCAGATCTAAGGGACCTGGCAGTATCCATCCAAGAGTATTAACAGAGCAGACTGACATCATTGAGGCCACTCCATAATCTTTGAGAAGTTGTGGAGATTGGAGGACATTCCAGAAGACTGGAAGAAGGCTGATGTCACCCATATCTACAAGAAGGGCTTAAAGGAGGATCTAGGAAATCATAGGCCCATTAGTCTTTCTTCATCCCCTGGGAAAGTTATGGAATGAATGCCCTTGGAGGCTACTACAAGCCAGATGAAGAACATGATTGGGAAAAGTCCTCGAATTCACCAAGAGAAAATTGTGCTTGACAATCCCGATTGCCTTCTACGATAAAGTAGATTGCCAAACAATGTGGGTTGAGCACTGAGCATTGTCCTCCTTGATTGTCAGGCCACACCTGGAATGCCATGTTAAGTTTTGGTCCCTTCTACACAAAAAAAGATGGAGGCAGACTGGAGAAGGTCCAGAGAAAAGGCACAAAGATGATCAAAGGACTGAGAAGCCTGCCATACTAGGAAAGGCTGAGAGAACAGGTCGCTCAGCCTTGAGAAAAATAGGCTTAGAGGAGTCCTTATCGCCAAGTTCCAATATTTAAAGGATGGCCTCAAAGAAGATGGAGATTCTCTTTTTACTAGGAGTCACATGGAAAAGACAAGGGGTAACAGATACAGGTTACATTCTGACTGGACACAAGGAAAATTTTTCACAATGAGAACAGTCAACCATTTGAATAATATTCTCAGGGAAGAGATGGATTCCACCATTTTGGACACTTTTAACATTCAGCTGGGTAGAGTGTTAGGTCATCTTGTCTAGACTGTACTGCCAAGAAAAGCTGGACCTTGGAAGGCAGGTCCCTTCCAGGTGGGTACTCTATGGTTCTTTGATTCTAGCTAGTCATGGAGGTCTATCACCATTATTATTCAGGCCTTGGGAAGAAAAGTTAAAATATTTTTATTTTTCAGTGTTCTTACATTAGCTAAAAAGCACTCATAAACAAATAATTCTTTATATATACTAAGCAACACCCAAGGTAAATGTGAAAAATATATGCAAAGCTTTGTTATAATTTCTAAGGGAAAAAATATGCTTTGCTAGAGACAGATAGGAATTCAATGTTGTAGCTGGATATAAACTGTTATTTAATGAACTACTTTAAAAAGTAAACATCACATTATTGGTGACTTAAGGTTTCTATCAGTTTTACGGATGTCAAATGCCACCGACTGCAGAGTCTTGCAATTCAGGTTGGCCCTGAAAGAGCAAAGTGCAATATAACACGTATTCTTTCCTCCCTTTTTTACTAAGTGGGAATTTCCATAGCAGTTATATTCTCCTGGGGACATCAAAAGCCTGCAACTGTCAGAATCAGGGACTGAGAATGATTCCTTGCACTTTTTTTTTTTTCACTTGTTCTGAAAGAGCCATCACATGGCTGGAATGTAGCAACCCAAGGAAGCTGGGGGCGCTGCCTGCAAAAGTGGCCAAGCTACAGGTATATGGTACTGGTTATTTACTTAATTAGTGTTAGCAAATGGCGAGACAGCCATTTAATGACAATAGTCCCACTGTGGCATACACTGACCTATGTGTATGTAGCTCATCTGTTCCTGGGCAGCTCCAGAGTTAAGATATTTTGCTGTTTACAGTCTATAAATAGTTGTCATTTATAGCCCTATCTGTTTTAGCAGGTAGCATAAAGCCCTTTGTATTGGCAAGTAAAGATGAATAATTTTTTTTCCAGCTTATCCTAACTTAAATACAAGATGCTCATTACCTTAATCATCCTATTAGGGCTCTGTGAAATCTCCTTCTAACCTAAAGCTCTGTAATCACGAGTCTGTACTCTTGCTTCTCTTTTTTAAACTCGTTTTTATTTCTCCTCTTTCATCCGTTCCCTCACATAAGGAGCCAGTCCTTAAGTGTATTGGCTCACACTGCACCTATCCTGCCTTCCAGTTCTTTTCTTCTTTGAAAGTCAGGTCTCACCGACTCATGCACACAGCTGTGAAGAAAGCAGTGCAGACAGACAAGGACCTCCTAAGGATTCTGGTCTGAACAGAGGTAACACACACTAGTTTGCTCCCTTTTAAAGGCTTTTTTTTTTCATATTTTGGCATCTTCAATACATTTTCGTGTTAGGATCACTCTAGATTTCAAAGGGTTACCTATAAAACTTGGAAGAGGCTGAATCTACCACGGTCCCATCGGTAGGGAATGACTCCTATTGTCGTCTTAAATATCGACTGATTGTGCTTGTCTTGTCTTAAACATCGCCTGACTCTGCTTGTATTGCTGTCTTTAACAACCTCTTGAGTGCCGTGGCTCCTGATGGGCTCCCTGTGCTGCTGCAGAGGAGGGGCATCAGCTGCTGCCCCCCCCGCACCTGACTCCTCAAGGGGATCCAAAGGGTTCAGGCAGACTCTGGCAAGGGTCTTTCGAGCCCCTAGCCCCAATTCCAAAACCTTCGCGAAGGAGCTTCTGTGAATGCGCCAATTCGAGACCTGCGGCAGCAAGAGCAGCCCTCACGCTAATGGTGGGGAGTACAGGGACTGGTTGTGTAAATAGAAGCCTGCCAAGAATGCCCCAAATAAACACTGAATTTACCCTCAGGGATCTGTCCTTCTGCAATTCCCTGCGCAGACAGCGAAGGACCCTTCCCTCTCTGACTGACTGCACAGGTCTTGGGGGGTACCCGGCGGTGGGAGCGGGCCCTGACACCATCCATAGCAAAACTTGCCACGATTTAACAGATTTTTAATCTGGGGTTTGTCCTTAACCCTTTATCCCTGAAAGAATTGAGTCTAGTTTCAGAACAGTCTTTCAAAGATACTTGGATGTGGGTCTTTGCACTGATCTCTTTTAGAATCCCCTATATGTAAGGGAAGCAGGAGCCAGCTTTGTAACATGTCTGCTCAGAGGACTGTGGAAACATCAGTACACTCTTTTATCAGCTTCTTTCCAGGATGGGGACACAAAGGATGCTAGGGATGTGCTGCAAACAGCTAGAAATTGATTGCTGCTATAAAACTGTAAATTAAATTTTGTAAAACAAGAAGCACTCCAGCTGAATACATATAAAAACTTGTGTGTGCTATACATATATATAATGCTACTCTGCGAAATAAAATAAATCTGGACTAGTCAGAGACTCTGCAGAAGCAATGACCACTGTGAACCCCTGCTAGCAATAGGACAACTTTCAGTAACCCTGAAAGCAGAAAACACAAAGTAATGTAACCAAAGGTTGAAAATATTTCCTTGCTAAGAGAATCAAGGTCTGCCTGGCAGCTCAGTGTAGCTATTTTTTTAAAAACAATTTTGCAGAAAAGATGGATGGAGAGATTACAAAATGTTGTTGTTTCAAGAAACCAGTGTAATAGTAAGTGAACATTTATTTGCGTTCTGGTGACTCAGCTGAGGATCCTCTCCATAAATCTCAGTTGAGTTTTCCCTTTTAAGCCCTCACACTGCCTGTAAACCTTATCTCTAATATTTTTGTAAGGTAAACAAGGTAAACAAGTGAATACAGCAGATCGAAACCCCAGAGCAGTATCCTAAACTGGCAGGAATATTCTGCTTTCCGAACAGCTAAGTCATGAAATTACAAGGTTGTTCACATCATTCCCTGTGTATTCAGAGATGAGGATAGGTTCTACTTCTTTGACATGCAGAAACAAAGATTTAATATTTGTTTACTAAAACACGTACCAAATAATATATCACAGCTTTTGGAGAGCAAGTTCATAATTGAGTTGATAATGAAGATTCTTTTGCTTAGTATATATCTACCTGATTAGTACCACAGTTATATTTGTGTATCCTTGCTAGAAATACATGAAGTTTGCTTAACTGATTAAAATCTCTTCCTAGTCTTTAGGATACTGGATGCTGGTGAAAAAGGAAGTGAAAATTCCCTACAGACAGAAAGTGAGATAGGAATGCCAAAGCAAAGGATTTAGATAGGAATTTAAAATCAAGTGAAAAGGATCCAAAAAAGGGTTTATGTTGATACCTTCAAATATACAGCATGACAGGACTGAATTTTAAGGAAGAATTTCTGTTCCACAGAAAATAAATCACCATTTGTGAGAGAAATAATCAGATGAGTAGACATTCTGCATATTGAGCTGATTATAACTCCTCTACCTAGACATTTCTTTTGCTATACCTCATCTTAATCAACACTTAAGAAGTGAGTCCTTTTATATTTTCTCCTTTTTATGAGACTGCTGTGGCTTAACCCAGCCTGGCAAATAATGACTATTCAGCTGCTCACTCACTTCCCCTCTGCCAGTGGGACAGGGGAGAGAATCGAGAAGGTAAAAGTGAGATAACTAGTGGGTTGAGATAAGAACAGTTTAAAGTTTAAGCAAAAGCCGCTCACACAAGCAGTCACTACTTCCTATCAGCAGGCAGATCTTCAGTCATCTACAGGAAAGCAGGGCTCCATCACATGCAATGGTCACTTGGGAAGACAAATGCCATCACTCAGAACATCCCCCCCTTCCTTCTTACCACAGACTTATATGCTGAGTGTGATGCTGTATGGCATGGAACATCCCTTTGGTCTGTTGGGGTCAGCTGTCCCAGCTGTGTCCCCTCTCAGTTTCTTGTACACCCCGAGCCTGCTCACTGGTGGGGCACTGTGAGAAGCAGCAAAGGCTTTGACTCTGTGCTCAGCACTAACTAAAATATCCATGTATTATCAACCTTTATTTCAATACAAAACCCAATCAGCCACATAATAGCTACTATGAAGAAAATTCACAGTCAAAAGCAGCACATAGACTAAAGCAGATGCCTCAGCTTACGGTGTAGAAGATGAAGAAGTCCTGTAGTGCAGCACTATCCTCAGCACTCTCACAGCTCTGCTTCCAGTAACAGTGAGGTTGCCTACTTACTCTCCTGCTCATAAGATGCCAAGTTTGATAAGGCATGTGAGATGTCCACAAAATCTCTTCAATTGTTTGCACATCTAAAATTGTGCATTATCTCAGATATATGTATAAAGAGGCAGAATCAGAGCCACACCCCACGATGGAGAGTATAAAGTTTTTACAGACAAAGTCAAAAGAAATCCTGCATTTGGAGGAAATAACTGAACTTTGGTTACATGGTGAAATACAAGGTTACATTCTTTTGGTCATAGTCTGGGTTTCACATAGCAGAAACCTCATCTGCAGAAGCACATCCTCATTTACATATTATTATGTTATTCGCAAAAAGAGAAAGTTTGTAAGTTATTTTGGCTATATAATCACAACTCTTCTCCCGTGTATCACCTGTCACTACTGAGAGACAAAAAATACCACTCAACTCAAAATACTTAATAAATGATAGCTACCCGGGGGCTGAAATTAAGTAAATAAATAGAATAAAACCAACTTGCATCACCTAAACAGCATTTGACATCTCTGAGTTCTAATTAAAGTTTGCACTTAGAGCCCGTGGAACATAAATAAGGCTTGGATATTCCTCAGGCGGTCAGCAATTTACTAACTTTTGTTTTGAAAAAGCTCTTATGCTGTTTTGTCACTTTAGATTATTAGCAACACACGTTGTGTCCAAGTGCAGTGTTGGTTAATGACCTGAATTAAGTGACTAGATGGCTGCTGGAAGGACTTGAATGAAGCTTGTGGACAGAAAGATCATGAAATTGCTCTGACAGTAGAGTGAAGTTGGAGGGAGTGTTTACTTACTTGTCATTCAATTCTTCATCACCATGCTTACCAGTTAATTTTTGTTATGCCCCAGAGGTCTTCCTTTTGCAACCAGATTTTGATTTAAACAGAGCAGGAGAAACATAATGGTTTAGGAGTATCTTTAGAAGTAACTTGCGAAGCAGTTTCGGCTCTGAGACACAGTTCACCCTCTTTCATTCTCTCTTTGACGAGGTCGTATGAATAATATCCCCACTAGAACATAATCCAGTGTCTCCAAAGTCCTGTCCCCTGACTGCTGATGCCACATTGCTGTCACCTTCTTTCCTAGCCAATGGTCTGAAGCAATGGGAGAAATAAGTAAGTTGTCTTCCTTGGGGAATTAAGGGGGAAACACTACTGGAAACCATCTGTTAGATTTTATCACCCTGAAGAGATAAGTTTGTGGGAAACCAAGAAGTGAATATTGAAATCTGATTAAAATCCCTGGCTTCTTCATGTTCGTTAACCACTTTTAACCACTGAGCAGACTGGCCCCACTTACAATGAACGTAAGTCCATACATTACAACAGTGGTGGCACATCATTCTCCTTCTTTGACACATTTCTGTAATGTCAGATGATGGTATAAATGGACTTTAAACAGTGTAAGACATAAGCACTTGTAAAAAAAGGTACACACTATGCTTTTGTTATCCTCCTTTATAACTGCAGAAGCCAGAAAAAACCAAAATAAATTATATGATACTTCTTAATTGGAGAAGATGAAATTAAACCCCAAGAAGCTATTAATTCTAGAGGAAGGATGATACAAGGATAAAGACTTTTTTTTGCCTGACTGTGCCACCTTTCTACAAAAGACAACAGATGGAAAGTAATACTGTTCACCAGACATAGAAGTCAGCTGTCTGGAGTGTTTTAAATGATCCTTGGAGGTATTAAATGGGACCATGGGATCCTTTTCCTGCTATAGAAAGTTTACTGCTGGTAATACTTGGACATACATAGTATTCACAAAAAAGGAAACTGGTATTACAGTGTTCCTCGACTGCATTCTTCCTCTGGCAATTGAGCAGCTGTTCTGTGGGTGCAATGTTCTGGTAAATGATTGTGAGTAGGAAATTTAGTGAAGTACAGGAGAAAACTGAATTAGAACACACTTTCATGAGTGAATAATTACTCCTTAATTTGCAGTTCTCAATTCCAACATGACTTCCAGAGAAAAGTGAGACCTTGCATCTTACTTAATTGACTCTTAGTCTGTCCTTTAAAGTAAAAAAAAATAAACTTAAAAGAAATATATAAGTGAGAGAGATACAGGACTGCAAGGTAATAGTTATACCATTATGTTACATAATCAATTTCATCAAGCTATTCAGGCTTTTTACTCTTGCAGATCCAAACTGGAATTAAATCTTTTCCAATTCTTGTTAATATTGTTTTGAAAGTCATTTTAATGTCCCCACATGCTGTTCTGACCATTTTCTGTATTATTAAGCCTTTGAACTTTGCACTTAGTTTACATAGTTAAAAAACAGCTAATAGATAGGTTCCCTTGTCAGCCAGTGGAATATTGTGGGTACCATGAAAGTGTAAATTCACCATATTTTCTCATAAGGGTCTGAGACAGTTTATAGAAACAAACTTCTATGTTTGTTGTAGAGAGCATGGATGATGACTTTAGACATCAAACCTAATTTTTCAGTGTCTGGAGGTGCATAGATGAGCTCACCTTTCATTTCATCAAGGAAGAGTATGGCAAATAAATGAAGGGACATATTTGGGTTTGAAAGCATTCATTATTAGACTAATAAAATAATTCAGGTTAGAAGGGGCCTCTGGAGTCAACCACCCACCCAGGCTTAGAGAGTGTTAGCACATGGTATTGTGTATCTTTTTCCTACAGAGATCTAAGAGCTCAGTTATTACTGATGAGAATTCTACCCAACAAAACATTCAAGCTTCAATATGCACTAAATTCACTAAAGGGGGTTTCAGATAGCATGATGGAAAATACGCAGTTCCTGCTGTGTTGCTTTGCTATATAAATCAAAATGCTAAGGAGCAGAAACAATGCTTCGTGCTTACAAACCTCATCAAAAAAGAAGAAAACAACAAATAGTTGTTATGAACTCTTTGCAAAGCATCTGCAAACCAGGAATTATTCACTAAAGGTGTTTGTGAATAATTTCACATAATGAATAAATATTCACAGAGCACCAACAGGAAAGACAGCAAATTTCATCAAATAAATAAATTTGCCACAAATCACTCACGCAACTCCTGTCTTATCTAAAACTTCAAAAGCAGTTGCTGTAGTGCATATCATTCAAACAACTTTAAATGTGTTGATTCAATACTAGTCCAAATTTTCTTAAATTTAAAGTGCCTCTTGGAAAAAGCTACACCAAATGAAACTACATTAATTTAAATTGCTGTTCTGAACATCTCTTTTATCTTCCATTATTAAGCAGATTTCTCATGATGCCCAGATAATTCAAAGCTTTGTGGATTTATTTTGATATGTTCAAAAGTCATGAAAAGCTGAACATTGCATTTGTACTTAACCATAAATATTTTCCTCTTATGCTTCTCTCATCAGTGAAGAGGGGGAGAGACACTGCTAGAGGTTGAATCAGATACTTAATATCTGAGTTGTCTACTGCACATTGATCTTTATCTTGATTCACTAAATATAGAAAAGAACATCAAATAATTTTTTTTTTAAATAAAAATGGGTACCTTCTTATGATGAGATGAAGTCCATGGAGGGTTTCAAGCAAGGCAAACTCCTCATATAGGATGCCTTTAACCAGCAAAGCTATTTTGTCATTAGAGAGTCTCAGTATTTGGGTATCTGCTCCAGTGGAGGCTAGAGGAGATCAGGAGACATCACTTCTTTTATACAAAATGCCATCTGAGATATGGTACTGGAGCTCTTGTGCTTTGGCTGGGACCAGACATACAGCCACAACGCTATCCAACCTACATGAGCAGTGCAGAGTACTGAGGCTGTGCAACTCAAGGCAAAGCCTGCAGACTTTTATAAGTCCCACTTATACAAATTAAGGATTTATTCTTTTCCCCCCAGAAACAAAGGCTTCACATAAAGCTTAGGCAGCTGTGCCAAAAGGGTTTTGCTGGTTATTACAAAAGACACGAGTTTTTCTCTACCAGGAATGCGAAACTCTTTCAGTACTGTTACGCTAAAAGTGCAGCAAACAGCCTAAAAAGATTCCAGGAAAATAATACGGAACATAATTACATGTCTTCTTTGAAAACAACACTAAACCCCCTGTCTTATTCAGGAGGATGTATATGGATGCAAATCTGATGAAAAATTACTATAGTCACATTAGTGTTGATGAAAGAAAGCCAGTGTGCATCTGTTAAGGTATTCTGAAAGAGTTTGCCATTATTTTTTCTTTTTAGGGTGTTGTTAAAATGAGCTGATGGGTCTAAGTGAGGAAACTCATAGACACAAGATACGGAAAGGTTTCCTTGGAAGCAGTCTGAAGACAACCTTTGATTCAGTGAAGGAAAGCTGAAAATGTGTGTAAAAAAGGTATTTCTGTATCCTTATTTTTGTCAAACTGCTCTTGTTATATTTTCACTTCTAATTTGTTCATTTCTCACTGTGAAGTCTGCATACAAAATGACCGCTCCAGTGTACTTTTCATTAAAAACCAGTGAGGTTAAAAAGAAAGATAACAGGACCCTAGCAGCATATAGTTTGTTCATTAGTGTGAATGTGCTACCTGCTCAGCTACAGCCTTCCTGCAATAGGTCAGTCCTGCATGCTTGCAGCCACAGAGATATTTGGATAGGCTGGGGTCTTTATTCTTGAGTAAGCAGATGGAAAACTTCTTATATGTCTATTTGTGCACATACAATAACAAGAACCCACAATTACCTCCTGGCTCAGTCACAGATGTTGAGAATGTATCACTCATGGAGTATGGATGGCCAAAAGTACTGATTAATCAGTTAGTATGAGGCATTGGTACTTCTAGGACTGGTAATTGTATGCCTAGTTTCAATTCTTAGAAGACCATTAGGTTGTTTTCGACTGACAAGAAAGCTAGAGAAATATTCACCATTCTTTTCTGAAAAACAGCCCTCGGAATAAATAATAAGTCTTGGAATAAAATAAAGCTATGACATATGTAACTGAATGTTCAGGTTTAACCCCAGCCAACTACTAAACCCCACACAGCCTCTTGCTCACTTCCCCCTGGTGGAATGGGGTAGAGAATCAGAACTAGAGAAGTGCAAAAACTCGTGGGTTGAGATAAAGACAGTTTAACAGGTGAAGCAAAAGCAACTCACACAAGCAAAGAAAAGCAAGGAATTTGTTCACTACTTCCCATCAGCAGACAAGTGTTAAGCCATCATCAGGAAAGCAGGGCTCCATCACGAGTTCATATACTTAGGAAGAAAAAATGCTATCAGTCCGAACATCATGTCCCCCCCTTTCCTTCTTCTTCCCACAGATTTATATGCTGAACATGACATCATATGATGTGGAATATCACTTTGGTCAGTTGTGGTCATCTGTCCGAGCTGTATCCCCCTCCCAACTTCTTGTGCACCCCCAGCCTGCTGGCTGGTGGGGTGGTATGCGAGGTAGATAAGGCCTTGACTCTGTACAAGAACTGCTCAGCAGTAGGCAAAACATCCTTGGATTAACAACACTGTTCTCAACAAAAATCCAAACCATAGCCCCATACTATCTACTATGAATAAAATTAACTCCATCCCAACCCAAACCAGCATATCTTCCACCCATTATTCCATCTTGTTTGTGTCATGCTCAGGTCCCACACAATCCATTACATCCTCACTAACCACTGCTTCTCTTCCTGTCCTTTGACAAAATACCCAGATATAATTTCCTTAGTCTATGGACCACCCCTGTGAAATGTCTATGAAACATCCATAAATGTCACAAATGGTCACAAAATGTCACAAATGGTCACAGAATATCACAAATGGTCACAAAATGTCCATTCAGTTAATGTAGTCCATGACTTTGGGCTCCATCTGTTATGTTGGTCATTCAGGACAGGAGAGGTGGTCTGTTGTGTGGCACCAAAGCCAGCTCTGGTAGGGTGACTGCTACACTTGTGCTGCTTCTTGTAGGGATTTTCCTCCATTGGTTCAGTAATTCCTAGAACAGGCAACTAAAGTCATGGTTTACAACAGTTTAAAGGTATTTCCATTACAATCTCCACCCCTAGTCCTTTTGGGCCAGCTTAGAGTTTTTAACAATATCACAACTCCTCCCCTTCTCCCTGCTCCAGCTTGGACTTATCCACAGACTGCATATCTGAAATATGAAGCATCATGCAAATGTAAAGTCAGATCTGCAATCATGCATAATTACTTAACTCCTTCCAAAACAGTTCATATTCATTTCATATTTAATGAAAAATTCCTAACTAAATAGTATCTATTAAAAATGGTGCTTGGAAAGTAAAAGGGGCAGGAGAGGAAGAAAGGAGGGAAAAGGAGAGAAGGAAGAGGCTTATCTTTATTCTGTGAAAAAGAAGTGGTGAAATGAGCCCTTGAAGTGGGTTGTGTGTTCCCTGCCTTTCCCACAAGCTACAAAATTGTGGCCAATGCAGAGTGAGTTACATTAAATAACATGTTAAGCAGCTATTTCTGAATCTCAACATCCTTACAGCTCAGCTTCCATCCAGCTCAGCCTATTCCTCACTGCTGCAATGGACAACCCAGCACTGTATTACCTACTGTCTTTTGCTTTTAGCCTTCCTGGAATTCATATTGGCATATTCCTCTCAATCAAGAATAGCTGAGAGTTGCTTTATTTTTTCCAATAAACTGCTCTTGGCTCACAACTATCTTACAGCTAGATGGGATATTTAATACTAAAATCATGTTTCATAATGAAATGTTATATCAGCCTTAGTTTTCCTGCAGTCTCAACTGTATTAATGTTAGTTTCCTTTCCCCCTCACGTAAACAATGTATAATTCCTGTAATATTATTTTTTCTATTACTTTGATTCCCTTAGGGTTCAAAAACTATTTCCACATTTACTGCGTTAGTATCTTCAACCTTTTCTTGCTTTGTAGCCTTGGAAGCATATTTCAAAATCTCATTCCTGTGTTGCCTTGGTTTATCAGAAGTGAAGGTCCACACAGACAGGGTAAATAAAACAGTCTATTATTATGATCGTTATTATTACTACTATTACTGCTTTGGTGGCTTTTTATACTTACATGCTCTTTTCACACTAGCTAATGCAGAAAACATGTAGGGAAAGGCCCTGGAGCAGTGTTGAAATGGTTTTCCATCTTTGCTTACACTTCTCATTTCCTCACGCTATCTCATAACATCATTGCTTTGACTCTTATCCTGAAGCAAGGGTAATTCCTGCCGCTGCTCCATCCCCCCACCTTTCCCTGACTTCCTCATGCCTACACTCCTCTAGAGCACAGAGTTTAAATCTATGAAATCAGCAGTGATCATAGAATCATAGAATGTTCCGGCTGGAAAAGACCTCTGAGATCATCAAGTCCAACTGCACCCACCATACGTTAAACCATGTTCCTTAAAAACTCATCTCTCCTTTTTTTTAAATACGTCCAGGGATGGTGACTCAACCACCTCCCTGGGCAGCTGTTCCAGTGGTAAAGAAATTCTTCCTAATATCAAGTCTGAACCTCCCCTGGCACAATTTATGGCCATTTCCCCTTGTCCTATCACTTGTCACTTGAGAGAAGAGATCAACACTCGCTCTCCCACAGCCCCTTTCAGGCAGCTGTAGACAGTGGTGAGGTCTCCCCTCAGTCTCCTTCAAACTAAACAATCTCAGTTCCCTCAGTGATTCCTCATAGGACTTGTTTTCCAGCCCCTTCACCAGCCTCGTCGCCCTTTTCTGGACGTGCTCCAACACCTCAATGTCCTTCTTGTAGTGAGGGGCCCAGATTTGCACACAGGACTCGAGATGTGGCCTCAGCAGTGCTGAGTACAGGGGCACAATAACCTCCCTTGTCCTGCTGGCCACGCTGTCTTTGATACAGGCCAAGATGCCATTGGCCTTCTTGGCCACCTGGGCACATTGCTGGATAACATATGACTCCAGGCTTTCCACATAGTATTAGCACAAATTACCATGGGGACATTTGTAGGACTTCTGAGAGTCTCTCCCTAGACATCTCCCAACCTGTCTAAAATACTGCAGCAAACCAAAGGAGTCTGAAGATATTATTATTGTTTTCCACTCAGTAATAGCATTAGGACGTATCATATCTCTCCCACTAGGAGTTTATAACTAAGCTAAAGAGTTTACACATCTTCAAGCATATGTAGAATAATATGTTTCCTGCAGGTGAAGCGGTAACATCTGCTAGTGACTGCAGCTGGTTTTTGACAATTCAGCTGCCTTTTGTTTCTCTCCACAGTAAATACTATGGAAAGGCTTTTGGGATCCCAGCTACAACATTCCTCATCTGTGGTTTCAGCATCCAACATATATTTCCATAATCAGATTTGATGGCTTTTATTGACCCAGTATTTAATTGCCTGCCATTCACTTAAGTCCTTGTCTCCTCTCTTCCTTTATTGCATCAGATCTGCATTGTTCCTCCTTTTTGCTTATAATTTCAGGATGCCATGTACTGCTTGACAAACACTGTCATAATGGAGCAGTGTACAAAAGGTTTTATTATTTTGGCATTTTTATTATAGTAAGTTTTTGCCTTCTTCTTTCAACTCCCAGTTTTCTAGAGAGACCAGTGCTTTTAACAGCGTTATTGTTTTCACATTACAGAGTGCAGCTTAATGCATTCTTTTTTCTAAAGCAGTAGCCACATAATTCACTTGCACTTTACTGATGCTGCCAGTGATAGTGTTGTGCTGTAAGCAAATATTTTCCCATATTTTCTCTTCGGACTGTAGTCTGCTTATGCCTCATTGTGAATTCTGAATTATCTAGGTAATTTTTCTGCATACAGACTGTTACACACTCTTAAGCACTACTGTTTTTATTATTCCACATTATTGCTTAAAAAGGAGATTGTGTTATTCCTGCAAAACTCCTAAAGGCATTTATGAGCTTCTTGTAGTGTTTATCTGTTGCTTGCTTTGTATTTAATTTGCTTTTGCATTCAGCAAGCACATCTTGCCGTTGCATTGACCAGCCCTACTGGCTTTATGAGCTGCAACCCAAAATCTTCACCACAAGGCACACAGCCTGTATCTGGGGGAGCTAAAGGGAAGAGAATCACACGAACTGTTTCAGAGGTGAGAGGCAAGAAAACCTTTCAAAATTTCCTGCCAGGCTGATCTGAATATGCTGCTAAATCTAAGTGTGGTGCAGCTCTGTGAGTCTCAATAGTTTTTGCTGGTTTTCACTGCTTCATCCGTGTGTCTGCTTTATTTGCTACAGAACTGTGTCCTACGGAGGTCATTGCATATCTGGAATACGTATATGCAATCTGAAGGCAGCAAGTTGCCCATCCTTCCTTCAGCATCCTACCCACAAGAGCACAGGGTTGGGCAAACATCATTTTTCTTCGAATTATCAGGCCTCAGATTTATCTGACTGAATGCACTCAGCATTTTTGATTCTTCTACTTATGGCAGCTACCTAGGCTGTCTCAGGTCTTACACAGCTCAGGTACATTAACCCTTTCTGCAATGCTTACGCTTGTAAATCCCATCAGTGGCATATTTTTTAATTTTCTTCCGTGAAGGTCGTATTTTGGTTTTACTTCAGCTACTGTATGTTTTCTTAACAGACTGCTCACAGAATATGAGATCTGCATAGATTAGATTGTCATATTTCTGTCAGGGCTTTACTAGGCATGTGCTGCAATATTGCTCTATGTATCCCCAGAGTCTCTGATATCTGCAACTCAGCTGTGCCTTTTTGCCCATATGAGCTGCCAGATGCCTGGAAATCCCAGAAAACTAGCCAAAATACTTACATATCTAGCGAGAAAAAGATGGCATGCACAGATCCTCCTGGACTTATTGTAGTCCTACATGGGTTTGGTTAGACAGGTTTGCTGTTAATAAGGCATTATTAACTTATTCTCATAAGCTCTTGTCAACAAAAACACACATAGCCAGTACCGATTCTTAAATTCACTGTTCTTTTATGTATTTGTTGCAGGAATATGATGAATTTCTTACGTCTTTCCATTGTAACCATTATACATTTGACTTTCTCCTTCTACTGAACTGTGTTGTGATTTGCCACTACATTTCTTGATATCAAAGAAAATGACTCTGACTGTTCATATTTCCTTTACTGACTATTCATATTTCCTTTACTTTTGCTCATTCTCTATTCTAAAACAAGCAGCCCAGCTCAGTAAACAGGGAAACTTAAAGATAGAACTTTGCTTAAAGCAAAGACTGCACTGATGCCTGTGGATGATAATTAGAATTTGTGACTTACAGAATTACAGATGTTAGTATCAAATTTAACAATGTCCTCAAGCAAAATTGAAAGAGAGAAAGAGGGTGGTTGCTGTAGCAGGTTTGAGTAGGATGAGGACAGATCTCTCAGAATAGGGGTTTGGGTCTCCTTGCTTGAAGATGCTCGGGCCAACAGGAAATTTTGAGAATTGTCTCTCCTTTCAGATTCACATGTTGTAATATGTACTATCCTCAGTTCTTCTGTATTTCCATGGTTACTTTGAGTAAAGTTTATTTTCTGATGCTAACACATAGTTCTGTACAGAGTACATAAAGGAAATGCACTACACTTTGAGGTACACGAGCGTCACTGAGAAATCTTGCCTCCAGTGCATCCATGTCTATGCCAAGGTCTTACACCTTAGCAGACATCAGCCAGCTTTAGAACTGCTGGATGAGGTCAAAAACCTTTTTCTTCTTCTAGGAGTGTCAACCACATTACAAATCTGTAAGATTCTCCTGCACTTTAACACAGGGATGCAGACGGTGTCTCATTCTTATTATAAAGGGGAGAGAATGAAAAAGTGATAGTATAAGGCAGGTTTGGCCAGAAGAAAGGAAAAGTGACTTATCCTTAAATCAGCAACAAAATCTGGTTCACAGAGTTCTGCAAAATTAGTTGCCAGGGTTCTGCACACTTTTGAGGAATAATTTTTACTTCCACAAGAAAATGATGTAAAAAATAATAATGGAGGTTGTAAAGTGAAGCTTTTAGTAGTGTGAAAATGGCAGTGCTACTTTCTGGTACATCCCTAATTGCAAGTCTCTTTCATGGTTTTAGGAGCCTTTTTATTTTTTATGTTATCATCTTCTGTTCCTCAAATTATGTAGTATATAATATTAGAGTTCAGCTACTTTTATATCACCTCAAGGACAAGTGTGAACTTTATACATATCACAAAGAATTAATTGGGATTCCTAAGGCTAAATAAAAATTTTCTCATATGCTTAACAATCAGGTGTTATTTTTATATATTACCATTTTCTCTGGTTAGAAAAGTACAGCACAGCTCAGCACAGCCCTATAAGCATTTAGTTGTGCATGTTATTCCGAGACCTACCAATACTGATGCCACCAAAGAAGAAGCCAGAAAAGCTGAAGGACTTACAAGCATTTTGTGTCTGGCTACAGGGCAAAGAACTGGTCCTGAGGCAACAAGGAGTCAGAAAGGGCAATAAGAGGGTAAAAATAAAAAGGAAATGAAGGTATGGCTTTCCAGAATGCACCCACCTGTATGCCAAGTATCTAATGGATTCCTTCTCATCCTTTTCCCCATAAATAAAGTTTGGAGGGGGTACTCTTTTGCTACATTTTTCTCCCTTCATGAGATTTAGCAGATTATTACACCAAAACCGCTTTGTCCCACAGAATACTGAAGATTTTCAACTGAAACTTGAAGCAGCTTTCATTTAATGAAGTGTCCTTGACAAATACTTTTGAGAATGCTACTAGAAGACTAAATCAATATTTGGTTAGATAAATAATATCTTAAATGATCTGTTTCTATTAATTAACTAAATAAGTGACCTAGAGATGGCTCCCTCAGCAGTATATGGCTCTGATGTAAATGTCAGCCAATTAGGCTGGATTTATCCAATAAAAGACTGTGTGTGTTTCACTTATGATGACTTCTGACCTACAACAATATTTTGGGCTCAGAAAGTCAACTACAAGCTCACAACCCAACAGGCTGCCAATCACATGGCATTTGGCAGAATGCTTTTAGCAAAGACTCTTTGGAAGCACTGATAAAACAGAGGTAGGCAATTTAAGGTTGAATGGATAAACTTAGACATTCCTTTAGCATAAGGAAAAGAACAAGAGTTTTTAAACGTGTAAGCTGCAGCTTTAGTGACTAAATGTAACTTTCTGATTCCAGTTTCTCCCTTTCTCTTCATTAAAATGATAGTAGTGGTTTTAGCTTATTTTAAGTACATCTCTCTTGCAAGATTTGGTCAAAATTTGATTTACGTAGATGTTTGTAAGTAAGTTTTACATAACTGATAGCAATAGTAACTAGATTTCTATTTTCTAAAAATAACTACCTAATTCCCAAAATAATTCCAGAAGTACTAGTAAAAATGAGTATGGTTAGCCAAAAATGTCTAGCACATTTTCCTTGTGGATTGAGTTTGATGCTGACTTTTCAAGTTCCAGTCATTAATTTTGTTAAATTCTCCCACTGAGTCAGAGAAATACTAGGAGCCTTTCAGTGGGAAAGAAATAGTGAGCTGTTTGAAATGTAAGTCAATTCAGAATTTTGATGCAACTACTACTGAAAATTTGAAACTGAAGAACAAAGGAAAAAATATTCTATGTACTCTTTTCAGTTTTTTAATCACCTCTAGAAATGATTATATTCTGCGAGGCTCAAAATTTTATATTGAAGATGTTTAGTAGCAGCTGAGACCACATAAAGCAAAAACTATCTGTGAAAGCTATCAAAACTGCATTGTAGAAATTCATTAGAAAAAGAAAAGTATTATATAAAATCCACCTGCAGTTCTACAATGCATTTGATAAAAGCAGGACAAAAAAGGTGACTGAAAAAGAGTACAAAGACATAACAAAATGTAAGTGTAGGAAATGGAAAATGGGCAAGATCAGTAATGTAAATTTTAGTGGTTGCTTTGGATGAAAAGAGAAAGGGTGTTCTGTAAGTCAGTGAAAATGGAATGGGAGCATAATAACACTTTGGAAATCAATTGGAGGAGGAGAGCACTTTTTGTTATCAAAGCCAAAAACTTGGCTTAGATCTACATGCTGTTGGATGGGAAAGATCATTCGAGAAGAACTCAGTGTGACAGCTGGGTGAGTGAAGCATTGGAGATATTTTCTAGGTTACCAGTCTGAGCAACAGAATGGATTCATGTATTATCAGAGGAAGCAGAAAGAGGCTGGTTAGGAGAAAAATGTGATGAGTTTGAGTTCTTAGTTTTATTAAAACAACCAGGAACTGAAAGTAAAGTTTACAAAAAGAGATGGCAATAAGAATATGACTAAGGCTGTAGTGCTGTAAAGTAGTGTGTGTGTGTGTATGCAAATCATTCGTTATTATTCTTAACGGGAACATATACAATCTATTAATTCATACAGTAAGATTAGTTTTTTTCTTTCATTTGTTTCATTGCACACAAATGCTTAATATCTGTAAGACCCTGTCAGAGTTTAAATAGACTCACTGCTCACCAGGTGAAAGTATCCTCACTGACAGACCAGTTCTTCTAGTAATTAATCAGTAAATGAAGTGTTTGGACCTCAAGAGAGAGTTCTATCTGTAGGGATGTATTCAGGAGGGCTTTTTACAACTGCTATAAACTGGAGTTAATAAACAGTTGAAACTTGTGATATTTCTAAGCCTGTTTCCTGCATTATAAAGTAACATAAGAATCTTGCCTAAGCAGGTGCTTCTAAAGTAAAGCAATGGAGGCAAATCCTGCCATCCCAATTCAGTGAAATAAAAAAAATTGTGTTGACCTGGTGAAGACTTGTAAAATCTTACATGGGGAGTAATGAGGTACTGTTAAATTATTTGCTTTATAAATATTGAACATAAACCTAACCCACTTCATTGGCTTTATACTATCAATCTCATAGAGTCTAATAGTCTCTCCTGGTTACTCTTACAGTTTCTTCCTGATGTCAATAGGAAATTTTGCAAGGAAATATGTAGTAGAAGCAGTGGTCCTTTCTGTAGTGCAGTCTAATTTTGAGGTGCTGGCAGACATTGGGGCAGTTGCATTCCATTTCAGGGGAAATGAGGCAAGGTTCGGGCACATTCTAAGTACTTTATATGTCACAGAACAATTTTTAGGTCTAAGAGTTTTTGTTCAGTATAATGCCCCTTTATCGGTTGCTTTTGGAAGATTGTCTCTGATCTGGATACTTAAGAGACAGAGAATGATTACTCCTGTTGCTGATCGTCTTTCTCTTAAATGAGGAAAATGGAAAAGCTTCTGTAAATAAAACCATGAACCAAGATTTCTTCTAGGGTTGTCATAATAGTTGAACAGACCATAAGCACTGCATATACATAAGTAACAATTGAGGAAGATCCAGTTTACAGTGCGTGTGGTATGTCTGGTGAATAACATAAAGATAGTCTGTTAGTATTATGATTCAAAAGGCATTTAACACCAAATTAAATAAAAAATACTTGGCATATGATGCCAAAATTAGTTATCATTAAACATGATATGCAGGAGATGTCTGATAGCTAGATTTCTTTCACATTGTGTGGTCCAAACTAATCCCGCTCTGCTTGCTTATTGTTTCTCCATTTCTTATTCTTCCCATCCTCTCATGAGGAGTGTAAAGTAATTAAATTTATGTTGATTTTCTTCCTTCCTCTCATTCTGTGGCAGTACTACTCTCTACAAACAAAATGTGAGTGCTGGTGCAGTTAGGCAGAGATTGCAAGACCCTGGAGAGTTCTGAGTGAGGGCAGGAGGTAGGCTGGAGTAGGATTGCCTATATCTCAAAAGATAAGAGAAAAGAAAAGTAGCAGGCTATTTCTACTGTGTTCACCAGTGCTGATGCCCTGAAGAAAAATATTGCCCAACCTCAGGTGTTTCAGAATAGCTGGGAAGCAACATTTTGGAATCAGAAAGAACTGATTCATAGCCCCCAGAAAACTCATTTTGTCTTTGTAAAAAAGGCGTGGAAATCAATATTGTGATATTTTCCCCAATATTTCTTACATTCATAGACTCATAAAGTCATTTAGGCTGGAAAAGACCTTTAAGATCATTGTGTCCAACTGTAAACCTAACATTGCCAAGTTCACCACTAAACCATGTCCCTAAGGGCCACATCTACCCATCTTTTAAATACCTCCAGGGATGGTGGCTCAACCAGTTCCCTGGGAGGCCTGTTCCAGTTCTTGATAACCTTTTAGGTGAAGAAATTGTCTCTAATATCCAGTCTAAACCTTGTCTGTTGTAGCTTGAGGCTCTTTCCTGCCATCTTATTCATTGTTACGTGGGAAAAAGACTGACACTCACCTCACTACAGCCTCCTTTCAGGTAGTTGTAGGGAGTGATAAGGTCTCTTCTCAGTGTCCTTTTCTTCAGACTAAACAGCACCCTCAGCTGTTTTTTATAAGACTCAATCATAAGGCCCATAACACCCTTCACTAGTTTTGTTGCCCTTCTTTGGACACACTGCAGCGCCTCAAGGTCCTTCTTGTAGTGAGGGGCCCAAACTGAACACAGTATATTTGAGTTGTGGCTTCACCAATGCATAAAAAGGAAGAAAATGAGACTCTGTCCCAAATGAGCAGTGGGATCAGACACATTGCACATACAGCAAGTGAATACTCTGTGAAAGAACAGCAGATACACTCTTTGGACTGGCATAAGACTTGTGATACAGTGATTCATGACAGCACTGGTATTCTTCCCAAGACTCAAGTTTAGTTTATATTCTGGAAAAATCTGTTATAAAAGGAAGATTATGAGAATCAGATGTAAAAGAGTGAGTTGGGCAAGAAGGGAAGAAACCTGTTCTTAAAGCTGAGATTCCCATAGATGTGCTGATGAGACTTTAAGAAATATATCAGATATCATGAGATTTGTGCTAGAATTGCTAGTTGACACAGTGAAGTGACAAAGCCATATTGAATCATCTTCAAAATTTATTTATTTGCTAGTTTATGTACTTTAGAAAAGAAAAATATTTTCTATAAAGCATCAGACACAAACAAAATTTAGCTATTATTTACCTATGAATTCATCTGAATTAGGAGGTTTATCTTAGCTTGCCTGTAAATGTCTCAAGCCTCTGCCAGTTTTTAATCAGCCTCAGTAATAAAACTTCCATTAAAAAGGAGATTAACAGATATTCCTTCTTACTTTCTAATCTCAACATTTCTATGCCTCAGAGCCATACTTCTTGGAGGCTATGATTTCATCAGATTTCAAGCAAAAGCCCATCTGGGCTAGCTTTATAGATTCATAGAAGAAGGCGGAAATGTCTGAGCTTGTTGGCAGTTCATTATGCAGCAGCCTACCCTCTGTATCACTGCTGACCTGGGTAGTATAGAGTAATGTTTCTTGCATGATAGGCACAATTATATTTCTAATCACTTATGGTTATCAAAGGACGCATAGTATGTTTTGCAAAAGGAAGATTATTAGCTTCGTTTTCCTGGATAGCTTCCAGTTTGAAAAGCTTTATTCACTGAATACAAATCTACTGAGTAATTGCAACTGTAACTCCCTTTCTCCTTAAAGATCACACAGGGTGATACTCTGAGCTGTTGAACAGGCGCCCTTTTCCTCTATAGGAGTGGTGTTGAAAATGCATAGCATCATTTTAAAGCTTTAGGGAATTAAAAAAATAAATATTAAGCTATTCATACTTTTAGATGGCTAGGGAGAAGGATAGAGAGGGACAGAAAGATTGCTGACTATGGGAAAGAAAGTGGTATGGTAAGTAGGAAAGGAAAGAAAATGCATCAAGTAGTGAATAAGACCAACTAATGAAACATTCTATAGCACAATGTTTACTGCAGTGATAGGGGACAGCCAATTGCTCAAAATATTTTTCTTTTTGTTTTTAAATTAGATTAATTGCTAAGTATTCAGAAGTCATCCATAAACACTACCCTCATATGACTGATGGTTTTACTAATATTTTTATCTCATAACTTGAAAGAGAAAATGTCCTATTTATTGTGGTGAGGTGACTTTGTGCTTACTGTTGTCACATTCAGGATCACACCAGGCATGTCTTCAAAAGGATGAATAAAACTTGGGAAAGATCCCAAATCCCACAAAAAGAATGAGAGTCTGTATGATGGATGTTTTATATGAAAAGAAGGAGTTGTCCAAGATGGGTAGATACAATAGAATGCTTTGATTCTGCAAACCAAGTACTCATATTAGTGTGATTGTTTGTTTGTATCTGTCTCCAAACACACCATTTCATATATCTGGCCACTGAAGTGATCTTCCCAACCTCAGACTCTCTGGGCTGATGCAAGACATCATCCCATTACTTAGAGCTATTGTGAAAATGATTTGTACTAACTTATGGACACAGGAAGTCCTGCTACTAGCAGATCTGAGGGATGTGAAGAGCTGAGATGTATTATTCTGAGTAACTGCTTAGTTGCTAAGGATAGTAACCTCCTTGTATGGATGCCATAAGTATATTGCACAAGCAAGAGACTATAATGAGGTTGTGACATGTTACAACAGGCTTTGGATATTCGGGTTTTATATTTAACATACTTCATCATTTGAGGCGGGTAAGGATTTTTAGAATAGAATTTAAAATACAGGATATCCAGAATGTTGATCACGTTTTTCTGTTACACCCCCCCCCCCCCCCCCCCCCCAGTTAATATGTAACATTTAGCAAAAGAAAACCAAAGCCAGCAGAAATGCTTTTGTTTGCAAGGTATAGATTTCCGACTGAAGAAAAGAATTTCTATTTGTATCTTGGCAGCCTGATTTGATGAATGCAGAATAGAGTTCTCAAGCAAATACATTGTTGAAGTCACTCCTCTTCCATGCTTTCTTTTCCACTGCTCCTCCATTTTAAGTAAAATTTAGTCTAGACATTCCAAATCTAATTCAAATAATACCAATGGTGAAGGTGTTCCTCTCTTTCAGGGACAGTTTTTGCTCAGTTTGCTATGCAAGGGTCATTCATGGTCTTACAATTTTTGCATAAATCAAGGCATGATTAACCTCACACAGGAAATGGAGTACGTAAGGCAGGTATATTAACAAAACCTTACCCCGCTGTAGAGTCCCTCTGAAATCAGTGGGACAAAAATAAAGCATCTTGAATGAAGTAAAATTTCCGAAATTCTCAACAAAGTGACTTGTTAAAATTAATGAAAAACAGATTTTGGACCACTGGCAATGATGTGACTTTATGTAATCAATGAACATTCATTCAATAAAAAGACTGAAACATGAGAGGTTTATTGTTAGAAGAATAATAAGATTTAAAAAAAAATTAAAGATTTCTTTAAGACAAGTGGATTGTTACTGAAATGGTTTATTTATTTTCTTTTTTTCTCTCACAGAACATCTACTGTATTCATTCCACACTGTCAGTGACTGGAGATTGCTTGTGTAGATTCCCAATGTGCAATCACAGTCTGCCTGGAGATGTAAGTTTTATTTATTTAGATTTCTTTCAGAAAGACTTGGTTTCTAAGGGAAGTGCCAGAGGTACAAAATAGTAACACCTCTATGTGAGGTGGGTTAGGAGGACTAAAGAATAAAAAAAATACTTCACATCTATCACTTATATGACATGTCAGTGTACTAAATGGAGTTTTACTGCAGGTGTACATAAAGATAACTTTTTAAAGTTGCAATATAGTTTATGTCTATATGTGTACATATATAACACTCATATATAAGGATCATGGGGTTGACCATATTATTTTTCTAAGTAGGTAATTCAAAGAATGTAAAATTAGATGTGAAAGCTGTTTATTTTTCTCTTTTCTGAACAAGCTATGTCCAAACTCAGTACTTTTTCCAGGGGGTTGGAGAGAGTGATATGTGACTGATGGCACTCAGTTCTGGTTTGGGGTCAGAGGACATATGCAAAAATTATATCAGGAACCTCCCAAATAGCTAATACGAAGTAAGGGGAATGTCTTGAGTTCCTAGAATAAAACACAGTTTTTGGAAATGAAGACAATCTGTGTGGTTTATTATTTCAGTTCCAGACAAATAAAACAGTTGAATGTTTGGTTGAAGAACAGAGTGACCTGATATGGAAATTAAATTAATAACTGGACTACTTGGGGAAAACCAGAAGACAAAGAGTAAACTGATGACAAAGCATTGCTGTAAATTTCGTGTCAAGGGTATTCCATGATATTAGTCCTTAGTTGTCCTTTAACCCTCTGTCTCCTTTGCTACTTTCTCTTTTAATATATGCATGAAAATCACTTTCACTACCAGGGTTTTTATCTTATTATTGAAAATAAATAAAATTTTTAGGAAAATAGTGGTAGCAACTTTAACATGCCTGCAGGGCTAACATTTGAGTACTAAATAATAACCTGGATGCCCAATTTGTATGAACAATCAACTTGGGAAAACAAAGGCATTGCACAAGTCAGTACTGAAGGAATAATTTAATTTTTCCCCTCTGTGCAATCATCATGATTGTAAAGGCAATTGTAGGGCCAGTTGTGATTTGAGGCAGGGCCTACTTGCTATTCTAAACTTGTATTTTTCCTAAAACTAGAGAGCCCTGTTTTCATTGGTCCCTTGCCACTGCAATGATTAACATGATTAGATGGAATAATTTCATAGCATTTAATTTAACAGAGATAAAATATTGGTGCTTATGGAATCATAATGTGGTATGCTGAATGCTACACCCCCCCTAAAGAAACAATCCAGTGCTATAGTTGAGTCTATTGGACTTGTATTGCTAAAATAAATGTATGTTATTGAAAATTATATGGAAGACATTTTATAAAAATAAAAGTGAGTGATTATCAGGAGGAGAGTGGTTGGTTAGGTTTCTACTTCCAGCTACTTCCAGATTTTGACAGTTTAGTGGTTTTTTTTGAAATGGAAATCTAATACTAGCAAGAGTTTTGTGGTTGGCAGTAAAGCTCTCCAATTTGTTGTGTATTTGGCTTCACAGATTGTATCTTGCAGAAGCAGTACTGTAGTGATTACATTGCCACAGTTATGCTTCACAAATACAACTTGCAAATATGAAAAGATCCTCCTTTTTTAATGCCTGTCTTTGACCTCTCTTCTGCAAAGGCAGTTTCTCAGAACTAGTCTTCAGCTAAGCCAAAAAATTTCCATAAAGATTAACTGTTTCTTCTCTGATATAGAGCAACTGGGAACGGTACATGTTGCTCTGAACCAGGCTGATTAGAGACATCAAACTGAATTTCCTACATAGCATGGGGTTCTAATCCACTTATTCTCCACCTTGTACGCATCTATTCCCTTCTGAATCAAAGTGCTTATATTTTCCACCAAAAAGTAACCCTTCCCCATAACTGAAATCATCAGGAGTACTTGGCGTTTTGCTTAAGGGCAGCTCAAAAGCAAAATTAGACATCTTGAAAGCTTTTGTGAAAAATAGTTTTCATCCATTGGTAAATGGACACATTTTGTTAAATGCAGTCACATGATGGCGTATAAAATGTGGCCTTTCAGGGTATATTCTGCCTCCACAACTTGTAGACATCTAGAAGATAGCTGCCAGTTGATGTGAGTCATCTAAGCTCTTTCCATCATCAATAATGGGGAATAAGTAACTTTATATAGTGATTTACCACATCCTGAGATAGCTGCCTAAAATGAATGGAATAAATTGGTCACTGGATTTTTTTGACTGTAGATGACACTTAGACCATTGGCTGTTACAGGTGGGGTGGATCACATCATACGTTAGAAGAATTTTGTATTTTTATGGATAAGGTCTGAGTAAGTAACAGGAAACTCAGTTTTTGTATTCTTCTACCAATGTGCCACGCAGTTTTGGGTAAATTTCTTCCAATGTATGTTCCACTCCTCTGTTTCTCACTTTCTTGTTTGCTTACTTTGTCTACTAGTGGGCTGAGGACACAAAGTGTTAATAAGTATAGGCAGGACTTTGTCTTCACAGTCACAGATTTTAACGTGAAAAGGTCCAACAAATTAAATAACAGATGTCCATAGGTGATCACCTACTACCCTTCTGTTGAGATATGCAGCATATAAAAGCAATGCATACCATTTACTGAACATACACTAACAGATTAAATTAATCCATCCTTAAAAGACAAATATCTAAAGTTGTGAGATTTGTGGTTGTCACAAATAATTGTTTTCATTGCTACCACTCATTTGAACTACTGTGGCTTTAGTTTTCCATTACCCCTTCTCTAATAGATTGAAGTTACCTTCAAGAATACGGGAAGTTAAAAATAATTTTGAAATTGCAAGCACTTGAAGGCTTTTAATTTAAGAAACAAGGGAGAACAAAATTAAAATACCTTTTGCCTATTGAGCAAGAACTTGTCTTCATTAAGTGAACAGAAGCTCTGAAGATGCACTCGAGATAGACCATATCCCTTGGGTCTGACAACAGTAGAAGAAGAACAATTAGGATTAATGTGACTAATATGAATAGGTCAGTGAGAGCAGGCAACCTGCTACCTTCTCTGATACGAGTGTGCAAAGTTCCCTCATCAATAAAACACAGCCTCTGCTAAGGCACCATAAGGAATTTGTGTCCTTTGTCATGTCAGAGGCTTGTAAGTCGACACAGTAGAAAAGTTCATCCAAGCACACTTTTGCTAGGAGTGTTTGCTGGCTCACAGAGAGGAAAACTAACAAATTCAGAGCACAAAGATGTCCCAGTGGGCTGACAAGAAGAATAAAATTATTTCCCAGTGGAACTGAAAATGAACACAAACTTCATCACTGTCTTGTCCAAATGTAAAAGTCAATTTTTCCTCCTTGCATAATAAGAATATATTAAAAGCCACACTGATAACACAATAGAAAACTATGCAGAATGAAGGAGAACCTTTATAGAGCTGAAAATAATAATAAGGAAAAGGCAGAAGGCAATACTAGTGCAGTCAGTAAGCCAGTCTGACAAGACTTAAGAAATACAAATGAATTTGGCAGAAAGAAATAAAAATCTTTAAATTTTGGAAAAATGGACTTCTTGCACACAGGAATGTTAGTGTACCTGTCCCTTACACAGCACAGTGAGCATCCACAAGTTTTTTCTCTTTGATTCTAGGCAAAGAGTAGCTGAGGTAAATAGGGTCTGTTTAAGTCAACATGGAGAAATGTCAGTGCTAGGAAAAGCCCACACATCTCTATTATTTTCACATTTTCTATGCTGCTTTTTTTTTTTGAGGTGACTAATAATATTCTGTTTAGAACAGTAGGTTTTTTTTTTATCCACGATGGTCAAAGGTTATAAATTTTCAGAGGAGACACTGTCTTTTCTTGGAAAGCTTTTGGGAATTCATGAATTCTTGAGGTGTCCCAGGAACATTTTTAGGTAAATACGTTTGCATGGCAGCTGGCTGTTTTCCCTCTCTTACCTTTGCAAAAGTATCAGATAGCTAAATAGAAATACCACTTCTCCTTACATATCTTGACACTCACTTTGGGATAAGAGAGTCTCATATCTCTTTAGTCATTATCTTAGTCATTGAAGTAAAAGTACTCACAGAAAGGAAATTAGAAGAGAGCTGTTTTGGCCTGGATTGTCAGCAGAAGTGTGGCTCTCAGGGGAAAACAGCATTATCTACATCTTACCTAGCAAAACTGAGTTGTTTGGGAAGATTCCTTGGCACTGCATCACGATCTTTTATGTGAGTAAAGGTTTCCTGGGATGATTTTGGTGTATTCCAACAAGCTCTTTCCCTGAACAGCTTCTGGATGTGGTTTGGCAGCTGGAGCAGTCCAGGAGCCATTCCAGCAGGCAGTTTGCACACAAACATCCAGCTCTGAAGGCTGAAACACTTTGTTAGAAATGAGATGTCCTGTACCAATTGGCCCCGTTGCTTGATGATATCTCAGGAAACATTTAATTTCCTGGTGTAGATGTAACCATAGTGAAACTTTTTCCTAAGTATGAGCACAGGAACAGGCCAAAATTTTCACCGGAAAAAATTTCCTCAGAGGAAGAAAGACCTAAGATAATGTTACGTTTGAGATGATTCCATAAAACTGCTTTTTTTTAAACCTCAAAATCAGATTAAATATTGCACAAAAAAGCATTATGCTCTCAGGTGATACAATTTTGTCATTGTTTCTCTAAAATGGAAACTCATTTCTAAGAGATAGTGTGATTTGGAAGATACTATGTTACACACAAATTTTACGTCCTCAGAGCTGAATGCATCCTTTTGCCCAGCTTTTTACACCAATGAAATAAAAACAAAACAAAGATCATGCATGGTCACTGAAAGGGACTGGAAATATAAATATAACGTTTGCATTTCACTTAGTCAATTTAGTGGGGTTCACTTAGGTTAGTGAGGTGACTATAACAGCCTGGAAAAGCAGACAGTCAAAGCAGACAGAAGAATAGATTGCATTTGGCAGTCCTGAGCAAACAGTCAAGCAGCTTTCCCAAAATAAATAGCCGGTTCTCTATATCAGGATCCCATGGGAGTAATTACTGCAGCTGACATATTCTATATAAAACTTCAGCATCAAAATGATATTGGTGACTTCAGAGATTGCATCAGACAAAAGGAGCTCCAACTGTCACTGCAATTGAAAGTTTCTGTTTATATCATATAAAATTGACTTTACCCCCTGCTAGCCTTCAATATTGATCACAGAGTGTTTTTTATGAAGTGAATTAAAATAATAGAAAAATATAGATTGTTTAGGAGAAAATGTCTCAAGGGAAATTAAATTGCCAATAGATATATTTTTAAAAAATGCTTGAATTATCAAGATAAGATAACATAGCCAAAGATCTGGAAGTATTCTGAGACATATATTAGAGGGTAACGATTTTTTGAAGAAAATAGTCTTGGAGTATTATTCTATTTCTGGTCATCATGATATTAAAAAAGATATTATATCACTTACAAATGCATGGTGAAGTCAACAAAACTAGGTTTAGGTTTTGTAGAAAGAGAATAAGAATGACATTATTATATTTATTTCCCTTGGATTCATTTAATAAGGAAAAAGGAGAAAGAAGTGTTAAATATGAGCATAAATTGCTTTCTGATGCATATGGCTTGCTACGAGACAGGTATCAGTCATAATGCCAATGAACAGTCCAGATGACAGCATTAGACAGGGAGAACAGCCATGGAATAGAACCTCAATGAAAATGAGAAGTTTGAGAGACATGAATCAAATTATAGATGTTGGTCTGTGTTTTGACCCTATCAGTGTATGTATTTGCATTAACCTGCTTAAGAACTATCTAAAAACTTGAACATTCAAAGAAAAATTTTGTTTCCCAGAATGTACTTTTCTTATCATTTGTTAATACTGTATGATCCACATCTAATTCTGGGTGAAGACCAGGAAATTCCATAAAATATTTTGTAATAAACAATCTGTAGGCACTTACAGGAGATTGAACCAGTCCTTGTCAGAGGTTGAAGTGGTAGGTAAGGATTAATTCAATGCACAGACCACAGTAACTTTATTGGCAAGAAACTTTCAGATGGTTCTCATTATAAGAGCATGAAAAGCCATGGAGGAAGCTATAGGTACTTTTGGTAGTTAGTCCCTGTAAACAATTGAAATAATTCAGGGTTACATATGGGCTCTTGTCCACTGCCCATATGAATTCACAATGAGTTTATTACTGACAGGATGTAATTTGAAAATGTTTTCTTTGGGGGGGAAAAAAAAACCCAAAACCCTAGACAAAGCCTCAGCTGTGACAAACATACCTGTACATCATGCAATGGCAAAAGTGTATTCATTTCACAAACACTTCAATCTGCTGCACAGATCAGGAGGGAAGTAGCAATGACCCTTATTTACTCATAATTAATGTTTAGTGTGGTAGCTGTAATTTCTATCTTGTGAACCCTCCATGTGAACCAGTGAGTAATGGAAGGGAAAAATGAGTGTTTTAGATAACGATAAATATTGGATTACCACTGTTTTTAGCCCAGATGGATAAAAAAGGAAAGTAGGACAAATCTTGTTATTATTTTCTGTTCTTAATAATATTTTGATCTATAGAGCTCTTGACATTACTCTTGGGATATCATGAATAAAGACAACAAAATGCTCTCAATTATTATTTATAAATTATTTAAGAAAGAAGACAATTAAAAAAAATCATAAGAAAAGGCAAACAACCTAAAGGCTTTTATGTTCTCTTCATGAAGAGCTTTCAGTTAGGATCAGTCCTTTGAGACACTGTCTTTTATTTCTTTTTTTTTTCAAAAGCAAATTTAAATTATAGTATTTTATTTTCTTATTTTGTCTTTTCAAAGAAGTAGGAAGTGGTAAGAATATCACATTAACCTTGACAACTCAGTATATTTCACAAATATACAAAGGAATCTTTCATCTGAAAACCCCTAGTATATCATCAATATATAAGATTGGTTTTGAAAGGGCAAGCTGTGTACACCAAGTCAATAAAAGGGAGAATACAGCTGAGTCAGTCCAAAAAAAATCTAGTATTTTGCATCAAAACGTCATTGTTCCTCTTCTGACTTCCAAAAGCAGTGTACAAATAAAGACCTCAACAATGCCTTCATGGAGCTCTGTGGTGGTTTGTGGAAGGCACTGTTGCGGGTTCTATCCTCACTGTGGTTTCCAGTAGGTATTGTAAAAGCTTAGATAAAATGAAAGCTGTTTCTGCATTAAATAACTGTCATCTGAACACAGTAGTGATGGTCAACTTTTTTATCTTTTAACTCTTTAAACAAATGAGGGCTATCCTTATGTCTAATGTAAATCTAGCCTCTTTCAATTTAAAGCCGTTACTCATCCTATCACTACATGTCCTTGTAAAAGGTCCCTCTCCAGGTTTCTTAAAGGCCCCCTTTAGGTACTGACAGGCTGCTGTATGATCTTCCCAGAACATTCTCTTCTCCAGGCTGAAATACCCCAGCTCTCTCAGCCTGTCTTCATAGGAGAGGTGAGGTGCTCCAGATCTCTGATCATCTTCATGCTGCACAGGATTCGTAGGTGTCTAAGTTTCTACTTCTAAATAGTGAGGTAGTTTCTATCTTTTGAGTGAAGTTTTATGAATAGAGAGATTTTCCTTAATAATACCTATTATCTAAAAATGTAAGCTAGACAATTTCCTTAGCAAAACGTTTCATTGTAAAATGACATGCTCTATTATCCTGGTGACTTGAGAGAAAAAAAGAGAGAAAAAAAATTAACAGCTCTCTAGTTCAATACTCAGCATTTTTGTTAGAGAATATTTGATAATTTTTCTTCAACTATGAAGCTTAAAATTGAGGTACTAATTAATTCTCAAATATTTTATTATTAATATATCAAAAATGTTTGAGTACAAATCAACCCAAATATTGGAAGTGTTCATAGTCTTGATAAGGATATAAATTTCATTGTTATTCTACCAAATCAGATTTGGTTCACAGTTTATGGGTGGTTTTTTTTGGAATTCATTGTCTCCTTTTTCCAAATCTAAGACACATGACTTATGCATCATTATAACTTTATGACTTACTCTGTGAAATGACTATGTCTGAAAGAACCAAGCTTAAATAAATTCTACAATGCTTGCCAAATTAGGCAGAACAAGTATTGAGATTTTTTTCAGGACAAATACTACAGTTTTAGTTCTTCTGACTGGTCTTAGTTAGTTAATCACCTCCCAATATCTGCTTCTCTGACACAGTCCTAAAAAGTCATGGGATTTGAAGACATACCAGAAATGCTTTCATATATAGTAAGTGGTGAAATTTCTTTCAGAATATGATACGTGTTTCTCCTTTAACTTCCAATTTCATTTATTACAATACCAAATAAAGAAAATTTAAAACAAGAGGAAAGAAAGTCAAATTTCAAGAGAGACCACAAAAACTTCTGCAAAAAAGTAATCTGAATTGTCATCCAAAAATTAAAAGAATAAGACAAGATGGTAACGAGTGCAAAGAAACCTGACAACCTAATTTGCACATATATCGAAGACCCCAGTGCCTAGAACTTCACGTAGAACATATGTACTTCAATCAGCCTTCCTCTTAAAGTCTGATGTTAAAAAAAAATTGTAGTTGCTCAGCTTTTTAAGTAGAGAAATGCTAGGATTCAGCTCATCAGAGCTGTGTAGGTACTTTATTGCCAATCAGCTGATTTTTTGCCAAAAGAAAACAATGAGTAGGAACTCATGAATTTCTTTTCTGTGTAGTGTCCATATATAAACATGTCCACCATTCCACACCTAGGCATCAGTAAAGCTTCCTAAGTCCAAAATTCGGATCCCTTCTAGATTTTTATTCCAATGTTTTTCTAATCTGCCCATGGAAGAGACTACACCAGAGTAGGTACCCACTGCAGACCACGGGGGATCTCATGATGGAGTAGATGGATATTCCTGAAGGAAATGTGGTGTGTGGAGAGCCCATGATGGAACAAACTTTTCTGAAGGACTGTATCCCTTGTAGAGGCCACATTGGAGCAGTGGGAAATCATGAGAGGAAAGACATATCAGAGAGAAACCACTAGGCACCAACTATAACCTCCTACTCCTCATCCCTCTGGGCTGCTTGATGCCAGAGAGGAGTCTGGAGTGGGCACATGAAGTTGAGCATGGGAAAGGAGGGAGAAAAAGTGCTGGTTTAATGTTTGTCTTTTTGTTTCTTGCCACCTACGTTTTTTAATTAAGTAATCATAATTAAATACTAATTTCCATTGACATTAAATTAGTTTTCCCCACTTCAAGCTTGGTTTTCAAGTGATGTTAGTTGAAAAAAAATTCCCTGTATTTATCTCAACCCACGAGGTTTCTCATCCTATTTTGTCTCCCTTGCTCCACAGAAGAGGGGGAGTGAGTAAGAAACAGGTTGGAAGATTGGTTGTAAGCTGGGGCTAACTCACCTCATGTGTCACACTAAGAGTTTTTCCCTGTTGTATCACATTATATTTATCTGTGCGGAATTTCATATCACATTTTATTGCCTACACACTCCGGCATCTGAGGTCTTTCCGAATTCTTCACAGTCTATCCTTATCCTAAGTGCCTCATATAATATTGGATCGTAATCATTCGCATGATATTATCACCATACAGATCATCCTCCTCCTTTGGGTCATTTCTTAATACCTTAAACAGAATGAGCTCTATTACAGATCCCTGAACAACTACTGTGATGACCATCCTGCATTGCAATATGTGACTTTTATTGTAATCCTTGAATCCTCTTTTAACCAAAGATCAATTTATGTTAGGATCTTTCCTCTTATCCCATGATACTCAATGGCTTTACAGCTTACATGGAAGCTCTTGTTAAAGTTTTGCAGGAAATCAAAATAGGCAAAATAGTTTGTACCACTTTGACCCGTATCTTTCTTGATATCTTTAACCAATGTCTTCTACTAAAGCAACATTTCTTAATATTGCTATCATTTTTTCCAGTGGAGATCTTAAAATGAAAGGACTGTTAGTCTCTAAGTACATTTCTAAGCACCCATATGCCATCTTCTATCATTTTGCCTTCAGATACCATAAAGTTTTACAGTAGAGGTTATATACTTCTACAAATAATACATTTATTTAATCTGTGAGTTCCTGTAGGACTCTAGAGGTAATATTATCTGGTCAGGGTAATTTAATGTTAATGTTCATTATGACTATTTGTATCAAAACCTCTTCCACAGTTGCTTTTACAGATACTCAATGCGACAGTGATTAAAGCATTTCAACATAACCTGGGAATCCCAGGTTGAGTTCTGGTCCAGAAAGATTTCCCCTGCCAACCTGGGAACAGTGCAGGAGATTTTTCTCAAAACACCACCATGGACTTGCACAAATATCATTGTGGACAGAGGCTGTGGTTCTTCCTTTCATTCAGTATATCAGTGGTGTCCATAGTTGTGGGATAACAAGTGTTAGAACAAGAGGAAATGGCCTTGAGTTGTGTCAGAGAAGGTTTAGATTGGATAGTAGAAAAAAATTCTTTACTGAAAGAGTGATTAAAGATTGGAACAGCCTGTTCAGGAAAGTGATGGCTGTAAATGTGGCACTTTGGCACATGCTTTACTAGACATGGCGGTGTTGGGCTGATGGTTGGACTTGATCTTAGAGGTCTTTTCCAATCTTAATGATTCAATGATTCCATGATTCTATATATGGCTTTCATTCCATCCTTTCCAGGTCAGGGTTAAAACTCAAACATCAAATATTTCAAAATCTATGTTTTGGGTATTCAAGAAGAGACTTTTTTAATCCTCCTGCTGAAACTGCTAGACTTTATGGAACAGCTAAATATTCATTGGGCAAAAGACTCTCTGATCCTAGTGATTAGAGTATTCATGTAGCAGGGGAGATGTGAGTTCCTGACATTCTAATGAATATTTACATAATTTTGTATGAAGTATTCACTGGAGCAGAAAAAGCAAGTTGCCTATTCACTTACCTATAGAATCATAATACTTGCCTTTCAGCTCAATTAATTTTTAATTGTGCCTCACAAAGAGGAACAGCCTCAAGAGGAGCAACTGTCTTCACAGAATGTTCTAGCATTTTGAGCGTTTACCTAATGTTAACTTTTACAGTCCATCAAAAACTGATGAGGTTTGAATGCATTCCTCACATTTTCTCAGAATACTGGACGATGAGGGAACAGTGTTATCTTCACCACTTTTTTCCTCTGGTCATAATTTTGCGGAAAAGTTGTACTTTCTTAATAGTTTTTGTGAGGAGGCTCAGTGTTTTGAATCACATATGGAAAAGGCCATTACAGTTCCTGAGAGGATGAGAGATTATCTCTCTCTTATGCCTCAGTTCCAGGCTAGACTTGTTGTTTTTGTTTTCCCATATGGTGGTTTCTAGTACTTCTGGTACAAATTCTCTTTGTTTCTGCACAACTTAGCCCATTTTATCCAGAAGGCATTTTAGAATATTTAGAAATCTAGGGAAAAAGGAGCATCTCAAGATTTTTAAATGACAGCACTGTTCTAGGTAGAAGATGGCAAATTTCTCTCTCTGTGCTTTTTGGTGTTTCATTTTGGCTACTCTGCTTGCTGTTTACGAGGCAATAGAAAGCTTCACACAAGAAAGAAATTCACAAAGAAGCAAAACTGACATTGGAATAGGGATATTATCAAATGCGTTTCCTTCAGAAAATGTCAGCATGTTAATGTTAATCTACAAAATGAAACTTTTCCATCAAATTCCAAAATTCCCTCAAAAAAAAGAAAGTTGAAGCGTGCACGGGAGAAAATATCAAACTTAATTTTTCAGCCCAGTGTAGGCTGGGACAAAGTTTAGAAAAACTGCTGTCAGCATCACAGCTCCCCTGTCTTCAAGATTGCAAGTCTAATATAGTCATAACAAAGGAGAAAAAAATTAAACGGAAGCTACTATATGGCTTTTAGGTCTGAAATTCAGTAGTTCAGTCCTTGTGCATTATCTACGCTGCCAACTTTAAATCCAAAGATGTGACTTAGGCCTATTCCTTATCTGTGGGGTTTTTTTGTTTTTGTTTTTTTTAACAAGGGATAGTGTAATTCCCTTTCATGTTGCAGGCTTTTCTCACAGTGGTGTTCATCAGTGATTTGAAACCCAGAGTCTTGCCATGCTGTATACATAAACCAGACACTCCACTGTGATTTGAGATAATGAAATGAATTAACGAAGCAGAGGGAATTCAGAAGTTGGCTAAGTGTAGAGAGAGAGCCTGTTCATGTCGCTATTAAACTATTTATATCAATGCATTAATTGCCTTGTCTGGCAAATGTTATTCACCTATGTGAGCTGTTATCTAGACAGCTGTACCTGCTCATTGCAGTGCTGTCTAGGCAGCACCCTTCTCATGGGTGTCAAGATTATGAATTTTTGCCTTCATTACCAAGACTTTGCATTCAACCTTATGTTTAATCACAGGTAAATTAATGTCATGCTTCCTAATATGTCTAGTGCTTATTTCCAGCTGCAGCCTCTCACTGTCAAAATAGGGTGTCACTTGCCAAAGTAGGAAAGTAGTGGCAACAACCAACAGTACAGAAACAGGACAGAAAATCTGTTTATCACTACAGTCAGCATGTATAGTCAGCTCGTAAAACAGCAGTTCAAGTGGTTATTCCAGATGAAGAGAGGAGTAATGAGAATAGCAGGCTTACGTAGGCAAAATTTGGAGTGTCTTTCCTCTTTTACTACAGCAAAAATGAGAAACTTGGTCAGTCTTCTACTCTCACAGCTTAATTATCATCAATAATGTTAATCACAAGAAAAAGTAGAAAGGTAAAAAACAAAAAAAAACAGAACAAGAAATTGCATCTCAGATTTTGTGGAGTGAAAAGTTCAGTGGCTCTAATGAAGTTTGCTGTGGGATTCTTTCTTTGCCAGTGAGACACTGATCAAAGCATCTGACATAACTCAGAAGATCTCAACCTGAAAAATGAGATTTGGACTGGTCTTTGGCCATAATTTCATAGTTCCAATCTTGAATAGTAATTCTGTGTTTCAGGCTACATTCCAACACTATTTGTTTTAAGCAGAACTTATCTTTTCCACTTGTTTACTTATTTATAAAAGCAATGAACAGCCCAGCACCTGACTCATGCCCAAGCCTATGCAGAGTTTCCAAAGGAGGTATTCTACTGCCTGAGTTACCCATGGAACCTCATGTCACAACTATTGTAAGCCCATCTACAAAGTGCTTATTTATTCCTGTATGCCCCAGAAAATGCAATAGTGGCTGCTTTTCGAAGCAAATTCACTGACGTGATGGCAATACTTTCATACAGCAGATTAACAGAATTTTGCAAGATCTGTGTTCATTTCTCTCCTCTGCTTAACAGGACTTTGACTCACTGCTTCTTATGCTTTTGGCAAGTTGCTTAGCCAACAGATTCAAGGCTGCTTGGAGGGAGGGCAGGATGCATTGGCAGAGTCAGATGAAAAGCCTTGCAGTGTGCAGAGAAAGAATTCAGAAATCATCAGGCTAGAAAGAGAACTTGAAAATAAGGGCAGCACTAGCAGAAAGGCTGGGGATGTCCTCTGGAAGGACAGGGAGGTTTCAGCTCCACTTCAAGGACTGCTGATGTCTTTTTCCCAGTTTGGTTTCATGTAAAACGCATAATGTCCTCAGGTATTGAAATAAAGACCAACAGCACAAATTATCTCCGCTACAGTTGTTCTCCCCCTTGCCACGTACTCCCTTTAACCAAGTCTTGGTACCAATGATGTTATCTATATTTATCATCTCCAGACTTTCTTTTTCCAAGTCAGTCTAACAGAATCTACAGAAGGTTCACAGATAAGACACAGCTGGTATCTCAGCTGCCTGATTCCTGAATGGACTGAGCCAAAGACATAACAGCCTGCCAGCTCTCTGGAGTCAGAACTGGCTTTCTTCTCACGATCATATTTATGCAAATATCCTGGTACTGGTTGTCTAAAAATACCTGGATTTAGTCAGGAGAGGCAGAGAGGTGTAGATATATCATACCTTGGTCTTCCATCTCACAGTTAAACCACAACTATGTTATTCCCTGGGTAGAGGCTTCTTTTCTGCTACATCTATCCCTCTCACCCCCACAAAAAAAAAAAAAAATCAACCCCAAATAAACCCACAAAACACAGGTGCTCTGTCAGAAAGGAAGAATTTGACTATTTACTTGCTGCTGACAAATATACTCTGAGCTTGTGAGCACAGTCAGTTGAGAGGGATCAATGAACCGATACAGGGTAGGAAACACACTGTGCGTGCATTTCCTGAGAGATAATCAATAGTGCCAGATTGAAATACTGAGACATGTACAGAAACTGAACTGCATCTCCTTGGAGATGAATGGCTCTCTATCTCTGGTCAGTCATAAATAATTTTAGTAAATGGAATGATAATTAGATTTACATTCATTTTTGAGGGACATAAGGGATTAAATTAAAATAGTCATGTCTTTCTTTGGTATTTCTTTTTTTAATTCTCTGGGGATATACATAAAAACTGCTCCATAGGATGATACGAGTGCCTTATTGTTGATCTAAGCTGTAGGTTACCTGCTGACTTGGACTATGTGCTTTGCATGTTGTAATTATTCTGCCAGTTTTTCATCTTTTGTTGAATTTACAGCAGGAAGTTCTAAGGCTTGTGTCAGATAATAATAATAATACTGAATCAAATTATAATGTTTCTTTTTGCCAAAGACATGAAGTTATGTTTAGCTTTCTTTATCTGCATAAGACAGTAATCAGGCTGTAAACCCAGATACTAGGAGAAAACAAGATTAGTTTGCATTCCTCAGTCTTTAGAAGAGATGATAAACAATGAGGAATGTCTGTGCCTCTCCCTTGCTGACAAGTGTATAAGTGAAGATAGTAATGGCAACAGTCAGCTCCCCCAAAACACTTATGCACTAACAGCGTAACTTAGGAACCTATTTCCAAGCTACAGGTCAAGGAAAATACTCTGACCAAATATTACAAGCTGCAGACATTTACAATTCCACGGGTGAAATTATTTAGTTGTACAAAGGTACATTTGAATTTCTCTATCTGGGGTTCACTATATCAGTGCTCACTAAAGGAGGCAACAATGTCTTAAGCCATTCAATACATGCAAAAATCAATTAATTCTTCATAAAGCACTATGACCACCCTAATTTAATGAAGTTATGGGAGGCATTTCTCTCACAGAGCACATAACTGGTCGTTATATCTGATACTTCCACTGAAGGCTCCCTCATTTAAGCAGAACATCCTTATTGCCTGGATAGAAGTACACAATTCTGTGATCAGCCTGGGGAAGGAGCTGTGACCAGAGAGTGTTTCTAAAATTCAGCATCTCCCATAGCAATTCCTCAGACAGTGAAATTTAGGGGCTGCCAGAGATCTCCCTTCACAGTGACACTGAAAGACAGCTTTATGTCAGACATCTTTCAGCAGGTGTTATTTGTCTGTCTATCAAGAGTAAAGAATCCCCCTTGCTCCCCATGAATTGCACCGCCCTAATTATTACTGCCATCATGACAGCGCGGTGCAAGAGTCCACAAACTCCTATCTACATGGCAAATGACAGCTTTGCCTTTTCTAGACCTAGCAACTATCTACAGTGCAACTATTTATAAACAAAAAGTTAAGTGGGCACCTCTTTCACCTAGGATCACCTAAAGCATTGACTCTTGTCCTGAATGCAGTTTTCTGCACTGCCACCTAAGTAATATCATTTTTGCACCACAGGTTTTGGTCATCTCCCCAAGGTGGATCTATTGAGGCTGTTTGCATAATCATCTGGATTTCTTTTGCTAGATACAACACAGAAAGCAGCATGTATTTCTCTAAGATATATTGAATAGTTTCCTGCTGTTCTATGAAGTAGTTTATTATTGCCAAGGCACCATAAGTGAATAGGAAGCCTTGAGAACACATGCAGAGACATAGTACCTGCTGAGAAAAATTTACAGTGTAGCTCAGGCAAGTGATAAGAAATCAGGTGTAAGAACTCACGTTCTGTACACCAGGCAAAACTCAACACTTCACTTTCTTTTTTTTATATTTAAATGGCAGATTAAAGTTCTGCCTTTCTTTTTCGTTTCCTTTTCAATACTTGTTTTTACTTTAAAAAGGTGATGGAATCTGATGAGGAAGAAAGAGAGTGCCATGTATTTACATCATGAAATAAAATCCACCTTCTTTTTCCTCCTGTGTTGTAGGTTTCATGACCTCTTTAGAGAAAAGAACTGTGAAAAGATACTTGGAAATGCTTTTACTTGATTTCCATGCAGCAGAATTTCTGAATTTTTCATTTTGAAAGCTGTACAGAATCACGTCCTGCACATCACACATCATCTGTTCCCTTCTTGTTACATACACAAACTCTTCAGATCTGGGAGGAAATGCATACAGTTTAAGAGAAAGTTGCAGAGTAATCTCTGAATCCTGAGAGGGAAATATAAGACTTCAGTTCTGATTAGAAAGTTTTGCTGGTAAGTATCTGTGATGGATTGGCTCTACTCTTAAGGTATGTTTTAGCTTTACAAAGAATCAAGTGATCCAGCTAAGCAATACAACTGGGTACACTAACCTCACAGAAAAATGCAGTCTGCCTTTTTCAATCTTCCAGCTACCAAAATGTCTTACAGTGAAGTAAGTAGTTTGCTTAAAGTGAAGTTAACTAAACTGCATAGGGCATCAATTACGGAGCTATTGGGTGTATAATCAGTTTATTTTTTGAGTATGAACCCTAATCTATACTTGCTAATTCAAGCTCCCCATAGACATTTATGTTTAAACATCTGGAAAATGAGGCCTCAGTGAGTAAGTGTAGGAGTTCAGGCTTGACAGGTGAAACCCTCAACTCATCCCCCAAATTCACATTATTATTAGCCTATAACTTCAAATTATCCATGCACCTCTGAGACAGATCTTGCAGCATGACCCTGCAAGTATTCAAATGACACTGAGCAAGGTCTAGTGATAGGGAATGCAATAGTTGCTGTATATCCTCTGTAGTAACTGAAAAGTACCTCAGCCCAAGAATTTCATCTGTATTTCAGACTCGGTGTTTATACTAACTGGACAAGTACATTACCGAGCTGCCTCAGATAACACAGTGTGAACTCAGTCTAAAAGTGGAAGCTTAAAGGCAGAGCTAATGAGCTCAGGCCCAGTAAAGCACTATACTACTGTTCATACCCAATCTATTACCTGCAAATACCGTGTGCTCTCCCTATAGAGTCACTTTTGGTACCTCTGACAGGGAAGTGACTGTACAGTGTCAGTGTGTGCTGTCGGCAGGCAGGAATTGTCATCCTATTTCCAGCTGGATCAATGCCAGCTGACAAAGAAATTCGAAACTTGGGGCAATCATATGAGATGTCAGTTTGACTGTGGCAGCATAATCTACTCCACCGGGAAACACTTTTAAAAGTCATTTTGGCTGTCCATATGAACCTTTATTTATGGCAAACTATAGGAAGTAGGAAGAGTTATTAGGGCATCCACAGTCCCCCTTTGCTCTTTGAGCCAGATTGGTGTGCATAGCAGAAGGCTTATGCTTGAAAGGATGGAAGACCACATTTGCTTTTCACACTGTTTTTCAGATGTGTAATTATAGTCATTTCAATGAAGTAGTTCCTGACTAATTTCTGAGTAGGTAAAAGAGAGAAGCAGCTTTGCCAGATGGCAAGAACACTGAAAATTTTCAAGAAGTTGATTGTATTATTGCCTGATCGAAGAGACTACTGAGTACTCTTGTGTAAGTCTTATTTCAATTTTACAGAAAGGGATATCACACCTTTTTATAATGTGCTTTGAGACGTTCTGATGAAAACAGCTCTTTAAGAGCTAAGTGGGATTGCTATGGTATTACAAGTGGACCACATGCAGAAACAAATCCTATCCTCTTGAATTTAAAATAATGTATTCAATCACTTTGGTTTTCTGTCTCGTTGTACAATGTATGTTGTATTATTTGCTTATTTCAACACTAGAACCATGCTGAGATTTTTTTCCTGCAAAAATATTTCCCTGTCAGAATACATCCGAGATATTTAAAAATATTCAGGGAACTATCCACCTATCTGCTTTCTTTGTAGGAATACCTTATCATTGTGGTACCTGAAAGCTAGCATTTCTCACTGTATATTGCTACTTATATCTAACTTATTCCTTTCAATGCAGAGCTGACCTGAAACAGGCTGTTATCATGGACAGAAAATGGACTTCAATTGGAAACCAGCTATGTGGAGATTAACAGAATAATTTTACCCTCAAAAAGCTTCAGAAAAATTAAATTATTTGAGGCTAATCTAGATAAGCCCAAACTCCTTATTGTAATAGTTAAGGGCACTCACTATGTCCAAAAAGCATGCAATAGATATTTTAACAGGTAGCTGCACAGTGGCAAATGTACATTCACAACATCAATGTCCTCACCCTTTACCTTCACTTTGATAGAGAAGTTACAGATTTAATGTCCTTCAACATGTCCACTTAATTCACCTAAAAGTTGCAACATGCTCTGTGCAGAGAGGGTAACAAAATAGAATATTTTAATCTAGAACCAAAACCTGCGAAGATTGGATCTCTCCTCTCCATCATTACACGTGTCATTCAAAATAATTAATAAGTTTCACGTTTGCCCCCATTAAAACTTCAACATATCTGTTATTACTGCCAAAAGACTGTAATCTTTTTATTTTAGTTCTCTTTCTCAGTTGCTATGTCACAATATAGGAAATGGAATGATTTTATTCAGGGGCTGGATTAACAGACATGCGTACAAAAAGGAGAAACAAAGCCTTCTTCCTAAATAAACAGCAAGATCTGAAATCATCTGCACATTGAAATCCCAGGGAAGCAGAGCAGTAGCAAATGAAGGCTAATCTAATAAGAACAATATTGATTCTAGGATGTTATTTCTATTATTATTAAATTAAAATTTGGGAAGAACTCCTCTTTTAACATTTCCCTGAAGTACTATAAACAATGATCACATTACACTGGAACTAAAACTTTAAAGAATGTGAAATTTAGCTAGGGCTGTTCCAGTGAGAGTATAAAAACCCATTTACTTTACATCCTCTTAAATCCTCTTAGTGCCTTAGTAGATTAGTTGTGTAAGGAGGAGCAACAGTTTTCATTTCAATTGAATAGGATGTCAGTTTTCTCAGCTAGGTTTGATGAAGAGTTGAGTTCTTGGGATGGAGAGGTGAGAGGTTTCATTCAATTGTAGCCATGCCTCTTAATGGTGTGACAAGTACAGGGAAGGACAGTTTAGTTTTATGAATGCTACATTTTGCCACTCTGCAAAGTGAAGCCTTGGAACTATATTAACATTGGCTTTGTCATAGTGATTATTTTGGCTGGGGATAATTTGTGTACGTAACAGTCACTCAATTTGGAGAGTAACTGGTGTACAGGCACAGTTAACCCACCAGCACAGGGAAAACAAGCATTTGAAAAGCGTAGATGTCATCCCTGGAAATGCTTATAAAAAAAGCTATGCCTACTATGTCTTGTGTCTGCCTCTGTGGGTCAAACATAAAACTCTGAGTCTGAGGTTACTGTTAACTGATGGATGTGGTCAATTACCAGAGTCTCACACTTGATCATGAAAGGTTCACAGGACACAAAGTCCAGTGCTTACCTTTTGGTAATAATGAAATGAACTTCAAATCACATTGTTCATCTCTGTCTGTGAAGAGCCGGAGAAACATTATTCTACATAATGATGAGGCTGCTTCAGTCCTTTACAGCTGTTCTTTAAAATGACACATTTGACTAATTAGAATATAAATATATACATCAAAGAATTTGGATTAAATGAAATTAAAAAGTATGTATCTTTTTTTGCCTCTTATTAAAAACCTAAATAAGCATTTACACATATCAAAAGAAACAAAATAAAAATGACCAATATTTAGGAAAGCCTTTTTTCACAGAAATTCAATTCACTCCCTGTTTCAACTGTAGCAGTCAGTAGTCTTTAGCTAATTGCAGTTGCTCAACAATATTTCTTACTGTCTGGTTAGAGTTTCTCAACAGAACTTTCTATTGCTTTCTTGGCATTGACGAAGTCAGGGTTCAAACATTCTTGGTTACTTGGCTTATTGTGCATAGGTTTCATGTCTACCTTCAGTAACGTAAAAGGTGTTTAAAAACAATTTATCGTAACTTATGCAATACACTGTGGACAGAGACAAAAGTCATACCGTGTAGCATGATTTAGACAGAAAGTATGACTTTCAAACTGGTCAGGCTTCATAAGAAATTACCCCCTTCTCCACCCCTTAGTTGTAATTTTATTTCTTCAGATTCCTATCTGGAAGAAATGAAAAATGTTGATTACTCTGCTTTTCTGAATAATCTGAAATCCATGAAAAACTGAAGAATGATGTCCCCCCAGTGCGGCAGTGTCTGCTTCTGGCATCACCTTGTCAAGAAATATGCAAGTACTTCATCTTTTCAAGATGTATCAGAAAGAAACATTTAAATCAATATTGTTATTTAGAACTTTTGAGAATGAAAGCTAAAGTACACCTGTACATAGATAAGGACATTTGAAAGTAGCCTATTTGCTCCTATTGAAAGGAAAAAAAAGATGCAATACAGAGAAACGGTGCCTCTTAATTAAAAAAAACAACCAACCAACCACAATCAAGAAGGTAGCAAAAACAGGAAAGTAATCCCTCCTAATAGTTAAGGGAAACCAAAAAAAATATGTGTCAGCCCCATGAAACCAATTAATTGAAAATTGGGTGACCTTTAGATTCCCTGCAGAGTGTTCAGGGGGTCTGGCTTATTGCCATGGTCATGAGTCACTCCAGTCCTATCAGTATAATTACTGCTAACACCAGGCAAATAGTCTCAAACCTTTTACTGAACTCTTGCCTGAAACAATAATCCTCCAGCCACCCACCAGCAGCAGATTTTGAGATGTGTATCACTACCCTCCAATTTTCACCTAAATGTGTAGTCTGACATCTGACTGCAGCCTTCCCATCATTCCCTAGCGAACAGGGAGTGATAGGCAATTTAAACCACACCAAATAAATTACTTTTAACTAGATGAAAATTCAGCATTGTCACATCTTAGAGAAATGAAAACTCAGCAGTTCTGCAGGGAGATGTTGGCTATGATGTTTTTTGCTCCAGGACATTTGCTATAATAGTTGAGTTTCCATTTGACAAGACTGAAGAACTAGGAAATTCTTCACAGGACCACTGTGCATGTCCACCAACTGCCAACCATCCTTGCCTACAGGCAGAAATGCTATCACTGGATCCACTGCTGAACAAGATGTATTGCTTCTGGGAATGGTTGCTACTTCCAGAAATGGAAAACAATCTGTCTATACCAGTAGATTTGGAACAAAACAGTACGAAGGCTGACTGGCCTCTCCAATGATTATTCAGTGGCTTAAACTGCCCTTTTTCATTCAGCTAAATTGTAAGCTCACTTGGCTGTATTTTAGAGATACAATTAATGAGGGATAATTGAATAGAGGTATTTAAATCTAATAGATCAGCTCTAACACTCAAGTATTTGTGGTAGGAATTAAACGACCATTGTCTCTCAAAAGCATCTTGTATGAACAAGAAAAGTAAGGGCCAAGACAAGTATCTCATACTTTCTCCTTACCTCTCCTACAGAAAATCTGCCTAAAATTGACAGTCTCCAAGGTGCCGGACTGCCTTATTCAATGGCTGGTGTTAACTAGGCAGTTGTTTTAGGAGACATGAGTGGCTACATGAATGTAACACGGTTCATAGACTCATAGAATGGTTTGGATTGGAAGGAACCTTAATGATCATCCACTTCCAGCCTCCTGCCATGAACACAGACACCTTCCACTGGATCAGGTTGCTCAAAGCCTCATCCAAACTCGATTTGAACACCTCCAGGGATGGGGCAGCCATTATTTATTTGGGCAACATGTGCCACTGGAAGGTATCCCTGTTCTAGTGCTTCACCACCCTCAAATTTCTTCCTAATGTAAATCTCTCTTCTTTGAGTTTAAACCCACTACTCCTCATCCTATCCCTGCACTCCCTGATAAAGAGCCCCTCCCCAGCTTTCCTGTAGCCCATTCAGGTACTGGAAGGCTACTCTAAGGTCTCCTTGGAGCCTTCTCTTGTCCAGGCTGAACAAGCCCAAGTCTCTCAGCCCGTCCTCATAGGGGAGGTGCTCAAGCCCCTTGGATCGTCTTCGTGGCCTCCTCTGGACTACCTACAGGTCACGCTTCTTTTGATGCAGCTCAGGATACGGTTGGCTTTCTGGGTGCAAGTGTACATTGCCATCTCATGTTGAGCTTCTTATCCACCAACACCCCAAAGTCCTTCTCTTTAGAGCTAACATCAATGCATTTTCCACTTAGCCTGTATTTGTGTTTGGGATTATCCTGACTCAGGTGCAGGAACTTACATTTGGCCCTGCACGTCATGAGATTCTCATGGACCCACCTCTCAAGCCTGTCAGTGTCCCTCTGAATGGCATCCCTTCCCAATTAATGCAATCAATTTGCCTACTAATTCCAAATTAGATGCAATACCTGCTTTATGTTGGAATTATTGCCAGTCATATCCACTGATAAAGGGGAACATAGTGTTCAGAAATGCCCTGTGCCAGAGTACATAAACCCTTCTGTATCTCATGCAGAGCAAAGAGGCTGAATTTCTATAAGGTAGGATCAATGAAGTTTCAATGATCTCAATTTCAGCATGCTTCTGGTCTTAGTAGACGAAGAATTGAAACGATTTCTAATTTGGAGCATGTAAAATAATAATAATAGTAATAATTCCTTTAGGGATTTGTGTATAAGAGGTAGAAAAATCTTATTTATTAGAGACTTGGAGATAAATCTTAGTCACAAACAGTGAATCACTACCGCAGGTTCTGGTAAACACACCACAAAGCCAGCAAAATCTGACCATTTAGATTAATGAAAATGGTTTAATTTTTATTTTCAAACAGAAACAAATAGAACAAACAAAGCTTGGGCATTTTTTGTATGTTTGAAACCCCTTGAATTCAGAAACAAACAAGCCCAAAGCTCTCAAGGCTGAGGCATGTGCAATTTATTCTGCTTATTCAACCACAAAGGGATCCTTTTCTGCCTTCCGGCTTGAAAACCTTCTGGTCATGAGTCTCAGCGCATCTTCTTTTTCAGTCTTGACATTTTCTGGTTTTGCCTGAGGAATTAGAGCAGGGTGAAGTCATTTAATGTTTGCACTAGAGAACCAGGTGAATGGGTAGTCTCATTTGTTTTCCTTTAAATTGACAGGGACTTCAGGCACTTCAAAGAAGACAGCACTGTTGCCCAATAGTCACTTCTGATAAGGTTGTAACTACTTATTGTTTATTTCTTTTCCTCCAGCAATGTCATCTACTTTATGTTGTACTTCAAATTCACACTCATTCACATCCTTGAAGACAGAATCAGTAGCTGGTTTGGGTTTTTTTTAGGGGAGTGGAGTGAATCACATCTTCTGAATGAGATTCTCTTATTTATATATGCACACAAACATTCATGTACAACCATATGCATGCATAACCACACTTAATTTAAAATAAGAACTGGAAGTACAAATTGCTCGTCTCGTCATATTTTAGGAGTAAACTGTCTAATTATCCATGGTAAGCATTTTCTGGAGATTACACAGAGTATAGCATGTATCTATAATGGATTCCTTTACATAGTAATCTTTGCATTTTACTCAGAAGACTCTAAAGAAAAAGTGCTCTATTTTGATGTCCTGAAAAATACACAAAACATCAGTAAAATTCAGTTATTTCACTGAAAATAATCAGGACTAATTTTTTCTCATTCTGTTGTGGCCCAAGTGTGTAAACAATATATGACCAATATCCAAAATGAGCATCTTGTACATACAGCATCTATGTTGCTATTGGAGTTCTTCTAGTAATGTGAACAACCATTTACAGACACTGCTGCCTGAGACGTTCTTCTAAAGCATGAACCAAACGAGCCACATCAACAAATGGGTTACATGAGAGAGGTGAGGGAAATCACCTGCTCCCCTACCTGGTGATGTGGCCTAGAAAGCAAAAGCTGGTGAGACAGTAATGTGTATGACCAGAACACACAAAATTGGCTCATGTTTTTGCCCTCAGACGACTAACTCCAAAAGGGAAGGCAACCTTCAGCCAGATTAAACAGAAATTAAAAGAGGGAATTATGAAGACATTTTTGTAAAAAGGAGGAGTCATCTTGAAAAGACGAATTAAAGATGGGGTAGACTGCCCCAGCTTGTTCAGCCTGGAGAAGAGAAGGCTCCAAGGAGACCTTAAAGCAGCCTCCCAGTACCTGAAGGGTCTACAGGAGAGCTGGGGAGGGAGTTTTTACAAGTGCTTGTAAAAACTCCCAGGGGGAATGGCTTTAAACTGGAAGGAGGAAGATTTAGATTACACATTAGGAGAAAATCTTAACACTGAGGGTTAAGAGACACTGGCACAGGTTGCTCAGGGAAGTTGTGGATGCCCCCTCCCTGGAAGTGTACAAGGACAGGTTGGTCTGGTGGAAGGTGTCCCTGCCTGTGGCACGGGGGTTGGAATAAGATGATCTTTAAGGTCCCTTCCAACCCAAACCATTCTACGATTCTATGATAAAGATCCCTCACACTTAATTTAGAAAGGCCATGTCTTTGAAGACAAATACAGGCAGTCTTCATTCATTCAATAATCAGTAGTCAGAGGCTTTGGTTAGAAGCTGAGAAAATTTGGATCCCAAATCTACTTAAGAGTATTTATTATGCAAAATACTTCATTACCAAAACTCTGGGGTCCCTTAAGGCTGGTAGGCATTATTAAAACCTATAGCAATGAATTAAACAATGCTTGGGAATATTCCTGACATTGGACCCTGACTGTACATATGCTTAAAAATTTGTCTCTGTTGCTGTTTTGGACCATAGGCAGCTTGTATGGAGACACGTGGTTTAGAGGGGGTGAGAGGATTTCTTAGTGTGCTTTACTGTGAGAATAATCCCAGGTGCATTTAATTGGCTGTTATGAGATGCCCATAATCTGCCTGCCCAATCTGAGCTCTCTCATTTCAAGAAATGATCAATTGCTTGTTGGAGTATGCTAAAGGAAAGTCGGACATTATTTTTCATCATGGAGTACTAACAATCTACAGAAGTTATGGTTCAGTATTAGATCAGTATGATATAGAAAGTACTCAGTGTCCCAGGCTCTGCAGGTGCATATTCCATTATACCCAATCTCCTCCATGAACAAGCTAATGCTTGCTAAAAAAATTATGAGATGCAGAAAATCACATCTGTACAGAGGCAAAAAGTGAATCAGATGGGATCACGGCTCTCAAAGCCACCTGATAAGACACATCTTCTGTTGGCACTCTGAACAAATGAAGTCTCTTAGGCACATCTGCTGAGACTGAGAGTAACAGAAATAGAACATTGTGACCGTACGGAGAAAGAAGTTAAACAGGGGCTAATCCCTATTGATAATTCTGCTCTGGTAAAGGCAATGTGTAACTAAGAATGATGAAGAAGATTTGGGTTTTTTACTTAAAAGAGATTCTGCAATAAGCTTGACACTTATGCAGACATATAGGTAGAGTCATCCCTGCCTTGGCTGTTTCCCAAGAGACACAAATATTAAGGGACTAGGAGAAGACAGCAAGTCAACCAGATACAAATCAACGAGATAGCGTGCAAACAGCATGGCGGCAGCGGGGCTTTTGAATTGGGAATTAAACCCGAAGATCCACATCCCCCCAAAAGAAGTCAGAAGCATGTTTAGCACTAACTGACAATCCTGCTGGCATTTTCCTGACGCCCCTGTTGGAGCCACAGATGATGAGAACTGAATGTGCACGCTGACTAAATGATCTTTTTTCTTCTGGCAAATCAGCAGGGGACTGAAAAGGAAATTTGCCGACTGCTTGCTATTCTCTGTGGCTAAATCCAGGGCTTCTCATGCTGCTTCCCACCGTGAACATAAATTCATTTGAAAAACAAACAAAATAGAAGAGGGAAAAATAGGCTCTTAATGCAAATTGTCTAGTACTAAGCAAATAAAGAGGCTGATAATAAGTGATAGCAATACAGACTCATGTCTTTGTCAAGAGAAATGAGAGTGTTATTTGGTATCATTCGCAGTTACAAATTAAGACATTACAGGCATTTCTTTTTCTTTTGTGTGACTATAGATTATTAATTTTTGCTCTTTCATGTTCCTTTTCAGGTCAGCAAATTCTTTCATCTTCTTTCAATATCGTATAATAAGGTCACCTACTGACTTGGAGCTTTTTGAAGTGTCTTGTCGTCTTTTTTCCTTCTTCCCTCCACCTAAGATGGTCATCACAGTCCCTACATCATAGGTCAAGATGTAATAATTTATGATAAAATTTCTTTTAGTTTTATGAAGTGAAAATCCCACTGAGGTTCTCCGGAGGTTCATCTCTGTACAGAGGCTTATTACGAGTTTTCCCTTGTTTTTCTATGAATGGGTGCATTAGAGTCTAAGAACCCAGATAATCTGTTGGTCACACTCCACATGCATGAGAGGAAATATTTCTGACTCATGAGGTAATTCTAGCTGTGATTTGTCTACTGTAGTGTTTTACTCAAAAAGCCAAAGAGCTGTTTCAGAGAACAGCATTTTTGCTTTTCAAAGATACCTCAATTCAAATACTTCCTCGGAGTGTAAACAAAGCAGAAATGGATGAGTGATCTATTTCTGCCTCAAATCTGTTACAAATTAAAAGTGCAGAAGAAATTAAATGAATCCCATCAGTAAGGACAATAGCAGCAGACATGGCTCCTAAAGTGTTGGGCTTCTGGGGTCACAAAAGTCCCTTTATTGTTTTGTGTATTATACTCAAGTCTTGGATAGTCAGACATTTTGATTGTATTATTTAAATGGCCATCACTTTAGGAAGCACAAGCATGAACACAAAGGTAGCATAAAATTATATTTGCCATACTAACCCAGAGGACAGTATGTTTTCAATATGGATATCTGGGGATACTGAATGAGTAATAAGAGTCCCAAGGTATTTTCTTGGTGATCATTAGATGTACCCCCATGACTATTTGCACATTCAGTTCCTTTAACCACGTTTTACTGAAAGCTTTCATATTACCAAAGCCTTACTTTAATTGTCACAAGAAGTTATTCTGTACGCAAATCCTAGCTTTTACAGATATCAGGTCATCTGATCTTCAGCACTGACAAAGCTGGACTTTATGGAAATATTTAAATTAATATAATTTGCTGGTCACAGGCAGTGTAACTCATCAAGTTCCAAATTATAATCTGATACGTCAGCGTGTGAAGAAAACAAAAACGTGCTGTCACAAGTGCTCATCATCTAAATAATCAAAGCAAGTTTCAAGAAAGGAATAAAACAGACAAGCTTAGGGCAGAAAGTCTAGGTTATGCCAGTAAGTTAAAGGGGGCCTGGGTACGTGTTTGTGCACACCAATCATTCAGTGTATTTATTGGCACAGCTGCAGGCAAGATTTTGGCCCATTGCAACAAATGTGTTTTTAGAAATGCTTGGGATAGAACACAATTCCTGTGTGCAGTATGGACATGCCACCCTGAAGGGTTTTGGGTTTCTTTGGGTTTTGAGAGGGAAAGAGCCTTTGGCCAAAAGGGCATCAGCTCAGCCATGCTTCCTGGCATCAGAACCAAGGAAATGTGTCTTATTTCTTGCCAAACAACAAAGACACAGCTACAGACTCCAGCCAAAACTACAGAATATTCAGAGTCTGCTAAAAGGTCTTAGTTTTAGCTGTTCTTTACCTTTTTTACGCTGTTCTGGAATAATTGAGATGATTTTTCTCTGCAAGTTTTCCTTCAAAGCTGCCCGATCTAAGAGAAGAGGCACAAAAGACCCTTTCTGTCCCTATGCTGGAAAGGAAGACAGGCAAACAAGAAATGTTCTGGTTCTTTATCTAGGCGTTGGATACCCTGATTGTGAATATGCAGTCTAGAATCAGATTAAATGCAATTAAAGAAATAGAGAAATGGAAAACTTTGGTAATACAACTCCTTAGTAATAACAATTTTGAAATAAAGGAGATCTGACCCTGGAATGTGGCTGCTTATATCAGTCATACCTAAAGTAATGGCAAAAGATGGATCCCTCAGGAAGGAAGAGTGCCCCTTTGAAACCAAATGCCACGTCACCCTCAGCCCAGGAAACACTCACTCTCTCCACCCGGAGTGGCTGACCACACAGAAAGAAACACTTCTCAGCATTAAAGTAGAGAAAATAAGTCAGAGGTACCCAGAGCAAAGACCAGCCTTGCAGTGAAGAGGAGCTATTTCTGAAAGATTATTCTGTCAGTACTTTCTCAAGGTCCTGTTGACTTTGCATTTCTTTTCATAGATATTCTTATTTGCACATGTACAAATAGGATATAACTGAGTCCTTATGCCTTTCACAAACAGAGATTTTAAAAGTGTTTTAGCAATTGAATTTATCAAAACTTATTTTTCTACCACACAGTCCATGCTTTAGAATTAAAATCTGTGTGTCATGTAGACTAACGTCTCAAAGGAGATCAAAAGTGTCCCAACTGTAACGATCTATTTGCAACATTCACCTTTGTAATTCAAAGTTTGATTTCTTTCCTTTATTGAAAACAGTGATTGCATATTTGAAGATACCTCCAGATCAAATTTAAATGGTGAAGAAATTATTAATAATCCAATTCCCTCAACAACAAGAAAAAAGAAGTGCTGACATTGATTTCCACCTTATTAAAAAAAAAAGCTTCAAATTTTATGGGTTTTACTATAAAACAAAGTAGGCAGACTTTAATGAGGTATGTCCTTCAGCAAAAGCTATGCCTTCAGAAAGTATTAAAAAAGGAAGTAATTCTGTAAGAGAGTTAAATGAATTTCCATTTAAAAATTAAATTGCAATGAAATTAAGTGAGTGATACCTTTCTCCTATAGTCTACTGAAACTTGGTAGGCTGATGTTTCCTGATGAATGCAATTGCAAACATCCTCTTGGCATGCATGGATCATGAATGCTTGAATCATCATGGCACCATTATTTTGTAATATACAAACATTTAACTTTGATCATACTGAAGTCACTGACAACTCTCAAACCATGTAATTCCTAGCCAACATCTGTCAAACTGTTAGATAAAGGTCACCCATAATGCAGATTTTGCAGCGTTCTCTTACAATCTCTCCTTCAGCAACCACATCAGGAGAATTTTTTTCTAAAATTCTAGATCTCCTTCTTTTCATAGCATACCATTATTACTTGCCCTATTCACTACATTATGGAGAGCACATTATTTCTAATTTATTTATTTATTTGCTTATTTATTTATTTTAGATGCCATTGTACACTTGTGGAATTGTCTTGTTTCTCCTGAGTTTTGTATTCCCTCTTTTCTCAACATTCAAAAACTACATTCTTTTCAGCCTTCCTTGTGGGTGATATTTCCTAGATTTCTTGCATGTTTTTTGCTTTCTCTTCTCCAGCCTCCTTCCAGATGTCCACAACTGTTTTAAAGTATATTGTACAACACCGAGGAGTGCATTTCAGCTACAGCACTGAGTAGATTAGAAGGATTATTAAGATTACTACATATGTCTTGATACATTATTTCCTTTCATCTGACCCAATTTTTTTTGGCTCTCATCCATTCTTTTTAATTTTACAGATGGAACACTCAGATACAGACAGATTACGTGAATCACTCTATTTCACATAGGAAATTCTGAGATCTGGGAACTGAGTACACATCTGCTAAGCCTGGAATTCAGATCACACAGAAATTTTATTATTCCATAAGCCATTTTCAGACTTTCACACAGTATCGTTTCTCCCTAGCTCTCTTTGTCTTTTAATAATTTCACTGTTCCTTGTAGTCTTTTCTCACTGCTAAAATTCTTTCACCATGTCTTGGTTTCAGCTCCAAAATCTCCCTTTTGTCTGTATTAAAATTCTCAGAAGGATCCATTTCTCTCACTAATTACAAGAAATTCACACAAAATGACCTCATATTTTTCTTGTTTGAACTCCTTCTTTAGCTTTTCCCTAAGATGTTATAAATTCTAAATAGATTCTAGAATAGAATTCTAAATAGAATTCTCCTTTTTGGATATTTGGGCAGTAATTGCCACATATTGAAAGTTCCTGCAAAGAGTAGAAGGCATTTTTCCCATTTCACTGCCACATCTGCTGCTGTACAGGCATTGGCTGTAGTGGAGTTATTTTTGCTTGAAATCAGTGCAAAAAAAAAATTAGGGAAGTTCATCTTACTGTCACTGTCAACAGATGGGAACATCTGATAAAAAATCTGCAATACAAAGTGGGCATGGAAGACAGGGTTAGAGATTGTTATTAATCTAATTATTGTACCTACAAACAACTGGACTAAGTTTGGAGTATTTTTCATAACATTTGGGATATGCTTTCATATCATTAACCAGTGATGAAATTCCACAGCAAACAGATATCTCAGTAAACTTTAAGGAAAATAAATTATGGGAAACATAAAAAAATTTGACAATAACATTAGGTTATAATAAAAGTCTTTCAATTGTTAACATAGGATCAGTCCAAAATGAGACATATCAGAAATTTGGTGCAATACAGGAGTCTTTGCTACATAGGCCAAAAGAGCACAGCACTGTTGGTATAAATAAGGACCTAGCAGCATAGAATCATAGAATGGTTTGGGTTGAAAGGGACCTCAAAGCCCATCCAGTTCCACGCCCCTGCCATGGGCAGGGGCACCTCCCATTGGATCAGGTTGTTCAAAGTCTCATCCAACCTGGCCTGGAACATCTCCAGGGACGGGGCAGCCAGAGCTCCCCTGGGCAACCTGTGCCAGTGCCTCCTCACCCTCACAGGAAAAAAATGTCTTCCTAATATCTAATCTAAATCTTCCTTCTTTCAGCTTAAAATCATTACCCCTCACCCCATACCTGCACTGTCTGATAAAGAGCCCCTCCCCAGCTTTCCTGTAGGCATATCTAAGGATTCCTTAAGAAATCAAGGATTAAAAAAAAAAAAATTGATATAAGCAACCTTAATGACAAGTCAGTGATCAGAAACAACCAGTTTTAGAGATGAAAGTCATTCCTCCTGCTCTGAGGTCTGGTCTTCCAACATGTGGAAAGTTCTGCTCCTTATTCAATGGGTTTGTTTTAAATGTGGAGAAGCTTCAAAACTATTAGACTCATTTGACTTCCTCTGGATTATTCTTATTCTAAGCATGTAGCATTGTCTTTTCCAGAGTGTTTGGTTCCTTGCAAGAGAGTGGCTTAACTGACTAGGTGATTTTGACCTAATTGAGATTTTAGGACAAGATAGTGTTAAGACAAAAATATCAAACATATCAAGTATTTATAGTTGTAGGTTTTATTGGTAAATATTCATAAAACCAAATAAAGTGCAAATGCTTTTAGAATAATTAAATCTATTTTTCATTTTTGGTCCAATCTTGATAATTGGAAGTTAGCCTTTTTTCCCTTTCTATTTTCCTAGGCTGTAACCCATTTTATGATTCTGTTATGGCACACGAAATGCATCATCTGCACTAGAATGGAGGCAGTGGTGATGAAGTGCCTTCCATTTTCCCCATAATGTTCTCATAGAAGACTGATGAATAAGAACTTCAGAAACAATTACAAAGAGGAAGATCCATCAACAGTCAAGACTGACCTTTTTTTTTTTTCCCCTAGAAGTTTTTTCTTGGTCAGTTTGACTTAATTTCTAGAGTTTTGAGTACCCTCTCCTATGGAAACATATTTATAGAGGCTCTAGTAATGCCAAATTATTCGAGACAGACAATTTTGAAGGCAGTGTTTGACACGGATTAAAAAATGTCAAATTCCATTTGATGAATCCTTACATTTATCTTCTCCTCATTGGTAAAAAAAGGTAAATCCTTCTTATCTTACCAGAATGGAATTGCTCTCATTTTTATGTGACAAAAAAAAAAGTTTGGAGGGCTTTTCTTTTTTTTGTGGAAGGAGAGTTTTAGGCTGCTTTAAACCTCTGATAGTCTGCAAATCTTACTCTTTGAAAGCATCTTGCTCTTCCAGAAGTAGTAAGGTTTTGGCAAATTTCCTTCCACAGCTTCAAATTTAAATCAGGCCAGGATTATTTTTTAATTTCAGTTTTATAGGGAACAAGGAAATACCATGTTGTGGTATTCCTCTGTTTGTACATGCGCCTCAAAGGGGGACAAATCCTAGTGAAACAAGTGCAATGTGTTCTAGTGACAACTCACATCAATATAATGCACATAAGCAGTGCTATAATAATTACTATCATATCTCTGTATTTCTTACATTTTTCAGAGAAAAAACCCAACCCTGTTAAACCACATAACAATTTCCTCACATGAAAGATGTTCTGGCAGAGAGAAGGTGAAGATAAATAAAGAAAATGCAGCGTCACGATGTAAGGAAGTAAGTCAGCTGGGATTATTTTTTCCTTTTCTTCAGCTCTGCGATGAATGTTTTTCTCTTCACGTGAGCTAAATTTGAGTTTCTTAGATCATGAGAAACAACTAACATTACGGATAATCTGTTTTCCAGGTTTAGGGGTTCAGGTGATAGAATTAGAATACATAGAAAACATCAATATAGCCCAAATCTTCCCAAATGCTACTGAGAACTTAAAAATAAAGTTCTTCAACAGTTTCTTTTTGCCTAGCCCACAGGATGAGAGCAGATTGCGTCTTTACTACTGATTTGTCTTTGGCTAAAACAATGATATTCTCTCCAAAATGCTTGCCACTAAGAGTCAAGATTAGTAATTTCTAGCTTTTTTAATGTGTATTTTCTTAATGTATGACATATTGTGATGAGTCTCAGTAAAACACTGCCAAGAGCACTTGCGAATTCAGGAAACGAATCATTACCAACATTGTAAACATAAAAGTGCACGTATATACACAGATATATAAACACATTGCCTCTTTTGGAACTGGCTCTAAATACAACAAGAAAAGTTACAGTGAGCCATGGTAAATACTGGAAACTGGTTAAATAATGAACAAGCCTTGTATTCTCTATAAAGTGAAAAAGATTTTGTGCCTGCAGAAAGACACCATGACGGGATGTACAAATAAGGTTTTTTGCAGTACCAAGAATGAGAACAAGTCAATCAAACACAGGCATGGTTAATACTGTATTTGACCGACTCAATGGTTTTCCTGGCTACACAGCTGCAAAATAATAGCAAGATACAAAAGCAAAGCTATTGTTACCAGCAATAGAGTTGTGATCAGTGATGCATGCATTTTTCCATGCATTCAGGGTTGTCAAGTTGGGAAGAAGTTGGTTTTTTTTCTTTCCAAGTGAAATTAACTCTTGTATTTCTGGCATGTCAAGGTGAGTACTTATGTTACCAGAAGTTCTTAGAGAAAGCAAAAGCAGAGGGTGGCAGCAGGCAACATTTTCCTCTGGAAGACCATAACATCTTAACATTTTTTTAAATATAAGTCAGCAGAAACTCTTCTTTCCATTTTAGACATCCAGAATAACACCTCATTTACTTATCCAGATTCTGTTTGCAGCCAGTGAAGAAAAGACAGTACAAGTATGATAACCTACTTTGTTTGTCTAAAATATTAAGGCATTAAAAATCTCTCTTTGTACCACTGTTTAGAAAGATAGTCTAAACAAATATTTCAGAGATAGAGGTCCACATGCCAGATACCTAAAGATGACTGCAGTGGATGACTGCACGGTGTCATGAGTCAGATTTTGTCTCCATAGAGGTGTGAAATCCAGCTACATTTACTGTGCATCTGTGGTCTTACTGAGGTCATTTAATTTTTTCCTTGGGGATGAAAAATGGGACCCTGACACTATAAAGGAATAACAAGAAGGTCTCAATGGGAACATCGATGTCTGCTGGGGTTTTGAGAGTTTAGAAACAGATCTGCTCTTACCTTGACAAACGCTAGAAATAAAATATAAGAAACCCCAAGATATTTCTTGAACTCTTTTTTTTGTGTGGCAACATGTTTCATCCAAATCTTTCAAAGGGTACATCCACAGAGCAGTTTTAGTTTTATATCTGTACAAGTGTTTTTACCCTCTCTACCATTTATTTGAAAAACTACATTAAAAAAGAAAAAAGAGACTTAGTTGCAATTAAAACTCAAACCACAGTTTAGGTTGCACTGCATGTTGAGCAAATTAGTCACTAAATGCCCATCCCATTGCTCCCTTTGTCAGGTCATTTACTAGAACTTTCAGGGAAAGGATCCTTCTACAAGTAAGTAAAATTAATGAAGGAATATATCCCAGGATTCCCTGGGTAAACGTGGAGTAATACATTTAGAAATTTTCTGTTGGGATTTTAAACTCATAATTGACTAAAATTATTTCAATCTGTCAGTCTAACTTTGGTGCATCAGCATTAGGAGTATTGATTGTGTCATGTGGCATGTGGTCTCAAATGAAGGTGAATGATTTAGTGAGTGCACAGGAGCCAGCAGACAAAAAGGTGCAGAATGACAATGGGCACTGTGACACCATCTTTGGCTGATATTAACAGGAGTTAGAACATTCATTTGAAAACTAAGAAAATCAAAGCAAGGTTTTGCACACAGGTATTTATTGGTGTCCTGAAAACCTGTCCCTTTGCAGTTTCATTAAGCATGAAATATGTTAATGTTGAGATACTTTTGTGTGAAATGGTTTAATGCATTTCACATGTTTTCAACAGGTTCAGAGAGAGATGTTAAAGAAGAAGCTTGATAGCTCTCAGGAGAACTCTGTAGTAATTCCAGAGCTTCACAGCCCCAATAATGAGTCTGCGTGGAATCTCCATTCACCTAGAGAGTCTCCACACCTTTAGATTAAATACCTCAAAACCCAGACCAATGATGAAAATGCCTTTAGTGGCTTGTTTTATTTGCAAGAAAGCAGCTTAACAGAAAGTATCCACAAATACACACTGGAAAGTCTCTACCTGTGACTTAGAATTTATATTTACCACACAAACAAAGCGAGTAGAGAATAAACACAGGAACAAGATTACTTTAATGGACTCTTCATCAGTTAATTCCTTCCAAAAGAGTGTGTTAGGTCCAAATAGTAGGGTGAGCCACAAAGAGAAAACTGCAGTGCAGCATCTGTGCCTCATAAACAGTGCATTTTTCTGGAGGCTACCAGGAGAATGGAGGGATGAGCTCAGCTCATGTAAAATGACTGATGAATTGAGCACACAGCTATTTGTGGCTCATCTACAGTGCTTGATTTGTGATAGTGATCTTTCATCCAAGCATGGATGTTATTCAGGCATGGTTGGTTAGTTCTGTAATTGACAAAATCCTCTGCTAAAAGCAATCTCTTATCTCTTCTTGTTGTCTTTTATTTGCTTTGATAGATATATAGATGGGTTTTCTTCATCTGTATTCATTTACCTTTTAGTTTTAAACCATGGTCTTCTTGGTTCTTCTGGTTCTGTTTAGACATTGCCTTCCTGTAATATAAAGAATAGCATATTTCAAAATTTCAAACATTTTAAATCAGACCTTTTTTTTTGTGGATTCCTAGGACACATGCTTACATTCCCAATTCTTAGTTTTCACACCTACTCTAGTATCAAAAGCCCTCAAAGTGACAGCATGAAGACAGAAACCATTCTAAGTTTTTTTTTAACCAAAACACATTAGCATATTTTAGACTACTTTTAATTTTAATTATTTAAATTGATCTTGCCTTATACATTTCCAGTAGTATCATTCAGATGACAAGTGAATTATTTCCTCTCAAATACTGCAGTTCCGTTACGCATCACTTTTCATTTTTTTCAAATGTCTGTTATTTCTGCAAATCACATAGGTGAATGAATTAGGTTTGCTAGATATAGAAAAATTGCTTTGTGACTCTTGTAGGCATGGGTGAAAGAGGAATAGAAATAAGAAAACACTGCTGTAAGTATTCCAGAGCATAGATTCCCAGACTTCTCAGAGTGACCACTGCTTTTGGGAAATAATAATGAAACAGTACTTTCAGCTCTCTTAATTTATTCCACAAGTCAAGAAACAGTTTAATTGATAAGCTTATATGACTCATTTTTTTTTCTCTCAGGAGACTGGCAGAGTAGTTTATCTTGAGAGAAATTAATTGACCTAAAATATATTTAGGCTGCGTCTTGTAAAAAGGATCCTGACTATCAGAACACTGGGGTCCTGGGAGTGTTCCCCTGTGAACTGGGGAAAGGGGGAGTACCACTTAATTATTTTTAACACAGACTTCAGTAAATTTCTGAATGGATTTTATTGTGAGATACTGCAACAAGGGATTGGACTTAATGGCCCAGGAACTCCCATAAGAAGCAACAGAAGGAGCAGGGATAACAAATCTCTCAACTAACTCAGATGCTCATTTCCAAGTCCTCACATATTGAGAGTGATGAGCTACCTAGTAATCACACCTTTTTAACCATTAAAGTTTTTCAGTTATGGGTGGATTCTAAGACTGGATTCCCCTTACATCTGTTTTGGATATTTGATTTATATTTGTACCCGAACTTCTGTTGTAATTCACTTACTTTATATCACCAAGCCTGAGTTAAAGTTCTTCCAGCCTCTAGCCCAGATTTTCAAACCATCTAGGATGCTGAGAGTACAGCTACTTCTATCTAGGTTTTGACTAAGACCCAAACCCAGCTTTGGAGCTGTTGCCAACATCTGCTCTGCTCTGTGAAGGACAATTACTTACTGCATCTCAATTTATATTTACTTATTTATAGCACATGGTTCAAGACACATCAGTAATGCTGTTGTTGTGTCTGTTACCATTTTATTTGGATCAGGATTAAGCTTCTGAAGTGACTCGTTCAATCATTCCTTCTTAATCCTATTTTATATTGTCAGAGAACATAACAGGTGAGCTTTCTATCAGATGAAAATAAACCAAAGACCCACTTCAGAAGTGCATCTCCCATGGACCATCCAATTGTGGGCATTTTATTGGTGGCATCATATTGCAGTTATTCCAAAGGACATTCCTGAAATGCTTCTCTGGATCCTCAGTATTAAGGTTTGTGTTATAGATGCTCTTGGGCTGCATTGCTTGCGTGTGCAATTACATGTAGCAGAAAGCAGAAATACAATCAGTCTGTGCAGGGCCAGAGCTTGATCAAGAACCAATCAGTTCCAATGACATCAATATTTATGCAGGAAAACTCAATGGTGTAGATACAAATAGGCCAGAAGATATTAGCCCTTATCTTAAAAGTGTGACCATACTCACAAAAGCATATTTTGTCCTGTCATTCAAGTTCCCAAGAGGATGCAATTGCAGTTAAATGAAGATGAATCTTTCCCTCTGTGTGCATAATTATCAAGTATAAATGCTTTGGAGCCTAAATTAAATACCTGCCTACTGTTGGGCATACATTTTTGTTTAATACTCAGCAGATATTCCTCTCATGCTTTCATATTGGCATACCTCACCTTCCAGACAGGTCTTTCCAAAATGCAGTATTTCTTAGTGTAGAGTTACCTGAGACAAGTCAGTCCATGTTCACGAAGTTGTTAAGGTACAGACACACGCACAGCTGTAGTTCAGCTCTGAGGCTGTAATTTATACTGCTGAGTTAGTGCCTAGGTTAACTGCACATTGCTCGAGGAGAATTAAGGCTTTCAGGAGAGTTGACAGCATCTATACACAGAGCAGTAAGCTGCCAAAAGCACCCTATAGGAAATAGTCAGGAAGAGAGTATGTTTTAAATTTTGTTTCTATCACTGCCATGTTTGTTGACTTGCAACCAGGAGTAAGATGTTTGTGTGAAAATAGGAGTCAGAAGATTAAACTCTCATCTCTATTAAACACTTAACTCATCCTTTTTTTGAGTGAGACAGTGGGTCTGCCTATAAATTGGCTGGAGGAAGACGTGATAAAATCTTTGTCCACTTTTTGCACACCAGTTCAATTATGGTGGAACATACCTAGGAATACACAGACCAAGACTCTGGGTGACAAAAGGATTCAAAGCAACAGGAGTGGGGTGGGCTCCGGAAGGACATGCTTGTTCACAACGGCAGAGGGAGAGAAAACATAATTTCAAGTGAAATGTCCTTGAGAAATATGTTCTCCTGGAATAAGGAAGTCTAGAATGTGGAACGTTTTCCAACACTGTTCCAACATTGGTCTTACAATTCCTTAATAAATGACCCAATAAATCTTATACAACTTGATATTTATTCCTTTGGCTACTACCTCCTCCCACCACTAATAAGCAGGTCTTGAAATGTAACATTAGCAATTGTCTTTCAGAAGTACTTCAACAAACACAGATTTGATGTATGTTTTTCAGTTGAACATTTTCATCTAGGTCTGGTCAGTTAGATCTGAAGAGATTTACCAAATAATTGGATTTCAGAAAAGGGAAACAGGAAGCAGAATAATTAAACAAAACAAACCCCAAACTGAAATGATTACCAGGTATTCACAATTTTATACTTTTAAGAGAAATATTTGTCTGCATTTAATTGACACCGCTTGCTATAAGAATATAATTATTTTTAGTAACTTTATCCGTTAGTAATTTCTTTGGTGTGTTCCTGAATTTAAAACAGTACAGCTTCATGGGAAGAACAATTGCTCTTTGTAGATGAAGGTTAAACTACCAGTGTAGAATTGCTTCCTACACAATGGGAGATGTGAAAGACTATAAAATATGCTTCCTGTCAAAAAGACAGCTTTAAAGCTTCTTGGCTCTAAATGAATCCCTTGAATTGATAGTTTGGGAGCATGACTTGTGCTTCACAGGACTCAGTTCAGTTATAAAACAAGCAGATCTCTCTTATTTATGCAGAAAATCTGGAGAATGAACTTTTTCAAAGCATTTTTGAATAAATGATGCCACATCTGTGATACACTGAAGCTCGATTTCCACATGGTAGTAAATACACATCCCAAAAGAGCATCCTTGTTTTGTTTTGTTTATATCTTAGAGCAGGTGGAAGGAATAAAATCGGGAGAAAAAAACTCTCAGAACAACAGACAAAATGTAATGTTTCAAATCTGAATAGAAAAAGGGCTTTCTTTACTTGCTATAATTTGCAATTAGCAGGCTTACTTCTTTTACTTGCCAGCATTGTTATTCATGTTACTGGAGTGTCTTCTCATTTCCACTGATCATACATTGTTAATACTTCAAAAATAGAAAACAAACAATCAAAATAAAACTGTGTGTCACAAGGAAGTTTTAAATTAAATGTTCCTCATAATCTGAAATTCTTCAAGAAACAAATATTTTAAAATGGCATTTTAATTGAAATTAATCTGAAGTAATTCCTGAACATTTTTTAATTGTTACTTATTGGTAGCCTGCTTTAATCTGGAGAAAACTGAAGGCACATATCCAGCACCAGTGGATCTTATCCCTTAGTTTTACATCTTCGGTGTCACAAATTTTTGAAAATTAAATATGGGGCCTGTACTTACAACTTGATCTGAAAACCACAGATATCCACTAGAATGGCTACTGACTTTTATTATGTGATTAATGAATTCTCAGATCCTCAGTTTCTGTCACCTTTTGTTTTCTTGTAAACCTATACAACTATTATTTTTATTATTATTATTTTTATTTAGATCATGTTACTAATGCTAAGTTCTATTCTAAATAAGAACCCTTTTTACGAGACATGTGCATTGTAAAATTCTGTGCTTTCCCTGAAGATTTTACTACCTGCATAGGAGTAATTAGCAGCACATGGGATGTATATTGTAACAATCTCAAACTCAAGAAGACTTTGAGATCTATTTTATCGATGCAAATATCATGTTTTCCTTAAGATAAGCAAAAGGGAAAAACTAGTGTTTGAAGGACAGACAATATAAACATTAACTAAACTAAACCCTCATCAGTTTAGAGAAATTACTATCACTGAGTACGTCTCAGTGAAGCCTGACTTTGTGACTGATATATCTTTGCGAGAATTGTGACTAGAAGAGTATATTGTCATTTTATTCTCCGTGTGTGTGTGTGCTAAACATAATGAGGCTAAAGCTGCTAAGTTACATTGTGTAAGTCATAAATAATACGCCTAATCAGTAGTGGATAAAACTCCAGTCTATACCGAAGTGGGAGCTTTACCTTACTAGCATCAGCGTTAAAAAAAAAAAGCTAAAGTTCTACCTTCTGCAAGACTCTTCTACTCAATAAATCCCAGGATGCTCAAAGTAATTGAAATCCTCCTGAGCCTGAGCCACACTGCAACTCAGTGCAGAAAACCATCCTTCAAATAAAGCTGGTTCATAAAACATAATAATCAGACAGCTAAGAAAACAGCCTGCAATATGAGTTCATAGTGTTCCAAGACTTGATGCTACAAAAAGATTTGTGTCCATGAAGCCCTTCTTTTGGATAATTGGGAGGTTATAATACCAAACTACACTCGAAAATAGAGTTAATATATATATAGTATTACACTATACTTTTTCTTTGAAAGAGCAATTCCTGCATGCTTATCTCTGCATAAGCTTTATTTTGCCTTTAAAGTTTATCACTACGTATTTTGTTTGATTCAGATTTGTATGACAGTTTTTCAGTAGTTTAGTATTTGTTATATAGGTTTCCTTAAAACAAAAGTGTTCATCAATACATGCAAAAAAGACCACAATTTGATTCTTGTATTAAGTTACTAGATTATGTCTAGAGACTTCACAGAAGTCTCTTATCATCTAGCTCAAGGAAAGACTCTTAAAATCAAGCACAGTATATTTAATAGTTAAAGCACAGACTTTATTCACAGAATATGAAAATAAATCTAAACAAGTTCTGATGGAGAGAACATGATGAAAGCAGTGCTGTATACAGATACTTGCTGCCTTTCGCTATCACGGTGATTCCTTTCTTGTAGCCTGGATTGAAAACACACGTTTTGGCAGGTTTGTTCTGTTTCATTTTTTATTTTTTTTTTTTGTCAGTCCCAGCTGTGATTTCACTTTGGGGAACGAAATATAAAAATTACAGATAGAGATGTTAGATGGGCAGCACTTGCCAACAGAGGAAATAAAGAAAGGGAATTTGGAAGCATGGCCCATATCTTGCTGCTGCCTTTGATCTCCATGAGACAGCAAATGAATTTCTTTACTTCTGCATCTGCTCTATGGCCTGAGCAAGGCCACAAGTTCAGGCTGAGGTTCAAACTTCACAAACATGCAGTTCTGAAACTCAGAAAACTTAAGCCTTGCAACCAAGCAGCAAAATGCTGTCATGGTTTGGGATTTTTTTGTTGCCAGTGGACAACCATATCCTTCCTATAAGGGCTCTCATATTTTCTGTTGAAAGTTTGAATAGTAACTGAAAGATATTGATCTTGGGCTCCTTGTAGGACAGTGCAGAACCCTATATATATATATATATATATATATATATGTATGTAGAGAATAAACATAGACTTGCATAAGGGAACATGCTAGATTTCTGGCTTGCCTCTATAAATGAGGCACAGACATTCTATCTGTTCCTTCTTTCATCTGTATTTTCTGTAATGCACCTTCTACATCTACTTATTCAAGCAGTGATAGCAGAGTGAGGAATTAATTGTAACTCTAGGCTTTATGTTTCTGAATGATAACTACCTAAACTGTAGGGGCACAACAGTTGCCTGAATTCCTTGTATATCCTTTCAGGTAGAGAGTGAAAAACAAATAATTCTGGGAACACCCAGTTGGAAATTATTTCTTATTCATTTATTTAGGGATGGAGTTCTCTACAGGAAACAGAGGAATTACTCATTTATCTTTAGTTTCTTTTTCTCTCATCCTTCCCCGCAACTGAAGAATCTAATTATTTCAGAGTACCCTTACTGTCATTAAAGAAGATGTCCACCGGCCAGTTAAGCATTGAATTGTCCTTTAGATGTGATTTTCTCTTTTTGTCTTTTCAATGGCAACAGGAAAGGCAAATATAAAACCAAACAGATATGAAAGGGCAGCTACACAAATGAAAGAATTTTACTAATTCAAGATTCAAAATGAACTGCAAAGATAACTCTATGGTGAACTCATGACAATGATCAAAAGAGTCTGGGAAAGCTTTTCTTTGCTTTAATGCACAAAATTTAACTATAGTAGCAATTAGGCTTCGGTTACAGACAGATTAGTGAATTTATGGTATCTGGTGTTGACATTATGATCTCCTTAGATGTCTAGAGTCACCTGTGGCTCTTTGCAACCATCTTCATTCAGTGTTTTGCAGGTATTTGATTGACCTTGAGTCCTATGGAAATTCACACAGCAAGTGTGGTACAACTACAGAACACACTCTCACAGCTGTTGTCTGGAGATGTGAATGAATTCAGAATATTAAGAAACTGTTTGCCACAACAATAATTAAAACTTAATAACAACAACAACCCAAAAGGACAAAAATCTCCAGCTGATTTCCCTAGTCCAAAACCAACAAATCTGTATGAAGTTGGTGGGCTATCTAAGACTGAGAACGGAGGACTTACTGCCTTATGTTTTAGGAAAGGTACCAAACTGAAGAAGGAAATATAGTAATAACTGGTACCTCATATTTTAAACCTACATCAATGATTTCTAAATTAGTTGCTTTGTCCTTCCTTTGAACAGGTAGCAAACCAGCTCTTTTTAACCTGATACTACTCTGCAAAGAAATCAATATCTTCTTGTGAACAGTAGTGCTACAGACTGGTATGATCTGTTTCTAGAGATGTCAAACCATTGACATCTAGGTGTTTTGTACCTGCCTGTAATCACAGAAAGTCATGTGATAATTTACGTATAAAATTAATACCTGATTTTCCTCACACTCCAGCCAAGGCAGGCAAGAATTATCACCCTAGCTGACAAGTAGGGTAACAAAAAGAGAAGAAAAGTCATGTGCACAGAAACTTCAATCCAGTCTGTGACAGAGTTACAACTCAAACTAGTTCAGGTTGTTTCAAGCTACAGAAGCAATTCTAAGGCAATACCAACTGAACTAACAACCCAATGTCACGAAGCCTTGTCATTCCACACCACGCCACTGCCACTAGTTTGCCAGCAGTTCAGTATTGTTACCTATGTAACAATCCAAGTAATACTTGGATACACTTGGATAACTCTGTATTTTGTGATAGAATTTTTAGTCTCTGTGAGTAAGGAATATTTCTCTCCACTTTGTACGAGGTGGATTAAGAGACATTGAGGATAACAGTGTCACTAAGGTTAATTATATTTTATACGTTTTTACTGGAGGCAATTTAATTTTGGGTTACCTGAAGGAAAGAAGAAAGGACATCAGTCATGCAGCATCACTAAAGACTATTCAGCTTTTCATTCTGCATATTGAAAGCTCAGTTGGTCTGCTAGAAATCACATTTCTCTGTAACCCAAAGGTCATAAAGAAAAGGTTATTTCCTATTGTTGAATAACTGTTGCAAGGATAAAGGAGGAGAGATTCTAGGGTAGCAGGATTTTTCACTGTATTACTTTTGCTTTTTTCCAGATACATTCAGTAAATATAAATATTGAAATATGATACATGAAGAGAAGAGAAGAGAAGAGAAGAGAAGAGAAGAGAAGAGAAGAGAAGAGAAGAGAAGAGAAGAGAAGAGAAGAGAAGAGAAGAGAAGAGAAGAGAAGAGAAGAGAAGAGAAGAGAAGAGAAGAGAAGAGAAGAGAAGAGAAGAGAGAGAAATGGAGGCACATTTTATTTAGAACAGCAGAGGATATACATTTTTCTTCAAATTTGGATAATTGAACGTCTTTTACCATGAATGAAAGCAGAGAAAGGATGTACACCGCCACCTTCCTCTGTACTAAAGAGTTAATGTTGTCAAAGTTAATTTCGTGCTTTTCAGATTGCAGGCATGTAAAGCCAGAGCTAGGAAGGACAGATAATTTTTATGCCAAGTTAAGGATGATTCTAAAACCTACTGACCTTTAAATGGGATGTGAAAATCAAGGATAATTGAGTGGCATGTCTTCTAATTATTTAAAAGAATTAATTCAGAAACAGAGGACTAGCTCTGACCTGGTCTACAACTTGAGGGGCATATATCCCATTTTAAGAATTCATCATCTGCCTTGTGAACTCTACTTCGAGTTTCCTACGTTCAACCTAAATAAATGAGATAAATTAGACTCCTGGAAAATATGACAAAGGTCAGCTTTTAATTGTTGTTCCTACTAGACAGAGAAAAACAAAGCTGACACTGCACCAATAGAAATTAAATAATCATAGATAGGGAAAAAACTGCTTCAGCTGTGCATTGGAGGTACCCTGAACACAGAATGATGAGGCAGTTGTCTCTAAGTAGCATCCCAGTGATTGCCTATCCATACAATTTACTTGTTAACACTCGTCCAGATTACTACCTACAAATAGGTGCAAAACATGAGGAGGAGACAGAGTTATGTTGATGGGTGGAGATTCATCTGAGCATATTCTTGTCATGATTGTATAAACTGACTTTTTAATTTTAAACATGGCATTTTACTTTTCTTCTATGTACTATCCTAATTGAAGAAAATATTTTGGGAATGTCAAAGCAAGTTCACTTTTTATTTTAACTAACCTTCTTGATTCTGTTTCAATCTTTTTCATCATCTAATTAGCTTTGTAAAAAGAGACATTACATATAGGCAAAACAGTAGGCAAAAGTGTCAAAACTTTTTATGCCAATGATATTTAACATGCCTTAAAAGCTAGAAGATCATTTTTTGAATGGGATGTCCCCTGAAGAAAGAGATCGTCTACTGTAGCATCAAAGAGATCTACCTAGCATGATGAATTAACTGGGCTGAATAGTGGAATTAGCGTACTTATCTGGTGAGATATTTAGGTTTATTAATGTTGGTATTTCTACACAACTCTGTCCCATGTCACATATACATTTCCTTTGAGACATACTTGTTTGATGGGATTCCACTGATAGATGAAAGTTTCTAAATGTAGATGTGTACTTTCATGTACATGAACTATGTATCCAAGCTGTTACAGCTGGCAGAATTCTAGTCAATACAATGAAATCTAAGGAAATATTTTAGATAATGTGGATGCTTCCATTTGATCATCTGAACAGTATGTAGACTCTACTGTCCGTACTGACTAGATGGATATGGGCTGTAATGAGAGTTTAGACACTTAGATCACATGCAGACACATGCATTTCAACACCTACATTTAAATCTTAATCTGAAAGCTGAACTGCATCCATGATTTGCATATGCCTTATTTACCCATCTGGAAAAAAAAACCAATATAATTTCTTGTCTTTACAAACACACATGAAAGGTATGAGAAGGAATGCTTATGTTCTTTAGGAAGAGAGCATCTATGTAACAGCAATATTTACTAACACACGCAAAATCTTAACTACACATTCATTAAAATTGCAATAACTTCTACCGGTTTAAAGCTATCCACAGACCACATGTGGCATAACATCTGAAGAATAAAGTGCTCGTGTGTCTCAAGCGGATTTTTCATGCCTGTTAACATGGTGAATCCCCCTTGGGAACGATATGAAGCAACTTGAGTACTCCAGGAAGGTTGCAGAGAAGAAACACATCATAAAGTGTTGTACAAACTCAATAGTTTAATTTGATCCTTGACCCAAAGCACAAAAAATCAATAAGCACACTGTATAAAAAAGTTACAAATCTCTTTCCTCTAATACTAGTAAACCTTTCTCTCTATAAAAGCAAAAGAACACACAACACCAAAGAACTCTAATGAATAACTGCGGAGTGTGGTTCTGTCTTTTGTTGTCAGCTAGTGTCACAGAGGAGTGTAATTTTTTTTTTTCTCTCCAAGGCCCAGAAGTCATATTTCTGTTTCAAATTTCTTTTATCTTTGAGCTTCCAAGTAGATATATTTGATTCATAAATTCATTCAGAAAAGACTTTTTTTGGCTTATGCTTCTGTGGCTGTATGTGCTATTCGTTCAGCGGGAACAAACAGTTCTCATAGACTGAAATTCAGTAGCTCTCCACAAGGACTTCAGAGAAAAATATTGAAGTTAGTTTGAGGAATTGTTGAACCTGAGGTGGGATTAGTCTGCCTCTGCTTATATCCGCATTTTGTTGCTCTAAGCACTACATGCATGCAGTAGATGTGAAACAGGCAAAAAAACACTAAGGACGAGAACTGGCAGAAATAAATCTGCTGTAATGAGATTCCCAACTCTTTTATTGTTATGCCGCCAGGAACATACTGCTGTGTTATTGCTGCCCTCTACCCTCTCTGTTTTTGAACGAGAGATCAGTTTTGTTGTAAATGGTAGGTTAGATTTGCTGATAAGCCTCTCTACTCCATCCTTCTGAACAAGTTCCAAACACATTTTTATCACTGAATTAAAACTGTTAATGGCTATTGTGAGTGGAAGCAAGCACTAGGAGTAGGGAAAATAGGGAACCGTCTTGGTTTGTTACAGTTTGTCTACACTATGGGCAGTTCAGAGGAAGGTATTTAAATGTCTTGTTCTTTGTCCCAGACAAAATGTCCCAAATACTCCTATCCCCCAAATATTGCAAAATCCCTGGGATATACAGCTGAAATGTGAATTAAACTATTACACATTAACGCATCAAAATTTCCTCCTTTTGGAATGACTGAAGCACATGTCCTTAGGTAAAAAACAGGGCAGACTAGTTTTACAGCCGAGTAGCAGGAACTGATGTTTGTGAGAGCTGTGCTGACTGCCTTATCACTGAAGCAATATGCTTACATAGTGGGAACAGACCTTTTGACCAAAACCTCCCATTTTGCAAATAAGGGGGTTTTTGTCCATAGGAGACATGGGGAACCATTTTCCCCCTTTCCCACTTAAAGATAGTTATCAAAAGCAACAACTGAACTGCACACCTTAGTTTCCCTATGGAGCCATATCACAGAATCATCTGGTTGGAAAAGACCTCTGAGATCATTGAGTCCAACTATACCTGTCCCCTTACTAAACTCTGTTCCTATGAAACTCATCTACCCATCTTTTAAACACCTCCAGGGATGGTGACTCAACCACCTCCCTGGGTAGTCTCTGCCAGTGCCTGAAAACACTTTCAGTGAAGAGTTTTTTCCTAATTTCTATTTTGAACCTCCCCGGTGGAACCTCATCACAATCTCCTTTCAGGTAGCTGTAGACAGTGATGAGGTTTCCCCTCAGTCTCCTCTTCATGTCACCCACTCTCAATTTTTTTTCTCTTCTAACATGCTGCCTGTTTGTTTCTTCTTTTTCTGTTTTCTGGGGATATGAAATACATTGATCTTAAAAGCATTATTGTGAAATGGACATATTGCCCTGAAAGTGATTTCTACTATTTATTGAAGATCTTTGTTTCCCCCTCCAAAGTAATATTAAGCAAATTTTGATATGAGTGTAACATTGCCTATTTAGTGAGATTTTTTTTCACAGGAAATCAAGAGGAAAAAGTTCCTCAGTTCTCCTGATGGCTCCAGGATGGTTTCAAAACATGGAAGAGGACTGGGACTCAAAATTTATATTGTGAAATATGGCATTTTTCCAGCATAGGGAAAAACAAACCAAAACACTGACATCACTATATAGACATAGCATGTATTTTTAAAGGCTATAGGAATATATCCTTCCTTTGAATTTTTCTATCTTGTTTTTCATATGCACCCAGAGAAAATTACCACACATACTGCAATACAAAGTCAATGGTTCCCAGAATAGGATGTTCTTTCCCTTTCTAATGCTCTATGGATATTTCTCAATGAAATATTAATATTAAAATTCTAAGCAGACTATATGAGATGGAACTCACTGTTGTCAGTGTATCTATCTGAATTGTTTATTCAGATGCTGCTTTAAATTGAAACTGAGATGTAGGACAACAATTGAGAGCTCTGTCAAAACTCCCAATATGCAAAGTTTTTACTTTAGAATATATTCTTAAGCAGCTATCTCTTCAATGATGGAAAGAAACCCTCTGGTTTACATATTAGCCATGATGTGAATCTTATGAGGGAAAATGTTTTATTGCAGTGACCTTCACAGAATGAGAATCACAGCCTTTTTATGTCTTTAGGGTATGTATATAGGGTTTTACAAAATATCTTTTGATCAGTTTATTTCAGTAGTTACTGAAAAGTTGTGTTTTATTTGATAATTTGAATTTTTAGTATCAATGAACAGAAACCTTTTTTTAAAGTTACTCTGAATGCATTTCAGCAACCTCAGGAGACGTAATAGCTGAGGAAGGCAATCCTTACCTTCATTTTGCAGGTAGCAAAATGTGTTTCAATATTAAAATTGTCGCAATGATAATTTACATAAAAAATGTTTTAATGAAAAGGAAAAAATAATAGTTTTGCTATAAAATACTGCTGCAACAAGATGGAAATTACTGATATTGTCAAGGATTTGTTTTATAACAGTGATCTGCGTGTCATCTGTCATTAGCACAAAAGAAATGGTGGTTTAAAGTGACAGATGCTCTCCAATATTATTTCATATAAGACAGCATCAAGTTAAAAGAAATAAATTTAATTTTGCTTTAATTTCTTGAAGCAGTCTACTAAAGGGGGTGACTGATGTTACTTAAAGCCCCAGGGAAAAACTCTTAGAGCTCTGCTTCAAAATGTGGCTTTTGCAGAGACTTTCCATGTAACATTGCTAAGTCTTTCTTTTGGAATTTCTTCTCTTTCTGTATTGATGTATTGATATGCAAAAAGAATATTTTTTTTCCTCCAGTGCTTGTCCATGTGGACTATAAATTCATTGTAGCAGGACGTTCTCTCACCGTACAAGTTTAATGCTTAAAACAAAGTTAAGAAGTACAATTATGTGTATACATTAAACTTTTGTAACAGGAATATTTTTCATGTTGTGAATATCAGCATTCAAAATCAAAGTTTGTCACCATCATTTTCTTCTTCATGCATGCATGTGTAATTGTCTTTAGCATTCAATCTTACCTGAATGATGGGAATCATCTTTAAATGATGTGAATCTTCAAGTTATTCATGGTAATAAATCCTGCAACAAAACACTTTTAACCACAGTGTTGAGTGCTTGGACAAGAAGAGCTATGAGATCTTGAAGTAAGAGTGCACTGAGTGTTTGTCATACGGCCAGATTAAGTAGAGGTCTAAATGAATACATCCTGTCATGCACTCTCTTAGAGTGCAGATCATACTTCCTCAAAAATAAATATTTACTATAACACTAAAAAAAATCCTGTTATCTCCCTTTTCAAAAAGAAAACCTTTGAGTGACAAGCTAAACTCTAAATGTGGGCATTGTACACTTTTTGGTCAGGTGAGTGCTATTGCAAATAGCAGTTGCAGGCCTGTGTCAGCAGACAAGGTAAAAAATGTCTTGAATTCTAGGGTCATCCTCATCCCACCCAAGTTAATGGCATAATAGAAAAATGCAAGGACCCTTTCACTCTCCTTGTCTCTGAATCAGGTCTTCTTCAGAAGGAGTCAGCTAGTCCTGAGTCAGCTCTTATGCTTACATTATTAAGATAGGATGATAGAGATTTGAAATGTAAAGCCTACAAAAAGTGGCATATAAGGATTGTGCAGCAAAGCAGCTTGCTGGGAGATAAAGATGCAATCTTTGGTAGAGGAATACAAAAAATTAACAACATACTGCAAATTATTCACAAACATTCTGGTGTAATTTTGACATAGATAGATTTTGCAATACCAATTAAAAAAAAATGTCTTATAGAGCTGAGACTTTACCATGTGTACCATAATGATATTTCTCTTTGTAAAATCTAAAAGTATCTCTAAGTAAGTGCAACAAAAATAACTGAAAGACCAAATGAAACTTCAGAGCTAGAAACAGACATAAACAACTGCATTTCAATAATAAATTTAAACTAAATTGGGACAAATTGTAAATGTATTTGGAGAAAAAGAATATTGAAATTTTTTTAAAATATAATATATTAATCAAAACTAAAAGTAAAAAGACCTACAACAGCAGACGAGAAAACATAATACGGAGGGAAAATTGAGAAGGATATCCTCTAGGTCATAATGCCAATCTAGGTAATGGAGAATTTAAAAAGTTTAAAGAGGAACCTTGAATGTGATCTATACTTAATTCAAAACCATTGAAACAAGAGAAGTGCATGGATAATGTAGCAATGATGATGTCTGGAATGTGCAAAGACACTAATTGCAATATTCTTTGCTAATTAAAGAACCTATAATTTCAAAAGGATATTGAAAACTATCTTGTTATAGCAATGAGACAATTTCATGTAAATTACTTCTTCCATGCACACAAAGGTGGAGCTTCATTTCCACATGCACCAGTCATGGATGTCCTGCCCTTTACTAATTAAATAAATAGACATATAAGCTGGTGATAAAATTAATTTATACAGAGAAAGACAGAAACAGATTTTGTTGCTTCCCCATTCCCTTGTGATCATTATGACATCTGAATTGAAAGAGTAACCCTAATGGCCCCAATTCACAGACACATACTTGTAGATTTTTTTCCCCTTCCTTAACACACATTGGTTTGTGTATTGCTGTAGAAAAAGGATCAGAAACTCAACAGATTTTGCAAATTTTCATACAATTCCTCACTGTTTCTTTCTCAAGTCCCTTTTCTTCACATAATGATCCACATCTCTGTTGCAATTTTCAACTGTTTCCTTCTATGTTGCTGGTATTAAATCAGCATAATGTACTTTTCTACTCCTTGCTAATATCAGCTAAGTCAATCCGAAAAAACTATGTTTGGGAAAAAAAAATCATTCTTATTTTCATATGAGGCTGTGTGTTCAGATAAGTGTATTGAAGCTATGTGATTGACATGGGATATGCTCAGATACCTTATTAGGGATGGCCTCTGATGGAGGCCAGGTGATGTAAAGGTCACTCACAGGACACAGCATTAATGTCATTCTCTTCATTGGACTGAGTGACAAACAACTATCTCCATGCTAGGGTTTAATTGGATTCATCTCTAGCAGTCTAGCAGTGATAGTTGGCCCTAAGATGAATATTTTTTGATACAGGCAATAACATGTCATCATGAGATTGTTGGTGATTAATGTCATCTCCTCAGAACTGTCACTCAGAAAAGCAAATAAAGGCAGAGAGTAGTGTTCAGGTTTGAAAAGATAATGATGACCCTGGAGCCTTCAATGTGGCTTTTTGATAAAAGCATAGTTTCTTGAACTACTTCAGAGCAATGGTGATATAGATTTAAAAGAAGCCTGTTATTCAAAGCCTGATTAGGTCTCCATTTGTTATATTAGTATTCTCAGTAGGAAACACCTAACTCCTTTTGAAAATGGTGTCAGAGGAACTAAAGAGAAGTAAATGAGAGCTTAATTGGACACCTGAGAGTCACTTATAAGCTCAGCAATGAGAGAAAGATAATGGTATCCACCAGGAGAAATGCCTCACGTCTCCAGAGTTTGTGTGAGATAGATTATAGCAATGGTGGGTATCATTAACTAATGATATGTAGCCAGAGTACAGTGAGCAGCTGATTACCTTGCTTGGGAATGTAATCTGTGTCACAGATCGGTCAGTGAATCAATCTAGTTACTTAATTTTAGAAAAATCTCAATGTTCACACTGGACCTGGTATCCTGGGAAACATCTGCCCACGTGACCCTTCCAGGTCAGACTTATTTGGTTTCTGTTGGTCTAAGAACAGTTTCTCTTTTGCTTGCACAGAGTTCAACTTCTCACTTTGCTATCATTGGAAAGAGAGAAAATGTCCCAATAAATTGAGGTGTGCACAACTTCCAGAAGGTGCCCTCCCTCCAATGCAATCCTCTTTTTTCTCTTCTGTGCAAGATAACCATGACAGAAGACCCATACTATGTTTTTTTTTTCAGATTTAGGAAAAAATATTTAGTTTTATGCCTTAAATTTACAGCTGGCATTGCTATTTTCTCATCCTCCAGACAAAAGGTGGACATATTCCACAGATAAGATCTGGTCTTCCAGTTACTAAATAGATGCACAGTGTTAAAAGTCTTTATTATCACATTCCGCATTTCTACTTTTTCTACTTCAGTTTTTTGAGATTGTGTTTGTGCAGCTTTTCATGATAATTTAAGCATATCAAACTACCTGTGTATTTCACTGTATTGTTAAACCCTTCCATTTATTCTCAAGGCTTTTTTCTGGGTTCCCTCAGATATTTAGTATTTTTTCAGCTGTTGATTTAAGATAAGAATTCTGGAAAGGTTCTTTTTAACAGAATCAGAGGTAGTATTATCTCTCTCTTCTCAATTGGCCCTTCTTTGTAAATCCGAAGTTTATAT